>CM062612.1:23667750-24288268 GCA_025617555.3 Puccinia polysora | reverse complement strand
CCCATGGTTTCTTTGAGATGAATCTTCTAAACCATGAGGTATAAAGAGATAATTTGGCTGGCTGAATTTGTTCAATATTGGTTTAGAATCCATTTATGATTTTATTTTTATTTTTTTGATTATTCCTTCACAATAAAAGTGAGTCTTATGCATATAGGTTATGTTTTGGAGTCTTACACTGGGTAGCTGCAACCTTGGAGCTTTTGAATAAAGGGATCATTACCCATAAAAAAATGCTATGGACTTACCAGGGTATAAAAATATCCAGGGAAGAGAGGAATAAATTGCTTTGTGAGTGATTAATACAATTTTGACTGCAATAAATAACTAGAGGGTGAATTGTGAGCCTAATTTGATTCCTTGAGGAATTTCCATGTTGCAAAAGTTGATTATAGAGGTTTGGGATTTTAAATAAAAGGTCATAATAAAGCCATCAATCCCTTCATTATCTTTATTTAGAACTTCATTCCTGTATTGAATGGTTCCTGGATATTTATAAAATTGATTCTTAGGGAAATAAAGCCTGAATGCAGGTGGTATTTTATCCCTTTGCATTTATCAGGGGGTACCTGTGATTTTCATCAGGGTAAAAATTTATAAGTAGCCATGTAGTGGGGTCATCAGTGCTTTCATGCATGGTCCACAGGTATTTTATGGTTTTTTAAGGCCAGATGGACTTGTCACATTACAGGAATTATGACATTTCTTGGAATTATTCGTGTGATAACAGCAGAGAAAATGTGTCTGTGATGCATGCGTACATCTTTTTGGCAAGTGCATTTTTATTTTTCTTATGCATTTCATAATTTTAATTGATTTTTTTTCTGCAAATTTCTATGAGAAATGTTAAATTTGTGACCTTGCAACCCCTGTTCACTACCTAAAAGGGGTCATGTGGCGCAATTTGCAACCCATTTTGGGTCGCAAAAGGCCATTTGCGTCCCATTTGAGTTTTGAACGGACATTCACAACTTAGGTGGGTTTTTGAATGGCAAATATGTATATATATATATACATACATACATTTATTTTTAATTCAATTAATCAATTTATTCTTTATATATATATTTATTTTTTTAATTCTATTTATTTATATTTTTTATGGGTAATGTTAAATTCACGACTCTTTGAGTCGTGTAGACGACTCAAATGGGTTGTGTGGAGTCGTGTAAACAACTTAAATGGGCTGTGTGGCACGCTACACAACTCAAATGGGCCATGTGGCACACTACACGGCTCAAATGGGTCGTGTGGCATGCTACACAACTCAAATGGGCCCTGTGGCATGCTACACGGTTCAAATTGGTCATGTAGGGTTGTACATAACTCAAATCTAGTTCTGTTCCATGCCACACAACTAAAGGAATTGCAGGCTTAAAAAAATTAAAATAAACTAAAACAAAAAAAACAGAAATCAACCAAAAAATCAAAAAATTTTGATTTTTTTGATTTTTTGTTTTTGAAAATAAAATATAAAATATAAAAATAAAAAATAAAAAAAATAACTAAATTCTTGAACATCCCTGGAGGGGTTGTATACCCCCTTACACAGGTCCTAAATGGTTGCGTACAGGGGTACAAAAATCAAAACTGCCCATTATGGGGGGTATATGCCCCCCCAGGGGTTGCACATGTTTGGAACAACCCTTTGTAGTAGTGTATGGGACCCCACGCATTGAGGGGCCCTACACAACTCCCTTACGTTTTTTGGGGCCCTAAAAACTCCCACAGGCCGTTTGGGTCCCTACACAACTCCCACAGGTCGTGTGGGGTCCCTACACGCCTCCAAAACGACTGGAGTTGTGAATTTATCATCACCCTTTTTTTATATATTCATATTTAGAATTGAATTAATTGATTTTTTATTTATTTATTTATTTATATTCATATTTTTAGTTTAATTTATTTATTTTTATTTATTTTATTTATTTTTATTTATTTTATTTATTTTTTTATTACAATCAAACAAAGAAATTATATAAAAAAAGTAAGAAATTAAAATTAATATATATATATATATATAAAGGGCCCATATATAAAATCAGAAAAGGTTGAAAATGACTCTTTGCAACTCAAATAGATTGCAAACAGCCATTTGCGACTCAGATGGGTTTCAAACAGCCATTTGCGACTCAGATGCTTTGCAAACGGCATTTTGTGCCTGTTGGCAACCACAGGGTTGCAAATTTAACATTGCCCAATTTCTACATCATGTAAACTGGGAAGAAGTGACTTGTTCAGGCTTGAGAAGCCTGTGAAATTGGGTTTTGTTTTTGTCATATTTTCAATTTGGTCAAATAAGTCAAATCTCATTTTTAAGAGGTTTTCAACTGCCTTTTCTGATATTTTTCACTTATATTAGGTTTTGTTTCATGGCCAATGGGATTGATTGAAATCCATATTACTTATGCATGCCTTTCCCATGTCTTTTTTAAAAATTCTTGCCAGGTATTTTTTTCATGTTTCCAGACCTGACAGCTTGGTGTGCAGCTTTCAGGCTGTGTACTGGCAATGGGATTGTCTTTATGTGGCTGGAGATTGTAATCTGATATCTTGGTTCTGGGTGCATGTCTCAGGTGCTTCAGTGTAGCACATATCTACATGCAGGAATTTTGAATTTCTTTTTCAAGTAAATAACTCCGAAGCAACACAAAATACCTCATTTTTGACTTAGTTTGAGTCCAGTAATGACCACATATTTTTTTGTGTAAAATATGGAAATGACTGTAAATTCCAAGGTGGGGTTGTTATACTTTTTCCATTGTCTGTTGAGTGCTTAAGGAGTGGGATTTCAAGGGTAGGTTTGGTGAGCAACCCTACCTAAAATTGGGTTTAAAACCCAAAGCTTCAATAAAATAATTTGATATTTGTATTTCTTAGTAGAATTTGGTTAATATAATGTCTTTCTTACTCTTTTCAGCTGGATATGCAATAATAGCTAGCTGAAAAAAAATCAATCACTAATAAAATGTGGGATAAATGTTCTAATTAATGGAAAAAAGTTCACTAATCAATTACAAAAAGGAGGGGTGAGGAAGAGGCTGGAGTATTTTCCCAATCTTACAAGTGAACAGATTCCAGGGGACATATAAGCAGTCAAATGAGAGTAAAATTGTTGTTAGTGAGCCACAATTTTTTGAAACAAAGAGATAGAGCACTTACAGGTTGGAATGGAGTCAGTGGGAAGTTTAGGATAGGGTTTATTTGATAGTTGAGGAGGCTTAGGAGGATCTTGAAAAGGTTGAGATTGAGATTGATTAGGTGGTTGAAGAGGTAGCTAAGATGGAGGTGGAGTTGGTTGATGGTGTGATTGAGGCAGAGCTATAAATTTTTGCAAGAGTTTTGACTGATAAAATGGAGCTAGGGGTGAGGAGGCAAAGGTTGATCTAAAAAATTTAAGTCCCCCAAGCAGAAATTTTGGTATCTTCTTGAGAAGGTGGTTCTTAGCATGCATGAAAAAAAAAATAGAAACTGCATTTGGTACAAGACTGTGAAATTCAAACCAAGCAAGAGCCATAGGTAGAATTTACTCTTTCATTGCAAAATATGAACCAGGAGATTGGTATGGGATAGATTGAGGAGTATCAGGAATACCATCTTTGAAGAGCTTCTCCCATTAATCTTTCATTTTTCTGATATTCTATAAATGATAACAAAAAGGATGATCAATTATATGAGCATCTTCATTTCTTTTGAGTTTTGTAGAAAGTTCCACCTTTCTATTATGCTGCAAAATCTTTCTTCAAGAGTTCCTAGAGAATTTTAAATCCAAAACATGTGATTTTTCTAGATGATAGTTTTAAATTTATTTTTATTGAAAATTGAAAAATAATTCTTGCATGCTAGGAAAAACTATTTGGAGCTGGTTTAAGTTGATCTAGACAGGAGGCATTGATATTGATCAAAGTAATTCTGATTTTGTTGACAAATTTTCATTGAATTAAAAACTTATGAATCAAAAAAGAATCCTGGAAGGCCATGTTAACTGGCTTCTGTTCAGGGTCAACTGACTAGGCCAAAATAATAATAAAACAGAGAAATATAAAAGAATATAAAAAATAAATAAAAATAGAAATGAATAAAACTACTCCAACAATTAAGAAAACCTGAAATACTATTTCATCAATGGGTTTTGGTTCCAAATTAGGTAGGGTCCCCCACTGGCACCAACACCAGATTCTTACTCCTTTAAGGAGAAATCCCCCTGTCAGCTTCCTGGTGCCAGGAACTTTGCCATCCTTTAGCAACAGCAAGTGATATTGGTGTTGGAATAATAATTCCAAGAAAATTACAGTAAAATGCCTAAATAATTGATTTAAAAGCAAGTGCAAAGTTTTGGTTGGTTTGGTTGGATTAAATTTGTTTAAATATATATTTTTCAAGAGGGGCCACAGTTTGTGCAAACTGGGGATCTTTATTGGATAACAACCTCTCTTCAAGGGGCTCTTTTGAACCGTATAAAGACCTTGGGACAATGAGGTCTTAAATGATTGCTCACAAAAGACTAACTCAAGGAGATGGGTGGACTGGCTTTCTTACAGCACTTATGCCTGGGTGCAAGGAGGAGAAAACTTACTAGTTTGAGTACTTACTCCAAGAAGCTTGCAGAAATTCATGGTTGAAAGGGTCTCAGGACAATTATTGGGGTTATTTGCTGATATTCTTCACGGAATCAATGATGGGGCCAGAATTATTAATAGTACTATCAGACTATAGCCATATGTCACTTTTTTATCTTGAATAAACACTTGATCACGGATGGCAAAGGGTCTGGATTGATACTTAAAAATTACTGGGGTTTAAAATACTTAAAAAGGGTTGTTTATATACCTTTTTAGGGTAACAAGACCTTCTCAGGGCACATAGAGAGGGTTGTTCTTGGTTGCTGAGGCTAGTAGGCTGAACAGGGCTAGTTTGGCACGTAGTTCTGGTGCTGTCAATCTGCTAGCCTTTTCTATGTCATATTTCTTTGTGAAATAATTGTCAGAAGGTGTTTAAATGTTAATTTGTTATTTTTATGATTCAGAAACATTTCCTTATTTTTTATTAATTTTTTTTGAGTGACATAGGTAGAAGTGGGTATTAGTAAATTCTACGGCATCCTCTGCATATGTTGGAAATTTTGGAAAGTTTTTAGGTTAACTCCTTTTTGTGTTTCGTGGTTCATAAAGATTTGGCAATCTCATTTATGTGACAACCTTCATTATTGTTTCCCACAATTTATTTGCTTTATATTTTGATTTTCATATTTTTATTCAATATTCTTAGGTTTCAGACATCCCTCCGTCCGGCAGTCAAGTTGTTACATATACATGATGTATGCATGCAGGTTGTAGCCTGTTTCTGCAGTACCTAGCTGTCAGGCTTAGTACAATTTTTGTTGACGCGCGCAGGCTTGACAGCTGCGTGCGGGAATCTGTTGCCTGCGGCCAGTCAGTCATTTTGCATGCGGGCCTTTTGACATGCGCCTACATATTGAGTTTCAGGCGTGTGTACCCTTACTGTATGAATGTGGGGCTGCCTGCGGGAATTGTGACACAACACAAATCCGCCTGTAACTCCTAAAATATACACAACAACTCAATTCTGACTGAATTTTAGGTGTGAAACCTATACATGGCATGAGGTGTGAAATGTAAAAGTGGCCAAAAGGTGCCATGGTGGTTTTGTGGTCTGTTGGTCATTTTGTTTAATAATTATTTAAAAATGTAAGGAGTTAGAATTCAAGGGTGGGGTCAGTGAGTGACCCTACTCAATTTTGGGTGTGAAATCCATTTCTGTAATAATATTTATGGATTTCTCACTCATTATAATTTTATTATCTTATTTCTGTTTTAAATCTGCTTTGACAGGTTGCTCTGTCCAAGTAGCAAGCTGACACCCCCCACCAGGGTAACCCATCTCACCATGTCTACAGGTATGGATTTCTGACCAAGAATTGGGTCAAAAGCCCAAATTAATGTATATTTTGGGATTTATTGAAAAAAAAAATTCCCAGAAGCCTCTTCTCATCTATGGGAGGCTGTTTTTAGGCCCATACAACCGCCATAGGTTTCAGAGGCCATTTAAAGCTTCAATACACCCATGAGCAACATCTGCAGCGCAGGATAGGCAGCCAGAAACCGCCACAACCAACTGCTAGCCCTGCATGTAGTGGCTTAGGCCAGGCTTTATGGTTTCAATGGTTGCTACCAACCTCCAGCCCCACTTTTAGTTGTTCAAAACCTTTGACAGGCCCAAACCAGCCACCCTGGCCATTGCAACTCAGCTAGTGGCCACCCACACATCAGAGGGAGCCTGGCTGCAGGGTGCCCCAGATAAGCCCTAAACTCTGGTTCCAAACCTCATGGGGCCCAAAGAGAGCCACCATGTGATGGAGAACCCCATGAAACATACAAGACCACCTAGAAATACAAAAAAATTGGGCCCTGAACCTCATCAGAACTGTACCAAAGCATGCCAGGGCCCCTGTAACATGTCTCAAAGAGGGGGCTTGGACCCCATAAACAGTATCACTTAGTTAAAGTAAAACTCTGAGAATGTACCCAGAGCACAAAGAGAAGCTCTTTTCTGTGATAGGTTTCTATAATAGGCCTAGGTTCAGAATGAATTAAAAAGTGTTTGCAACTATGCAAAAAGGGGCTGACTACCCACTTTGTTAATTTTATCTAGAAAAATATAGGAAAAAAAGCCCCGAAATGAAATTAACATCAATAGAAAGTTTCCCAAAACATTTCAAAAATCCCATGGCTTCAGGAAACACAAGCTTATCTACTCCTATAAAAAAATTGGTTTTTTGAGGGTTGGAAAATACCAATTTCAGCCTCCTTTGGAGAACTCCCTCAAAAACCATTGAGTAGCCAGCTTCATTCTCTGCAATCTTTTCCATGAACTGGATTTGGGCCATGAATCTTCAGTCAAGATTTTGCACCGGGAAAATTTTATGCCTCCCCAAACCAAATTTGGGGGCATATACTAGTATTTGATATAGGGTGTTATATTTTTCATGCCCCAACCCTTGATTTTGCACGGTTTTGATGTTGCAATGTCCCCAATCCATGAGGCAATCCTTCATTTCATGTGATTTTGCTGGGTTTCAAAAAAAAAAAACACCTAGAAAGGCATCTAAAACCTCTGTAAAAGCAAGATGAGAGTTTTTGGCCGATTTAAAGGCCTTCAAAATTACACTTAAAAAAATTGAAAAAAAACTGCTTTAAATCTCAAATCTTCTCAAATTTAAAACTATTTTATTCTATGATTTTTGAAACTCTGAAATTGCAGAAAGTTTCCAAATATTACAGGCAATTTATATATAATTTTTTTTAGATTTTTAGTACTTCATTGTCCCACCAGAAAATGGGATCAAAATCAAAAAAAGGACATTCTTTTCAAATTTTTTCCTTTTATCTTTCCAAAGATTTTTCCAAATTTTGAGCTTCAGAATTTTATTGGGAATTGAAAAATGCACAAAAAAAATATGTGAGGATTTTTTTCAGCTTTTCCTGTCCCAAAAAATTCATAATTAAAAACACAAAAGTGGCATTTTTTGCTCTAAATCATTCTGCCAATTATCAATGGAAAAAAATTATCACAAATTTAGCAAAAAAACAAAACCAAAGAATAATTCAATCAATATAAATTTTTACTACTTTCTTTACTTGATGTGGAACCTAGAAAAGCCCAAAAATGTAGACCTACCCCAAAAAGGGGTCTAAACATGGTGATTTGAGGTTAGCCATTTGAGGGCTAAATAAAGGTCTAAAAATATGAAAAAAAATATTTTTGTTTCATTTGAAGTAAATTTTAAAAATATATGCTCAGAATTTCCTTAAAATAAATCAAAATAGTATCAGAAATGGCTTCAAAACGTACCCCAAAACAGACACCTCCTGTTATTTTTGTAGATGCATCAATTATGTTTAGGTAAATAATCAATCCTAAAAATACCCAAATGATTTTTTTCCCCTTTTAAATAACCACCAAAATACTTCAAGCTCAAAATTTGGAAAACTGTTTGGAATGATAAGGAAAAAAAATTTAAAAAAATGTCTTATTTTTGATCTTAATCCCATTTTCTGGCAGGAAAATGAAGTGCTAAAAACCTAAAACAATTATATTTAAATTGCCTTTCATTTTTGGAAAATTTATTTTACTTCATACTCTCCAAAAAAAAAAAAGAGTTTAAAATGTAAAAAGATTTGAGATGTAAAGTGTTTTTTTTTTCAATTTTTTGAGTGTAATTTTGAAGGCCTTTAAATTAGCCAAAAACTCACATATTTCATTTAAGGAGGTTTTGTATGCCTTTCCAGGCGCTCATATGTTTTTTGACACCCTGAAAAACTGCATGAAATCAAGGATTACTGCATGGATCAGGGACTTTGCAAGAAATTGTGGCAATTTTGAAACCACACAAAATCAAGGGTTGGGGGCGTGAAAAATATAACACCCTTGTATATATTAGTTGAAAAACCCACAAATGGCTGAAACAATGAGTCATTAAGGATATGGGAACAAATATTAAGCCCTAGAGATGATAAAATAGGGTTTCCCCCACTTTTTTAATGTCTAGAGAAGGTCCACACAAACACAGGGGTAGCTCCTTGGCCTCAGTGCTAGCTTGGGTCACCCTCTTTTGGCTGTTGGGGGACCTGCGCCATGAGGAGGCCCAAAAGTTATAAATAATGGTCCCTCTCCCAGCCATTTCTAGATAATTCACTCTATTCATCAATTCATTATAGAATCAGATATTTTTGTCCTCAGCCATCAAGCTCTTATTAGAATATAAGTGTGTGATCTTGCAACACTTTCTGATTGAATTTCAGACCAAGACTCTTGAATCTAATTTTTTTGGCCAAATTATCATTAAAACCCTTCAGCCTGCCCCCATACCAACTTCCAGGATCCTGAATCACTGAATTTTGGCCCCATCCTCAAGAATAAGTCTGGATCTCAACCTAGTAAGTGATCCTGCTGAATTAAAACTCTTTTGTAGGTTTTAAATAACCAAACCACCAAGTAAATTATCCACACCCTTCATCAAATCTTCAAGCACAATTGAAATGGAAACAGAGAATGTAAAATTATTTTTTTACAGTAGTATTTTTTGTACTTCCCAGGAAATGGATGGATTTCCTTTTCTTCCAATCAAAATGATGGTTGCCATATCATGGTTAGGTTTTCAACTTAAGAAGATGGTGGTTTGATCAAAAAAAGCTAATGAAAATTGGAAAGTCTTCAGTCTCCATTGAATCCAATACAAACTTCTTCTATTTGTTGGTTTTCCTGAAAAGGGCTGACAAAATTCTTCTCTTCCTTGGTCTTGCTGAAAAGGGCTGAGTGGTAAAATCCTGGACCAGCATTCATAACCCTTTGAAGGTGAAGTCAAGGATGAGATGTAGCTTTTTTCTCTCATACTTTGGATTGTGAAGAGTTTGTATTTTTTTTGCCATGTTCAAATATAATGTTGAGGTTTAAACAGTCAAATTCTAAATTAACGTCTGAATGAGATTCAACAATCAGTATCAAAGATTTAGTCAGCTTGATTGTAATTCAAGCTAGCTGTCTCAAGGATGGTTTGGACATACTGAGAGTGATGGTATGGTGGTGTGATGTGGGATGATGTGTTTGGGTTGAAGGTGAGTGATGATATCAGGTTTGATGTGTGAAGCTTGAGAAGGGATCTGTATGGTTGATGATGAGCAGAGAGGTGTGGATGGGTGTTTGACATATTGATGGATGATGACAATGCAGAAATGGCTGGCTTGATGTTTGAAATCTGTTGTTTTTATGAAACCTAATGTTTTTAACTACACCAGGCAGGGTGGTAGGTTTAATTTTTTTCAAGACTCCATTTAGGATGGCAGGTTTGCTAACTTTGATGCACCCTGGTGGCAGGTTTGGTCAACTTTGACATGCCATCATTTCTATTGTTCAAAGTCTCTATATTAGTTACATGTTTTTTTTTTTTTTTTCTAAAATAAAATTTGATTTTTTTCATGTAACTCTGATTTTTTCAATCATTCACATGCTGTGATAGCTAGATCTTCCCTAGTTGCAAGAATATCTGCTCTTGTTCTTCCATGGGGTCGCTTGGGATTCAATTGATTTCAGTCGTATCCTCCCTCACCCCTCCTCGCCCGGTCTCCCGACTACCCCGATGACTGTTCTTCCCCCCGTCCTCGGGTGGACACTCGTTCGAGTCCGGGGAATCTTCCATGAGCTCGAGGACTGGACTGGCTGAGACTGTTGTGGCCGCGCCGAGTGAGGTGGAAGCAGACAGTTGACCACAACCAACCCAGCGCTCGATAACCAAACAGCACCACACCAACTCATCGAATTCTCGGAACCATGAATGTCTCGATCAAGGACCCTCATCCTTCGATCGTCGTATCCTACCATACTTCACCCTCTGCCGACGTTTGGGAACGAATTCAAACCGATCTTCATCGTCAGTTACCACTCCAGAGCCTCAACTGGAAACCTCCTACCCGTCCACTCAGGCTCATCCAATCCCTGCCGATCTCCTTCCAACCCATCAGCTCACTCTCCCCATCCCTATCCTCAACCGCACTCGTTCACCTCCTCTTCGTGGCTTGTGATGTCAGTCGATCTCCCTCTCCTCAAAAAAAAAAAAAAAGAAAAACAACCTTGATTTCCTCAGTTCCTCCCCGACGACGACGACTGACGAATGCGCACCTTTTCCCTTCTTAGGATCATGAGGCTTACAAGACTATCATCAAACAAGAGATTCGAAACTGGCTCGATTCTGTCCAATCAGATCAGTCTGAATGGTTGATCGTCCATGTCTCCACGACCTCCAAATTCAATCACTCCTCCTCGGCTGGAATCTTTCGTACCAAGGCTGGCGTCCTGGATAAATTGAGGGCTGACTTCAACCCCCAGAAGAAGGACAGGTACCATCAAACGTCTTTCTATTAGTATTCATCACTCCCCCTTCGTGATGTTAACATCTTGTCCGAATTGATGTTCATCTCGATCTTATCGTTCCTTCCCATCATCACCCTCTTCCGATCATCCCAAGATGTATTCAACTCTCCTACATGAGCACGATGGATACCATCGTCCAAGCCAGCATTCAAGACTCATCATCCCAATGGAGTGAGCTGATCAACCGGCTCAAAGAGTCAATATTGGTCGCTCTCGAGCTCAAAATCAACGAAATGGAAGAATCTCTTCGAACCCTGGTCTCCAAAAGAACCCGACACGGTTGGGATTTCGAAACGTTCTTCATTCAAAAAGTTTGCCTCCTTTCCTCTCAGCCTCTTATGGTCGCTCGTCGGCCTTCGATTCTAGTTCGATAGCGAGTCACTAATTGCCTAGGTGGTGTCATCTTAGGCTCAACTAGCCAACCAGTTTGAAAGCATGAACCTGTTGGAGGATAGTTTGATTCAGTACGATGAACTGGATGCCGCTTTTCTCCAATCCCTATCCGGTGAGCTCGGTCTCTCGTCACTCCTTCATAGGTGGTCTGCGGCGCAACTCACGTTAGGGTCCTATGAACTTCCCTTCTCAGATTGTTCTCACATGTGGCACCATAAAATTTTCGGTCAGAGTTCCAGTCAATACTTCCGGCTGAGTCTGGATACCGATTACTCGGAGCAATATCTCGAGTTCGTCGGCTCGGGTCAAATGTCCATCTTTGACCTCAGGATCTACGTCTTTTCAAAACAGGCCAACTTACTAGGCCGATTAGGCCGATTGGATGAGGCGCTTGGGAGGTCAACAATATTTGTCGCAACTTTTTCAGCATTTCTGAGGTCCCACCAGGTATGCGCCTTCTGAAAAATTCATGTTGGTGCTTGTTGCTTCTCTTTTCCCTTCGATCTAACCCTATTCAATGACGCTACTGGCCGTAATCTAAGCATCTATGGCCCCCAAATTACATTGAATCCTGGGTATATCGCTCGAGTAATGATTTGGTCGAATGGTGCGAGAGTCGAATTCAACCCGCTAACAAGGATACGGCTACCCTCGACAGTTTGAGATCTTGTGCTCAGTTGCTTGAGCTTGCTCACAATCAAGTTCAGTAATATATTACCTTCTGTCAAACACAAACTTGGTGACCAATCGATTCTCATAGAGGCCTTTGATCTTTTCAACTAGCTTGATCGGATCGGGATTCAGGCTGGTCATCTTCCCTCGGAACATCCTTTCAATATGTCGCCAAGTCGAGCGGATGTGGGATCCCCTCCTGCTCAATCTACGCCCAAGTTATCTTCTTCAACCACTGTTCCCCCATCCTCGGACTTGCAAGATACTCTCAAAGATCCCAAAGCGTTTGATAAAGTGTACCTTGATCTTGCACGTCGCACGATCAATCTATACCAATCGGCTGGTCGAAGACGCTCCGCCCTGAAGCTTCACTGCAAAACCGCAGCATTCGAAGAGACTAGAAACAGGCAGGAATCCGCTCATAGACTGTACTCACACTTACCCGCGCATTATGTTGACGACAGGTGGACAACGATTGAATGTAGTTTGCTGGATCGATGTGCAAGGTTACAAAAGCAGTTAGGCTTGTCCAAGGAGTGGTTGCTCAGCACTTTGGCATTAGTTCGTTCTGGCGTTACCTACCAACCGGGCAAATGGTCTCAGGATGTATTGATTCAATCTTCATCAGCCATCCTTCAATCAGACGATTTGATCGACCAACAAGCAACCCTAGCTTCTAGGCTGATCCAAGACATTCAAGAACAATCCGTCAAACTCGACAAAGATTTTGCTGCGATCGGCTTCCCTACTTTTTCGATCGCTTTAAATTCACCCATAGGCCGTCATTTATCCTCTCCAAATTTGGAGGGATCGATCGTTGAAGCCAGGATTACCAACTTGTTACCCTGTGTACGCACCTTTTCTTGTTCTTCCTCGCAGTTCGAACCAATCGACAGAATTAGACCATAGCTCGATCGCCTCTGCAAGGAACTTTATCCCCTAGTAGCTGTGTTGGCTGCTGATTCTTTCGAGTGATGCATCCTTTTTTATGCTAGTTCGTCGATGTCGAAGCCGTTCGGATGAAGTTTTCGGGTCAAAGGTATGAAGCCTTGTGGTTTACCGCCGGCACCTCTCGGTTGTTACCCGGTGAAACCAACATCGACTTGTTATGCGCTGTCAGTTCCAGGTCCTTGATACTGATCGCGCCTAGTTGGATTGTTTATACTCAGTAAACATCCCCCTTCCCCCTTTCATCTGTCTCGAGTTCTTTTTAGTTTGCTTCGTTTCTAACTCGATTCAGTTTTCATTCTCTTATAGGAGACACGCTAATCTTTGGACGTGTCATTTCATCATAAGACTCCTGTAGCTGAACCGTTGGTCCTCCATGTATCTCAAATCCGAATCAGTCGAATTCTGTTTCAGTACTATCACCGACCTCAAGGACCGAAATCTTCCAACGATCAAGTGGAGGATGACAAGCCTTTGGAGATTGTCTCGTTTCCTAAGGATCCGTTAGGATTAGACGTTCAGCTCGATTTGCCCCTTCACAGTTCGTCTGGCAGTCTTTTTATTCTTCAGCAATCATTTAAAACTTATTCTCTTCTCTACTTGTTTTTTCCTCTAGTCTGTTTGCATCAGCCAAGGAGATGCACCTTGTGTTTTTCGAGTGGAAGAAATCCGCTTGCACAAGCCATTCTCTCTTTTTCTTCGGAATTTGATGTCACGTTTGACTATGTGAATTCCGACCTCTGTGAGCCATTCGGCTGTCGTCAGTCCTTTCCCTTCCATGTTACACTCTTCGAGTCTCAGTCCTAAAAAGGGCGAGGCTGATCTATGTTCTGCTACATTTGCATGTTAGATAGAAGTGGAGCTCTCTCGCAAATCCAGCGATAAGATTTTCCTCAAGGGAATTCCGGCCAACTCGAAAGTTTATTTGAGTTTGCCATTCCATTCACCCGTCAAACAGCCAAGTGTTGAGGTTGGTTAGCTGTTAGAATTGTATATGTATCTCCGCAGAACTTCATATTTCGTCGCGAAGGTTTAAGAATCGATGCGATTTTTTTTCTTACAACCCTCTACGAGCACAATAAAAATAGGTCAAAATTGATGTGGTCTACCGTCTCAGTTCAGACGAGAACGTCAATCGGAGTTTCCGAAGGTCTTCTTCGTTGATGATTTCCCCACCTCTGGATGTTCGAATACGCGAGATCTTAAGGCCTGACTGGTGATTTCCACCTCTTTGAATTTATGCCTTTTTTGTATTCAGGCGCCGTTTCAGACTTTTGTCTCAAAATCACTTACCGGTGATCGTTGTGTTATCTATCCCGCCTGTTTTCTAGGGTTTTCATTAACTTTACGATAGGGACTGATGGCAACCATCCTTTCCGAATCGCCGGTACTCACTTGGAAGAAGTCAACCGTCCGCCCTCGTCAACCGACCTTCCGGTCTCGATCACTTGCCCCTCCCAAACTAATCAACGCCCGCCTGTTAGAACGCTTTCTCTCCTCGGTCGTGTTTTGATCTTTTTTCATTATGCATGGTCTGGTCGGCCGGCTTTATCGGGTTATTCAATTGATCCTTTCCTTTTTTTCCTGGTTAGGTTATCTTGCCAACTCAATCCACTGATTTCATATTCAAAGTCACTCCTACCCTCAGTTCTTCTCAGCAAATATCCGATTTGACCAGTCAGTCCTTGTCCGTCTGTGTCTATCTTTCATCGCCCACCACTAGTGTCTGTGTTGAACTTGAAGCCTTTCGTTTTAAATTCCCATACGTCCCAAATAAGAATTTCGGTTTAAATTGGTGATTACATACCGATTGTTGCTAGATGGTTGGTTGACTTGACCTACTTCCGATCGGAGCATCACAATCAAGGTATCATTGGTTCTCACTGAGTTTCGTTTTTCTTTAGAGATTACGGCTTACTTACGAGCCAACTTGGAGGTTGGGTTGCCCGAAGAACAAAAACCCCTGATCCCGTTTCTATTAGAACAAGTCAAGATTTCTCTGGCCGAGCGCGGATACGAAGAGGCACTGTATTCGGCTTCCTTGGATCGTCAAAGGTTTCCCTCGGATCGATTTCCAAAGCTCGATTGGAGTGCGATCTGTGATCAGATCGAGAAAGATTCGCACCAGAAGGATCGCTTGGTCGATCGTCTTCAATCTGTCATTCAGGTCTTGACCCCGTTCGATGATCCTGAACAACTATCCAATCTTGGCTAAACTCTTTCTATGTTGTTGGTTTTGTTTGTTTGACACTTGTGCCCCGATGATGATCTCGCCTACAGAATCCCTCCGTCGATTTTCAAGCACCTGAAGCCGCTTGGAGAACCGTTTCACTCGAATTCGAACTGGGAACTAATTTGGTTCGTAATCAGCGGCAGTTTTATTTTATTTTATTTTTATTTTTATTTTTATTTTATTTTTATTTTATTTTTATTTTATCTTTATCTTTATTTTATTTTTATTTTATCTTTATTTTATCTTTATTTTATCTCGTTTTATTTTTACTTTATTTTATTTTTATTTTTATTTTATTTTTATTTTATTTTATTTTATTTTTATTTTATTTTATTTTTATTTTATCTCGTTTTATTTTATCTTTATTTTATCTCGTTTTATTTTTACTTTACTCTATTTTTATCATTACTTTTTTCAATTAAGTCAGAATGGCGGCAGAATGGTCTCTTCTCAGTCGGGCATGTGGTAAATGGATTGAAAAAAATACCTGGTCACTTACGGAGGTACTCGTTGCTTTTTTTGATAGTTATTAACTACGATCGACTATCGACTCGAGGATCATAAGATGATTGGGACCGTCGGCCAGCCGATGAGGATGGAGATCTCGATTTCGAATTCTTTCAAGTGGTTCCCACATTCTTCATCCGTCCAACTTGAGGGTCCTTCCCAAACCCACCCAATCCTTTCAGCTCATCGAACAGAGTTGGTCTATCAGTTGATTTCGTCTCGGGATTGGCTTATCGGAGGTCACAAACGAGGTCGATTTGTTGCCCAGGTAGTTGTCGATTGTTATCCTCTTTTCTAAACTGGGGCTTTTATCTACAAACCTGTTTTTGACGGGATCGTTTGATGTCTTGCATCCCGGTTTCGATCCTGGATAAATGGGGGATTTGATGGACGATGTTGATATGTAATAAACGTGCAGTCAGACGACACTACGACGATTCGATTGGTCTTGGTGCCGCTGAGGTCGGGGTATCTGAATCTTCCCCGAATGATGATCGACTTGGCCGACCAAAGCTCGACAACATCATCGACGTCGAGTTCACCGGACTCGAACGCTCGTCGTACTCCTCCTTCCATCAGAAGTGACCCGCCCTTCGTGCCACCCCCGGGTGATGAAAGGGAGACGGCGATCGATCGCCCGTTGAGGATCGAGGTCAACCATTCGAACCTCTTTCAACCCATCCTGATCATGCCCTCGGCTCCCAACGCTGGCGTCTGCGCTCCCATCCTGTGTCCCACTACCGATTGAATGCGATCGACGACTGATCTTACTCGTCCTCTATTTCTCTCAGAGCGTTTCGCGTCACCCTCACCTGCCGGTGGTGATCTTTTGTTCATTACTCTTCAGAAATTTTTTGGCCCCCTTCTTATTCTTGTCTTGTCGTCTTTATCGATCCTTGCTCTACCCCCCCTCTCTCATCATGGTCGATTGAAGGGGATCAGGAGATAAATTGCCCGAAACAGGTCCCCGTCACTGTGCCTATTGACATGGGTGGTCAGCTTAGAGTCAGGGTGGGTGATCATTGCAACAACTGAAAGCAACGAGATTACTCTGCCACAATGAGAGCTTAAAGATCAGAAGGCTGGGCAGTGGTGGTCATACACAAAATTGCTTAACGGCCAGAACTTTTGAAATGTTACTTGGGTTGGCAGCACATGCATACCATCATGATGGTACAACACTAGGCCATTGTGATCCTTGGTGACAGTCAGTCGTGGGTGATCATCCTGACGTTTGGAGTATACATTATTTGCGGGTGACTGCTGGTACGGAAGGTGTTACCATCGTGACTTAATATGATAAAAAGAAAAGTAGAATAATAAGATGATCATCCAGGGCGACTCCTCGACCGTGTTTGCTTACTATATCACTCAGAGCATCGTTTAATCTTCACCCGCCGGCGAAGATCTACTTTTTTTTTTCTCTTTGGTCTATCCTCCAGGAGGTTTAGTGCTCATCTTGATCTAGTCTGATCATGCGTATCGATTGTTGTGACATCTCTTTTCTCTCTTTTTTGTGCAGAAGCTGCACAGGCCCAGAAATGTCGTCAACATCTAGCATCAATTGAAGTGTATGTATGTGCAATACTGTCTTAAAACAATCTTGATTGAATTGAGAGAGGCATCAAGACAAGAGTAGTAATACTACAGGGCCCAGGTTCCCATCACTCATGTAAAAGTTCATATGTACAATGGATGGACAAAAATCGTGGCACTGATTTCTAAAGCGCCCACACCCACCGACTCTATATTGACCAGGGATCTTCGCGCGAATTTGGTCATCAAAGACCTTCAAAAATCCACCTCTTGACCACATCGATCGATTCGCTACCATCCCCCCTTCACTTCTTTTGACTTCTCTCCCTCTATCCATCAATGTGATGACATTGGTAAGTCGTTTTCTCCTCTCTTTCTTTTTTCAATATCATTCTAACTTTTTATGTTTTTCGTTTGATTATTTCTTTCGGTATTGAATTGACAGTTAAAAAAAAAGAACTTACCGGATGATGTGAAGGCAAGAATTGTTGGTATG
The DNA here is from genome assembly GCA_025617555.3 of Puccinia polysora. Lineage (NCBI taxonomy): Eukaryota > Fungi > Basidiomycota > Pucciniomycetes > Pucciniales > Pucciniaceae > Puccinia > Puccinia polysora. The sequence goes on along the minus strand of CM062612.1, from coordinate 24,270,536 downwards.
TACGAAGGAGGCACATCGGGAAATGCCATTGCCGTCAAACTGGGGATTCCGAGATCGACCGTCTACAACATCCTCAATCGGTTCAAGAAAAGAGGAACCGTCAAATCCAAAAAAAGACCCGGAAGACCTCAAAAATTGAATAGTCGTGACCTTCGGGAGCTGGGGCGCGGCATCAAGCATTCGCGGAAGATGAAGGCCTCCGAACCCAGCAACCTAATCATGAAGGATGTCTCAACCCGGACAATCCGACGACGAGCCCATGAGATGGGGTATTTTTTGAGGGTGGCTGCCAAGAAGTCATTCATTAATGAAGATCAAAGAAGAAGAAGACTCACCTTTGCTTGCAAACACCAAGACTGGACTGTTGAAGATTGGATGAAGGTGATCTGGACTGACAAATCCAGCCTTGAAATTGGAAAAATCTCTCAGCAAGCGATGGTCTGGCAAACCCCTCAAGAGAAATTCAAACCTGACTGTCTTGCTCCCACATTCAAGAGTGGGAGATTATCAATCATGATCTGGGGTGCTTTCATTGGTGAAAGCACCTCCCCGCTTGTCATCATGCCACCAAAACAAAGAACTGCCAAGGATTTTATCAACATTGTTTATGAAGGTGCTCTTGGCCCCTGGATCAGCAACCTTAATCAATCAGATTTTTTTTGATGCAAGATAGGACCCCAGTCCATAAGGCCAGAATAAGTGAAGACTGGCAACACTCCAAAGGGATCAAAAAATGCTTTGGCCAGCTCAGTCCCCAGACCTCAATTGGATTGAAAACTTGTGGAAAATTTTAAAACGCAATATCCAACAACTTTACCAACCAAAGTCAATCCCAGAGATGGAAAGGGCCCTTCAAAGTGCCTGGGATGACTTTCCGCGTCAAACCCTCAAGAATCTCATTGACTCCATGCCTAATTGCATGCAAGCTGTCATCAAGGCCAATGGAGGTTCTACCCAATGGTAGATTCAATTATTTTTGTTTCTTTTTCTTTTTTTCTTATTCCTCATCATCTTATCTCTATCTTACCCAACTCCCATCAATTTTTGATGGTACAATATTTTTCTATATTTTTTTAAATTTATGCTTGATTAACAGGCAAATTATGCTGTATTTTTATGTCTTAATTTTATGTTATTTCTAATTTTTCAAAAAAAAACCCATTGTAAGCTAAAATTAACATGCTCAGCTAGTAAAATAAACAAATTATTTACAACAATATTTTGTGTTTTTTTTTTTTGGGAGAAAACAAAAATCAAAAAAAGGCAAAAAAAGGTGGTCAGAAATCAGGGGGTCAGTCCCACAATTTTTGTCCACCCACTGTACAGTGGGTAGACAGAAATAATGGGACTGATTGACCAAAAACAGTCAATTTATTTTCAGGGATATGTTTCAAGCTAAATCAATTGTTCAAAAAAAGGCATGTAGTTAATTTTATTCATGGGATTAGATATTTTAGCACCTGGACTTCAATAATACAACAATTGAAATTTTGAAAAACATCAAATTATAATTTTTAAAAAAATAATCCAAAAAAGCACCAAACACTCAAAAAACATGCCAGGGGAAAAAAACAATTGAAAAATTCTGTACCATTGATATTTTTTCTTCTTTATAGGGGTGTTGGAGAGGATCAAAATGAAAGATTTTAATGAAAAAAAAATCATATTGAGAGTCTAAAAAAATGTGAAACAAGTTTTTGTTGATGTTGATTTTTTAGTGCCTTGGTAAGATTGTGATGATAATGCTGAGATAGTTAGATTGGAATTAATGGAAACCACTAATAAACACTTATTCAAGCTCTGTGGAGATGTGATGGTCATATTGTTCAAGTCTTATACTCTTGTTCAGCTTTGAGGTGCCTTGAGCTGTTTGAGTTTATATTGATCTGAGCTTAAATCTGAGTTGGGCTGATTTCAATTGCTCTAGAATTGATTTGGACCATCAAAATACTACCCTCATCTGATGGATTGACCATCCTCATCTTCTCAAACAACAGATCACCCAAAGAAGACTAAAAATCAAAAAAATAACCCAGAAATCAGAATGAAAGATGAAGAGTGCCATTTCAGAAAGATTACTTACCACATTTGTTTTTTGAATTGATTGAGTAGTCCAACATCAAAATCCAAAAACTGAGTTGGTGGAAATGTGACAATGGGTTGGATGGAGTGGGAGCCTGAAGATGGGATGGTCAACTGGAAAATCAAGACACCTGGTGCTTCATCTACATTGTTTGAAGTACCCAGGTGTGGTTGTTTTGACAAACAGTCCAATGACTTTTGTCTAGCCACTGTACATACATACATCAACTACCAACAGGAAAAATGGGAAAATTGGCTACCCTTTTCCAAATTTGCCTACAGGAATTCATTTCACTCATTGACTTGCCTGACTGCATTACCAATAATCTAGGGATGTAATCCTTGATCTGGATCCATTCACACAAATACCCAGCACCCATCTGCTGGAAACCTTGAGACCTTGAGGGAGCTTAGAATTCACCTTACAGAAAACCTTGAAAAAACTGTAGAAAATTAAAGAGCTCAATGGGATAAGTATTATCCTTTTTTTTTAAACCTGGAGGTAGAATATGTCTAGAATCCACTAAAACTCAAACCACCCAACCCTCTAAGAAACTATGAAAAAGGTGGTGGAAGGTTGAATCAATTAATAAAGAAGTTATTGATCACATAAAAAGAGGGGCCACAGTAAATACTGTGGATATTCAACACCTCTGTTAAGGGGATTCAACTTAAAATCCATGCACCTGGGACTTGGAGACCTTGGTACAAGTGAAATATTATTCAGAAAAATATGTAGCATGGCCAGGCTTGCTTAGCGAACCATCCCAAGCAGAGATGAATAAGTTGCTGGGTAGATGATTGATGCACAGATACCTGCAATAAAAAAGTTAAGGCTAGATTTTGAGCCTATTGGGATCCTATGAAGGCTTACCATGGTGAAAAAGCTGGGTTCTAAGGGTTGAATGTTGAATGAAATGGTCAGAGTAAAGCCATCAATCACTTACTTATCCTAATACCTATTTGATTCCTATATAGCATGGTATCTCATTGTATAATAATGATTTCTGAGGGATATAAAGCCAAAACAAGGCCTGTATTTATCCCTTTTCAGTTTATTAGGGGTCCCCATAAGGTTTATTGGGGTAAATAGAAGGGAGAAAACCATGTTCCAGGGCCAGAAGTTCAGTCATGCTTGGCCCCAAGGCTGCTTTTGGTGGTGTAGGCTTGATGAAATTGTCACATGTCAGGAAATATGATATTTCCGGCATTTGTTGTGTGAGAATGGAAGGGAGAATCAGTCTGCAATCTGTGTATACATACTACTGCTGGATGTATTTGTATTTGTGTAAGGATTTGTGAAATTCTAATCAATTGGATGTATTTTTATGGTAATTTCCAAATTATTTAGTCAGTCCAGGTGTCACCTGTTGAGGCTTGAAAAATCTGTGAAAGTGGATTTTGACTATTTTGTGATTTTAGCAAAAAGTGTCAATCAATGTTTTGAGAGGTTTTCATGCATCTATCATGTCATTTTTTGACTTATTCAAAGGTTTGATGACCCTTTAGAGGGATTGGTATGCATATTATGTGTTTATGCCTTTTTCATGTCTGTTGTAGCTCAGATGTTGGTTCCTGTGGACATTTTGGCTCCAACAGCTGGCAGCTTGGGTATTGGCCATGGCCTGGATTTGATGCCACTTTGAAACAGAATTTGAGAGACAGGGGCTGGATTTGTGCCTTAGGCCTGCAAATTCTGCGCATGGCTGCATGCAGGAATCTGGAAAAAGCACAAATATGGCCATAACTCCTAAACTATATCCAAAACTTGGTTTCTGACTCACTCTAAGTCAGTTCACATATACATGATGCTTTATGTGAAGGGTTGTGATAAATTAAAAAAAACAAACAACTTTTAAACAACTCAAAATGTGTTGTGTGGCATGGTTCACAACCCATTTGAGTTGTGTAAAGCTTCCCACAACCCAAAGAGTTGTGAACAGCCATTCATAACTTGTTCACAAATCCAGGGTTGCAAGCAAAAAAAAAAAAAAAATCAAATAAAACAAACTGAACAAAATAAATAAGCATTAAACAAAGAAAAAAAATGTCAAAAAAAGTTGAAAAAAAATTAAAAGAATTGAAAAAAATCAAAAGAAAATTGTGAAAATTTCACAATTCCAGAGACATAAATGCACATTCATGGCCTTGTGAATAAATAAAAATAAAAAATTAAAAAGTTTAAAAAAATCATAAAATTGTTCCCAAAAAAAAAAAAAATTTATATAAAAATGGGTAAATAAAAATAGGGCATTAGTTTTCTCACGCCCTTGATGCTTTATTACATCAAATATTACATCTGCGCGCCATTGCGCACCTATGCTGGCATGGATGAATACTTTATATCATGATACTTTCAAGAATTAGTTTTTTTTTGAATTCTGAAGCCACAGTCCCATAGCTGGGGTTTAAAAGCCCCCCAAAAAAATCTTTGGTAATTTTGGAGGCTTTATAAACCCTCCAAAAATGGAATAAAAAAAAATAAACAATTCTGCAAAAACCAATTTTTCCATGGGTTTTTGGATCCTTTTTTTTTGGCTATTTTAATATTGCCTTTATTTTTTTTGTTTATTTCAGTGTCACATCTTCCCCTGGCGTGAAAGGGGCTGAAGGCAAAGGGACTACTCCTCATAGTGCTCAAGGATGAATTGCTGGAATTGCAATGAAGGAGATGAAAGGAGGAGTACAAGTGATGATGAGAGGAAGGATAAGAAGAGCAGTCCAGGAGGTTGTTCTTGAAGATGGAGTTGTTGAATCCTATAAGATTAACACCCGGAAGGGAAAAGGTGATATGAGTTAAGCAGGCTTGGTGAAGGTTGTCTTTTGCTGAGATGACACCTACTGGCAGAGGGACTAACCAGTAAGAATTAGTATACTAATTCCTTGGAGGAAATTAGTCCAGGAGGGAAGGAGAGGCCAGTATATGTGAGAGCTGAGGAGGAGGCCTTGAGGGATGAGTGGCTGGAGTTGCAGGTTGGAGTTCCCATGGTATTACATGTTTACTGATTGGGCTGGAGGATGTAGTTGACTAATTGAGTGATGGGCCTATCCAGGAAGGTTTGATATGTACTGATCTGGAGTCCTGGGAGTATGGGCTGAACAGAAAGTGGAGAGTATTTACTATGTTTATACTAAGTGTAATATGTACTAAATCATATACCAATTGGGTTGAGGAAAGATGGAGGATGTACCAAGCCATGGAGAGAGGGAGAGATCCTGTGAAGGTTGACCAAATCACATGACACAGTGGTGAGGTGTACATGGACATAGAGCTTATACCATACAGGGAGAGGGTAAAGCTGGTGGAAGAGGTTGGATTGGTTTAGTTGAAGGAGTTTCAGAACTGCGGTTATGACAGTACCCCCCCCTGAAAGGGGAGGGGCAGCTCCTGATGCCCAAAGAAGGATGTGCTGGAGGTGAAGATTGAGGTCTGCTGTACTTGCTGATTGGAAGCTGACAAGCTTGGAAGCAAGGTTGAATAGCTTGAAGAATGTGAAGTATTGCACAGGGTCTGGGACTTGAAGTCTGAGGCTAGAATTGGAGTTGGAAAGGTTTAAGTTTAAAGTTGGAGATTTGAAGTTTGTTTTTATTTTTTTTTTTTTTTTTTTTTTTTTTGAAGCTTGAGAAGTTAGGCAAGTTTGACTAGTTTGAAGTTACAAGTTTGACAAGTTTGACTGGTTGGACTTTGAATTCTGACTGGTTTGACTTCAACAGTTCAACTTCAAATTTTGACTGCTTTGAATTCAAAGTTTGACTGCTTTGACTTCAAAGTTTGACTGCTTCCACTTTGATGTTTGACTTTGAGGTTTGAAAGGTATTGACATGTGTTGAAGAGGGATTGAGAGGGATTCTTCCTTGGACTGGGACAATGATGAGAGTGCTCCTGGAGATCTTGGAGGAGGGACATAGATGTGGAGGAAGGTGCAGAAAATGAAAAACATAAAGGAACAGGAGTAGAGAAGGAAGAATGAAGAAGTAGAAGGAGGAGTTATTGGAGTGATCAAGTTTGGTGTGGAAGGTAAGAGAGAAGGAAAGGAGGAGGATCTGGAAGATTGTTGAAGGGGTTGGAAGTATTTGAGCTGAATTCTTATTGGAAGATTATGGTGGGTTGAAGACTGGTTGAAGTACTGATGGTGATGAAGGTCCAGAGTTGAAGTTGGAGGTTGTCCAGGAATGGTTTGAGGGGATTGTTGAAGATAAAAATGAGGTTATTTCCTGATTTGAAAATTGGTGATTGGAAGGAATAAGGAAGATAAGGGATGGAAATGGGATTGATATATGGACTGAAGTATATTTTGATTTGGAAGTATTTTCTGATATGATATTTAGAATGAAAAGGACTATTAGGAAGGTGTAGGATAAAAGGAAAATATTTTATTTTTTTTATCTATATTTTCTTTTTGATTTTATTTTGAAAGTGATTGATTGGAAGGAGTTGAGTTTTTTTGATGATGGAATGTTTTTATGGATTTTATTTTGATGGAGGATGAATGGATTGAATTGTGATTTGGAAGTGATAGTGATTGGAGTTTGGATTTGGAAAAAGATTATAGGATGAATTGTTTTTGAAATGAAGAAAGAAGATGGGTTGATTGATGAAGAACGGAAGTGATTTGATTGTAATTTGGATTGTGGAGAAGGGTGTTAAAATACGGATGCACTCATGTAATGTGCATATTATTGTGTAATCCAAATGGTATGCACAAATGGGCCTCCACGGCCCATTGGACATCACATGGGCCACGTGGGCCTATGTTGATGTTATTGGTTTTGGGCATTTGTGCACCAAAACATGTTTTCTAGGTCTTTTGGGACACAGGCCTTAACAGGCCCGCAAGGGTGGATGGGCCACCTTAGCCAGACGGGCTTATCTGGGAATAACTGGGCCCAAGCTTTATTTTGGAAATACTTGGCCAGACAGGCTGGCCCGCCAAAGTATGTATTTTGTGGTCTTTGGGCCTTGGCGGCCCATTGGGGCCGCTTGTTTCTCTCTGGGGCCCATTGCAGGGCCCAACAGCTTGCGCAGGGCTGTTGTATGGGGCAGGGGACTCCATTTGGAGTCCTCCCACCCACTGTGTGCAGGGCCCCAGCCCCGGTTGCGCCACCCGGCCGGTTGCGGCTGCGGTGGCTGGCGGCCCCTGCCTCCCTCCCTCCCCTTGCTTGGTTGTGAGGGGGAGGGAGGATGGCTGGTCCTCCCCCTCATTGAGGACCAGTAAGAGGTTGGTTGCATGTGGCAACCAACCAGGGTGGGGGGGATTTCATCACCCTCCCACCTGTTGGTGGTGGAGGGGACAATGCGGTGGGGGGACCTGATCACCCTCCCACCAAGCAAAGTGGGGCGCTCTCCCCCCCGCCCGTTACCAAGGGGGAGGTGCCAAGGGCTGGGGGGACCTGATCCCCCTCCAGACCACTCTTTTCAATGGATTGCCTGGCCCAAATAGCGTCCCAGGCAACCAGCGGGGGATCTGACCACCCCTGCTGGTCACCTAGGTAGGAAAGAGGGGGGGAGGCGGCATGTCCGCCGGTTACATTCCCCCCATGTGAGTTTGAGACCAGACACAGGTGAGTCCTGGGTCCCACCTGGCCCATATGAGGGGCCAGGGGCTGGTTGCATGAGGTAAAAAGCTGGTAAGTATGGTCAGAGGGGTAACAGGGCTGGTTGTAAGAGACAATCAGCCAGGGTATGAAAAGCAACAAGGGCTGGTTCAGACCAGTAAGGGTGGAAACACCAAATTTGACTGGTACAGACTGGTCCAAAGGGTTCAGGGACTGATGCCAAGTGGGCTGAGTAAGCCAAAACCAATTAGCAAGGCTTGTAGAGCCTGTAGAGCCCATTTTGGGCGGAATGTCTGCCTTTTGATTGTAATTACATGAGCTCCACATGATCAACATCTTTTTTATTTAAGGAGCTCTTCTCCCTGCTGTTTTCCATCCATTCATTCACCAATTCATTCAAATTCACAAGTGTGCCATTGCCTCTGCCTCAAATTAAGGATCAATCATAAGACATTATTGTCTCAGCATTTCTTTTGCTTTAAGTACTGCTCTTTGACTAAGCTTGTGGGCCAATAATTCTCACAAAGGGAAATCCAATAGCAATGAATTTGGGTGTTGGTTCCAAGAAGGTTGGTGAGATTGAGGATGGATGGATGAATGAATTGATCAGGGTTTTGGATTTTGAAGCATGAGTACCTAATTTTTCCAAAATAAGAAAAGGTTCCCAACCAATGCTCAAAGAGCTATCTTGGAAGGTCTGTCAGCAGTGATTTTCTTTGCAGATAGTCATACTTAATTCCCAGGATTGATGCCTTTTGGAATTCAGTTTCTATTAAGGTCAGAATAGTTCTTATAATTATCCATAGGCTGTGTTGATCTTGATCAAGGAGTTTGGTTGATTGAAAGAGTATTTCTAGCTTTAGTTTGTCAGAATGTTGGTTATACCCACTTAAACCATGAGCAGGAGTGAGCAGCTGTAGGAATCTGGAGAATTGTTAGTCACTGAATCCACTTTCTTCAATCTTTTAATAATATCTTGGAGTACATATTTAGCTTGTTGATTTATGATCAATTCACTCAGTTGAGCTTCAAGAATTTTCAAAGAGAGGTAAAAAAGTTCAGAAGTTTCAAATTCATCAGGATTCTTTTCAGAAGAAGCATTCCCCCGTCTGGAAACACATTTTCCCAACGTGACAGGAGCCCGGGCATATTCAATGAAGAACTTCCAAAGACTGCAAGTGAGTGTTGAAGAAGGAAAGGATTTTCATGGAATAACCTTGTCTTCTGATGAGAGCTGTGGAAGACATGGAAATACTTTTAGAGAAGAAAGATCAGTAAAGAAATAAAAGGGCTGTGATGCTTAAGGGGTAAGCACCCTGAGATCAGTTTTGGTGAGGATGGTAGAACCTAAGAAGACAGACAGTGAAGGTCATTGGAGGAATTGGGTGAAGGCTCTCCTTTATAACAGCTTCAGGTTTGCAAAAATCAACAAATAATTGTAAACCACTATCCTTCTTCTTGAAAATAAAAAAGGACAGGTGCTTCAGTGCTTGAATTTCTGGGGCTGGATGAAACCTTCATCTACATTCTCTGCTATGTTGGCTTGTGGGTTTGAACTTTCATTTTGAGATGGTGAATAAAAAAACCCAACTGGAGAAAATTGACCTTCCAGTTTGACGTGGTAATTTTAAGCACAGTGAAAATGATGTTGATCTGCTTTAACCTTGGAGAGAAAATCTGGGAAAGAATGGTAATCAGCAGTAACTTTCTTTAACACAATTTCTGATTCTTCAGGGACTTCATCAGTAACAAAGAGAAACTTCCAAAGAAGTAACCAATTGCATTGTATGCAAGGATGAATACGCAGATGAGAGCTGTCTAATTATCCATGAGTTTGACTTTGTTGTGGTTTGACAATTGTGATGGTTGTGGTGATTAGAGGAAGCATTGCAATGAGGTCCCTTCTGATTTTGAGCACATAGAGACAGTCCTTCAATTGACAAGAAGTTCCTGCTACTAGAAGCAAAACATCCCTTTTTCCTAGTGCAAGCAACTGACTGGTGGCGTCCCCTGTGATGATGGACAAAGATTCACACTATTGGAAACTAGTGAACAGTGAATTCCCACCAAAAATCTGGTGAGTAGCCCCGCAGTCCAAGATTTCCTTGTCATGAAAGTCTTCAGTGACTTCTCCAGTCACATATGCTTGAGAATAAGTCAAGTTGGCATCTTCTTTATTTGTCAGCTTCCTGATGCCAGGAACTTTGCCATCCTTCAGCTACAAAAAGTGATATTGGTGTTGGAATAATAATTCCAAGAAAATTACAGTAAAATGCTCAAATAATTGATTTAAAAGCAAGTGCAAAGTTTGGTTGGTTTGTTTGGATTAAATTTGTTTAAATATATTTTTTAAGAGGGGCCACAGTTTGTGCAAACTTGGGATCTTTATTGGATAAAAACCTCTCTTCAAGGGGCTCTTTTGAGCCTTGTGAAGACCTTGGGACAATGAGGTCTTAAATGATTGCTCACAAAAGACTAACTCAAGGGGATGGGTGGACTGGCTTTCTTACATCACTTATGCCTGGGTTGCAAGGAGGAGAAAAATTACTAGTTTAAGTACTTACTCCAAGAAGCTTGCAGAGATTCATGGTTGAAAGGGTCTCAGGACAATTATTGGGGTTATTTGCTGATATTCTTCACGGAATCAATGATGGGGCCAGAATTATTAATAATACTATCAGACTATAGCCATATATAAATTTTTTATCTTTGATAAACAATTGATCATGGATGGCAAGGGGTCTGAATTGATACTTCTAAATTACTGGGGTTTAAATCACTTAAAAAGGGTTGTTTATATACTTTTTTTTGGGGGTAAAAAGACCTTCCCAGGGAACCTAGAGAGGTTTTTTATTGGATTCTGAGGCTAGCAGGCTGGCAAGGGCTAGTTTGGCATGTAGTTCTGGTTCTGTCAATCTGCTAGCCTTGTCTATGTCATATTTCTTTGTGAAATAATTGTCAGAAGGTTTTTAAATGTTAATTTGTTATTTTTATGATTCAGAAACATTTCCTTATTTTTTATTAATTTGTTTTGAGTGACATGGGTAGAAGTGGGTATTAGTAGATTCTACGGCATCCTCTGCACATGTTGGAAATTTTGGATAGTTTTTAGGTTAACTCCTTGTTGTGTTTTGTGGTTCATAAAGATGTGGCAATCTCATTTACGTGACAACCTTCATTATTGTTTCCCACAATTTATTTGCTTTCTATTTTCATTTTCATATTTTTCATTCAATATTCTTAGGTTTTAGAAATCCCTCTGTCCAGCAGTCAAGCTGTGAAATATACATGATGTATGCATTCAGGTTGTAGCCTGTTCCTGCGGTACCTGGCTGTCAGGCTTAGTACAATTTTTGTTGATGCGCGCAGGCTTGACAGCTGCATGTGGGAATCTGTTGCCTGCGGCCAGTCAGTCATTTTTCATGCGGGCCTTTTGACATGCGCCTACATATTGAGTGTCAGGCATGTGTACCCTGACTGTATGAATGCGGGCTGCGCGTGGGAATTGTGACACAACACAAATCCACCTGTAACTCCTAAAATATACACAACACCTCAATTCTGACTGAATTTTAGGTGTGAAACCTATACATGGCATAATGTGTGAAATTTTAAAATGGCCAAAAGGTACCATGGTGGTGTTGTGGTCTGTTGGTCATTTTGTTTAAGAATTATTTAAAAATGTAAGGAGTTAGAATTCAAGGGTGGGTTCAGTGAGTGACCCTACTTAATTTTGGGTGGGGAATCCATTTCTGTAAGAATTTTGATGGATTTCTCACTCCTTCTAATTTATTATTTTATTTCTGCTTTGACAGGTTGCTCTGTTCAAGTAGCAAGCAGACATTCCCCCCTTTCAAGATATGTCTATATCTGAAAAAAAATTTGGGGCTCAATGTCTTTTATTGGCTCTGTAATTTCTTAAGTGGATAGGTCCATCTGGAATGTTGTTTCCAGGTAACCATTCATCTTTCTCAGCAGATTATCCTTTGTATCTGACTAGATAGAGTCTGACATCTTTCCCATTTACCCTTTCTTTCTTGTCTTTAAGGATTTTGCTTTTTTTTACTTTGTCTTTCTCAGTTTCATCTGCAATAGGAATTGCTGGTGACAGAGTGTGTTCTCCTTCTTTAGGATGGTAGTGTTTGACAAGGCTTACTGGGAAGACTGGGTGCTTTCTGGAAAGTTCATCACTGAGAATTACTTCCACAGAATTCTTTTCATGGAGTTTCTTAATGGTGAATGGTCCAACAAATGCAGGTCTGAGTTTCTTGTTTCTAGCTAAGTTAGTGAAATTGGTGGTAGAAACTAAGACTTGATCACCAATTTTGAAGTCAGGTTCTTTATGGGTCGCGTCCCATCTCTGTTGGTTTTACTCAACAGCTTCTTAAAAGCATTTTGCAGCGTGTTTGTTGGCTGTATGTATCATATTCTTGAAGTCAAGCAAGGTTGGGTGGATATTGGTTAGCTGCTGATTCAGGTTATCCATGGGTAATTTAGGAATCCACCCTCTCTCCAGTACCTAATGGGCTTCCTTGGTGGTAAAATTTTGCTGCTGTTGTAAGCCATTTCTAGAGCAGGCAAGAGGCTGACCCAGTCATGGAAGTACCCATCAGTATTCTTATATTCTAGACCAAAGCAGAAGAATCTCCTCAGCATGTCTACCAGGGTCTGAATCATTCTTTCAGCTAAGCCATCTGTCTGAGGGTGATAAGCTGTAGAGAAAGCTAAGGTGGTTCCCAGCATGTCATGAAGGTTTATCCAGAACTCAGAGGTGAATTTAGGATCTCTGTCACTGATAATGATCTTGGGAACTCCAACATCAGCAATGAGTCTGTTCCAAAATAATAGGGCAACTTCCATAGCAGTGTCTTCCTTGTGATTAGGTAGAAACTTTGCTTTCTTGGAGAACCTAACCACAATGAATAGGACTGAGTTGTAGGAATAGGCTCCTCCTGGTGGTAGTCCAGTTAAAAATTCCATGTTGATGATCTCTAAAAAAATAAAATAGGTTTGAATTGATTGCTGAGCTGAGAGCTAGAGACAGATCAGAATAAGAACAGGTGAGAACATGAAGAAAAACACGCAGAGCACATTTGAGAGGAAACACAAACAGGAAATAAAGACTGAAACAGTCATTATCAGAGACAAGAGTTGGATGGACTGATCAATTGAAGGATTCTTGGGTTCAAGGTGTGTGTTAAGATGAGCACGCTAAGATTGTGCAGACAGTAAGTCTTGAGTTGACAAGAGATGATTCAAGACAAGTGAAAGATGAATGATGAATATCACCAGGCATGATTCCAGGCAGTGAGCAGTTGATTGCGGAAAGTTGAAGGATAAAACAAGAGATAAGAAAGACAAAATAAAAGAAGAAAAAGAATAAGAATAAATAAAAAGAAGAGGATAGTGGAGGTCTGGTGGTCAATGATGAGTCAGTTGAGGACAATGATGATTCTGGTCAATAATTATCTGGTTGGGTCAAGTATGATGAGTGAGGTCCATGTGTCAAGTACCCGGGGGATTGTGACTGATTGTGACAGCTTAGGTGTGAGTGAAAGGAGGAGAATCTGGGTCAGGTGATACTCCACAGCTGTGTGATGGATGAGGCTTCACTGTTGTGAAATCTCAGCAATGAGACACCACTGCCATGAAATCCCAACACGCCCCATGCCAGGTGAGATGAAGCATCGAGCTAGCCCCAGAGAGTAGAAGAAGAAAAGAAAAAAAAAATCACAAAGACACAAGAGAAGAAAAAGAAAGTTGCAAGTGTTTTAGGCTTGCTAGATCTGAACTTTTGGTAAGAGCATCTGCTGGCATTTCTTCCAACTTGACTAATGAGGTTGTGATGTTTCCAGATTTCAAATCCTCCCTCATTCCTTTGGTTTTCAAATCCAGGTGGCAAGTTTTAGAGTTTGAACCAAATCTTTCAAGTTTATCAATTAATCCACTGTTGTCCTTGTGAATGGCAATGGGAGAAATTTTAGTTGTGAAGATCTCAGAAGTGAGGGACCAAATCCAAGTGGATTCTTGAAACGCGTTGAAAAATGTGTTGAGTTCAGCATTGGTGGAACTGTACATGACATTCTTCTGCTTGCAACTATTCCACGACACCACGCACCCGTAAACAGCACAAAGATACCCCATCTGCAATTGTCTGGTGTCAGGGTCATCGGCCCATGATGCGTTGGAGTAAGCAGATATCATAGAGTTCCCATCCTTAACTCTCAATTTCAGCTTGACATTGGAAGTTCCTTTCAGGTACTTCCATGTCTTCTTTAATTTGTTCCAGTGAGGCATACTGGGTTTGACATTGAACCTTGACAAACTAGACACGGCATAGCTTACGTCAGGCCATCATTAGCATGCAATGTGGTTGAGCAAACCAATTGCCAATTGATAGTTGACATTCAAAGTTCTGAACTTTTCAAATTTGTTGTCAGTTGCAGGAGTGAGTTGAAGATTTGGAGTGAGGGGTGACTTGCTGACTTTGGCATCTTCTAGGCCCAGTTCCTTGAGTCCCCTTTCAATATGTTTGGGTTGACTGAGAAGAATTTCATTGGCCTTTACCTCAATTGGCATGCCTACGATGGTATCTGGATCCTTCGCAGTAGAGCCAGAAAAGCAACTCAAGAATTTTCTTTTGAAGTTGTCACCATTGCCAAACAAGATGAGGTTGTCCACATGGAAGAAAATATGTGATTTCCCATCCTTCAACAAGTAAAGGCATGGATTTCAGGAGGATTCTTTGAAACCTACCTTTTTGAACCACGCGGTAAGGGTTTCATACCAGTTTTTTGGAGCCTGTTTCAGGCCATAGAGAGACTTTTGGTGTTTGAGAAATCAACACTTCCTCTTTGATCCCTTTGGGATTTGAATGATCACTTCTTTGTCAATTGGTGAGTGAAGAAAAGCCCTCTTGACGTCAAATTGTTGAATCTTCTGTTTTGACTTGAGCGCGTAGAGAAGAAGAAGCCTCAAGGTTGAGGGTTTGCCAGTTGGAGCAAAGGTTTCAAAATAGTCCAAACCCTCAATCTGATTAAAGCCTTGGACACAGAGTCTAGCTTTAAATCTAACCAGGTCTCCATGGCAGTCTAGCTTGATTTTGTAGATCCTTGTAGTTTTGAGAGCATTCTTTGGGTTGGGACCGTTGTATTCATCCCACACACAGAGATCCTCAATTGAACCTAATTCTACATCCATCTCATCAATCCATTCTTGTCTTTTGTTGCAGCGTATAGCATCTTCATAGGATTTTGGCTTGTAAAAGTGGAAGAACCCATATTGTTGTGGTGGCTTGACTTGCGATCAATCTCAAAGGATCTGCCCAATGGGTGCAACAGTTTCTTGATTGACATGTTGATTAACACAACTGACGTTCTGAGACGTCATTGGATTCTCCTCACCAGATGGAGGTGATAAATTTGATTCATTGGATGATTGACTAATAGACTCGGCTTCCTCAGCTGAGCTGACAGAGTCCACAGATTTATCCCGATAGCCAGTCCAAGGGACTCGACAGTTGGGACAATCTTCAGTCCATTGATCAGAAGTTGGTATGTGATTGCTGCCATCTGATTTGGATTTGATGTTGAAGTTGAGTCCATTTACTTTTGGTAGTGGCATGCGCAAAAATCTGACATGCTTGGATGAGACAATAGAACCATTTTTAGTTAAGATTCAATAAGAATGGAGAAGCTGGTTGAAGCCTACTAGTATACCTTCTTCACCTTTCAAGTTGAATTTTGATCCCTTGTTTCTTTTTTTGATTAGGAAGATCAGGGGTTTCCAATTGGCTTGAGAAAAGAAGTGGGAAAAGGTCAACCATGTATCTTCTCCCAAGGCGTCGCCGTTTTGCCTTTCAGAGGGATGTGGTTGAGCATGAGACAGCATGCTTTTATCACCTCATGCCACACTGAAGGTGGAAGACAACCATCCTTGAGAGTTGCTTGGGTAGATTTGACGATAGTTTGATTCGCTCATTTGGCACAACCATTGTGTTCTGGATGGTATGGTTCTGAAATGACGTGGGTGATGTGTTTATCTTCTAGAAAAGAAGAAAGCTTTTGATTAACAAACTTGGTCCCTCCATTGGAGCAAACCTTGGATGGGTAAACCCCGCAAAGATGATGTTCTTTTTTGAGCAAGCTGATGATGATATTGGCTGTCTCATACTTTGAAGCAAGAGGGAAGGCTGCAAGATACCCGCTAGCGTTGTCAACCAAAGAAAGGATGAACCTGTGACCGGACTTGGATGACGGTCAAATCTGTCCCATGAGATCCAGATGAATTTGATTGAAGATTTTTGTGGATCTTGCAGATGTGAGCTTGAAAGGCGATTTGGTAATCTTGCTCATGACACAGTTGACACACTGGAATCTTTGTTTGACTTTGCTGGGAATATGTTGAATGAGGGAGTCAAGTCTTGAAAGTGAGGCATGCCCATATTTTTGATGAATGTCAAGCAAAGCTTCTTCTGGTGTGGATGAGATGGAAGAAAAGAGAGATTTTGACAAAGGAAGAGTGCTACGAGGGGGAGTAGGAAGAGTGTAAAGATTACTCCTTATCTGTCCAGCAAGGACCTCTTTGCCTGAGTGTGTGATGGAAAATTTTTTTCCACTTGAAGTAATTGTACAACCCTTGCCATTCAAGGCCCCTGCAATTATTAAGTTGATGGTCACGTCAGCATAGAAGGCCTTGCTGATCTTGAGTGTGAGATTGCTCCAATGAAGAACTGCCATGCCCTTTGATATTATTGGTAGACTCTCTCCTTCCTTACCAGTCTTGATAGGATTGCCAGAGTAGGGTTCCAAATTGATGAAATAGCAACTATCGTTGATCATGTGGACTGAAGCTCCACTATTGAGTAGAAAACTTTGGTTTGGATCTCCGTGTTCAATCCATGAATTGAGCAAAGCAAGATAATGAGCTGAGTGTGATTTGATCTTAGCTTTTGATCCGCCCTTTTTTGCTTTCCATTTAACGTGATTTTCTTTCCACCATTCGGGAGCCACTTCAGGATGGAGGTGCCAACAATCTCCGGCTGAGTGATTCCAATCTTGGCCAGGGTGATGATAGCCTTCCACGCATTGTTTTGGATTGTACCCCTTGGATGAAGTAGAGTGAGAAGAAACCTTTCCACCAAAGAGTGCAACATCACCTTACAACCAAGAGCTTGAAATAGAGGATTGCACCATGGACTCATTGTTCAGTTGAGTTAAGTGATTGAGAACAAATTCAACAGAGAGTTCCTTATCTGAATGCATAATTGGCATTTTGAAATTGTTCATAGCAGAAGGGAACTTGAAAATAATGAGATAGGCCACGATGTTGTCTGATAAATTGATACCACCCTTGCCATCTTCTTGAGGCAGACTTTTACCTTTGTAATGAAATCAACAATATTTTCAGGGTTGAATGAGACGTAAAGAAAGCTGTTGAAAACTCTGGCTTGGTTTGAGGCTTGCAACGAGGCGTACTTGTGTATGATGGCCTTCCATAGAAGTTTAGCTGAATTTCTGTTTTCAGCGGTAACTATGTTCTCATGTGCTGTTGAATTGAGTTTTGAGATAATGAGGAGTTTCAGTTTGTCTTTGACAGAAGCGTCCAACGGAGTAGTCTCATCATTCATAGCTGTAGTGCATCCTCTAACGTCAATTACGGCATCCATTTTGTCTCTCCATATTCCGTAATTATCCTCTCTGAGTAAAGGAATAGTTTCCAGCTCAGTCTTGAGCATTGTTTGTTTGAAGATATCCATGGCGCCCAGTTCAGATCCTCTCTCAGTAGATTCTTCAGCGGTTGAGCGGGTTTGAGATGCTTTTGGCTTTTAACCGTAAAAAAATAAAATAGGTTTGAATTGATTGCTGAGCTGAGAGCTAGAGACAGATCAGAATATGAACAGGTGAGAACATGAAGAAAAACACACAGAGCACATTTGAGAGGAAAAAAAAACAGGAAATAAAGACTGCAAAAGTCATTATCAGAGACAAGAGTTGGATGGACTGATCAATTGAAGGATTCTTGGGTTCAAGGTGTGTGTTGAGATGAGCACGCTAAGATTTTGCGGACAGTAGGTCTTGAGTTGACAAGAGATGATTCAAGAAAAGTGAAAGATGAATGATGAATCTCACCGGGCATGATTTAAGGCAGTGAGCAGTTGATTGCGGAAAGTTGAAGGATAAAAAAAGAGATGAGAAAGAAAAAAGAAAAGAAGAATAAGAATAAGAATAAATAAAAAGAAGAGGATAGTGGAGGTCTGGTGGTCAATGATGAGTCAGTTGAGGACAATGATGATTCTGGTCAATAATTACCTGGTTGGGTTGAGTACAATGAGTGAGGTCCATGTGTCAAGTACCCGGGGGATTGTGACTGATTGTGACAGCTTAGGTGTGAGTGAAAGGAGGAGAACCCAGGTCAGGTGATAATCCACAGCTGTGTGATGGATGAGGCTTCAATGTTGTGAAATCTCAGCAATGAGACACCACTGCCACAAAATCCCAACAATCTCCCATCTTTTCTTGGGTTCAGCAATCTTTTGTAGTAGACCAAACCTTTTCCCAGTGGTCCTGTTGGACTTCTGAGAAGTTTCACAACTAGTAACATACTGGATAGTGGAGTATCTCCAATTGATCCACCAGACAGTTTTTTTAACCTCATCTAAGGTTCTATCAGCAGATAAATGACCAGATGAGCAGTTATCATGGCATTTAGCCAGGACGTGTTTGATATGGGAATCCTTAGTTAAGACTATAACACTTAAATGTTGATGCCTGTAGTATACTAGAGCATCCCTTATGGTGAACCTTCCGGCTTTGTATGGTTTTCAAGAGGGGTTCAGGTAAGCTATTGATCAATTCAGATGGCGGGGAAGTACTTTCCATAATGTTGATCAGAGTTTTCATGCCAGAATTGTAAGATTCTTTGATTGAGTTTAACAAGCATTCATCCAATTCCCAAATGTGGATTCCCATTATAGGAGCTTCGAAGTTCAACATGTTAATGTTAAGGATAGGGAAAATATCATTATCCTCTGGTTCATAAGCAGGGTTACTTGGGTCATTGGGTAGAGCATTGCTACTCAGACTGTCAGCATTCTTGTTTTTGTTCCCAGCTTGATGTAAGATTGTCATTTGTCCTCTTTACTGTTGGATAGCTATTTGCCATCTTAACATGTGCCTGCTGGGAGTCTTCATGTTCATCAGGGTTCTAAAAGCATTGCAATCCCTAATAACGACAAATTTAGTAACTTTGAGATATTAATGGAGCTTTTCTAAGGCCCATACTAGAGCTGGGCATTCCATTTGACTGGCACCATATCTTTTCTCTGTGTCCTTCACTTGTCTAGAGATAAAGAGTATTGATTTTTCTACTGGTCTATTGTTTTCTATGACTTCTTGATGAAGTGCAGCGCCTAGCCCTTCCATGCTGGCATAAATATATAGTATAAAGGGTTTACTGTAATCAGGTTGTATTAGTACAGGGGCAGTATTCATAGTCACCTTGAGGCCCTCATAGTTTTTAACTCTTTCATGAGTCATTTCAAACAGGGTATTGTTGTTGCAAATCTCATACAAACACTTAGTTAGTAATGCAAAATTGGGTAGATACTTCCTATAGTAGCTGCAGAAACTAACAAAGGACAGGAGTTCAGTTTTGTTCTGAGGCATTGGCCTGTTCATAACAGCTGCTATTTTGCTTTGGTCAGCTGTAAGAGTTGGACCAGATACTATGTGACCTAATGCTTTGAGTTCACCATATCCAAAGTTGCACTTTTTCATGGATACTTTTAATCCTGCAGCAGAGATGGTTTTTAGGAAAAGTCTTACTTTATCCATATGGGAGGTCCAATAATCAGTGTAGATGATAACATCATCAATATATAACATCATCCATCCTTGCCTTATGAACTGGCCTAGTACAGTGTCCATCATCCTCTTAAAGTGGGAAGGAGCATTCTTGATTTCAAAGGGAATCCTCAAGTACTCATAGATACCTAGGTGACATATGATCCTCATGAACTTCCTACTGTCTGCGCTGATGGGGATCTGGTGGAATCCTTTCAGCATTTCCATGGTAGTAATAAACTTAGCTTGTGAGAGATTATGAAGGGCATGGTCAATCCTAGGAATGTGGTAATAGTCAGCTTGAGTGTAATTGTTCAGCATCCTAAAATCTCCTACCATTCTTGACTTATAACTGTGCCAAGCTATAATCACAGGAGTAGTTATATCTACCTGTTATCTGTGTCCTACTTTCCTCAGGACTTGTAAGTCAATTAGCTCCTGGATGTGAGTTTCCAAGGCTGCTCTTGATTTTGGACTGGAAGGATAAGCATGAAGTTGGAAAGTATTTGGCTAATAAAACCAGATAGATTTCAATCATCAATAAGCAAAAAGAAACAGAAAGATGAAGGAAGAACAGAGAATGAAATGATAAAGAAAGACAGCTATGAACCTAATAAAACCAGGTTACAAGGGAGGTCAGACAACACGTATGGGAAGAATAAATGAATAAGGATAAAACTGATGAGAGGTATTGATCTATCTTGAGGTCTGGCGCAGGGCTGACAGGATTGCTATGGATGGTCAATGAAGATTAGAAGTTGAAGTGGCTTTTCTTGAAGTACGGCTGGAGGTATGGTCAGATTGTTGAGTTGGAAATCATGAGAGTGAAATGAGCAGCGTACCTGATCCTAGTCCCCTGAGTGCCGGTGGTGCAATCTCATGGTTGCACAAGGAAAAGAGGCACCCAGGATCTAGGATAAGTGAGCGAGATAAGTTTGGGGCTGGTCTTGGAGTTGGAGTTTCCACACTTGAGCAACTTTTCAGGTTGTTCAGGTGCTGAATCAAGTGTGAGGTTGAGTAGCCAGTAGTGCACAGCTTCTGAGATTGAGTTGACACAATAGAAGGAAGAAGAACAGGTAGAAAGAAATAATAAGAAGAGATCAAGACCAAGACACAACACATAACATTAGAGAAAACAAAAGATAAGTAAACAGCACTTTCTCAGCATTATCAGAAATCCAACATTCCAAAATCCTCCCTTGCTGAGAACGTGATCAGCAAAAACCCAGATTTGATAGATAGGTGAGTAATTTGATTCTGCTGAGAGGCTTGGTGAGGAAATTGGCCAGATTTTCTTGCGACAACACCTTTTTTATGGTGATGTTTCCTTTTTCAATCTCATCCCTGATGTAGTGGAATTGGAGTTCCATGTGTTTGGAGTGAAAACCGGAGTGATTCGCCTGATTCAGAGCCAATTTGATGGCACCCTTGTTATCTTCAAAGAGAATAGACGGTTTTGATGCTCTTTTGGGGAAGACTTGATGTATTAGAGAGTTTAGCCACAAAATTTCCTTCACACAATCGGCCATTGATTTATATTCAGCCTCTGTTGTAGACAGGGACAACGTCGGTTGGCTTCTAGATTTCCAGTTAACCAGATTTCCGATCCATCTGATGGAGATTCCTGAAACCAATCTCCTTGTACTCAGACAGGTTTCCCAATTGGCGTCAGCAAATGCGGAAAGGGTCTGATTGTCTTGCTGGAGGAAGTTTAGCCCCCAGGTGGAGGTATTTTTCAGGTAGTTGAGGGTTTTTAGTGCAGCATTGAAGTGGTGGTGAGCGGGTTTATTCAGGAATTGTGCAAGGTAGTTCACAAAGAATGTGATGTCTGGACAAGTGAAGAAGCTCAAGTGATTTAACTCCCCTATGATTTTTTGGTAGTTTCAATTTGATTTCTCAAATTTGTTGTGTTCTTCATCAGTTGCTGGTAGCAATTTGCCACTGGGTTGGAAAGGGGTGGAATGCATTTTGAACACCAGGAGATCATAGCTGGAGACTAGGCGTTGGATATAGGTGCCTTGATTTAATTTGATACCTGTTGAGGTGACTTCTACATTCATCCCTAACAGTAACAAAGCTTGACCAAGATCCTTGATAGTGAATTGAGATCCAAGAGTGTTGATAAATTCTTCTGGTCTTCTGCTGAAAATAGCTATTTCATTGATGTGGAAATAGAGCCATGTGTCTTTGTTCCAGAACAAACATTGATCAGCATTGCATTGTTTGAATGCAGAAGTAAGAAGCCAATCGGTCAGAGTAGTGTACCAGGAAAAAGGCGCCTGCTTGAGTCCATAGAGGGCCTTTAGCAGCCTGAGAGTTTTACCAGGAGAGATGTGAATATTTTGAGGTGGTTTGATGTAAACGTTTTCTTTGATGGGTGCGTTTAAGAACACAGATTTGACGTTGACTTGGTGAAATTTCAAGCCTTGAGAGGCCGCAAAGGAGATGAGAACCCTTAATGAAGCCTTGTCACCAGTGGGTGAAAAGGTTTTGTGATAGTCACAGCCCCATTGTTGATGGAAGCCCTGAGCACAAAGCCTAGCTTTGAACTCAGTGATACAATTCCTGGAGTCCTGTTTAGTTCTGAAAACCCACACACATTTAATGGGTACTGTTTCAGGGGTCAGATCAACTTCTTTTCACACGTCATATGATATAAGATTGAGTTCCTCAACACACATTGCTTCTATCCACTTGTTGTGATAGTTGAAGGCCAAGGCCCGGATCCTTGTATTCTGAGTTGCAGATGAGATACACTTGTGTTCTACCAATGGAGGATTCATTATGACGAGGAGTTGGAAGAATATTGTTGGGGGTTACTCAATCATAAGAAAGAACGGCTGGTGTTGGAGAGGGGCTGATAATTGTGTTAGAGGAGTCAGGATTGGAATGATTGGAGGGAGAAGAGGAGGTTTCAGCTGCAGCTTCATGAGGGATGGAAAGGAAAGCAGGCCCAGAGTTGATATCATGAGACACAGAAGGTGGTAAGGAAATGGAAGGGAAGATGGTTTTGCAGGAAAAAACATTTGCTGATATATATATTTTTAAGGTGACAGGATCTGAGCATCTTTACAACAAAAAGTTGTTTACATACCCCAGCAATATGCATTTCTTGCTAGTGGGAGCCAGTTTTGATTCACAAAGTTGTTTAAGGATTAAGGAGTAGCCAAGACATCCAAATGGTTTGAGGAAATTTAAGTTGAAGTATTTATTGGAATAATCATCCTCAAGGCTCTTTTCTTCACTTTTATTCCTTTTCTTCTTTCCTGTTTTCTTCATTTCTATCTTTACTTCCCATCTTTTGTCTCAGATCTGCCTTCATCCAATATATGCATCTCACCTCCAGAAGGGCGGATCTCATTATAATATTCATTTTCATTATCACCTTTCATACTCATGTCACATGTTATCACATGTTCCTGTAAGATCAAACACCTGAGGATAGATTGCGAGAAGATTTCCTCTCTCATCCTTCTCTCTGACTTCCAAATCTACATTTCCTCAGGTAATTTTTCCTTTTTGTTCTCATTTACTTATTGTTCTCTCATCCTTCTCTCTGACTTCCCAATCTACATTTCCTCAATCTCAACAGGTTATGAGCCCAGAGCAACCAACTGCAAAATACCTCAAGGATCCGTCACACATTCCATCTTCAAGTGTGCCCAATAACTAACCATCATGGAGGATCTATTATCCTCTCATCCTGTACTCAAAACACCATCAATTATTCCCCTTAACGCACCGGGATCAGAATCCAACTATTTAGACTGGGCAATGATCCTCAGAATTCATTTTTGAGCATCCGGTGTTGCCTAACTCATTAATAACATTCAAAATTGAATCAAGAGACCTGGTCCAGAGACAATCTCCCTATTTGCTCAGTTATATCACGATCCATCAGCATATCAAACTTTCAATACATTCAAAAACACAAGGAAAGCGCCATTGGTATGTGGAACTCCCTGAAAGAAGCACATCAAAACAACTCCTCAGGTGGGAGAATGTACTGGCTTAGGAAGCTTCTCTTAACCAAGCTCAACAAAAAAGATATTCCTACTCACCTGGCTGAAATTGTCTTGTATGGGGAAAAACTGTCTTTGCTTATTACGCCCAAGAATCCACTTACAGCCAACAATCTCCAATCAACGGCAATATTGTTATCTCTTCCTGACAACTGGTTGGAGTGTGTCTCCAGTATGATGAACAAGGAGTCTGCTCCATCCTCCAAGATTATAGCGGCCCTCAAACAAGAGAACCTCCAACAAAAAACTAGAAAAAAGGAAGTTATAGCTAAATCCATGTCTGTAAAACAGTCAAGAAAGAAACCTGAACCCTACTCTTTGAATAAAGTCTACTACTGCACCAACTGCAAGACAGAGGGACATTCATTCTCTAGATGTCCAGAAGTCTTGGAAGCACTGAACCAAGCAAAAAGAAATCAAAAAAGGGAAAAACATCGACTGCAAACCTCAAAATCGGCAGCTGCAAATCAAGTCAAGTTGGACCAAGACATCCAGAGAGAACATGATTCCGACAATTTCTCCAACTCTGAAATCATCATACATGCAGGTAAATCATTAGTTGAAAAAAACAATTTCAAAAAGGATTTCAACATTGACTCAGGATGTTCAATCTCCATGACGCCTTCCTCCAATCAACTCCTCAACAAACAATCTGATCAAACTGTGATAAGGCTTGCCAACGGCTCCACTATCACCTCTAAAGGGGCTGGAGAATTTAATTTTCCATTTTTTAACCTTAAATCACTCTACATCCCACATCTAAGCACTCCTCTTCTCTCGGTTTCCTCACTATGCAATGCTGGTCTCAATGTAATCTTCAAAAAGGGCAGATGCAAAATCAAATCCAACCATGATCCATTGCAAAACAACAACGTCGTTTCATCAGGATATAGAAAAGGAAACCTATACTATTTACCCAACAACAACGTGAGCTGGGAGGTCTCCTTTTCAACAACCCTTCAACACTCTTCTGACAATAGCTTGTTTGGATATCACTGCAGACTTTCACACCTGAATCTAAAATCCCTCAAGAAATATCTAAAGGACCAAAACATTTCCCCAACATCATTCAACAAATTGCAAGTTCAACAATGCAAAACTTGTATCAAATCAAAGATGACCAGGACACCATTTCATTCTTGACTCAGCTATAGGTTGACTAAACCCGGTCAAATAATTCATTCTGATGTATGCACTTTTGATACAACCTCCCGTGAAGGATACCAGTATTTCATCACGTTCATCAACAACTGCTCAAAGGCACACTTTTCTTACCCAATGCATCACAAATCAGACTCTTTTGAATGCACAAAACTGTTTATTTAATTTTTCAAAAATCAACATAACTCTACAATCTACTCCCTACAAACTGACAACGGCGGCGAGTACTTAAGCAATCAAATGAAAAACTACCTTTCCCAAAAAGGCATTGAAAACAAACCGGGTCCTCCACATTTTCCACAACTCAACAGTGTTGCCAAACGCTCCAACAGGACCATCAATAACATGATTTTCTGTGCTCTTTCTCTCTCCAATCTTCCAAAATCATTCTGGGCGGACGCTCTCAGACATGTTCTCTTTGTTTTTAATTCTTTCCCTTGCAAGACCCCTTCTGGCTTTGTTTCTCCAAACTCCATCCTGAAAACAAACAACGTGGACACGTCATATCTTCATCCGTTCAGGTGTCTGACTTGGTATAAAGTTCCCAACCCCAATCAATCCAAACTGTCAGACAAAGCAAAACTAGAAATTCTCCTCTCCTATCTGCAGCACGGAAATGGATATCAAATAATGGATCTCAAATCAAAAGCCATCATTAAATCAAGTGAAGTCCTTTTCCACAACAAGACATTTCCGTATGTTTGTGTAAATAAAGATGCAAGTATCACTTTGCCATCTCTGTCCGTAACCCTCTTCTGGCCTGGCTCCTCTGAACATCTATGTTTTCCTGTTCCCTCCACCACTCCTGTTTCTGCTCCTGCCCCCTCTTCCTCTGAGCCATTTGTTTCCATTCCTTCCCCTTCTCCCCCTTCCATTCCTGTTCTCCCTTTGCCTCTTCCCGTTCTGACTAACCCCTCCCTTTTTCCTGTTCCTCCAAATCTTTCCCCCCCCCTCCTTCCAACCGCCGCTACTGCTCTCAAAGCATTCAATCATCCAACTCAGAACTCCCCCCCTCCTTCTTTTACTCCCTCTAACTCCCAACCCCCCTCTCCCGCTCCTTCCCTCTCCTCCTTCCCTCCTGTCATTGAACCGTCTGTTGTTGCAGCTCCTCTGCCTACAATTTTGCTTCCAAGCAAACCACCTTCTCCTCCCCGTTGTTCTTCTTGCGCTTGTTGCCCACTGTCTCGCTACGGAACTTTCTCTTGAAAAGCTTCAGTCAAGGACAATCTCCTCGCCCCAAAACATGGAAACAACTTGTTCAATCTCCTCACTCACGTCGCTGGATTTCTTCTGCCCAAGACAAAATAAACTCCCTTTTTGGTATAAAGACGTGGACCCTTGTTCCTCCACCTAATGGAAGAAAGATCATCCGTTCCAAGTGGGTTTTTAAGGTGAAGTGTTGCGCATATGGGTCCATCATCAAACTGAAAGCACGTCTTGTTGCTATGGGCTTTTCTCAAATAAAGGGTTTGGAATTCTCTGAAGTCTTTGCCCTCACCCTTTGCCTTGAAACTCTCTGGTCACTACTCAGTCTCCTTGGTTCGAAAAATTGGACAGGCCGCCAAATTGACTTCAACACCGCCTTTCTGAACGGTCATCTTGAAGAACCTGTCTACATGTTGCAGCCACCTGGTTTCAAAGATCCAGCTCACCCGGACTGGGTGTGCAAAGTTTCCCAAGCAATATATGGCCTTAAACAATCACCTAGACAATGGAACATCAAACTTTGATCAGCTCTTACTTTGCTGGGTCTCTCTCAATCCTCCTACAACCCGTCTCTTTTTTTCAAACTCAATGGCAAAACCCTTGTAGGCGCACTCACCGCTCATGTAGACAATCTTGCCATTGTTGGCACCAGTGCTTTTGTGGCCCAATTTGTTAACAACATTGGTAAAGTTTTCACCATTTGTTCAAACAAGGATCTATCTCTTTTTCTATCTCTGTTCATCTCTCTCCACTTTTGCTCAAACACAGTCTCCATCTTTCAGTCCAATTACATTGATTTCATGTTGGAGAATTATCTTCCTCCTGACTGGAAACCAGTTTCCTCTGCCACTACCACCCAATTTAAAATTCTCCGTTGCAAAACACCCAACAAAACATCTGCCCCACCTCAATATAATCAACTCATTGGATCACTTCTATGGGTTTCTCAATGTAGCTGGCTGGATATTTTTTTTGCCCTAAGCAAACTCTCTCAGTTCTTACAAGAACCGTCCCTTGGACATTGGGAAGCTGCAATCAGAATTCTCAGTTATCTTTGCTCCACTTGCTCTCTCAAACTCACTCTGGGTGGTAAAACCCTTGATCTGTCAGGCTATTTGGATTTGGACTGGGCTGAAGACCAAGATGATTGTTGTTCCACATCTGGCTATGCATTTTGTTTTGGTTCCAGCGTGATATCCTGGAAGTCCAAAAAACAACCTACAGTCTTGCTATCCAGCACCAAAGCCAAATACAAAGCCATGTCTGATGCGTGAAAAGATGGCTTGTGGCTAAGAAACATTCTATCCAAGCTTCATCTCTGTGACAAGTCCCCAGTCAATCTTTTTGTCCACAACAAAGGTGCCAAGGCCCTTTCAAAAAACCCAGAACATCACTCTCGTACCAAACACATTGAAGCTTGGCATCACTTTATTTGCAAATGTGTTGGAAAAGGTGTATTCAAAGTTAAACATGTTTCAACAAACTATATGCTTGCAGACATGCTCACCAAACCACTACCTCAAATTCTTCTACGTTCTCATCAGCTACACTTTGGGCTTCTGGACTGTGCTCACCAAGGGGGGGTATTGGAATAATCATCCTCAAGGCTCTTTTCTTTACTTTTTATTCCTTTTCTTATTTCCTTTTTTCTTCATTTCTATCTTTACTTCCCATCTTTTGTCTCAGATCTGCCTTCATCCAATATATGCATCTCACCTCCAGCAGCACGGCTCTCATTACAATATTCATTTTCATTATCATCTTTCATACTCATGTCACATGTTGTCACATGTTTCTGTAAGATCAAAAACCTGAGGATAGATTGCAAGTCAGCAAGAAGATTTCCTCTCTCATCCTTCTCTCTGACTTCCAAATCTACATTTCCTCAGGTAAGTGTTCATTTTTTTCTCATTTAATTATTGTTCTCTCATCCTTCTCTCTGACTTCCAAATCTACATTTCCTCAGTCTCAACAGTCTTTATTGAACCAGAGTTTGTAGGGAATATTGTTTGATTGTTTACAAGACAGCAGGAGATTAAGGAGATGAGTGGCTGTATTAACGGCCTCATCCTAGTAGGTGAGCGGCAAGCGACTTTGAGATAGTAAGCATTGAGCTTTCTGGAGAATAGAGCGGTTTTTTTGCTTGGCCAGACCATTCTGTTGAGGTGTATAGGCAGGGGCATAGTTCTGAACTATACCATGAGATGTGCAGTATTCCTTAAGTGTGATAGAAGTGAATTCCCTTCTGTTGTCAGAGATTAGGGTTTTAACTTTCTTCATTGTTTGCCTTTCTTCCGTGGCAATGAAGTTTATCAGTGCCTTCTCAGCTTTGTTTTTTGACTTGAGGAAGGATACAGCCTTGAATCCGGTGAATCCGGTGTGTTGATCTGTAATTGATAGGAAGTACAAATTGCCGGAGCAGGATTGGACAGAAAAAGGGCCCACTAGGTTGAAATGCAGAGCTTCTAGCAGATCTTTCACAGCCTTGAAGTGGTGGTTGAATGGGGTGGCTGCACCCTTGCAAGTTTTGCATATTTTGCACATGGCCTTGGTGTCCTTGTTGGGAAGCTTTAAAATCATGAGAATAGATGGATTGGGGTGCCCCAGCCAATGGTGCCAATCAATTGTGTTGGAGTTGGTTTTCAAGAACGTGCTGGGGTCCTCCTTGGGTGACATGAATGTTACTCCACATATTTTGGCCAGTTTGTTGTGAGTGCTACCTATGAAGGAGAAATTATCCAGAGTTATTTCAATTCCTGAGTAACCAACCTTATCAAACACTGCCTTCTTTGACTTCAGCTGTGTGAGGGATATCAATGGTGATTGAGAGATGGGATTAGAAGCACATTTTCCAGGGTCATTATCTTTCCATTGTGATTCTTGATTATTGCACTGCAAAAGTGAGTGGCTTTGAGACCAGTATTGGGATCACCAGTTCCAAATTTGATGACAATGGGTTTGGGATCATGGAGGTATTTCAGATCATTGAGAATATGGTGGCTTGATCCTGAGTCTAGAAAAGGTAATTGGTTGGATTCTTTGGAGAAGGGATTTTTGAGGTAAAGTTGAGCGTTGGAATGCAGCTTGGTGGCTTCAGGTCAAGGCAGTTGATCCTTGGATTTTTGATTGGATGAATTGAGGTGTACGGCTGGCTTGGAGGAGCTTTTTTCAGGGCAGAGGTGCGGATAAAGAAACAAGCACTTGCTTTCAGGGTGATCAGACAGTGGATTGTGATGACCCTTTGAGCATGGATGTTTTGGTCAAGGACGGGATTTTGATTTAAATCCTGTTTTGATGAGAGCCGTTGGTTTGGAAGCTGCTTGGTTAATATCCTCTGGGTTCTTACTTCAAGAAGTTTCTAGATGGATGACTTCCCTCAGCTTGTTTAAGACATTGGTCCAATTTTGTAGGAGCTCATTTTTCAAGAGTATTGTATTGACAATGTGGTAAAAGTTGCTTGGGATTTTTGCCAATACAGTGTAGCTTAGGATGTTGGGTGGAACCTCAAGCTTGACAACCAATAATTCATTCATTGTTTTTTGGCATTCTTGGATGTATACTGACATTTAACCTTTGTATTGAGATTGGATAAAGTTGAGCCAGATATGGCCTTGATTGTTGGTGGATTTGGATGCATATTGTTACAGAAGACTGTTCCAGATCGCGTGAGGATCAGCATTGTTTTCTTTTTTAATGATGGCATCAAACACAGTGTCCCCTAGGTTTTGAATGATGACATCTGCAGCTTCAAAAAGCTTCTTTTTCTGGGGTGCATTGAGAGGAGAGGGTGGTGGTTCAAGGAAATAATTGAGAATACCTTTGCATTGTAAGTAGCTTTGAATTTGGAGGCTCCATGAAGGAAATTTCTCATTGGTGAGAAGGGGAATGTTTGATTTGGTTGAACTCAAGGCTTCTTCTTTGTACAACATGATTATCATAACCTGGTTGGGACTGTAAATCTGAAGTTGGAAAGTTTTTTTCTAATAAAACCAGATAGATTTCAATCATCAATAAGCAAAAAGAAACAGAAAGATGAAGGAAGAACAGAGAATAAAATGATAAAGAAAGACAGCTATGAACCTAATAAAACCAGGTTACAAGGAAGGTCAGACAACATGTATGGGAAGAATGAATTAATAAGGATAAAACTGATGAGAGTTATTGATCTATCTTGAGGTCTGGCACAGGGCTGACGGGATTTTTATGGATGGTCAATGAAGATTAGAAGTTGCAGTGGATTTTCTTGAAGTACGGCTGGAGGTATGGTCAGATTGTTGAGTTGGAAATCATGAGAGTGAAATGAGCAGCGTACCTGATCCTAGTCCCCTGAGTGCCGGTGGTGCAATCTCATGGTTGCACAAAGAAAAAGAGGCACCCAGGATCTAGGATAAGTGAGCAAGATAAATTTGGGGCTGGTCTTGGAGTTGGAGTTTCCACACTCAAGCAACTTGTCAGGTTGTGCAGGTGCTGAATTGAGTGTGAGGTTGAGTAGCCAGTTGTGTGCAGCTTCTAAGATTGTGTTGACACAATAGAAACTAGAAGAACAAGTAGATACAAATAATAAGAAGAGATCAAGACCAAGACACAACACATAACATTAGAGACAACAAAAGATAAGTAAACAGCACTTTCTCAGCATTATCAGAAATCCAACATTCCAACAAAGCAGGTCTTCTTAGATTAGGAGGGTAAGGGGGTTTGATAGTTAAAGTAAGGATCATATCATGTCCTTTGATGTTACCAATAGGGTGGTCCTTAGTGCAGAAAGCATTCTGATTCTCAAAGCAGACCTGAAGGATATCATGTTTTTTATCTTGACGAGTTGGTCATTCAAGGCAGCTTGGGAGAATTATTCCTGGTTAAAGGTTTCCAGGTGTTTCTGATAAGTGGAATAAGTGTTTTGAGCATTAACATGGCATATTTGAAACTTCTTGTTCCAATTGCCTCCTATAGTAAAATATCTTCCTTTACTTTGGAATACATCTATACCATACAGGCAAAGAGAGTCATTTCCTAAAATGAAGTAATCACACATTCCATTCTGGAGTACTAAAAACTCAAACTTGAGTCTCAGGGAACCTTTTGAATGGGGAAAAATGAGGTCTGTAGACCATACTCCAATAGCATTAAGGGAGGAGTTGCAACTGCTTAACTTACCTTGTGGAACTGGTAGCAAGTATTCTTTCCAGTTGGGGACTTGGTTCTCTAAGTAAATTGACCCAACACAGGAGCAGAAGGCTCCACTATCTAGGAGTAACTTCAAAGTAGAACCTTGGATTAGTCCAGTAGCATAACATGTTTTGGAAGGGGTGTAGCTTTTACCAATAGATGGTTTCAGAGTCAGAGTCTTGGCTTCAGAAACATGTTGGATTTTCATGTTGGGAGTCCATTTTTGTGGTAGATTGGAATACTTGTTGACTGAATTGATTTCCAGGGAGGATCCTATGTCTCCTTCAATGACATTGATGGGGTTAGTAATCATTAATTCATACTCTGATAATGATCCATCAGTGTCATCCAGTTGAGGGTTGAGTTCATTATCCTCATTTCCTCCTTCAATGAGATTGATCTTTCTTCTGGGCTGGGGACAGTCAGGTCTTAAATTTCCAGTTTGGTTACAGTTCCAGCATACCTTTTCTTTGGTCTCAGAAGTCTTCTTGATTTCTAATTGGGGATTGGTGGAGTCCTTAGTTTTTGGATTATACTTGTCTCTAACCTTGGGGGCAAGTTCCCTGGGTCTATTGGTCTTTTTGTCAAGACCATTCATGTCAATAGTTTCCTTGAGTATACCAATAAGGGTGGAGAGATCAGCATCCATAGACATTCTACACCTTACACTGTGATTAAGGTTTCCGGGACATTGGCTGAGGATTCTCTCATTGAATTCCTCTTTATCAGCTTCAGGATAGAAGCAATCTAGCCTCTTCTTTAGTTCCAAACACCACTTGTGAGGTTTGTCCTTAGCAGGGTCAAAAAATGAGTTCTCAAAGGTCTTCATCATTTTTCTTTTCCATATCCTGGTACCAAATTGTTCTTTGATAAGGACTTTCCAAGAATCCCAAGTCTGAGGTCCTACTTCTCCTCTTTTGTTGATGAACCAATCCAAGGGTACTCCTTCAAACAGCCTGGGCAGTCTTACCACTGCTATAGTGTCTGGTAAATCATAGGAGGGAAGGTTTTAATCAATGAATTTGATGAAACTGATATGGTTATATTCTCCTTCACCTGAGAATTTGGGCCATTCAGCTACAGGAGGTTAGAGTTTCAGAGCTTGTTCCATTTCAGGAGTTGGACTGGGTTGGTAAGATTCATTCCTTATTTCTCCAACATTAAGAGGAATGTTAGGAGTGTTACTTATCCTAGTAGGCTTTAACTCTTCCCAATGGATCCTAGGGGGAGCAGTTGAATTGACTTTGAGGTCTCTTAAGTCATTCTTGATCATACCTAATTCCAGATCCAACTTGTTACTCAATAGGTCAATTTTATCAACTAGGTGAGCAGAAGGGGTATCAGTTTTGTTTTTCAATTCTCCTTTGAGCTGCCCAATGGAAAAGAGTATCTTGTCTTGTCCAGAGGAGTAAGTGGTATTGATGTGCTTGATCAAGGATATTTTGTCAGCACTGAAAATATCCTTTAAATTATTTTTTTCTAACTCATTGATGTGAAATTGTTCAAGTATACTGAATTTGTTTGAATCAATGTTGTCTTTTGATACCTTGGTTTCAGACTCATTAGTTTTCATATGGTCAGCTTGACCTTGGATCATTATGTTAGTATTCAGGAGGACTTTATCAATTTGTTTATGAATTTTATCCAAGTTGCTGCTCAAGATCTTAAAGTTGTAAAAGACATCATCAAAAAATCTGTTAAACAACGGTGTAATATCATCAGATCCTAGTTGTGATAGACTTTCTTCCATTTCTGGGCTAGAGATATGATATTGTCCCAATCTTTTGGGTTTCTCATTTTTTGATGATGTGAAGACCTCAAATTTTTGGGTTATTTTCCCTTTAATTTGGCTAATTGGTCCCAGGGGTTCCATTTCTCCACATATTTCTCTACCTCTGCCCTGGGGATTAATTTCTGCAGTGTTATTTGAGAGGACTTGGCTCGTGATATGGCCTTTCTCATAGCTGCTGAGTCCTCCTGTTTGTGGGCTACCTTGTAAGCCTCCCAATGACTCACATGATCCTTCACCAACTCTTTTATTTTGGACTCTTTGACTAGGTCTGGAGTGGGAGGAATAGGAGGAGAAGTGACTGCGTGGGACAACTGTGGGGGAGAGGGACTCATCTCCAACAATTTGTTAGTTGAGTTGGAGGGGGTGGGTGCTGGCAGTTCTCACGGCACTTGTATTGTGGGTTTGAGCCCCCTCATTGTGCTTGCTAAGGGCACTTGTACAGGCGCGCGTTCCTCTGGGAAGAGGTCCGTGGGACGGGGCTTGTCCTGTCGCGCGGGTGTGGGTTCTGTCTTGCAACATAATGCAAAAAAAGATGTAAGTCTTTGTCAAAAAAAACTTTGAAAAAGGTAATAAAAATTAAAAAATATTTTTATTTATTTTTAAATTAATTTACACTTACTTAAGCTTAAATTCAACTGTACTAGAGATTGGCTAGGGTTAAAAGATTCCTTGGGGGGTAATCCAGGGGGATCTTTTTGGGTAGCAATCAAGTCTTGGCTTAAATCCAAAGAACCGTGGGGGAACTGTTTTCCAAAAGGTGCTGCTCAATAAAATCTGCTAGGGAAAAGGTTCTTTCCTCTAGGTTAAGATAAAAAATCAAAATTAATAAGTTTTTGGTTTTGTTATAATTTTTATTAATTTTTTATCAAACTTTGATTTTTTTGAATTTTTGTTATATATTTTTTTTAAAAAAAAATAAAAGAAATATTTTAAGCTCACTTTCTTTATTCTTATTATAAAAATAAAGTTTCCTCTGATATTTCTTCCAGGCTGTGTGTTGCCTGAGTAAAAAATTAAAATTAATAAGTCTTTCAAGCTCCAATTCTTTTTCCTTAATAGCTTGTTGCTTATAATGAAGTAATCTAGCTTGTTGTTTCACAGGAGTCATGATAATAGGCACAAAATTACAGAGTTTTTCTTCTTTTTGTTGTTTAAAAAGGTTCAAACAATAATTGATTAATTCTCTGTTGGTTTTAAGGTCCACTGGAGAAACAATAATCAAAAAAATAAGGATAATAAGTATTTTTACTTATTTTTACATAGAATATCTGGTCCAAAGAAATGAATTAATTAGAAATTAATTATTCAGGGATATTTCCCGGCCAGACACCCAGTTGTCAGCTTCCCAATGCCAGGAACCTTTCCATCCTTTAGCTACAGAAAGTGATATTGGTGTTGGAATAATAATTCCAAGAAAATTACGGTAAAATGCTGAAATAATTGATTTAAAAGAAAGTGCAAAGTTTGGTTGGTTTGGTTGGATTAAATTTGTTTAAATATATTTTTTAAGAGGGGCCACAGTTTGTGCAAACCAGGGATCTTTATTGGATAACAACCTCTCTTCAAGGGGCTCTTTTTAGCTGTGTAAAGACCTTGGGACAATGAGGTCTTAAATGATTGCTCACAAAAGACTAACTCAAGGGGATGGGTGGACTGACTGTCTTACAGCACTTATGCCTGGGTTGCAAGGAGGAGACAAATTACTAGTTTAAGTACTTACTCCAAGGAGCTTGCAGAGATTCACGGTTGAAAGGGTCTCAGGACAATGATTGGGGTTAATAGCTGATATTCTTCACAGAATCAATGATGGGGCCAGAATTATTAATAATACTATCAGACTATAGCCATATATCAATTTTTTATCTTTAATAAACAATTGATCATGGATGGCAAGGGGTCTGAATTGATACTTAAAAATTACCGCCATTTAAATCACTTAAAAAGGGTTGTTTATATACTTTTTTGTGGGGTAATAAGACCTTCTTAGGGCACGTAGAGAGGGTTGTGCTTGGATTCTGAGGCTAGCAGGCTGGCCAGGGCTATTTTGGCACTTAGTTCTGGTGCTTTCAATCTGCTAGCCTTTTCTATGTCATATTTCTTTGTGAAATAATTGTCACAAGGTTTTTAAATGTTGATTTGTTATTTTTATGATTTAGACACATTTCCTTATTTTGTATTAATTTCTTTTGAGTGACATGGCTAGAAGTGGGAATTAGTAGATTTCACGGCATCTGCTGCACATGTTGGGAATTTTTAATAATTTTTAGGTTAACTCCTTATTGTGTTTTGTGATTCATAAAGATCTGGCAATCTCATTTACATGACAACCTTCATTATTGTTTCCCACAATTTATTTGCTTTATATTTTAATTTTCATATTTTTCATTCAATATTCTTAGGTTTCATACATCCCTCTGTCCGGCAGTCTAGCTGTTACATATACATGATGTATGCATTCAGGTTGTAGCCTGTTCCTGCAGTACCTGGCTGTCAGGCTTAGTACAATTTTTGTTGACTTGTGCAGGCTTGACAGCTGCATGCAGGAATCTGTTGCCTGTTCCAAGTCAGTCATTTTTCATGCGGGCCTTTTGAAATGCTCCTACATATTGAGTGTCAGGCGTTTGTACCCTTACTGTATGAATGCGGGGCTGCGCGTGGGAATTGTCACACAACACAAATCTGCCTATAACTTCTAAAATATACACAACAACTCAATTCTGAGTGAATTTTAGGTGTGAAACCTATACATGGCATAATGTGTGAAATGTTGAAATGGCCAAAAGGTGCCATGGTGGTTTCGTGGTCTGTTGTTCATTTTGTTTAATAATTATTTAAAAATGTAAGGAGTTAGAATTCAAGGGTGGGGTCAGTGAGTGACCCTACTCAATTTTGGGTGAAAAATCCATTTCTGTAATAATATTTATGGATTTCTTACTTCTTCTAATTTTATGATTTTATTTCTGCTTTGACAGGTTGCTCTGTCCAAGTAGCAAGCTGACATTATTGGTGTTGTCCTTCTTCTTATTTTTTGGTTGTAGATGAGGGAACTTGATGTAGCATTTTTTGGGTTTATGTGGAGTGACCTTTGGATTATTGCGGCCATTTTAAAAGAAATAGAATATTTGCAAAGGAAAATCTGGATCAGCTTTGGTGACAAGGACCGTGGCGGAAGTGGAGGATTTCTCAACAAAAGATTGATTTTTTGCAACAAGATGATGCACATAGCTTTTCAATCTGGCTAAAATGTTTGTAGAATTTTTGACTGCAGCTTCATCCATGGCCAATCCATCCAAAAGGTGATACATTTGGGAGTGTTTGCTCAGTTTTTGAAGAATGGAGTACAAAAGAATTTTGTTTGGTATTTCTATATTGACCGCAGAGACGTTTTAGAGACTCCAAGGGATAATGGGATTATTTAGCAAATAGCTTGCTGGCAGTCACTAGAAGGGGAATTTAGTTTACTAATACTCTTGAATAGATAGAGGTAAGCTAAGGTGGTTCTGAATTGCCTGCCCTTCTGAACTATAATAAGTCTGCACAATAATTTTTTTAATTAGTGGCTGGTTTCTTTGAGACTTAAAATAGGTCTCTCATCAGACCTAGATTAATTATTAATATAGATTTTCAGGAATTGAAAGACTATTCCAGGTTGGATTGGATCATTGGCAAGCTTCCACCAATTAATAATCAAGAATTTTCGACTTTTTCTGACTATTTTTCCGATTCCAATTAAGGGAATTAAGGGTTGACTAAAAGGTGTTGAACCAGTAGGAGGACCCAAAGATGGGCTTTCCCACAGGGAGCTGGGCGGAAAAAAAGCTTGGTTGGTTTTTCTGTTGTGCTCTTCCTCTTTTATGAATTTACTAATCAAAAATAAGGGGGTTTTCCCTCTTAAAAATATGTGCTGAATAACAGGACTCTTCTCAAGAACCCTTCTTCAAAAGCACCAGGATTTGGGTCAAATGGTCAATGATAATTTCGTTTTTGATCCTTTATTTTCTTTTCACTTGATTCTGGTTCACTTATAACTGGGTACTAGGTAAGTAACTGTTCAGGCAGATGCCATAATTCTGGGGCTGATGCCATACTCTGGGGCTGATGCCATGCTAGACCACTTGGATAGGGCAAAAGAGGCACCTTAAATAGAAAAAATACTTCCTCAGGGGATACCCAGGGCTCACCTGAGTGCGTTTCTGAGCCTCTCTCTGCACTGTTGAAGCACAGGAGGGTACAGTTACATGAGACAGATCATTCTGGTGATAAAATGTGTAAATCAGGCTGAGAGATAACTGTATTTTTTTAGTTCAATCTTTGAGAGTCAGGCTAAGATATGAGATAATAGATAAGAATGGTGTGATCTGGACGCTTCTGAGTGCTTATCTTGTATAAAAAATGATGCAGAAGTTGCCTGCAGCTTGAGTTAATTTTGCTGGTTGGGGAAAGCATGAAACATGCTTGGCAGCTGCAAGCCCTCTTTGGTAGCTTGAATGGTGTGACCTGCATGGGTTTGGTGGTGGGAATTCATGTGCTGGGTGTTTCTTAGGACGCTTCTGAGCCCTTATCATGTATAAAATATTTCAGGAACTACCTGCATGCTGTTTCAATGTAATTAGTTGTGGAGATATGAGGTATGCTGTTTTACCGCATGTCCCCTTGGGTAACTTGAGAGTGTGGCTTGCAGGTGTTTTATGGTTGATATGGTGGCAAACTGAGTATCAGAGCGCTTTAGAGGAGGCTTCAGAGCTCTCATCCGGTGGTGAAAGTTCCAGAAAAGTCATGTGTACTGAGTTGTTATTGCTGGTTGGTGAGAATTGAGATATACCTGGCTGCATGAGCCCCTACTTCTGTTGGTGCATGTGTCTGTGTTATATGGTTGGAATGGTGGCAAACAGAGTATCATAGTGCTTGAGAGGACGCTTCCCAGGGCTTATCTGGTGGTGAAAGTTCCAGAATAGTCATGTGTACTGAGTTGTTATTGCTGGTTGGTGAGAATTAAGAGATACTTGGCTGCATGAGCCCCTACTTCTGTTGGTGCATGTGTGTGTGTTGTATGGTTGGAATGGTGGCAAACTGAGTATCAGAGTGCTTGAGAGGACGCTTCTGAGGGCTTATCTGGTGGTGAAAGTTCCAGAAAAGTCATGTGTACTTGCTTTCATAGTACTGGTTGCAGTGTAACATTGGTACTGATATGGTTTAAGTCCTGCTGGTATGGGGTATGTTGTTTTGTTGTGTGGTTATTTTGAGCATAATCTTTTGATTATATATTCAATTAAGACTTTTCATTAATCCATGTGAAATAATCCAGTCTGTGCCAGGTGTTGGGTTGTTTTTGTGACAGGTGTTGATATGGTTGAAGGGGTTTATCTGGTGATTGATTTGGGTTTTCAGGTTGGTTTGAGTTTAGAGTATAGTTTATGAGGTGTTTGGAGTTGATTTAGTATTTTCTTGACTTTAATTTGATATAAGAATAATAATTAATAAGACAAAATGAGTCTGATGGCTATAGGACAGGTTTGGTTTACCACAGCATCCATCATGGATTTCTGACAGCTGTGAATGAATTGCTGTAGATCTCCATGATATTCTAATTCCATCCATGAAATCCAAACGCGTCCACCATTCAGAGCATACATTGAGGCATAACATTCATTGATTTCTGCCCAAAGTTGAGCAGAGTTTTTCTTTGTGTTATTATTAATAACAGAAACAAAGACAGTCTGATTTATTTGACTTGTGATCACTCCAACCACTTCATAACTTAGCTTTGTGCATCTATTGAAAATAAAAGAGGAAGCATCTTCAGACGGTTCTCTTTCAGAAATTTCCATGAGATCCTTCAAGCAAAGATGGATCTCCATACAAATTTGAAATTCACTGAAGTTGGTGCCATCAAGCATTGGCACTTTGGTGTTGTCCTTTAGTTCTTTCTTGGTCATGATGAAGAGGATAGAATGGTGTTGAGGTTCACCTTTTGTAGATGAGGTTTTAGTGATTTGTGAGTAACGTGGGACTTTAAATATGTTAGATTATCAGAACTAACAGGTGAACAGAAAGGTTAGGAAGGACAATTGGCAGGAAAGATGAAGCGTGAGTCAATTTTGAAGCTTGAATGAAAGAGTTGGTTGAGGAGGGATCACAAGAAGAATAAGAACCAACAACAATCAAGCAATTGCTCAAGTATTTAAGAGTAAGAGATGGAGTACACTGATTATGAAGGAACACCAAGTTTATTACAGATTTGAAATAAACAGTAGACCAATTTGAAATAAAAGAGAGCATTGTGAGAAAAAAATAAGGTGAAGTCTGAGAGTCTGTTAAAATGAAATATTAATAACTTCCGGATTTATTGGAACAACCAGGTCTAAGTGTAGGCAGTCAATAGTAGCATCAACTTGCTCAAAGTGACTGATAAAAGGCTTGGAAGTTGCTTCTGATTTTCTGGACATTGTGCAGTCAAAGGAATTAGTTATAGCCAAGCCCATTGAGCGCAGTACTTTTTAATTTGGATTCCCCAGCCGGTAATTCCAAATGTCTGATTTAGAATTTGCAAGAAAATCTTTGGAACAGTGAAATTCACCATCATGAGCCTATCCACAATATCCCCAAGCAGAAAAACCTTATCATCCTCCATGATTTGAAACTTGTTTCAATCTTTTTTAATTGAGATTTGTTTTTTTGATGAGAGTAAGAAGCGTGTCAGCTTGCTACTATTGCAGAGCAAGCTGCAAAAGTAACAAAAATAACATAAAAATAATAATAATACAATTAACCTAAGAAGGAGTAGGGAAATCATAAATATTATTACAGAAATGAATTCTCCACCCAAAATTAGGTAGGGTCATTCACTAACCCCACCCTTGAAATCCAACTCCTTATATTTTTAAATAATTAAGGAAAGAAAAACCAAAATACTACAGCTCCATTATTGAGCTTTTTGGCCATTTAAATATTTCACACATTGTCATGTATAGGTTTCACACCTAAAATTCAGTAAGAATTGAGGTGTTGTGTATATTTTAGGAGTTACGGAAGGAAATGTGTTTTGTCACAATTCCCGCACGCAGCCGGGGAAGCCAATGCACCCGCGCGCGGCTGAGATACAGCCTTGTCACACCTTCAAGGTTGTGTACGCAGCCCCAGGCATCTGACAAGTACGCAGCCGCGGGACTATGGGCTGACAGAGTGACAGGCGGCCTGAGAGGCTCAGGTACCGCGTAAACAGGCTACAACACACACGGTAAATTTCTACATATGTAATAAAGGTTCCCGTGGATAGTAGACTGTCTAAAAATACATAATACTATATAAAAATACATACATAATCCTTACACGTATTTTTTACTTAATATAATGCAAAGTACCAAGAATGTCGAAAATGAGACAATGACAACTTCTAAAAATATATTAAAATACTTTGATATACTTTTATGAGAATTGCTATACATTAATGGCTTTGTGACATACTAAGAAAAATAATGATGTAAAAATACTACATGAATTCACTTGGCTTATATTTTTAAGTAATTATCTTAATAAATCAACTGGAACTCGAAAATAAAGAGTAAAATCAATATTATGACTTTTACTCCAGTTATATAATACATAATGAGAGCTTACCTGACATCAAAATGTCCATAGAAATGTCTATTAATATAATTATTAAATTACTGGGAACATTTACTAAGGATAATTAATTAAATAATACATAAATAGGACAGATTAGTGTTATTCACACGTCCTAATGTCTATTATAAGGTCGAATAATTCCCATACCCTAAGGAATTAGATGCTACCCGTGCTATAGCACCAAGAACACATGAAAGGCTACCTCTGTTTACCCTGCTAGCCTTAGTGTCCGTCCCTTTGAGCACCTACAACCCTCAGAAGGACCAAATTGGGACTCCAAAAGCTACAAATAAAGAGCTCTTTTGAGGATGTTGATGGGCAGAGACCCAGTAATATTCATATCCAGACGCCGTGCCAAGGTAATCAAGTACTTATAAGAGATAATTAAGTGATTTATGGCAATGTCTGATCAGTAATATCCTTCCTCAAACCTCTTTTTATCAATTAAAACTGCTGAACAACCTTATAACCCCAGTATACAGGTTTAACCCATAAGTACACGTCTCAAACAGATACCAAAAGGATTTAATAAAATACCAGTGAGTCTTATTATCCTTTCTCTGTCGTGGTAGCTTGGCTACAAGGCCCTACCACTCCATTGTGTATTTTACATACATATTATCTTTGGGTAAAATATTCTTTAAACTAAAGAGCCCAAAGTAACCAGGACTACGTGTTTTCATACTGAAATCCCTGAAGAGAGGTTTTAAAGATCCCCAATATAATTGTGGCCCCTCTATAAATTTTTAATAATCAATTTATTCATATTGATTTAATACAACAAACAATAACCAAACCACTTAACCTTGCAATAAGCTTAATCCAAATATTCTACGGATTTTTGCTGCATTTATTAAAAAATATATTTATTATTTACTCTATCACCTCTGGTAGCTAAAGGATAGAAAGGGTCTTGGCATCCAGGAGGCTGACAAAGCGCAATGAGATTCTGTTTGAGCCTTGGAACATACAGACAATCTACCAGGAGATGTGTGACATTCCCAATGGTGATAAAACCATCAACACTGCCTTTTTCCATCAGCTTTCTCTGTTCATCCCCAGTTTTAATTAGCCAGGGAGTAAAGGTTTTGAACTCAACAAAGTTATCCAAGTTTGAGAATATGTGGTGTGTTGCTCCACAATCAATGATGGAATTTCAGAAAGAAGGGTTGTTATTGGTGCTGCTGGAGAGATAAAAACCAGTCATTACATTGGAATGATAGGTGAAAGCAATGGTAATGTGAGCTGAGGCCTTTGATGTTAAGCGGAACATTTCAAATAATTCAACTGTACAGACTTTATGCAAACCCACCCCAAATTCCATTTCAAATCACCATACAGCCTACTCAGTGAGACTGATAAGAGTCACAAAACATCTACCCTAACCATACCATTACCATGCCATTTAAGCAGGTTACCATAGTCCAAGAGTGATTGGCCTTTATTTTTCTTCAATCATCTTGTTTTTTGCTTTTCATTGCTTCCTCACCTTTATTGCTGTTTCTCCTCTGAAGGTTTGTGTGCTGTCCTATTGGCGGGTTTCCTATGAGACCTGATCTAAAAGGCCATAACCTTTGAATTCCAGGTTTGTGTGCTTTCCTATTGGTGGGTGTCCTATCAGACCTGATCTAAAAGGCCCTACCCTTTGAATTTTATATCTATATCATTCAACTTTTTATTAATTGGTTTGTCGTCTTTCCGGCCTTAAATGGTGAAATTCAATCCAAAATTTGGCAGATTTATGAGAATTTACCAATGGATTATGTTTTCCATTCACACAATAGTAAACCATTTTGGACAGATATTCATTACCCGCCAAGGTCTGGAGAGAAGCGGCATTGGTTGTGGGTTTTTCCTTTGATCTATCTTTGGATCTTAAATGATGGACGTAGCTTTGAAGACGCATAAGATTATTATTTGGGTTTATGAAGTTTGTATTTTCCATTGCCAGTACATCAATGAGGTGAAAGAGATGAGTGTTGCTAGACAACTTTCCCAAAATTGACTAGGAGAGAATGTTGTCTGGAATTTGAATGTTGATGGATGCCACATCCAGCAATTTCTTGCAACATTTTTGGATAAAGCCTTGAAGATCCCCTTCATAAGTAAGAGCTTCCAACTCCATCCATAGACTTCCTCTTTTGAGCGCCGTGGTGGATGCATATTGAGAGTTTATCTTGGAACATAGT
The DNA here is from genome assembly GCA_025617555.3 of Puccinia polysora. Lineage (NCBI taxonomy): Eukaryota > Fungi > Basidiomycota > Pucciniomycetes > Pucciniales > Pucciniaceae > Puccinia > Puccinia polysora. The sequence goes on along the minus strand of CM062612.1, from coordinate 24,227,890 downwards.
TCACATGCGTCGTCCTCAGTGGTAGCGTCCATGAATTCTATGAATACTGTTTGGTTAATCCTACTCTACAGCCTCATAGCTTGCCTTATTCCACTTATTGATTTTGGTGGCATTTCCGTCTTTGGATGTTTCCTTTTCACAGAAATTGAGGAGATCTTTGGATCAAAGATGAATTTTCACCCTTCCCTTCCATAAACTGAAGTTAGTTCCTTCAAGAAAAGGAATGAAGTAAATTTCTTTTGAGACATCTTTATCAGCCATGTTTCAGATACCTGGGTTCACCTTTACTTTGCTGAGTTCAAGAGCATGTGAGATTGTAAATCTGTTGAATTTGAAGACTATAAAGAGGTATGAGATTGCAGTTAAAATAACATGTCAAAAGAAACAGCCAATTAACTATAAAAAGGTGAACGTCAATGGAGCAACACTTAATTGGCAACAGGAGTTTAACAGCAATGGAAATAATTTGGGGAGAATCAAATGAGATGAATGAGCAATATGAGATGGCAATGAGATATGAGGCAATGCAAATATATTTTATTTAGATGATTCTTCAAGTTCCTCCAGGGGAAACAACAAAAACAAGTAAATGGAAACATTTAAATATCAATTTGGGCCATGAGAAGGCACCGGAAATGCCATGGAATGAATTAATCTTGTTGTCAATGAGATTCTAAGAGAATCAGGACCATCATTGACACTTTCTATGCTTTCAGAGGCAGTAAGCCTGTCTTTGTCATAGGTTGAGGAATTTTAATTCTTTCACAATGCTAAATAACAAGGACTGGGTCAGTTCAATGAATCCAAAGGATAGATCTAATGTAATCAAGAAAGAAAAAACTGGAGGTTCCCTGGCAATCATGGGAAGGGGAACCGCATCAATCAAATCCACACCAGGGACTCTCCAGCTCCAAAATTCAGCATGGAAACTCAATGCCTGGTTTAACTTACTCTTAATGGGAGTTCTTCTAACAAAAGGTGCAAAATTGATTGTTGACAATGGAGCCAGCCCACATACATTCAAGATCACTGTCAACCAATCAACTGCTCAAAAGGGAGTAATCCTCAAAAACCTCTTGTATATTGACATTCCATCAAATTGGAGCTATCACAGTGCAATCAACCTCAATCTGGAGTGAATCAACCATTTTTATTTGAAGCTTTTCCACGCAGAGATTGACAGGATGAAAAAAAACCTAAAAAGACAAATCTCTCCAGAAATCAAGAGCAACTTCTTGTGCCCCATCTGCAAAAAGAGAAAGATCACTCAAGAAAGCTTCAAGGATTTCTCAACCAGGAATGATACTGTTTTTCAGCAACTTCATGCAGATCTGATTGGACCAATCATGCCATTTTCAAAAGGAGGGTACTGTTACTCACTCACTCTGGTCAATAATTTCAGTGGGTATATAAGGTCTTTTCCATTGAAAAATGAAATTAATGCAATCAAAACCTTCAAATTTGTCCTCCTCAACATTTATAAAAGGCTAGCTGACTAAACATTGAAATTCTCCTGCAACAGAGGAGGAGAATTAATAAATTCCAATTTAACCAAATTCTTCAAAGAAAAAGGAATACACCGCATAGTATCCAAACCCTACCATCCACAAAACAACAGAAGGGCCAAGAGAGAAAATTGGACCATTGCCAAATCATTTTGAGAAATTTTTCTTCTTCAAAACTCCCAAAGCACTAATGGCACAAAGTCATCAGAAGCTGCTCCCTATCCTTAAATCAAATAGCCCACCCCCAAGGACTCACACAATGGAAACTCATGCATGGATGTTCCCTGCCAGGTGGGTACTCACAACCTATAGGGAGTAGTCTATTCTATCTTAATCTTTCAAATCATACACAAAAGAAATTTGAAAAAAAAGTCCTACCATGACAACTTATAGGGAATGCTCCAAAGCTTCTGTCCTACCATGTCCTTACTGCCTTTTGTAGCAGTTTTGAAACTAAGAATGTCAATTTCAGCAAGCCTGCGCTCCAAGTCTTGGACAAATATCCAATTTCTCAAGATGGAATTCCAGAAGACCAAGCAGAATACCTTCCTTGTTGAATGGAAAACTCCAACACGCCAGTGGTCATTGGGCCATCAATCCAATCAGAGTCTGAAGTTGAGACATTAGAATTGAAACAAGATGAAGAGGAAATGGTACAGGAACTGATCACCAGGAATCAATTTATCAGTAATTGATCCAAATTGAGACCTCCTAACTACCCTTGGTAATACACTGATTCAACATCAAAAACAGGAAAGGAAGCCTCAAAATCACCATTTTGGTACAAATACTTACACAATAAATTGGACACTTACAAATAATTTAATGTATGGGAAGACTAAAAAAGTCCCAAGTCCAGGAAAAAAATCACTATCACCTATGCATTCCAAATCAAATAAAACACCCACAGGTTAGCTGCAATCTAAAATTGGAGAGTCTCTTTGCAGGTTTTGAATCAACAGTATGGAATAAAATACTACAAAACCTAATCCTGAGCCAGAAAGGTGGCCTTGCTGAGGGCCATCCTTCTGCTTTCCTTGGATTGAGCTCTTGAAATGCTACTATTTGACATCAAAGTTAAATTCTTACACGCGCCTCTTGATGAAGAATTATTAATCTTATGACACACTGGTTCCTCCAGAAGAACCCCAATTCTCAAGCTCAAAAAATACTTGTATATATGCACTCAAGCAAGTACCCCAAAACTTGTACAAGATGCTTAGAAAGTGGATTCAAGAATAAGGATTCAATCCATCAGAGGCTGAACCTTGCCTATACCTGGGGAAAGATAAAACTTCTGCAATACTGGCACACTTCAACAACCTACTGGTAGTGTGTAATGTGAAGAGATTCAAGGAAACATTTTTGAGAAAATTCAAAAACTCCTCTTCTCATCCACTCAACACTCGGCTTGGAATGAAATTCAAGCAATCTGCTGAAGTCATAAAACTCTCCCTTCCACTGCACATCAAAAAGGAATTTCCAAACTGAAACCAACACTGTAAACTGACAAGTACACCCTGCACGCCTGGAATCTATCTTGCCCCAGCAACCTCTGAAGAAGTTGAGGAATCAACAGACTAGAAGTAAGCTATCTTTCAACAATTGGAGGGCTCAACTTCATTTCTGGAATTGCTTTGAAAGATATAATTTACACCATTTCCTCTTGTGCCAGATTCTCCAAGAACCCCGGTATCTCTTATTGGAAGGAATTACTGAATTTCTGGAAGTACCTAGCAGATTCAAAAGATAATCATCTATTTATTTTTAGAAATAAAAACTCAGACAATCTTGTGTGATACATAAACTCAACCTGGGCCAAGAAACTGTCACTAAAACCTCTCAAACAGGTTTTATCTTTTTCTTTTGTGGATCTCCCCTATTCTGGACCATCCAACACCAAAGAAACATAACCTAATTTAATACAGAGGTAAAATGATATACTCTCAGAAACAGCCAAATAGAATTCAGATAGATCAACTACCTAACCCATGTAATATGGAGCAGAAAAATTCAGCCCAGCATTTGCATGATTGAAAAAAAGGCCTAGATGAAAAAATAAAAAAATTTGGAAGCAACTCAAAAAAAAATTCATCAATCTGAAAAGAAAAGGAATCAGAGAATATTATTCATACAATTTGGTCAGAATCCAGCTTATCAAGTCAGACCAAATAGTGGCTGATGGGTTTACCAAGGCTTGAAATGAAACATAAATTTTTAGACTGATTCATCATGTTAGTAACTAGATTTTTCACGCATTAAATAAAGAAGGGCTGTTGAGAATACTACAGCAAGTAATTCAGTTCATTCATTATTTAGTTCACTTTTTCTCAAACCAGATTGAATTCCACAACCTCCTGTTCACAATTTGGACTCTCCATTTCTCGCTTAAGCAAGTTCTGGTTGCACCTTCTTCTGAATTCAAGTCCTTTGGTGCACAAACCTGGTCAATTCACATCTCTTCTTCATTTGAACTCTTCAATCACCACCTAAATTCTATGGCTTCACAATCAATCAAAAAATCAATCAAGCAATCCATTCATCAAATCCAGGGAGGACCCCAAGCTGGTAATGAATTGATTCAACAAATCTTTTACTCTAATCAATACTGACCCTCTCAACCAACAGCTCACTAATCTCAACTTGTCAAAAAGTCACAAGGTTTCTTCCTCAGCCTAGAAGAACTATTCTCACAAGTACAACAATCTTCTTATATATTCATCTGAGAATTAATCTGACTGGATTCCTTCTTTTTTTCAGGTTTCCTAGCCTTATTGCAAATAAGTCAGATCCACTCCTTTGCTGATTGATTTACTGAAAAGATTTCTCCATGTTGGTAAAATATCTTTGATGTTTCTTGTTTTCATCGCATTTTTTTCCTTTGAATGTTTGAAATGAGCCAGTTCCATTTCCTATTACATTGGAAATGAATAAGTGGTTCTGTTTTTCACCCATCTAATTTATATAATATGCATATCCCTTTCTGACAGATGTGAGGTTGGGGTTTTGGGAAATTGTCTCCCTGTGAGTGTGTCAGGTTGTGAATTTTGTGATACCAAGGGGAGCTGAGTAATTGGCCTGTTGGTGGGCTGAGAAATTTGTGGTAGTATTGGTTTGAGCAAGGCTTCTGTCTCTGCAGTTAGAGGGTAGGACCAAGCCATTAATCTATTCACTTTAGAAGGCCTCTGTTTGAGGTATCCCAGGATTAAAAACATCATTTGGTGTCCTTCTGGGGGGTTTGATTCCTGGTATTATGAGTCTAGGTACTGGGTGTGAGCATGAGAGACTAAAAGTATCATTCATTTCAACATTTATAAGAAAAAATACAACCAAAGCTTAGTGGGAAAAATGGCACAGTGGGGCTTACTTAAAAGGACCAGAGAGACTGTTATAGAGTAAGAGGAACGGAAGATAGAGACTGAAGATGAAAAATGTGATTCTTTTATAGCGGTATAATTGGAGCTCCAAATCTCTGGTGATTTTGGTTAGCGGGGCGGGATTATTTCTGGTGTGGTGATGATTTGATTAAAGGTTGGATCAGCCGGAGAGCATCATTGATGCATGAAAAGATAGATGAGAGACTTACCTGAATCAGATTTCTAGGGTTGGTGGTAAAATCTTGTGGTTGCACAAAGAAGACCTTCTCAAGAGTCTGAGTCAGGAGTGCAGCTATATAGAGGCCCTTGATTGATTATAGATTTTGTGCAGCGGTGCTGGTGAGGTGAAGGGGCAAGTGTTCTAGAGAGGAGAGGCAGAGGGTGGTCCAGAGCAGAGTGTGTTAGATGAGTGGAAATTGAAGTTGGTAAAATAGAAAATGAGAAAAGTAGATGTATAAGAAACATGAAAATGAGGGAAAATTTATAAAATAAGAAGAATGATTTGAGCATGATTTTCAGAGCATAGAACACAGAAGTTCCAAAACTGGGGTAATGCCAATGAGGGCTTCTTCAGTGATGAGCAGTATTTTTACAGATACACTAGTTGAGTTGGTTTGAAGTCTCTGCAGATTACAACCTGCCACCTGTTGGGATCAATTAATTGACCAGCATCCAAGCACCTTTTGTGGCCCAAGAACAGTAGCAGTCTTGATTTCTCTTCTAACTTGGATGCCTGTTGTTGGGGATGTGTAACTTTAGACCAAAGGGAATCAACTTTAGTTTGTTCCATACAGGTTGTATTGTAGCATTAGCATCAGGAAAGGTGCAAACTGGCGGCCTCCACATAATTGCAGCAGATGGCAGCATTTTGATAAGGTAGGAGGAGTATCTGGAAGCTTTTTCCCAGAAGTTGGTTTGGCCAGGATAAATCAGATTTTGGTCAAGATGGTCTGATCAAACTGTTTGGCCAGACCATTTTCTGAATTTGAGTTTTCCAGGCCTTGTTCAAGTGCTATCCTGCAGGATGAGAGGAAGTTGGTTAGTTGAGATGACATAAATTCACCACCTTGATCATAATGAAGAAAAGCTGGGGTGTTGTCCAGCTGGTTGTGTATCTTGTGGATAAATCTTAAAATCCTGTTGGCCACATTGGATTTGCATACAATCACATAGATATGATTTAAGCAAGAGAAATTTTGATGATCACTAGTAGGTAGGAGGCCAACTGCTTACACAGTGGAGTTATTTGGAGTGCATCCATGTGCAGTGAGTGGAACGGTTTTGTTGCCATCGGAAGGTGATTGGAGTGTTGTTTATGCTTGTTTTTGCATTGGTAACATACTTCACACCTTGTTGACAAGGGAAATGGTATTGGATACAGTAGGTGATGTAGTGAGAGGAACTTTTTCAGATAAAAGTGTGATGGGTGGCCAAGGGTGATTTCAAATCTAGGTTTTTCCACACCATCATTGTTAGTTTAATTTCAGACATTAGATTATTGAAGGATACATAAAGGTTACATATTTGTGGAAACCTGTGCACAATCTTGTTTCCCAGTTTGACCAAAACTGTTTGGTTTTTGTGGAAAACCTTGAGACCATAATCTTCAAGCTGAGTGGCAAAGATTAGATTTCTTGTACCATTCATGGCATAGAAGACTAGGAAAATGGTGGTTCCATCTATGTCCAGTTAACCCACATGGGTGATATTTGTGCTTCCTCTCTATGTGTTGAGTTGTTTGAGGATAGGCTTTGGATCTTGTAGGAGGTAAAGGTTTCACATGGATAATCTGGAAGTGCCTGATTTGTAGACTAGCTTGCATGATGATTTTTTTGGGTTGGCTGTGCAGTAAATTCTTTCTTCCTGGAATAGAAAACCACAGTTGTCTGGTTTGTTGTTTTATTTGGTTATAAGGTGACCTTTTTCCTCTTTTTTTCTAGAGTAGTTCTGTCCTTGTTGTCATCTTCCTCAAAAAAATTTACTGAGTGGAATTATTTGAGTTTGCATATTTCTCTGTCCAGTTGTTCAATTTGGGCAGCAATCTCCAACTGGTTGAGATGGCGTGGATTCTTCTTTTTAGTAACTGCAGATTAAGTTTTGACCTGAGGTTGATTACTGCTTTTGGTTGGGTTGTTCCGTAATGGTCCATGTGGCTTCTGTCAAGTTGCCAATGCAAAATACAAGTTTTCAGTGGAGTTGGACTCTTGTCAAGAGTCTTCAAGGAGTAATCTTGTTTTGAAACCTTCAAGAGTGAAGGGCCTTAGGTTTCAGAGGTTGGTCACCAGGCCAGAAAGGATCTTGTTAATTTGTAGGCTCTGAATGAATAGGACAGCAGCCAGTGCAGACAATGCAATCATTATGCGTTCTTTGGGAGTTTGGTCTTCAATCATCTCAGAGAGTGTTATATAGGCATCTTTTATCATTGAGGTGTGTTCTTGTAGACTTCTTCCTGGTTTTTAAATAAGGCTGATGAGTCTGATGAGTGAATCTCAAAGAACAATCAGCAAGCTTTCTCCACATTTGAGGGCCGGCGCTTCATAGGCCCTTGTGAAGCTTGATTTACTTGACTTTATGCACATTAGGTCCTTTTCCATGCCATTTCTTAGTAGGCTGAGTGCTAGGGTGTTCTTATGGTGTTAGTTCTTTGTGTTGGTATTGTCTTTGATCAACTCTTGGCCCAGTATCCCTTTGTGCAATTTTTCAATGAGGATGTCTTTGAAGGCACTTTTCCAATTTTCCAATTTTTGTTGGTTAAGTTTGACAATCCAGGTCTCTACAGAATGTTTGTTGTTGGAGTCATTGGAGCTGGGAATGTGAATTGGGTTTCCTTGGTGGTTGGTTTAAATCCTGGTGGAAAACCTATATTTGTAGATATCTACTCAAGGCTTATGGAGGTTTAAGAGTTGTCTCTTGCTACCATGTTAATTATCAATGACAAGAATCTTCATTTCAACCCCTTATAAAAAATATTGTAGTAGTAAATTCTAAAGAACAAGATATAGAAATTCACATGTGTATATGATGAGTTGAAGGGAAATTTTTAATTCAGTAAAAGACAAGAGAGTGGCCATTGGGTGACAGGAAGGAGGAAAGAAATCAAGGAAAAAGAAAGAAAAAGTCACTATTGAATGACCTGACAGTAACACAACCCCAGCAGGCTCAGATTGAGTGAAGCATGCTGGAGTTGGTTTTAATACAATGTCTTCTGACTGAAAAAACAATGACAGTAAATATGATATTCAACAAATTTAAGAGACACAGTGATAGAGGGGTTGAGAGGATAGTTTGAAATGACAAATGAAACTGGAAATCAAATTCATACCTCCACTGAGGACAGCCTTAGCTCTTCCTGGATCATGCAACAGCAAAAGAGTACCTATTGTGGTTGTTGTGTGGTTTCAGGATGATGCAACCAGTGGTTTTGGGGATGGAAAGAGAGTGGAAAAGATTTTGGAGGATGATCAAGGGAGGGAAAGGAGGGGCAATATTTTCCCCAATACCAGAGGCTAACTCCAGAGTTGCTCTTTTGACTTGATTCTTCCCTTGGGGAAAAGTGGTGTATTGCCTTAATGGGTGCGCGCCATGTATTTGGGACCAGTCTGCCATGTATTTGGGACAAGTCTGGATTATTTACTTGAAATCCTGAAACTTCCTCCTTAGAGTATCTACCACTGTCCCAATAGGTCCACTCAATAAATGGACTTATCAAGGATTTACCCAATTGGGCCACCATTGGGGGCTTGATAGGGCTAAATAGTTGACCACTTGACAAAATACTCAAAAAGGATCCATTAATTTTTGGATCCTTCTCAAGGCTTGAAAAAGAAACTCCTGTCAATCCCCACTCAAATTTTTCTCCCCAGCCTAACTCCACTCTCAATAATACCCCCCCCATTAAAAAATCCAACTGTACCCACTCCTCCTTCAATATCTCACTTCCCCCTCCTTTCCAATCCTTTCCCAATATCTCACTGCGCCCTAATTTTATTGCTTCCCAAACCTTTCAACAGCATCCACCGCTTCAAGATATCATAACTTTCATTGATTCCCAAAGCTTTGTGCCCTCCACCTTCCTTTCATTGCTTCCCAATCAAAAATCATTGATATCTTCAGATTTCTAGGACCTCCCTGCCCCTCCCTCCCATCTTTCATCCTATTTGATCAGTTAACCTTCTCCCATTTTCACCCCTGCTCCCCCATCTGATGGATTCAATTTCACCTCTGGAAATTTCTCAATTAAATGATAATAATAAACACAATCACTGAATTGGCTGCCACAGGAAGAAGAGCAATTGGCAATATCCTGTCTCCACATCAGTGAGAAACCCAAATTTTCAGCAGCTCAGTCTGAAGAGGTTTTATTCAAGAAGTTTGAAGAAAACTTTAACCTCTATTCCACGTTTCAGTTTTTTGACTACAGTACAATTTGCACTTGGTATAGGTTTTTTTCCCCTTTTTTTGTTTTTTTTTCCAGCACTAACATAGCCTTTCCTATTCAGATGGGCATGTCTCAGCACAGAGCCCATTGAATTCAGCTCTTTCTACCACTCAAGCAAATGTAACCCTCCATGTGGGAGCTCTCCCAAAAACTGGATGAGAGCAGCCCTTAACCTCTACCAAGACTCAAAAAAATGGCCTTCAAATCCATGGGTGGTTGGGAGAAGTTTTGATGGGCACCAAAAAGGAAACTCAAAAAGAAGGATCCCCCAACTCTCCATGCATTTGAGTCCCTTTCCAAGGGGAAAAATTAAACTCAAATTTTGTCTCCCCCTCCATTGGTGGCAAGCCCAAAACCCAGGCCTTCTGCATCAAAGGAAAGAAAGAGGTTTTGTGTATCAGAGACTTTGTTAATTCAAGACAAAAAATAAACAAATATTGCAGAACTCAATAGCCTTTCAAAGGAACACATTGAAATTGCCAATTAAAACAAAAAAATTCTTCAAGAGAGCATTGACCTATGGGGAGTAACCATTCAAATAAAACGCAAGAATTTTGATGTTCAACAGGCACAGTTAACCATTGAAACAAAAAAATGAAGGTTGAAAAAAAAATCTTGAAATTGAACAATAATATAAGAAAAGGAGTACAAATGGATGAATTCAAAATTCTGTTCAATCCTGATGTCACTTCTGATGACCCAGAGATCATGGAGATTTCAAATAAAATTAAAAGAGCAATCAAATATAAATGGCTGAGAAACATTTGATGACACTGAATCTATTTTCTCTGGCAAATCCTTTTTTGCTACCTTATAGTTTTTTTTTATATTTTTTATTTTTAATAAAATATTTTACTGTATTTTTACTTTTTTTTAATTATAATTATAATGGAAAGAAGATATTTTTGCCAATTTCATTTCATTGTTCATTTTGGAAAAAAATTGTGCTGCTGTTTTTTTTTTTTTTTTTTTTTTTTTTTTTTTTTTTATGAAATACAAAAATAATATGGCCATTTTTTTATGGAATAAAAATTAAACAACTGTTATTTCATGAAATAAAAATTTTATAACTTTTTTCTTAAAAAAATTGATGAAATAATACTTTTCCCGGTGAAATATGTGCATGTCAATGCAAAAAATATTTTTAAAAAATTTGGCAATGCAAATAGAATGATAAGAATTGTCAATTTTAATGAATGCAAAATTGGAAAAATTTTTGAATACATAGCCATTGATATTTCTACAAAGAAGTATGGATTCCAGTTTTTATATAAAGAAAAATTTTTTTCAAATATTTTCTAGCAATTTTTTGATTGGAAGATTACATTTGCAGTTTTTGAATGAAAGAAGTTGAAGCACTTAAAGTATTATTTTATCTATTTATCTTTGAGCAAGCAGAAGTCAATTAAATGTGGGAAAATAAAATCAGATAATGCATTGAGATTCATGTGCAAATTTCATTCCAAAATGAATAAAAAATGAGAAATAATATTCCAGAACAAAAACTAATTTTATTGAATTTCATTGCAATAATGTAATGTAAAAAATGAAAATCTTTTATTTAAACTTTACTGATTGAATTAATGATTCTAATTAATCATTCCTTTGGCCAACCAAATTTTTATTTTCAAATCTTCTCTAAGCTTGGAATTTAATACAGAATTACAAAGTTTGGCATTTCTTTGTATATAATCATATAAAATGTGAGTCATTTGAGAATAAAAATTATTGGGAACTCTGTGGGCTCTATAGTATGAATTTTGGTTGAAATCAGCAGGGGATCAATCTTCAACTATCATTTTGTGCAGAAAAAAACGGCATTTGATGAACTTTTTCACCACTTAATTATCCCACAAACAACCCAGCTGATTGATAATTCCCCATGTTGCCTTCAACAATCCCAAAGCTCTTTTGATATCTTTTCTAGCTGCTTCCTGAAGTTTTACATGAAGTTTTCTTGCATCATCTTGGGGGTGGGAGATAGATTTCACAATAGTTGGAAAAGTAGAATATATTCCATCAGAAATATAATATCCTTGATTTTATTCATTTTGACTGATTCTGAAGATTATTTGGTCCTGTGCACCTAATTTATTCAAAAATTTTTCAAAGCATAAAGTTTTAAATCATTTTGATGCAGAATATAATAATCAAATCATTTTTTGATTTCAAAATAAATACCTGATAATTGATAAAAAGTATGACTTCTTTGGAGTACATTGATACCATCCAGCGCACCAGGAGATCAAAAGAAAAAATTCCAGATTCTGAGGTTTTTACTTTCTACAGCTTCTAGAATCATAATTGGTTTCTTTTCCTTGCCTTCAAATTGAAACTCCCATACTTTTGGAAAATTCTTTCATTCCCAGTGCATTCCCTCAATTGAGACAATACATCCTGTTAAATCTCTTTCCTCACATTCATTAAAGATTTTCTTCAATTTTTCCGGTCCTGGAGGCCTCAAATACTCACCCTCATAGAGCTCAGCCACATCATTCATAAACGGCTTCAATTTTCTCAATAATTTTTTTTCTCAAATTATTACCTATTCATCAGTGCTATCTGCACTACTTCCATATGCTAGCTGACAGATTGGAGAGTTTATCCTTTGATGAAGAGAAAGGCCCAGATTTCCAAAACAATCCTAATGCAACATACAATCAAAATAAAAAACATCATTAACTTTTAAAAAGAAGCAGAGCATAATGCAAGGAAAATTACTGCCTTCATGATCCAGAAGCTGTTGTTTTGTTGTTTAAGATCTTTTAAGATTCTTGAAGATATATATATCTGCTCACCTTGAATCTTCTCTGAAAGAAGTTTGAGTTGTAAGTTGGATGACGGCCAAAATAGTTCTTGATGAGCTTCTTCAGGCCTGCCAAATTATCACAAATAACTATTTATTTTTTTATTTTATCTTCATCATAAGGATCTTCTGCTTCATCATCACTAAATAGGAGAGAAAGGATGTTTTTTTCTTCCTCAAGTTCCAGAAGGTTCTCTTTTCTTCAAAAGCACAAGTTTGGCATTTTTGGAGCTTTTTGATGTTGTGTTTTGAAGTTTGATGTTTGATGTTCTGCTATGAGATGGTTGATGATGTCTTGATGGCAAAACCTTTTTTTTTTGATATTTTTTAATGTGGTTTGTGTTGTTTCTTTTGTTGTAAAATGCCTAGAAATGGAATTGTTTCAATTTTGTTGAGTAGCAAATATGAAGATAGGGTGGGGCTAGATTGCACAGGGGCGGACAAAACCCTTATCAAGCTGGGATTTGCGCCAGAAATGATGGCAGTTTCTGCTCCCTAACACCTTGATTACTTCTGAGAAGGCCCGATGTTTAGCAAAAGGGGTGCAAAAATGGGTTCTGACAGTTAGCATCTGCAATTTTTTGGTAAACCCGCTTGTTAGCTAAGCTTACCAATAAAAAGCTCCAATTGTTTCCTAAATGTGACCTTGCTATGTGGCAAGCTCCATAATTTTGATCAAGAATTTTCAAAGTTATGAAATCTTATGAAGCTTTCTAGCGCCCATCCCCCGCAGGATTTCCCATAACTCCCATAACTCCACAACACCCACCATCAACAAATGATCAATTAATGAAATCAATCATATTTTTTTGCCATCAAGGTAAGTCTTCCTCATCTTCTCTCATCCTTCCATATTATCCATCCCCCCCCATATCTCTTTTTCCCGTCCAAAGATACCAAGTGGCTATGGAGAGGTGGTTGATTGCGGGCCAAGCCTCATTAGCTAGCTGGCATGCAGGTTCAATCTCAGGGTGCTTATTGGGTTGGTGTAATCCCTTTCTGGTGAGCCCAAAACTTACCCTTGCATGAGAAGGCTTGGGCAAACCTGGTAAACTTCAATTTTTGTTGAGCCCAAACCCAACCCAAGCCCAAATTTTTGGTATTTTTGCGGGTTTGCACCTGTTAGAAGGTATTGGTGTTAATATGCTTAACTATCTACTTGTATGATTCTTAGCTTTCATTCACATGTCACACTCACAGGTAGTTTCTCTCCTCCTCTCTTCTCTTGTTCTCCTCTCTTCTGTGTTTTAATTCTCAGTCTCTTTCATCACTGATGAAATGAACCATCCTTCCACATACATCTATTTCTTCCCCCAGTTGACCTCATTAGTGGGCCCCTGTTTTTATCAAAAATTGAACTCTTTTTGCTGCACTTTCAAATAGCTCAATTTTCAGCTTTCTACTTACACAGAGAAACCTTTCAAAGTGGACAGAAATAAAATAAATAACAAAATAAATAAATTTATTCAATTAAGGAGGAGTAATAAATCTTAAAATATTACTGCAGATCTGGATCCTCCACCCAAACGTACTTAGGGTCACTCACTGAACCCAAACTTCAATTTTTAATCCTTCATATTTGAAATAAATGAAACAAAAATGAGCAAAAGATCATGTCATCACCACCATGAAAAATCAATGATCACTTGATTACAACTGACATACCTGAGGAAAAAGGTGCTCTTTGTGCCCTGGTATGTCACTTTTAATTAGGTGATCTTTTTTTTTTCATTGTGTGCACTATGGCACTTCTTGGCTAATTTGATATTTCACTCATGTTGTAACATATGGTTTTCACACCTCAATTTTAGTCAAAACCAAGGGTTTGTGTATATTTTAGGAGTTACATGCAGAAATGTGTTTTTTCAGAATTCCCACGCGCAGCCCTTCATCCATAAATGCAGTCCCGTGCATATGCTTTTCCCTGTACGCATCAGTTAGCAGACTCAAGCATGCAAGATCCCCGAAGGAAGCATATCCTGCCCCACATGCAGGGGATCTGACTGATCCACGCATCAGAATTTATCAAAAACTAAACAACAAAAGGTACTGCTAATAACAGCTAAAATCTAGAAGGATCAAACATGCATATGTAATAAAATAACACATGCATTGTAGATAGTCTAAAAACTTAGATTATCAGATAAAATTAGTATTAAATAAAAATTTAAGTATGTTAATTCAAGTGACAAATACTGAGGATCATCACAACAAGGACTTATTCAGAGATTTGATGATCAAAAAGCATATCAAGAAATGATTTTAAAAATCATCAGACATTCTCACCGTGATTGTTAGGTGAAAGAAAATCAATAATTACCCACTAATGATCACTTTAGTCAAATAAAAACAATAAAAATCAGAGATACATGCAGAATCATCAAAATGACCAATTAACAAATGAAAAGATCCTGCAGTTCAAAAAATTCAGAAATCCAGCAGATCTGAGATCAGCTGATTGACAGAACCAATAGGATGTGCTATTTAAATCATGGCTGGCTTTCTATCCTTCGCCCATGAGCATTACCCTCTCTACTTGCCCTGAGGAAGCTCCTTTCCAACCAAAGAAGTATTTATACAGACCTTCATTGGATCTTTCAACCCCAGAATTTCTTGGATCCAGACACCTTCTCATCCAACATCAATTGCTTAAAATATTTAAGCAAGCAATTTATGGCCCTATCTGATTTATATTAAATTTATTTCTGAAACAATTATTTATTCACTGAAGTTTAGTCAGAAATCAACCCTAACTTTTACCTGAAACCATTCATATGAATCCCTGCAGGTACCCTGAGAGTCATTACTCAAAGAAGTAAGCTATTCCCCTCCTGCCTTGGGTTTTGTGCTGTTTTTCCTGGCCATTATCACCCATTGGTTGGATAACTCCTTCTTGAGTAATTCATTAAGGTTAACAGTTATTCCAGGGTTTTATAGATTCCAAAGTGATCCTCTTAAGATAGGTTTATAAATCAGTCAAGATCCCCACTAGTAATATACTGTGACCCCTCTTAATAACATATTGAAAACCATTTAAACAAACCAATTAAACCTTGAACTAGCTCTTAACATATTTATTAATAGAGCTTGTTACCTGTTTAATTTTGGGAACATTATTATTCCATTTCTTCATCACTCTCTGTAGCAAAAGGACTGCAAGTTTCCTGGTATCAGAGAGCTGACATCAATGAAATTTTGAGAAAGGTGATGTGCTTTCAAATCATGAAAATATGCAGGTGGAAAAACAATGATTCTTGATTAAATCTAAAGAAATAATATTCAATTTTTCATCCAATATTGACTACAAATCAGGGCTTCCAGGGCCTCTAGAGCCAGTTTTGTTCTGAATTCATCCAAAAAACAACCACTGGTAGAGAAGGCCTAAAAAGTCAAAATAAAAATGAATTAATTATTGCACAAAATTCAATAAAAGAAGGAGATGAGTCTTACTTATTCTGAGGCAATAGAGGTCATTGAAACCATCAAAATTGTCTTTGCTAAATAAGCAAATATTTGAAATCAACAAGAATTTTCTTTCCATCATGTAAAAACTTGTACAAGCCATCTGATTTGAGATTTCTATAGATTTCTTCAACAATTTCACTAGAATTAAAATTTTGTTTTTCCACTGATGATTTTGGAGAATAAGATTAAAGCAATAGATATATTGTTTTTCTGAGGTATTTTATGTAATTATGAACTGATTCAGTGTCCATAGTCCTGGACATGGTTTATTCTATGTATTTGAACTTGTAGTGGGGATCAAAAAAATTGCAAGTGCAAGAAATTCATTCATGTTGGACCAGTACTTGCAAAATTTATTCATCATTAGCTGAACTATTGGTGTAATATGATCCTTTCCAACTTCTTGAGATGTAAAATCCAGATGTATTCTATGTCCTTCACAGTAAGGAAATATAAGTTGGAATTTGAATATTTTGTAATAGCAATATAATCTGTGTGCCCCTTCACCCCTCATCAATTCCTTGGTCTATGTAATAATCCCAATAATAACATAAACCCTGAATTACATCTTTGAAGTGTTGGTTTAATCCATTTGGAAGAAGCCAGAACACCATTCCCCTCCCACATATGTACTTACGGCATCCTTACTTTGTGAGGTAAATGGCAAAGCCAAACCTGATTTACCTCCAAACCTCCCAAAAATCACCTGTCCTGCGGGTGCTATCTGCATTTTTATTTTGCCTTGGGAGGTATGTGAGGGTCTTGGTTTGCCACATCTGGAAGCCATATACCTCCCGTGATATACTTCAATATCCAATACATCCATGCACAATACATGAAAATCCCACTGGACATCTTCATGTCTGCCTCCCAAAATGTTTTCACTGCCCCTCCCCCTCCCCAAACTGCTCAATTGTTTGGTCCAGGTTGTCAGCTTGCTACTATGTACAGAGAAGCCTGTCATAGCAACACAAAATTAAAATAAAAAAAAATTAAACACAAATATCTAAATTAACAAAAGAAGGAGTGAGAAATCCATAAATATTATTGAAGAAATGGATTCCCCACCCAACATTAGGTAGGGTTACTCACTGACCCCACCCTCCAAATCCAATTCCTTACATTTTTAAAATAATTAAAAAGAAAATTGCTAAAAATTACAACACCAGTATGGCACCTTTTGGCCATTTTAACATTTCACATGTGTTGTCACGTATAGGGTTTACACCTCAAATTCACTCATAATTGAGGTTTTGTGTATATTTCATAAATATTATTACAGGAATGGATTCCTCACCCAAAATTAGGTAGGGTCACTCACTGACCCCACCCTTGAATTCCAAGTCCTTATATTTTTAAAATAATTAAAAAGAAAAGTACTAAAAATTACAACACCAGTATGGCACTTTTTGGCCACTCTAATATTTCACACGTATTGTCACGTATAGCATTTACACCTAAAATTCACTCAGATTTTAGGTGTTGTGTATATTTTAGGAGTTACATGCGGAAATGTGTTATGTCACAATTCCCGCATGCAGCCCCGCATCATTACATATCCCTATGTACTAGTAGCAGCAGATTCCCGCGTACTAGAGACCCGCGCGCAGCTGATTCTGCCAAGGACGCAGCGGATCCTACCCCGCGTGCATCTGTACTAACTGATCCCCGCGTCTGGATCAGTTGTGACTAATCTGACAACCAGGTACTGCTCAGAAGAGCTACAACCTAGTTAGGGTTACCTAGTGTATGTAACAAACTGACATATGCATTAATAATGATCTAAAAATATCAAAACTTAAATAAAATTAATTAAAATTAAGTTTAAAACATTTTTTAATAATAAATCAAAGATCAAGGATTATCACGTAAATAACTGATCCTGGTCTTTGAAGACCACAAAACACTACAAGGAGTGTTCATAAAAATTATTAAAAATTTTCTACATGATCAGAAGATGATCAACAATTAGTACACATCCACATCTGCACGCTTCAAAGCAATATCAATAGTACAAATGAAGGTTGAGTACAGAATGATCAAATTTACGCCATAACAGATTAACAGATCCTGTGGCTAAAATAACACAGAAATACAGCAGATCTAAGGACAGCTGATTGGCAGCACCAAGTGGACGTGCTTACCGTGCCCTGACTAGCTTGCTAGCCTCAGACCACGAGCAGAATCCTCTCTACGTGCCCTGAGAAGATCAAAATCACCCCAAAAAGGTATTTATACAGACCTCTTTGGATCCATTATTCCATCATCAGTTACCAGGAATTATTTATTATCAATCAGACACCGTGTCATTGTTAATCAAGTGCTTATATGAAGATAAGCAAGTGATTTATGACTTAGTCTGTAGTAATATTATTTACCCTTATTAACCAATCAACCATTGAAGTTTAATCAAGCAATCTACCCCATCTGCTCTGAAACCCTTCCAATTATTCCAGGATTTTTGTGGTAAAGTGCTTGGAGTGAGTGTTACCCTTCCTGTCTTGGCCATTTGTGCTGTTAAGACCGGCCATTAGTGGAATAATTCCTTTCTAAGGAACCCATATTTATTCCAAGGTTCTTAAACTGCCTAAGGAGGCCCCTTGAAGAGAGGTTGCTAGTCTGTAAAGATCCCCAGTAGTATAATACTGTGGCCCCTCTTTTATATCATATTCAAAACCATTTATTACAAAAACAATTGAACCTTGCAACTGCTCTTATTATATCATTTATTTGAGCTTCCAAGTGTTTATTATTGGAATAATAATTATTATTATCATTCCAGCATTTTTATCACTCTCTGTAGCTAAAGGACTGCAAGGTTCCTGGTATCAGAGAGCTGACAATTTTTGGAATAATAGTTATTGTTATTATTCCAGTATTTTTATCACTCTCTGTAGCTAAAGGACCACAAGGTTCCTGGTATCAGAGAGCTGACACGGGTGGCTGGGAATCACACATGGATACCTCCCTGCAGTATTGATGCAGCAGTTTGGGAAGTCAAATCCTGATGTGCAAACCTTATTTCTATGATTTGCCTCCCAACTTTTACATCCTGCGGTAAGGATAGCCTTATGTGACACCATGCAGTCAAATTTCCCTCTCTTGCTTTGTCAAAAACTGCCTTGAAACTCCTCCTCCATCTCTCATTGGGTGCCCGCAAAGCAGCCCAAATCCCCATCTCCTGACTGAGCCCAACCCGCAAAGCCCGCCGGGCTTCCCCAAAATCCGATTTTTGTCTTAGGGGCAAGCCCAAACCCAACCTCCAACCCGTCGGGTATGGGCTAGCCCGTGGGCTGCACGGCCTGATAAGCACCCTGAGTTTAACAAGTGCGATTGCGTCTCACACTCGCTAAAGCCCTCGCTTACTATCTTTTTTAGCTAACGAGGGCTTAGCTAACGAAAAGTTATTGACAACGATTGTGGATGCTCAGCAGTAGCACCCTCGCGCGCCTCGACAACTTGTCAAAGTTGTCGAGGGTTTTATGGAGACGAGGGTGGATGCTCCCAGAATCCTTACAGAGCACTTTACCGGCAGCTGATGGCAACTACCTCTACATCCGAAGAAAATGACTGCATCTGCGTAACCAAGATTTCGGATGCTTTTGATCCCAGGCGCCGGTCTCCTTCTTGACATAAGCGTACTTCGGTCAAACTTTTATACTTCCATTGTCGGAAACATTTGACCGGTATCCACCCTAGTTGAATCACTCGACTCTCGGGTTCTTGCCTCCTTGGAGAGAATAATAGGAGCCCTTCATCGAAGTGCGCTAGTTGGGAAGCACCGGAAAAATCCCTCAACTCACAATGTTATATAAACCGGGCAAAGGGCCGTTCAAAATCCTTTAAACTCCAGCCTACCATCGCGTTGAATACTGCACTTTAGAAACGTTAATCTTTTCATACGAAAGTTTGTTGAGCGCTGGAACTCTGTTAGTCTAGCTCCATTCATTTATCATGTCTATCATCAATTGCAGGCGATTACTAGACGTGACCCTGTGCGTTTTCCTAATCATGATGAGTTCGGTGACTACCCAGAAGTTTGTTGATCCAAACACTGCCAATGGAGGTTGCGCTAAGCCAAAAGCAGCCAAGGCCATTATCAGCTCCAAGACAACCGGCGTCAGCGGAACGGTATCATTGTCCTCAGCCGGACAAGGTGCGTGCAATGTCCTTGTCAAACTGCAGGGTTTGCCGGCCGGGTATTACAATGTTTGGGGTGAGTTCCTCTAGAATATTTACCGATCCTTTTTCCAAGACTTATCGGTCTTTTGTGTACCCCTCAAGTTCATACGGGCTCAGTCACGGCAGCTGGTGGTAAAGTTGTTTGCGAAAATGCACAGGCCGTTCTTAACCCTACGAATGTGCCACCAGGCGCCACCTGCAGCCCAGCGACAAGGGCTACCACATGTAAAGGGGGGGTTAGTTTGATGGAATAAAGACTCTTTACTCTCCCCCAATCGCCCTAACTATGGTGCTTTCGGCGTGCTACTAACTTATGACTGACATTCCCATACAGGACCTGACTGGCTATTCGGGGGGGCCACTTCTGGGTGGTCCAACTACGCAAGGAGCGTGGGTGGTCGCGCTCGACATCAGCATGGTTGTTGGAAAAAGCATTGTGATCCATAAACAAGATGCTCAGCAAACTGCAATTGGCTGTGGTGAGAATGATTCTAACACATGTGATGAAGTTTGGAATCAAATGCTGAATTTGAAAACGGTTTGGTTTAGGGGACCTCCGGGGTATGACTGTTGAACCCAGTGGTAAAGAGAAAATGTGTTAGATTTCTGGAGAAGGAATTGAATATTCTGTGTGGCTTCTGACAGTCAATGACTGATTGAGCTAAATTACATAAAAAAAACACTTTGCAGAAACAATTTTTCCTGTCATTGATTTGAGAATTTCTTTACCTTGCTGATGATTGTGTTTGTGAAAAAAACAAAAATAAAATGTGTATTGAAACTGTGAATCACAAATCCTGTATAAATACTTTAAATATGATCAACAGAAGTCCTGGCCAGGTTTCCTGTCAGGCTTCCCTACTCCGAAGATAGCAAGGACAAAACCAATACTCATGGCAAAGAAAGCAAACTGAGGAAGGTAGGCCCCCTGCAGTCCAGACTGAAAGAATTCTCCACCATGACTGAACTCCACCGTCTTTCCAGACCAAAAATTTGACTTTACAACATAACCTGCCATCCAACCCAGGAACATGAGGTGTGTTGTTTCTTCTGAGGATATGCAGAAGGATGAGTAGATAGAAGGATAGATTTCATGGGGAAGGGAAATCAGATGAAGAAGAAACAGACCAGATTTTAATAGAAGGAGTGTAATTTTATAGACAGAAAGATCTCACCGTACAATATGCAGAAGGACAAGTAGATAGAAGAATGAGGAAATGAAATTCTATCTTACTCAAGCTCTTTCCTCAGGTAGCAGTACAGCATGTACATGTCACTTGAGGTGTGACATGTGGAATAAGATGATTGTCAAGGTAAGAATACATGGAGAAGAGATGACAGGGTGTGAAAAGCATACAGTAGATGAAATGAGCAGGGATATTATCTGATGAGTCAATGCAAGAGTAAACAGAGAGGATGGAAACATGTGCTTTAGGGATAAAAAAATAAAATTAATGGGATAAAGAGGAGATGAAGTAAAACAAAGAGAACATCAAAGGATAAGAAGATAAGGATTACTCCAAACTGGTGGACTCAGGCAGATTCACAAAGGCAGAAAAAATACATGGCTGAGGCCCAGTCTTACTCAAACATCTACCAATCTAGCTGTGCCACATAGAATGAAGTGACTCCACCAGCCTGACTCTGATCATTAACAATCCAAACTCCAGCATAATAACTGCAAGATTGTTTCACCATTGCCTGAAGAAGCTTAAATCTACCATCCATAATAGCAATCAACAAGCTTCCAAAGTTGTATCATCAATATTCTAAAATACTTGGCCAATCTTGACAGGACTTTTTTTCCCTTAGCCCTGCACTACAAGGAACACCTTTTCCCCTTTGTTCTCTAAAATAGTCTGTCTTTCCAGTTTATCCCCTCCATCATTCCTATATCCATTCCTTCATGCTCTGAAGAAACAGTTCTGATTTATTCCTTCCACCAAATGTCTTTGCAGCCCAATTTCATCATATTTATCCACTGACATTGTCCTGAATTCTCATCTTACTGGTTGTTGGCCAATTTAAAAGCTAGCTTCACTTTGGAACAGAGATCCCACAGTACTACTCATGTCAGCATTCTACTAAGTACAGAGCAACCTGTCATAGCAACACAAAACTATAAAAAACAAATTAAAACAAGAATATCTAAATTAACAAAAGAACAAGTGAAAAATCCATGAATATTATTGAAGGAATGGATTCCTCACCCATATTAGGTAGGGTCACTCACTGACCCCGCCCTTGAAATCCAATTCCTTACATTTTTAAAATAATTAAAAAGAAAAGTACTAAAAATAACAACACCAGTATGGCACCTTTTGGCCATTTTAAAATTTCACATGTGTTGTCACATATAGGGTTCACACCTAAAATTCACTCAGCATTTAGGTGTTGTGTATATTTTAGGAGTTACACGCGGAAATGTGTTATGTCCCAATTCCCACCTGCAGCCCCGCATCATTACATATCCCTACGTACTTTTAGTAGCAAATTCCTGCGTACTAGAGACCCGCGCGCAGCTAATTCTGCCACGCGTGCAGCAGATCCTACCCCCTGCCCATCTGTACTGACTGATCCCCGTGTCTGGATCCGTTGTGACTAATCTGACAACCAGGTACCGCTCAGAAGAGCTACAACGTAGTTAGGTTTGCCTGGCATATGTAACAAGTTGACATATGCATTAGTAATAGTCTAAAAAGGTCAAAAACTAAATAAAATTAATAAAAATTAAGTTTAAAACATTTTTTAATAATAAATCAAAGATCAAGGATTACCACATAAATCATTGACTCTGATCTTTGAAGACCACAAAACACTACAAGGAGTGTTCATAAAAATTATTAAAAACTATCTACGTGATCGGAAAATAATAGAAAATCATTAAACATCCACATCTGTCCACCTTAAAGAAAGACTAATAGTACAAATGAAGGATGAGTGCAGAATGATCAAATTTATGCCATAACAGATTAACATATCCTGTGGCTAAAATAGTACAGAATTCAAGCAGACCTAAGTTCAGCTAATTGACAGCACCAATTGAACGTGCTAATTGTGCCCTGACTGGCTTTTCAGCCTCAGCCCATGAGCAGAACCCTCTCTACGTGCCCTGAGAAGCTCAAAATCACCCCAAAAAGGTATTTATACCAACCTCTTTGGATCCATTATTCACCATTATCAGTTTACCAGGAATTATTATAATCAATCATAAACTGTGTCATTGTTAGTAAAGTGCTAATGAAGAATCTAAGCAAGTGATTTATGAACTAGTCTGTAGTATTATTATTTATTTCTTAAACAATCAACCAATTGAAGGTAAATCAAGCAATCCTCCGCAACTGCTCTGAAACCCTTCTTATTATTGCAGGATTTTTGTGGTAAAGTGCTCAGAGTGAGTGTTTCCCTTCCTGTCTTGGCCATTGTGCTGTTATTCCCAGCCATATTAGTGGAATAAGCCCTTTCTAAGGCACCCATCTTCATTCCAAGGTTCTTAAACTGCCTAAGGAGGCCCCTCTAAGAGAGGTTGTTTGTCTGTAAAGAACCCCAGTAGTATAATACTGTTGCCCCTCTTTTATATATACATTGAAAAACTTTTATTACCAAACCAATTAAACCTTGCAACTGCTCTTATTATATTATTTATTTGAGCCTCTAAGTGTTTATTTTTGGAATTATTATTATTATTATTCCAGTATTTTTATAACTCTCTGTAGATAAAGGGATGCAAAGTTCCTGGTATCAGAGAGCTGACGACTGGGCGTCTGGCCGGGAAATATCCCAAAATAATTATTTTTTGATTATTTATTCCTTGGACCAGTCTATTTATTTTTTAAAAAATAAGTTAACATACTTATTACATATATTTTTGATCCTTTGTTTCTCTAGGGGATCTTAAGACCAATGGAGAATTGATCAATTATTATTTAAACCTTCTTAAACAGAAAAAAGAAGAAAAACTCCATAACTTTGTCCCTATTATCAAAACTCCTGAGCAACTACAGGATAAATTGCTTTATTATAAAAAGAAAGCTATAAAGGACAAGGAACTTGATACTGGAAGAATTATAAATTTCAATTCTTTATTAAGGCAAAATAAGGAGCAGAAAATTTATCAAAGGAAGCTATATATTTATAAGCTAAATAATCCTGAAGATAAAGACAAATTCAAAATTAATAAAAGTGATTATTTTTCTAAAAACATCATCTTACCACGTAAAAATACAAAAAAATATTAAACTCATATCTTTTGTTTTTATCCATCTCAGTGGATTTTGTTTTTGGTGATCTAATTGACCGGGACCTCCTAGAGGACATCCAAGACAGTGTGCCCTTGGAGTTACCCTTGGATTTATCCCATGATCTCATTGGAACACACTCAGACCCCATTGAAATACCGCCCAAGGACAGTTGTGATCCCAACCAAGTGTTTGTATCCTTGAATTTGACTTTAAGTAAGTTAAAAAATATATAAAAAAATTATTAAAAATATAAATACTCAAAAAATATTATTTTTTTATATTTTTAAGTCTTTTTCAAAAGTTTTGACAGAAGACTTACACATTTTTTTGGTGCTATGTATCAAAACAGGCGCAACACCCGCGCAACTGGTAGAGCCCCATCATATGGATCTCTGCGTGGAGGAACCCATATGCGCAAGGACTCCAGTCACAAGGGCAATGAGGGGGCTCAAACCTGTGACCATAGCATCACGCAGAAAACGACGGCCACGACCCCAGCCACCAATTCAACCAACAGATTGTCGGAGAACCACTTATTGCCCAACATGTTATCCCAGGAGGATACTGGTCCTCCTATGCCACCCCATCTGGACTCAACCAAGGAGGAAAGAGTCAAAGTATTATTCAAAGGAAATGTGAGCTATTGGGAACAATTCAAGTTGGCTCAGACCCAGGAGGATCAGCCAGGTATGAGAAAAGCTATCTCTCTGGCAATGAAATCTCAGATTTCTCTGCAAAAGGTAATCCCAAAGAAAGAGGTAGAAGGCTACCTGCAGAACTGGAATCCTTGTGATCAGCTAGCTTCCTCAAAGGGAAAGGAATCCAAAAAGAAGAGGTCCTCAGCCAATCAGAGGTTAAGGAACCCAAAGGATTGGGAAAGCATAATATCCCTAGCTCAGAAGTGAAAAAAGGTGTACCATAATTATATGTAGAAGCTCTTAACAGCTTTTCTGTAAATGTGTCTCACAATTTTACTATTATCAGCCAGTGCTTTGACAAAGTTCATCAACAATTGGACAAATTGAGTCTGAGTATTTTCAGAGTGATTGATACCCAGTCTCAGACTATGAGAATTGATGAGTTTGAAATACAACAAATCAAGGATAGTATAAAATCTAGTAAGTTGGACCTGATGAAACATATTGATGATAACCAATCAATTCTTCAGGAAGATATTCTTACATCATGGACAAGCTTAAGGAAGAAGTTAAGAAAACTAGTCCTACTCCTTCAGCTCATCTGATTAACAAAATTGATTTATTAAACAACAAACTTGATTTGGAGTTAGTTATGATTGAGAATGATCTCAGAGATCTGAAAGTCAAGTCTACTAACTCTCCAGTCATGGAACTGGAAGAAACTAGACCTTCTAGGTTCACCAGTACTCCTAGTTTTCCTCCCAGAATCAGGACAACTAGGAATGAATTGTTTAGACCCAGTCCTAATCCTGAAGTGGAACAGGCTTTGAAGTTACTTCCTCCCATTACTGAATTTCCTAAATTCTCTGGAGAAGGAGAATACAACCATGTCAGTTTCATTAAATTTATTGATTATAAACTTGCTTCTTATGAACCCCCTGAGGCAATAGCTGTGGTAAGATTGCCCAGACTGTTTGCAGGAGTGGCTCTTGATTGGTTTATCAATAAAAGGGAAGAAGTTGGATCTCTCTCCTGGAGTTCTTGGAAAGAATTGATCAAAGTACAATTTGGTACCAGGATTTGGAAAAGAAAGATGATGAAAACTTTTGAAACCTTCCAGTTTGATCCATCCAATGACAAACCTCATAAGTGGTGTTTAGAGCAGAAAAGGAGGCTATACTTTTTTTACCCTAATGCTGATAAAGAAGAAGTAAATGAAAGACTTCTCAACTTATGTCCTGGAAAAATCAACCACAGTGTAAGGTGAAGGATGCCTATGAATTCTGATCTTTCTACCTTGATAGGTGTGTTGTAAGAGACTATTGATATGAATGGTCTTGATAAGAAAGTCAAAAGACTCCCCAGGGAACAAAATACTAGGAACAGGGAAGAGTATACTGCCAAAACTAAGGAGTCCCCTGCCACTAATCCAACTACCTTGGAAGTCAAGAAAACTCTAGATTCAAAGGAAAAAGTGTGTTGGAACTGTAACCAAACAGGAAATTTAAAACCTTATTTTCCTATACCTAGGAAAAGGATTAATCCTATTGAAGGAGAAGATTCTGATAATCCTGACCCTCACCTTGATGATACTGATTGATCACTTTCTGAGTGTGATTTAATGATCACTAACCCCATAAATTTTATTGAAGGAAGTATTGAGTCTTCTCTGGACATTAACTCTGTTAATGAGAATTCTAACTTACCTCAAAAATGGAATCACAACATGAAGATTCTCCACATCTCTGAGGTTAAGGCCTTGACTCTAAAACGGTCTGCTGGTAAAATTTACACTTCAGGCAAAACATGCTATTCTACTTTTTTAATCCAAGGTTCCCCTGTTAAGTTATTCTTGGACAGTGGAGCCTTTTGCTCTTGTTTTTGTTCAAATTATTTGGAGAAACAAGAGCCACACTGGAAACTGAACTTATTACCAGTCCCTCAGGCTAAGTTCAGCAGTTTTAATTCTTCTCCCAATGCTGTTGGAGTATGGTCTTCTGATATCATACTCCCTCACTCTAAAGGATCACTTAAGCTGAAAATTGAATTTGTAGTGCTCCAAAATGGAGTATGCGATTACTTTATGCTTGGAAATGATTCTCTTTGCTTGTATGGTATAGATGTATTCCAAAGCAAGGGTAAATACTTCACTATAGGGGGAGACTGGAACAAGAATTTCCAAATATGCCATGTCAATTCTCAAACTTCTGATTCAACTTATGAAAAAAACATAGAGAGTTTTGATCAGGAATACTTCTCTCAAGCTGATTTTGATTCCCTGCTCAATGAAGAAAAAAATGGGACATCCTACAAGGATTCTTTGAAAATAAGAATTCTTTCTGTACCAAGGATCACCCCATTGGTAACATCAAAGGACATGGTATGATTCTAACTCTGACCATTAAGCCTCCTTACCCACCTAACCTCACAAGACCTGCTTACCCTTCTAGTCCAAAATCTAGAGCTGCTCTGGAAACTCATATTCAAGAGTGGGTTGACTTACAAGTCTTAAGGAAAGTAGGACACAATGAACAAGTGGATATCACTACCCCAGTAATTATAGCTTGGCATAATGATAAATCAAGGATGGTTGGAGATTTTAGAATGCTGAACAACTACACCCAAGATGATTATTATCCAATTCCAAGGATTGACCATGCTCTGCATAACCTGTAAAAAGCTAAGTACATCACTACCATAAACATGCTGAAAGGTTTTCACCAAATAACTATCAGCCCTGATAGCCAGAAATTCATGAGAATTATCTGTCATTTGGGAATTTACGAGTATCTAAGGATGACTTTTGGTATTCAAAATGCTCCTTCTCATTTTCAAAGGATGATTGACATATTCCCAGGATTATTCATCAGACAAGGATGGATGATGGTGTACATTGATGATGTTATCATTTACTCTGATCCTTGGGATACTCACATGGAGAAAGTAAGGCTAGTCCTCAAAACCATCTCTTCTGTGGGATTAAAGGTATCAATGAAAAAGTGCAACTTTGGCTATGGAGAACTGAAAGCCTTAGGGCACATTGTCTCTGGACTAACCTTAGCTGCTGACCAAAAAAAGATAGCAGCAGTAATGAGTAGGCCTATGCCTCAGAATAAAACTGAAATCCTACCTTTTATTAGCTTCTGCAGCTACTATAGGAAGTACTTGCCAAAGTTTGCTCTTCTAACAAAGTATCTGTATGAAATCTGCAACAACACCACCATGTTTGAAATGGCTTATGACAGAGTCAAGAACTATGAGTAATTCAAGATGGCAATGACCTCAGCTCCAGTACTGATTCAGCCAGATTATTCTAAACCATTCAAGCTCTATATTGATGCCAGCATGAAAGGGCTTGGAGCTTCTGTGCACCAAGAATTCAAAGAGGATGACAAACCAGTGGAAAAACCAATACTCTTCATATCAAGACAAATTAAAGACACTGAGAAAAGGTATGGTGCAAGTCAAATGGAATGTCTTGTTGTAGTATGGGCTCTGGAGAAACTCCATTATTACTTGGAAGGCACAGATTTCACTGTGATTACTGACTGCAACGCAGTCAGGACATTGATGAACATGAAGACTCCTAGAAGGCATATGTTAAGGTGGCAGATAGCCATACAACAGTATAGAGGTCAGATGACCATAGTTCATCAAGCTGGTACTAAACACCAGAATGCTGATATTTAAGCAGGAATGCTTTAACCAATAACCCAAGTAACCCTGCTTATGATCCAGAAGATAATGATATCTTCCCTATCCTTAAAATTTAAATGTTGGACTTTGAAACTCCTATAATGGGAATCCACATTTGTGAACTGGATGAATCCTTGTTCAACTCAATCAAAGAATCTTACAATTCTGGAATGAAGACTCTGATCACCATTATGGAAAGTACTTCTACACCATCTGAATTAATTGATAGCCTACCTGAACCCCTCTTGAAACCATACAAAGCTGGAAGATTAACCATATGGGATGGTCTAGTATACTACAGGCATCAACATTCAAGTTTTATAGTCTTAAATAAGGATGACCATATCAAAGATGTCCTAGCTGAATGCCATTATAACTGCTCATGTGGTCAATTATCTACTGATAGAACCTTAGATAAGGTTAAACAAAATTCTTGGTGGATCCATTGGAGAGAATCCACTATCCAGTATATTACTAGTTGTGAAACTTGTCAGAAGTCCAGCAGTACCACTTGGAAAAGGTTTGGTCTACTGAAAAATATTGCTGAACCCAAGAAAAGATGGGAGATCATCAACATGGACTTTTTAACTGGACTGCCACCAGGAGGAGCCTATTCCTACAACTTATTCCTAGTCATAGTGGATAGGTTCTCCAAGAAAGCAAACTTTCTACCTAATCACAAGGAAGAAACTGCTATGGAAGTTGCCCTGTTATTTTGGAATAGACTCATGGATGATGTTGGAGTTCCCAAGATCATTATCAGTGACAGAGATCCTAAATTCACGTCTGAGTTCTGGAGAAATCTTCATGACATGCTGGGAACTACTTTGGCTTTATCTACGGCTTATCACCCCAAGACGGATGGTTTGGTTGAAAGAATGATTCAGAATCTGGAAGACATGCTCAGGAGTTCTCTTGCTTTGGTCTAGAATACAAGAATTCTGATGTTTATTGCCATGATTGGGTTAGTCTTTTAACTGCACTGGAGTTGGCCTACAACAGTAGCAAGTACTCTACAACGAAGGAAGCACCCTACATACTTGAAAGAGGATGGATTCCTAAATTACTGTCAGCTTGCTACTATTGCAAAGCAAGCTGCAAAAGTAACAAAAATAACATCAAAATAATAATAATACAATCAACCTGAGAAGGAGTAGAAAAGCCATAAATGATATTACAGAAATGGATTCTCCACCCAAAATTAGGTAGGGTCACTCACTGAACCCACCCTTGAAATCCAACTCCTTATATTTTTAAATAATTAAGGAAAGAAAGACCAAAATACTACGGCTCCACTATTGAGCTTTTGGTAAATTAAATTTTTCACACACATTGTCACGTATAGGTTTCACACCTAAAATTAAGTCAGAATTGAAGTGTTGTATATATTTTAGGAGTTACGGGCAGAAATATGTTTTGTCACAATTCCTGCATGCAGCCGCAGCAGCCAATGCACCCAGGCGCGGCTGAGATGCAGCCCTGTCACTCCTTCAAGGTTGTGTACGCAGCCCCGGGCCTCTGACAAGTACGCAGCCGTGAGACTACGGGTTGACAGAGTGACAGGCGGCCTGAGAGGCTCAGGTACCACGTAAACATGCTAAAAACCACACGGGAACATTCTAAATATTTAATAAATTTCCTGTGGATAGTAGATAGTCTAAAAGTACATAATATTATATAAAAAAACTTAAATGACCCTTCTATGTATTTTTTATTAAATATAATTCAAAGTACCAAGAATGTCAATAATAAGACAATGACAACTTCTAAAAATATATTAAAATACTTCAATATACTTTTATGAGGATTCCTAGACATCAATATTTTTGTGACATACTAAGAAAACTAATGATGTGACAATATTACATGAATTCCCATGACTTATATTTTTAAGTAGTTATTTTAATAAATCAACTGGAACTCAAAAATAAGGAGTAAAATCAATATCATTACTCTACTCCAGTTATTTAAAACATAATGAGAACTCACCTGACATCAGGATTTCCGTAAAAATTTCTATTTATATCATTATTAAATTACTGGGAAAATTTACTAAGGATAATTAATTAAATAATACATAAATGGGAGAGATTAGTGTTATTCACATGGCCTAATATCTATTATAAAGTAGAATAATTCCCATACCCTTAGGAATTAGATGCTACCCGTGCTATAGAACCAAGAACACGTGAAAGGCTACCCCTGGGTACCCTGCTAGCCTTAGTGTCCGTCCCTCTGAGCCCCTGTACCCCTCAGAAGGACAATATTGGGACTCCAAAGCTATAAATAAAGAGATCTTTTGAGGATATTGATGGGCAGAGACCCAGTTATATTTATATCCAGAAACCTTTCCAAGGTAATCAAGTACTTATAAGAGATAATTAAGTGATTTACGGCTAAGTCTGATCAATAGTATCCGTCCTCAACCTCTTTTTTATCAATTAAAACAGCTGAACAACCTTATAACCCCAGTATACAGGTTTAACCCATCAGTGCACGTCTCAAACAGATACCCAAAGGATTTAATAATATACCAGTGAGTTTTATTATCCTTTCTCTGTTGTTGCAGCTTGGTTACAAGGCCCTGCCACTCCACTGTGTATTTTATATACATATTATCTTTGGGTAAAATATTCTTTAAACTAAAGACCCCAAAGTAACCAGGACTACGTGTTTTCATACTGAAATCCCTGAAGAGAGGTGTAAAAGATCCCCAATATAATTGTGGCACCTCTACAAAAATATTTAATAATCAATTTATTCATATTTGATTCAAAACAATAAACCATAACCAAACCACTTAATCTTGCAATAAAGCTTAATCCAAATATTTTACAGATTTTTGCTGCATTTATTAAATAATATATTTATTATTCATTCTATCACCTCTGGAAGCTAAAGGATAGCAAGGGTCTTGGCATCCAGGAGGCTGATAATTACCCAAGGACAACCTTAACCACCAGCTAACAAATATTCACCCTATATCACTTGATTTCAAAAACATGATAGATGTAGCTAATAAACATGCTTTCAAGTGTGTCCAGGATTCTGTGGAGTATAACCAACAAAGGTGGGATAAAACCCATAAGGAGCTGGATTTTAAGATTGGTGATCAAGTCTTGATCTCTACCACCAACTTCACCAACCTAGCTGGAAATAGAAAGCTTAGACCAGCTTTTGTTGGACCTTTCACCATTAATAAACTTCATGGTAAGAATGCTGTGGAAGTAATCCTTAGTGATGAGCTTCCCAGAAAACAACCAGTCTTCCCAGCAAGTCTCATCAAACACAACCACCCAAGGAAAGTAGAACATACTCCTTCACCTAAAATACCTGTTGCAGAAGAGCCTGAAAAAGACAAAGGAAAAGTTAGCAAGATCCTTCAAGATACAAAATACAGGATAGATTGAAAAGATGTCAGTCTCTACCTAGTTATATACAAGGGAGAATCAGCTGATAAAGATTAATTGTTGCCTGAACACAATATCCCTGATGGACCCATACACCTAAGTCACTACAGAGCCAGCAGAAGGGGTTGACCCATAAAATTTGTTTCCAGATATAGACATATCATGGAGTGGGGGAATGTCAGCTTGCTACTATGTACAGAGCAACCTATCATAGCAACACAAAACTATAAAAAAAAATTAAAACAAGAATATCTAAATTAAAAAAACAAGGAGTGAGAAATCCATAAATATTATTAAAGAAATGGATTCCCCCCCAAAATTCAGGTAGGGTCTCTCATTGACCCCACCCTTAAAATCCAAGTCCTTACATTTTTAAAATAATTAAAAATAAAAGTACTAAAAATTACCACACCAGTATTGCACCTTTTGGCCATTCTAATATTTCACACGTGTTTTCACCTATAGGGTTTACACCTAAAATTTACTCAGAATTAAGGTGTTGTGTATATTTTAGGAGTTACACGCGGAAATGTGTTATGTCACAATTCCCGCGCGCAGCCCTGCATCATTACATATCCCTAGGTACTTGCAGTAGCGAATTCCCACGTACTATAGACCCGCGCGCAGCCAATTCTTCCACGCACGCAGCGGATCCTTCCCCCGCGCGCATCTGTACTGACTGATCCCTGGGTCTGGATCCGTTGTGACTAATCTGACAACCAGGTACCGCTCAGGAGAGCTAAAACCTAGTTAGGGTTTCCTGGAATATGTGAAAAGTTGACATATGCATTAGTAATAGTCTCAAAGGATCAAAACTAAAATAAAATTAATCAAAATTAAGTTGAAAACATTTTTCATAATAAATCAAAGATCAACAATTACCATGTAAATCATTGACTTTGATCTTTGAAGACCACAAAACACTACAAGGAGTGTTCATAAAAATTATTAAAAATTATCTACGTGATCACCAGATGATCGGAATTTAGTAAACCTCCACATTTGTCCACTTTAAAGCAATACTAATAGTAAAAATGAAGGATGAGTGCAGAATGATCAAATTTACGCCATAACAGATTAACAGATACTGTGGCTAAAATAGTACAGAAATCCAGCAGATCTAAGGTCAGCTGATTGACAGCACCAAGTAGACGTGCTAATGTTTCCCTGAATGGCTTGTCAGCCTCAGCTCATGAGCAGAACCCTCTCTACATGCCCTGAGAAGCTCAAAATCACCCCAAAAAGGTATTTATACCAACCTCTTTGGATCCATTATTCCCCATTATCAGTTTACCAGGAATTATTATTATCAATCAGACACCATTTCATTTTTAGTCCAGTGCTTATGAAGAATCTAAGCAAGTTATTTATGACCTATTCTGTAGTATTATTATTTATTTCTTAAACCAATCAACCAATTGAAGGTAAATCAAGCAATCCTCCCCAACTGCCCTGAAACCCTTCTTATTATTGCAGGATTTTTGTGTTAAAGTGCTCAGAGTCATTTTTTCCCTTCCTGTATTGGCCAATGTGCTGTTATTCCCGGTGATATTAGTGGAATAAGCCCTTCTAATGCACCCATCTTCATTCCAAGGTTCTTAAACTGCCTAAGGAGGCCCCTTGAAGAGAGGTTGTTTGTCTGTAAAGACCCCCAGTAGTATAATACTGTGGCCCCTCTTTTATATATATATTGAAAGCCTTTTAGTACCAAACCAACTAAATCTAGCAACTGCTCTTATTATATTATTTATTTGAGCCTCTAAGTGTTTATTTTTTGAATAATAATAATAATTATTATTCCAGCATTTTTATCACTCTCTGTAGCTAAAGGACTGCAAGGTTCCTGTTATCAGACATCTGACAAATCATATTCAGAATGATACTAAATATGGTGTATGAGTGTGATATGAGAGGGAAAAGTTGCCATGAGTCTTGTGATATTTTGAAAGACAAAGGATTTATTGTTCTAAATTTTTCAGAGACTTCACTGGCTGTCTTGGATTTTCATAGAATAGAAAGGATTTTGGTCAAGGGAAAGAAACAAAACCAAAATAATAAAAATGTTCATCAAAAAAATTAATCACAATGAAAAGCTTTGAAAAGAGGAGAAATATTTGTGTAAAAAGATTTTTTTCATGGTTTTTTGAAACACCCACCATGTCAAAAATGTTTCTTGTGTGCAAGTAAGAAGAGGCACAGGCACTAATTCTTACAGAACTCAGGATGATTGTAAAAATTCCAAGAGTTTAATGACAGATGACTACCAGGAAAAGGATGAAAGAAAAGGAAGAGAAACACAAAGAGAGATTTGAGCAAGAAATTGTTTGAATAATATAAGAGTAACACAAAGGAGGGCATAGTTAATGTGAGCATAGAAGACAAAATCAATGGTTTTCTTTTTTCTGAGATGAAACCTAGTGGAGGAGAAACAAACCACAGATAAGTATTATACTAATTCCTTTGTTGTAATTATTCAAGGAGGGAAGAAAAATCTAGTTCATTTCAGCTTTCTACTTAACACAGAGCAACCTGTCAAAGAATATTAAAATAAATAAAATTAATTAAAAAAACCAGAAGAAGTAGGAAATCCATAAATATTATGCTAGAAATGGATTCCCCACCCAAAGTTGGTTAGGTTCACTCACTGACCCCACCCTTGAGTTCCTACTCCTTCATATTTTAATTAATAAATTAAAAGTGAAAAAAAAGCATTGCCACCACTAAGGGACTTTTTGGCCAATTCAACAGTTCACCCATTTTTTCACATAGGGGTTTCACAACTAAAATTCAGTCAAAACTGAGGTGTTGTGTATATTTTAGGATTTAAACATGGGAATGTGTTTTTTCATCACATTCATCTGCTCATTCCTGTAGGCATTATAGCAACAGGCTCACACATGCAGAATATCTGCACACAGCTTACTCTTCCCTGTGTGCAGCTGAATTAAATGATCCATGAATGAAGATCCATTGTGACAAAACTGACAAGTGGTACCCCCAATAACAGCTCAAACTAGGAAGGATCAACCATGCATATTTAATTTCATGACACATGCATTGTAAATATTCCAAAAAAATAAAACTTTCAATAAACTCATTATATAATCAATTTTAAATTATTTTCAAGTAAGAAAAAAATATTGAAGACCATAATGACCAAGACTAATCCAAATCTTGAAAGATCACAAAAAATATCAAGGATTGGTCATAGAAGTTATTGAAAATCATCAATTTGATTAGAAGATGATAGGAAATCAATAAATATCCAATTTTGATCACCTTAGTTCAATATGAATAGTACAAATAAAGGATACATGCAGAATGATAAAAATGACAGATTTAGACATTAACAGATCCTGTAGCTAAAAATATGCCAAAATCCAGCATATCTGAGGTCAGCTTGTTGACAGCACCTTGAGGAAGAGTGAATCCCTCCCTTGATGGCTTACTAGCCTTAGAACCATAGCCTTACCCTCTGTACATGCCCCCAGGGGGCTCTTTTACACCCAAGAAGTTATTTATACAGACCTTGTTTGGCTTATTGTTCCCCAGTTACCTAGAAATTGATGAATTATTGTCCAGAAATCTTTCCATCCATGATCAATTGCTTATATGAGATATGAAAGTGATTTGTGGCCCAGTCTGATATATATTAGAATTATTTCTAAAACCATTATTCATTGGGTGAAGTATATTCAAGCAATCAATCCCACCTCTTCTCTGAAACCCTTTATCTGAATCTTTGCAGGCTATTTGTTAATTGTTGCTCAAAAAGTGAGTTACTTGCTTTCTGCCTTGGCTTACGTGCTTTTTTCCTGGCCAAACCAGCTGGATAAGTCCTTAAAAAGCTCCCAAAATTATTCCAAGGTTTAATAATTCCCCAGGTTTCCCCTTGGAGAGAGGTTGCTTGTCTTCAAAGATCTCAAGTATTATAACACTCTGTCCTTTCTTTTATAACATATTGAGCACCCTTTAAAAAAACCATTTGAAACTTGCACTAGCCCCTGAAATATTTATTATTTGAGCTTTTTATGTGTTTCTTTTTGGGAATATCATGATCCCATTACTTTATCAACCTCTGTAGATAAATGTTTGCAAGTTTCCTGGTATCAGAGAGCTGAAAAATAGGTGTATTTCTGGGAATCATCCCTAAATAATAAATTTATAATTATTTAGTCCTTGGACCAGGCAATTTATCTGTAAAAATAAGCAAAAATAAGTATTATAAATATTTTTTATCTTTGATTTATCCAGTGGATCTAAAGATCAACAGAGAATTCATCACTTCTTGTTTTGATCTTTTTAAATGTAAAAAAGAAGAACACATCTGTATTTTTGTGCCCATTATTTCTACTCCTGGCCAAAAACAGGAAAAGCTTCTTTATTACAAAAAAGAAGTTATAAAAGAAAGGGAGCTTGAGCTAGAAAGAATTATAAATTTCAATTCCTTATTAAGGCAAAAAAAGAGTGGAAAATATACCAAAAACAACTCTCTATCTACACACGGAGAAATAAGAAAATTGAAAATAAAGATAACAAAATTGAGTATCAATTTTCTTTTTTCAAGAATCATTATAAAGCCATGCAATAATACAAAAAAATATCCACATATATTTTTTTATTATTTTTCCTTCCAGTGGATCTTGAATTCTGTGATTTAATTGAGCAGGACCTGCTTGATGATGCCCAAGAGCTATGATATTTTGGTTTATCCCATTATTTAATAGGCACTTACCAGGACCCCATTGGAATACTCCCTAAGGAATTTATTGACCCTAACCACATGTTATTACCTTTTAAATTGACTATAAGTAAGTCATAAACATCTATAAATATAAAAAGATTGAACAAACTCACATGCCCCACCCAGCGTGAAGGGCCTTGGGTTAGTATTCATTGGTAAAGTTTGTTGTGTATGCACCTCTTGCATCCAGTTCTGTCCTATTTTTTTAGTTTCCTTTTTTTTCAGCTGCTTTTTTTTTCTCTGTCCATTTTATTTTTCTCTGTCTGCTTTTTTTTGATGCCTTTTTCTCTCTTTTTCTGCCTACTTTTTTTTTCAGTCCGCTTTTTTCAAAAGAAATTCATGCTGCACCTCTTGCATCCAGTCCAGTCCCCCTTTTTTATTGGATTTTTTTTCTCTGGCTGCTTTTTTTTCAGTGATTTTTTTTCTCTGTATTTTTTTGTCTGGCTACTTTTTTTCATTCCACTGTTTTCAAAAGAAATTCACACATCAACTAATGTGTGGAAATATATTTTAAGGTTTAATACTTTTCAAGAACCTCTTTGTATGTATTAAGGTTTGTGTGATGTATTTAAATATGTAAGGTTTGTGTTTATTCCTTTTAAATACTTTTAAACTACCTCTTTGTATGTATATCTTGGGTTTATTCTGTACTATGACACACATACAGGTTCAATGCATGTAACAGGGCCAACAAATGTAACAAGGAAAGGGATGTAAAAGGGCCAAAAAATTTAACAAGTACACAAGGAATGTAACAGAGGGAATTGACAACACATCTAATGAACACTGATTCCTCACTTGGTTCAAGCTTTTTTTTTTTGAACATTGAACATTCAAATAACAAAGGATAACACATGTAACCAAAGAAAACACATGTAACCAAGTAAAAAATATGTAACCAAGGAAAACATATGTAACCAAGGAAAACACATTTAACCAAGGACAAAAAATGTAAACAAGGACAAAAGAAGTAACCAAGTGTGAAGATTGAGATTTGAAACCAAAACCAAGCTGTATTTCGGGCAGTCACAAATAAGAATGAGAATGAGTTTAAACAACCAAAATAAAAAGAAAGATAGGATAAAGAGAGTGACCAACATAGGACAGTCTGACTGATGAGGACAATTCTAATATGATGAAGTTAGAGAGATGGGAATTGATGAGAAGCAGTCAGATGTGGGAGTGTGAAGCCAATTCTAAATAGATAGTGAGTAGGGAAATAAAAGGAGGAGAGTAAGTTCCTGCATTGATTGATGAGATGTCAGGTGAATGTTTTGCTGACTGTGGTCAGAATGGCTGCAAGTGTTGAATGTATGACAATTTGGATGAGAAAGAGTTTGAGAGTTGAAAGAAGGGGATTCTTGATTGGTTGATTGATTCATTTGATTGATCTTGATTTATGGCAAGATTATCTCATTTGGTTGATTGAGTTGGATTTGGATAATTTTTGAAAAGATATATTGTGGATCTTCATCATTTTTAGCGGTCATCTAGCAATGAAGTCTTAGAGGCTGCAAGGTAAGGACTGAAAGCGGTGCGCAAGCATTTTGCGCCACCAAGTTGAACACAAGCATTGCGCACAAAGAAACAGACAGCACTTTTACATGTAATTGTGAGTGGAAAAAGACAGTAGAAAAGAGACAAGAGAAAGAAAAGAAAGGAAAGAAATGTGTAAACAATAGAACTTAGGTGATAAGAAATTAGAGAAGGTAAGAAAAATTTCTCACCCCCACAACTCGGAGATCAGTGGAAAAGAGAGCTGAAGGCATTTACAAGCCTAGTGACTAAAGTTTTGTTTGCGGCTTTATTCAGAGCCTCAGCAGTCATTGACTGTGACGGGATCAGTTTGACCTTGATAAGACCTTGTTTGAAGTTATCACATAGACTTTTGGCCCTGATGTCAATGTTTTTTGCTTTGGAGTTGGATCCAAACTTTTTAATTTTATCATCAAGTCCTTTATTGTCAATTAGATGGAGTGAGAATTTGAATGAACACAAATAGATGTCTTTGATAAGTTGTTCAAGCAAATGTGCTTCCAGATGACAGCTTGACATTGGGAAAAATTTGGATTCTGTTGAGGAGTGCGTTATGGATTTTTGATGCCTGATAGTCCAATAAAGAGGATTGAACCTGAAGGAACAGATGAAACCTCTCTGAGATACCCTAGATTCTGGATTTTTTGCCCATGTGGCATGGCTGAAGCACACCAGTTTATTTGAAATTGATTGCGGTCCAAGCGTAAGCACCATGTCTTTAGTGTCATTCAGATATCTCCAGACGCGCAGGACTTCTTTCCAGTGGTTGATGCCAGGTTCCTTGCAGTTTCTTGCCAGACTAGAAACAGAAAAGCTTATATCTGGCCTGGAAAGACCAGCTATGAAGTTCAGTTGGCCAATGGGAGAGCAATAGTTCACATTGAGAGCCAGAAAAATTTCACATTCCTCCACTCCAGCTGTTCAAAGGTGAACACCAAGAGGAAGCGGAGTTGATACCGGTCAACTGCTTTTGAGGCCAAGTTCTTCAAGCCATTTTTCAATGTGTATTGGTAGGGAAAGGTTGAATAAGCCATCCTTCCTTTCAATCTTTATCCCAAGGAGTGTATTAGGAGGGTGTTCAGACAAGTTTTTGAATTTGCAAAGAAATTTTTCTTTGAATTGATTGATGTTCCCGGCAATCAGAAGGTCACTGAAATGAAAGAATATTACCCTTGTCTTGTCATCCCCAATATACAAACAGGGATTGGATGCAGACTCCTGAAAACCTTTGGCTTTGATCCATTTTTTCAAAATCCAATACCAGTTCCTTGGAGCTTGCTTCAGTCCGTATAGTGACTTTTTGAGCCTAAGGTATTTGGAAGACCTACCACAACCAACGGGCGTTCTGATAAAGACTTTTTTGTCCAATTTGGAGTGTGGAAACACCCCCTTGACATCCAGTTGGAGCATCTCCAGGTTCATTTTGGCTACGTATGTAAGAACTGCCCTCAAAGACACAGCTTTTCCCGCAGGCGCATAGGTCTCTAGGTAGTCCAGTCCATACCGCTGATTGAACCCTTGCATGCACAATATGGTTTTGAAAATTGGGGCTTTGCTATGAGCATTTGGTTTAATCTTGAAGAACGGGACAGAGTTGAGCAGGTTGGTGATTATTTTCTCATTGACTTCTTCCCAAACTTCCTGATCTTCAATTGTTTTGAATTCCTTTAAAGCTGATTCTTTCCATTGAGGGGTTGTCATGGCCTCAGCTAACAATTTTGGAAGTTTTTTGGATATGAATCTGTATCAATCAGGTTTAGAAAGAGCCTCTTGGTTTGTCAGATTTGGCCTCAACTTCTCTTCAACTATTGACTCAGATTCCAAGGGCTCTCCCAAGCTATCAACATTGGATTCTTCCTTCATAATGGGTGATGAATCAGAGGGAGTATTTGCCAGCATCTGATTGAGTGTGTTAGAACCAGGAGCTTGATTTAAATTTGGGTGATTGAATTTTTTGCAGTTGGAAGTGTCATCTACACATTGGTTTGAAGTTGGATTTTGATGATGGAATTTGACATGCTTGGTGTCAATGATTTTTCCGGATGGAGTAAGTATTTTGTAGGAGAGTAAGGATAGATTGAAACCCAGAAAAAGTCCTGAGGCCCCTTTCTTGCTGAGTTTAGAGTAGATTTCCGTTTCATTGATCCTGTAGGTTAGGCTGGATCCAATTGGTTTGATATAATCCTTTGGAAGTTGATTCTGGTGCATCTTCTTCCAGGGAGAGTCCTCACATTTCTGTTTGGGGATCTGATTCAACATCAGACAGCAGCTCTTAAGCACTTTGTCCCAGAAAGATTTGGGAATGTTTGACTCCCACAGGGTTGCTTGGACCACTTCTATCATTTTCCCATTTGCTCTCTCTGCTTGGCCGTTGTGCTGTGAGTGATACTGTTTGCTGGTGACTTGATTGACATGGTGGTTTTGATAGTAGTTTTCTAGTTTCTTATTATCAAATTCACCGCCACCATCCAAGCAGACTTCTTTTGGGTATTGACTGGTTTTCCTCTGTTGTTTTTCTATCACAAACATCAGAACATCCGCGGTATCAATCTTGGATTTGAGAGGAAAACCCGCCAAATATCCCAAGTGAGAGTCAACAAGAGTGAGAATGTAACAGAAACCTCCATTTTGTCAGCCTCCTGGATGCCAAGACCCTTGCTATCCTTTAGCTACCAGAGGTGATAGAGTGAATAATAAATACATTATTGAATAAATGCAGCAAAAATCCGTAAAATATTTGGATTAAGCTTATTGCAAGGTTAAGTGGTTTGGTTATTTTTTATTGTTTTAAATCAATATGAATAAATTGATTATTAAATATTTTTATAGAGGGGCCAAAATTATATTGGGGATCTTTAACACCTCTCTTCAGGGATTTCAGTATGAAAACACGTAGTCCTGGTTACTTTGGGCTCTTTAGTTTAAATAATATTTTACCCAAAGATGATATGTATATAAAATACACAGTGGAGTTGCAGGGCCTTGTAGCCAAGCTACCACGACAGAGAAATGGTAATAAAACTTACTGGTATATTATTAAATCCTTTGGGTATCTGTTTGGGACGTGCACTGATGGGTTAAACCTGTATACTGGGGTTATAAGATTGTTCAGCAGTTTTAATTGATATAAAAGAGGTTGAGGACGGATACTATTGATCAGACTTAGCCATAATTCACTTACTTATCTCTTATAAGTACTTGATTACCTTGGCATGGTGTCTGGATATAAATATAACTGGGTCTCTGCCCATCAATATCCTCAAAAGAGCTCTTTATTTATAGCTTGTGGAGTCCCAATATTGTCCTTCTGAGGGTTGCAGGTGCTCAAAGGGACGGAAACTAAGGCTAGCAGGGTAACCAGGGGTAGCCTTTCATGTGTTCTTGGTGCTATAGCACAGGTAGCATCTAATTCCTCAGGGTATGGGAATTATTCTACTTTATAATAGACATTAGGACGTGTGAATAACACTAATCTGTCCTATTTATGTATTATTTAATTATCCTGAGTAAATGTTCCCCTTAATTTAATGATTATATTAATAGAAATTTCTACAAACATCTTGATGTCAGGTAAGTTCTCATTATGTAATATATAACTGGAGTAAAAGTCATAATATTGATTTTACTCCTTATTTTTGAGTTCTAGTTGATTTACTAAGATAATTACTTAAAAATATAAGTCATGTGAACTCATGTAATATTTTTACATCATTAGTTTTCTTAGTATGTCACAAAGATATTGATGTCTATAAATTCTCATAAAAGTATATTAAAGTATTTTAATATATTTTTAGAAGTTGTCATTGTTTTATTATTGACATTCTTGGTACTGTTAATTATATCAAATAAAAAATACTTATAAGGGTTATTTAAGTATTTTTATATAATATTATGTATTTTTAGACTGTCTACTATCAAGGGGAACATTTATTACATATGTAGAATGTTCCCGTGTAGGTTGTAGCATGTTTACGCGGTACCTGAGCCTCTCAGGCCGCCTGTCACTCTGTCAACCCGTAGTCCTGCGGCTGCATACTTGTCAGAGGCCCGGGGCTGCTTACACGACCTTGACAGAGTGACAGGGCTGTATCTCAGCCGCGCGCGGGTGCATTTGCTGCTGCGGCTGCGTGCGGGAATTATGACAAAACACATTTCCGCCCGTAACTCCTAAAATATTCACAACACCTCAATCCTGACTGAATTTTAGGTGTGAAACCTATACATGACAATGTGTGTGAAACATTTAATCAACCAAAAGCTCAATAATGGAGCCGTAGTATTTTAGTTTTTCTTTCCTTAAATATTTTAAAATATAAGGAGTTGGATTTCAAGGGTGGGGTCAGTGAGTGACCCTACCTAATTTTGGGTGGAGAATTCATCTCTGTAATAATATTTATGGTTTTCCCACTCTTTCTTAGGTTAATTGTTTTATTATTATTTTTATGTTATTTTTGTTACTTTTTCAGCTTGCTCTGCAATAGTAGAAAGCTGACATTCCCCCACTCCAAGATATGGCCATATCTGAAAGATTCTGGATGAAGTTGGGAGAGAAAATGAACTTCATGTGTGTTTCAGTTTCTTTTGCTGGCTCTGTAGTTTCTGAGATGTATTGGTCCATCAGGTATATTATTTTCTGGTAAACATTCATCTTTGTCTGAAGATTCTCCTTTGTATCTTACTAAGTATAGTCCAATATCTTTTCCTTGTACTATCTCTTTCTTATCCCTCAATATCCTGTTGACTTTCCCTTTTTATTTTACAGGGTCAGGTTCTATTGGGATTATTGCTGGAGGGAGGTTGCTGCCTTCTCTTGGTTTAAAGTGTTTGACCAGGCTAACAGGAAATACTGGATGTTTCATTGATAATTCTTCACTCAAGATTACTTCCACAGCATTTTTGCCATGCATCTTCTTGATAAAAAATGGTCCAACAAAGGCTGGTTTCAGTTTTCTGTTGCCTGCTAGGTTTTTGAAATTGGTTTTAGATATCAAGATCTGATCTCCTATTTTAAAGTCAGTTTCTTTATGTGATTTGTACCATCTTTGTTTTTTGTATTCTACTGCTTCTTCTACACATTTCTGAGCATGATTTTTTGCCAGATCTATCATCTTCTTAAAGTCAAGAGATGTTGGATGAATATTGGCTAAGTTATAGTTCAAGTTATTCCTAGGGAGTTTTGGAATCCATCCTCTTTCTAATATGTAAGGAGCTTCTTTGGTAGTAGAATGTGTACTGCTGTTATAAGCCATTTCTAGGGCTGGGAGTAGGCTTACCCAATCATGGCAATAACCATCTGAGTTTTTTATTCTAGAACAAAGCTACAGAACCTCCTTAGCATATCTTCTAGGGTCTGTATCATCCTTTCAGCTAATCCGTCAGTTTGGGGATAGTATGCTGTAGAAAATGCTAGAGTAGTACCCAGTATATCATGTAGATTCCTCCAAAACTCAGAGGTTAATTTGGGGTCTCTTTCACTGATTATAATCTTGGTTATACCCAAATCAGCTATTATCCTATTCCAGAATAGTAAAGCTACATCCATAGCACTATCTTCTTTGTGGTTAGGTAAGAATTTTTCCTTTTTGGAATATCTGTCAACTATAACTAGGACAGAGTTATATGGATGAGTACCTCCAGGGGGGAGGCAGGTGACAAAATCCATATTTATGATTTCCCATCTGGTTGTAGGCTCAGATATCTTCTGTAAGAGTTCAAACCTTTTTCCAGTAGCTTTATTGGATTTCTGGAAGGTTTCACAGCTAGTAGTATATTCAGTAGTGACTTCTTTCCAGTCTATCCAACAAGCAGTTTGTTTTACTTTTTCTACAGTTCTCTCTGTGGATAAATGCCCTGATGAAGAGTTTTCATGGCATTCCAGGAGTATATGTTGTATATGTTCTTTGTTGCTTAGTACTAATACGCTGGAATGTTGGTGTCTATAGTAAAGGAGACCATCCCAAAAGGTAAACCTTCCTGCTTTATAGGTTTTAAGTAGTGAAGCAGGCAGGCTATTCATCAAATCTGCTTCTGGGGATTCACATTCCATAATGGTAATCAGCAGCTTGATTTCAGGAGAGTAGCTATCCCTTAATAGTTTGAAGAAAGCAGTATCTAATTCACATAAGTGGATCCCCATTATTGGAGCACTCAATGCAAAAAGATTGATGTTCAGGATAGGAAAGATATCTTGATCTTCAGGGTCACATGATGGATTGTTAGAGTCATTAGGCAAAGCATTCCTACTTAGACTATCAGCATTTTGATGTTTAGCTCCAGCTTTATGCACTATAGTCATCTGTCCTCTATACTGTTGTATAGCAATTTGCCACCTGAGCATATGTCTGCTGGGATTTTTCATGTTCATAAGAGTTCTTACGTCATTGCAGTCCGTGATTACTTGAAAAGTGGTGCCTTCTAAGTAATAGTGTAGCTTCTCTAAAGACCATACTAGTGCCAAACATTCCAACTGACTGGCCCCATATCTCTTCTCTGTATCTTTGATCTGTCTAGATATGAAGAGTATGGGTTTTTCTACTGGTCTGTCTTCCTCTATCCTTTCCTGATGTAAAGCAGCTCCTAGCCCTTCTATGCAAGCTTCAATGTACAGTTTGAAGGGCTTGGAGTAATCTGGTTGGATAAGTAGAGGAGTAGAGGTCATAGCTATTTTTAATTCCTCATAGTTTTTTAGTCTCTCATGAGTCATTTCAAATAGGGTTTTGTTGTTGCATACTTCATACAGAAT
This sequence comes from Puccinia polysora, assembly GCA_025617555.3. Lineage (NCBI taxonomy): Eukaryota > Fungi > Basidiomycota > Pucciniomycetes > Pucciniales > Pucciniaceae > Puccinia > Puccinia polysora. The sequence continues at coordinate 24,183,110 of CM062612.1, read as the reverse complement.
TTTAGTTAGCATAGAAAACTTTGGTATTTATTGTCTTTAATAACTGCAAAAACTAATGAAAGACAGTAATTCTGTCTTTTTTTGAGGCATAGGTCTATTCATGACAGCAGCTATCTTATTTTGATCAGAAGCTAGAGTTAGACCAGAGACTATATGTCCTAAGGCTTTCAATTCTCCGTAGCCAAAGTAGAATTGCTTCATGGACACCTTTAATCCTTCTCTGGAGATTGTCTGGATTACTTATCTTACTTGGTTAATATGAGTATCCCAGTCATCAGAGTATATGATAACATCATCTATATATACCATCATCCATCCTTGTCTGATGTAAGTACCTAGAACTGTATCCATTGTTCTCTGGAAGTGTGATGGAGCATTCTTTATACCAAAGGGCATCCTAAGATTTTCATATATTCCCAAATGACAGATTATTCTCATAAACTTCCTGCTTTCAGGGCTTATTGGTATCTTGTGGAAGCCTTTAAGCATATCCATAGTAGTGATGTACTTAGCCTTTGACAAGTTGTGCAGAGCATGATCAATCCGGGGTATAGGATAATAATCTGCTTGAGTGTAATTGTTGAGAATTCTGAAGTCTCCTACCATTCTTGACTTGTCATTATGCCAAGCTATGATTACAGGTGTGGTGACATCTACCTGTTCATTATGTCCTACTTTCCTTAATACTTGTAAGTCTATCAGTTCTTGGATATGTTCCTCAAGAGATTTTCTAGACTTAGGGCTAGAAGGATAGGCTGGCCTTCTTAAGTTAGGAGGATAAGGAGGCTTAATGGTGAATTTCAATACCATATCATGTCCTTTAATATCACCAATGGGATGATCTTTAGTGCAAAAAGTATTCTGGTTCTCAAAGCAGACTTTTAATATATCTTTCTTCTGTTCCTCAGAAAGTTTTGTATTCAGAGCAGGTTGAGAGAAGTATTCTTGGTCAAATTCTTCTAAATGCTTTTGATAAGTAGAGGAGGGGAAGTTAGACTGGATGGTGCATATATTAAACTTCTTATCCCAATTACCTCCTACTGTGAAGTATCTTCCTCTACTCTGGAACACATCTATACCACATAGACATAAGGCATCATTACCCAGTATCAGGTAGTCACATAGTCCATTGAGCAATACTACAAATTCCACTTGTATTCTCACAGATGCTTTAGTGTGAGGTAGTATTATAGGAGCAGTCCATACTCCAATAGCATTCATGGTAGAGTTGCAAGAGCTGAACCTGGCTTTTGGGACGGGAAAAAGGTGTTCTTTCCAATTGGGGTCCCATTTTTTTAAGAATTCAGCACAGACACATGAGCAAAAGGCTCCACTATCAAGTAATAACCTTTTAGGTCTGTTTTTATACAATCCCATTGCATAAAAAGTTTGACCAGTGGTATAACTTTTCCCACTCATAGGTTTAACTGTTAATGGTTTGAAATCCATAATATGCCTAGGAATTATGGTAGGATCCCATTTTTGGGGAAAGCTAGAATCCCCATGGATGTTATTGATTTCTGCAGAAGTGCCTATATCTCCTTCCATAACATTGACAGGGTTGGTCAGGATCAATTCACATTCAGAAAGAGATACTTCAGTATCAGCTATATCTTCATAGTTCTGATTCCCTTCAACTTCCTGTTCTCCTTCCAAGACTGCTATCTTCCTTCTTGGTAATGGGAAGTCTTTTCTAATATTCCCAGTCTTGTTAAAATTCCAACAAGTTGCCGGCATCCTCTCTTTATCCCTATTCTCATTAGGTTTCTTATTATCAGAGGCATTTATCAGAGGAGGTTTTTCTCTGGTTTTTTTGATGTTCTAGTTCTCTTTGGGTCTGGAAGGGGCTTTCTTGTCCAACCCATTCATGTGTATTTACATCTTCTAGCACATTGATTAGAGTGGGAAAGTCTGCATCCATACTCATCCCACGTCTTACACTATGGTTAAGATTGGCAGGACACAGGTTGAGGAGTCTTTCATTTACTTCCTCTTTATCAGCATCTGGATAGAAGTAATCCAATATTTTCTTCTGTTCCAAGCACCATTTGTGAGGTTTATCCTTGGAGGGGTCAAATGAGGAATTTTCAAAATTTTTTATCATTTTTCTTTTCCACATTCTAGAACCAAATTGTTCTTTAATCAGAAGTTTCCAAGAATTCCATGGTAAGGATCCTACTTCTTCTCTTTTAATGATAAACCAGTCCAATGCTACTCCTTGAAATAGCCTGGGTAGCCTGACTACTGCTATAGCTTCTGGTAGGTCATAAGAGTTAATGGTGTAGTCAATAAATTTAATAAAATTTATATGATTGTATTCTCCTTCACCGGAGAACTTGGGCAATTCAGAAATAGGGGGTAACAGTTTAAGTGCTTGCTCCATCTCAGTGGTAGGACTAGTCCTAAAGGTGTCACTCCTATGCATTCCTAATAAGGGTGGTGCATAAGGAGTAGTGGTTTGTCTGGGAGGTTTTGGTTCCTCTGTAGTACTCCCCAAGGGGTTGGTCAGAGGTACTTTCAAGTCTCTAAGATCATTTTTGATAAGATTAATTTGCAGGTCCACTTTTTTATTAAGCACATCCAATTTTTCACTAATGGATAGAATAGAGCTGTTAGTGGTGGTTTCCAATTCTTTGTTTAAGGGGTGGAAAGACATAATAAAATCTTCTTGAATTCCTGATAAAATATTCTCAATTTTTTGAGTCTGTTTGATCCTACCTTGATTAATTGTCTCCAATAACTGTTCTTTGTGTTCTTTGATTTCTTCCATTCCTACCGTCTTTGTTTGGTTATTAATCAATTTGGCTACCACTGAGGTTAATTCATCCATTTGGGTATAAACACCGTTGTAAGACTCAAAACGGTGCTAAGCCGTGGCAGTTCCGTGGAGGGGAAAGGTGCTGTTTAGGCTGCCCTCCTAGGAGTTACAATAATATTTAAATGTAACCGGAATCAAGGTCCAGAACCTTATGGATGAGAAATCAAAGTAAGGGAAGAGGATAAGAGTTGTTGGTAGCGATGGAAACAACACTATCTGAGGCAAGATGGTGCAGGTAAAGACTTGAACAAATAAGTCAAGGTTTGTTCAGAGTTCAATAGGACAAGGCAGTTGTAAGTAACAACGCCCACAAGCTAATAACTCTGGTCGTCAGCAGCTGATTAGGAAAGATCAACTCAATCCCAACCAACCTCCAGGTTCTCAATGAACCTGCCCAACTCTCCGCAATCAAGCGCTTGAAGGGTACCAGATAACTGTGGGAGGCTGAAAAAAACAAAAGCAATTTGTTTATGAAGCTCTAGAAGCAAATCAATAACGGATTTGAGCAAGAATATCCCAACACTTCTCAAGGGACTCAAGAATAGCGTGGCGAAATTCAACCTTAAAGAAGAAGGGAGGTATAACACTCCAGGTTTTAAGCTTAATAAAACCTCTTCAATCAAACGTGATTGGCTCCAGAAAGATGATCAAGGAGAGATCAAGACCAGTATGGTCGAAAAAAGGGATCAGAGTGGTATAACACACTCAAGAATTCAGACAGACAGGAATTCTTCTTCAACCAGCAAGGCTATTGGTTGGTGATAGGGATAAAGGTCACAAAGGACAGAGTTTGAGTATGGAGGCTCAAAGGATCAAGGGCGCAATCATGGATATACCCGGATAAATTGCTCAGATAGGTGGGGAAGGTTGCCCACAGATAAGTTGATTACTGATGATGGTCTGATAGGATGGATGCTGGGCCAAAAGGCAGGGGAGAGCCCCTCCTTTTATAGCCATGAGGCCCTAAAAACTATGTACAAGTGACACTACAAATAGGTGCGGGAAAATGAAAACATAAAAAAAAAATTACATGAGAGGAAGAAAAAAAAAGAAATGTCGCCCACGTCGAGAATGACCGCGGGCAACCAGATGGACACCCGCGACAGCGGTTGCGGGTGTCGACAACGGCTGTCGTTGCCCGATTGGCGGCGACAACGGGGTGAAGGTTCCGACGGCCGCGAGCGGTCGCTCGCGGTCGTCGGTCGGATCGGATGATGGGCAATGGAGGAAGGAATCCAAGAGAACTTTGACTTGAGTTTTTTGATTAAGGCTTGTAGTAAAAAGTTTTCCTACTCCTAGTCTACAATGATCAGGGTCAACGCATAAGGTTAGAATCCTGATTGAGAGATCCTGTTGATTCATGGTTGGATTGGGTTGTATACGGGCGGTAATACTACCCACAATATCTAAGGGGATCGGTTTACGACCCGATAGGGGGGATGTGATGTGATGATGATGGTGGTGGTGGTGGTGGAGATGGTGATTCACCGATGAGACAGAATGATGAGAATGGGAGGATGATGTGGAACCGTCGGAATGAAAGACGTGTGGGATTGTTGAAGGTAGGGTGGCGACCAGGCTGAAGTTCCGATTGACAGGATTGGAAATTTGAAGGGGTTTTGATTGGAATCCAATTGGATAGGCTGGTGATGATCATGTTGGTGATGAGGTAGGACTGGTGGATGGAGGGAAAGGTTGGATGGGGATGAGTGCTCTTGAAGTGGGAGGAAATGGAAGGGATCGTCAAAAGTGGTTTGACAATCGCTCGCGTTGCCAAAAGTCAGGGCCGCAAGCGCGACAAGTGGGAGTTGAACATAGGAAGAGGGGATTGAAGCGGAGAGACAGGCAAGAGGCCTGTCCTAGACCGCTAGGACAGGGAGAAGTTGAGAGATGGGGAGAAATGAAGGTACCCATAGGGGTACAACCAAAAAATATATATATATATATATATATATATATATATATTTGTTTTTGTGGTGTCCCGGATTGGTCACCACATCTCTCCTCAACTTACAGACTGTCCCTAGTCTGCATCTAAAATTTGAAGGGATTTACAAAAAAGCAGGGAACAAAGAAATTGAAGCAAAGATTGGCCATTTCTTGATCTTGAGAGCAATTGAAGAGTTGAGGAAAATATCTTGATTCTTCCAAATGAGCCCTAGAAGCGGCAGGAATAGAACAAGGAGGGCGTCCCAGGTGCTCACATATGTGGCATACAGTAGAGTTTTACAAAAAAAACGCAGCAAATGACCCTGGTGGTGCACAATTGGGAGGACTTACTTGTACCCCAAATTGCCTCCACTGAAGCCCATATTCCTTCATACCAAAACCACCAAAAACGGAATTGCAATTAGGATCTAGTTTAGACTCATTGCAGAGATTCAAACTGGAACTAAGAGAAGATTGATCAGACTTAAAAGTAGAAGGAAAAGAAGACACAACAGATCCAGAGAGAGAAGGAGATGGAGAAGAAATATTTTTGGATTTTTCTATTTTGATTTGTTTTTGTTTTTTAATATTCTTGAGCTCAGAAGAGAATGATGAAAGGAATGAAAAATAAGCCTGAGGGATGGGAGTTGACCCTTGAGTTGCAGTCTGAGGCTGAAAAGAACTACAACTATTAGTAGGATCAACTATTCCCCTAAAAAATGAGAGGAACTACAGTTATACTTCTGCTTCCCCTTAAAAGATGATTTGGTAATATGACCAGGAAAATCTCTTTCCCAACGACCAGAATCCAATGAGCAAAGAGGAACTTCAATTTTCCTGCCATCAGCATCAGGGAGAAGAATTCTCTCCCCAACTTGATCAGAAAACATCAGGGTTGCACCAAAGTCCATTAAGAAGGGTTGTCCCAAGATCATAGGACTGTCCAAACGAGTGATCCAAAAGTGGCAGGTTCCAACGATATTTCGACCAATCCTGACCGGTACATCTTAAGCAATACCAACCAGTTCACAAGCTTGATTTCCTATCCCATACACTGCAGAGTTGAAGCTGACCCTAGGACTAAGTTTGAGCTTGCAGGCCATAGCATCCAAGATTAAGTTAAGCTGAGATCCAGAATCCACAAGAGGAGAAACAGTTTTAGCTGAGTCACCAAGATAACAAGGAAGAAAGCCAAGGGGACAGGAATAAAGATTGGATTCTATAGAAGGACTGGTTCCACCAGAGTCCTCCATTAAAGTGCCAGAGGAGACTTTGAGTTCTTCAGGGCCAATTTCCACACGTCAACGAGAGACCCATTTCTTCATTCCTTCAGCAACAGATGGAGAGATTGATAGGAGTTCAGCCACAGATAGATCAGGAATTTTGAGATCAGAAATTTTCTTTAATACTCCCTTCACAGCATTGGGGTGATCCTTGGAGATGCCCCTTTCAAATTGAACTTTGGGCTGGGTGGAGGGAGGAAGTTCAGGTGACGCAGAATCTAAGATAGGATTAGAAGGTTGAGGTGAGGGAGAAGGATCAGGGTGATCTGGGAACCTTTCCATGAGTGGTTCCTTTTCTACCTCCATGTCTTCTACATCAGAGGAAGGAGGCTCAAGTGATGATCAACGTTTAACGGGTTTTTGAAGGATTGAAGTTGGCAAGGAAGGAGCCTTATGAGGTTTAGGTTCCTCATGTCGGTTCCTGGCTGGATCAGATTGATAAGTAGTCCCAGCAAGACTAGAGGAAGAAATAGCTGGAGGATACCAAGGTTGGAGGGTACCACAGGATGATCGAAATTCAAAGGAAGCAAGAGATGCTTTCACAGGAGGTGATGGCTGGTAAGAGGCTACCACATGTCGGATAGGACGAGACAAGTCAAAAGGGATTAGAGCACCATTAGGGAGGAAGTAATTGTTCCCCCTCTGCTCTACCAACTTTTCCTTTAGGTCCTTCTGAAGTTCTTGGCATCGTCCGGTTCCATGGCCTTCCCTATGACAGTAGTAACAGACCAGAGTTGATTTGGGGACAGAAGAAGGAGTTTTGGGAGTAGCTAGCGAAGAAATCTTTTGATCTATTTTGTTCTCAAAGGCTCTAAGTAACTTGATGATTTCATCTATAGTAGTAGGTTCTCGATTGGAATTAGGATCTGCTTTAGGCCTACAATCTGCCTCCATTTTAATCATAATATTGTTTGACTCTTTAAAAGAAGGAGCATGGACTGGTTCATTAGTTCTAGGCTTTTCAAAGGTAAGAGCAGTTTGACCTTTCATGAATTTATCTACAGTACTCCTAAGGGTGAGAAAAACAGGGAGCTTGAATCAATTATCCCTGGTGGTAATCATGGATCCAGATTTGACCAGTTCTTCTTTAATCCTTTCCTGCACAGCCAACGAAAAAGATTGGAAGAACTTTGCTCGAATTTTGTCCACTGTGTCAATGTGATTGTTTCGGATAAGATAGTTTTGAATGGGATCCCAAGACTTCCTAAAAATCTGATAGTCAGAGGCTGAAGAAATACCACCATTGGAGATCCACTGAGAAACCAGAGCATCCAAATCCTGCAGAGTAAACCTAGCCACATCTATTTTACCCCAGTATGCCAACATAGCCTCCCTGAGAAACATCCAGTTGTGGGATTCAAATCCCTCAAAAGACTTGATTACCTCCATAACTTCATCAGAGGAGATAAAGAATCGCAACTGATAAGCCATATCAAATTCACTAGCTCCATCCACTTCAGCAGCCATTTTGTAGGAGTCCAAGAATCGCTCAACATTTGTACCGTTGAAGCCTAAGTTCTTGTTCTGAGGTTTGATCTTTACCATCTTAGGTTGGACAGGGGTGGTTGGAGTAGCGGAAGATGCCATATTGAATAACAGAGTTCCTGGGGGATCCAAAGAGCAGATTTCCAAATTGGCTCACAAGTGTGGCAAGAGTAGGGTTTTGCCAAAAAACAACAAGTATCTTGCCCAAGCGGTGCACAAATTGGGAGGACTTACTTCTAGGATAAGTTGCCTCCACGGATCAGATTTGAGAAGAGAGAAAAAAAAAAGAAAAGAAAAATCAGATTTCAAGATTGATTTTAAATGTCTTGGGACTGTAAATCCCAAGGTTGCTGGTTCAATCCCGGCCCGGGGGACCAAATGTAAGACTCCAAACGGTGCTAAGCCGTGGCAGTTCTGTGGAGGGGAAAGGTGCTGTTTAGGCTGCCCTCCTAGGAGTTACAATAATATTTAAATGTAACCGGAATCAAGGTCCAGAACCTTATGGATGAGAAATCAAAGTAAGGGAAGAGGATAAGAGTTGTTGGTAGCAATGGAAACAACACTATCTGAGGCAAGATGGTGCAGGTAAAGACTTGAACAAATAAGTCAAGGTTTGTTCAGAGTTCAATAGGACAAGGCAGTTGTAAGTAACAACACCCACAAGCTAATAACTCTGGTCGTCAGCAGCTGATTAGGAAAGATCAACTCAATCCCAACCAACCTCCAGGTTCTCAATGAACCTGCCCAACTCTCCGCAATCAAGCGCTTGAAGGGTACCAGATAACTGTGGGAGGCTGAACAAAACAAAAGCAATTTGTTTATGAAGCTCTAGAAGCAAATCAATAACGGATTTGAGCAAGAATATCCCAACACTTCTCAAGGGACTCAAGAATAGCGTGGCGAAATTCAACCTTAAAGAAGAAGGGAGGTATAACACTCCAGGTTTTAAGCTTAATAAAACCTCTTCAATCAAACGTGATTGGCTCCAGAAAGATGATCAAGGAGAGATCAAGACCAGTATGGTCAAAAAAAGGGAGCAGAGTGGTATAAAACACTCAAGAATTCAGACAGACAGGAATTCTTCTTCAACCAGCAAGGCTATTGGTTGGTGATAGGGATCAAGGTCACAAAGGACAGAGTTTGAGTATGGAGGCTCAAAGGATCAAGGGGGCAATCATGGATATACCCAGATAAATTGCTCAGATAGGTGGGGAAGGTTGCCCACAGATAAGTTGATTACTGATGATGGTCTGATAGGATGGATGCTGGGCCAAAAGGCAGGGGAGAGCCCCTCCTTTTATAGCCATGAGGCCCTGTAAACTATGTACAAGTGACACTACAAATAGGTGTGGGAAAATAAAAACATAAAAAAAAAAAATTACATGAGAGGAAGAAAAAAAAAGAAATGTTGCCCGCGTCAAGAATGACCGCGGGCAACCAGATGGACACCCGCGACAGCGGTCGCAGGTGTCGACAACGGCTTTCCTCGCCCGATCGGCGGCGACAACGGGGTGAAGGTTCCGACGGCCGCAAGCGGTCGCTCGCGGTTGTCGGTCGGATCGGATGATGGGCGATGGAGGAAGGAATCCAAGAGAACTTTGACTTGAGTTGTTTGATTAAGGCTTGTAGTAAAAAGTTTTCCTACTCCTAGTCTACGATGATCAGGGTCGACGCATAAGGTTAGAATCCTGATCAAGAGATCCTGTTGATTCGTGGTTGGATTGGGTTGTATACGGGCGGTAATACTACCCACGATATCTAAGGGGATTGGTTTACGACCCAATAGGGGGGATGTGATGTGATGATGATGATGATGATGATGATGATGGTGGTGGTGGTGGTGGAGATGGTGATGCACCAATGAGACAGAATGATGAGAATGGGAGGATGACATGGAACCGTCGGAATGAAAGCCATGTGGGATTGTCAAAGGTAGGGTGGCGACCAGGCTGAAGTTCCGATCAACAGGATTGGAACTTTGAAGGGGTTTTGATTGGAATCCGATTGGATAGGCTGGTGATGATCATGTTGGTGATGAGGTAGGACTGGTGGATTGAGGGAAAGGTTGGATGGGGATGAGTGCTCTTGAAGTGGGAGGACATGGAAGGGATCGTTGAAAGTGGTTTGACGATTGCTCGCGTCGCCAAAAGTCAGGGCCGCGAGCGCGACAAGTGGGAGTTGAACATAGGAAGAGGGGATCGAAGCGGAGAGACAGGCAAGAGGCCTGTCCTAGACCGCTAGGACAGGGAGAAGTTGAGAGATGGGGAGAAATGAAGGTACCCATAGGGGTACAACCGAAAAATATATATATATCTATATTTTTTTTTTTTTGTTTTTGTGGTTTCCCGGATTGGTCACCAAAACGTCCAAATTTTCACAAACAATTTTGAAATTATGACGCATATTATTAGAAAAGGATTTAATTACATCAGAGGTTTGTTTGGGCTCAAAATTAGAAGCTAATTGTTGTAAACCTTTTTCCACTTTTGAGCCAGGGATATTATCTGATCCCAGTCTTTCTTTCCCTTTGGCTTGGGATGGGAAGTGGATATCTTCTTTCCTGATCCTTTGCCTTTCATTTGGGCTAATTTATCCCAAGGATTCCACTTTTCTACGTAGGATTCTACCTCTTTCCTTGGAATCATTTTCTGAAGAGCTATCTGGGTGGCTTTTGCCTGGGAGATTATCTTTTTCATAGATACCATGTCCTCCTTGGCTTGGGCTTCTTTGAATTCTTCCCAATATTTCACTTTCTCTTTGACTAAGTCTTTGATCCTGGCTTCCTTGGCCAGATTCTGCTGGGGTGGCTGCAGAGAATCTTTTTGTAAAGGAGGGTGGCTTGATTCTACTACCTTCTCCGGCTCTAGGTTGGGAGAGGGCAGAAGTGACTGGTGCTGCTCCTTGTCCACCAACATTTGATTCATGGGTTCTAGTACCTTCATGGTTGTCCTTATTGGTGGTCTCATGGTTACTGAGAGCTTTTGGAAAATATCCATAGGAGGGAATTCTTCCTGAGGCTCTTGTGTTACGTCTATTCATTTTCAGAATAGTATTTTTATGAGTATTTTACAGAAAAAATCCATAAAAATAAGTTTTATTTCAAAAATCACTTAAATTGATGTTCAAAGGTACCAAGACCTTATTGGGGTTAAATTGATCCTTAGTAGGTAATTCTATGGGGTCTTGGTGTTTTCCAATGAGGTCTTCACCTGCCCAATCAAGATTTTCAGGGCGCCCAGAAATATCTGGGATTTCCTGATCCAATAAATCAACTTCAGTGGCAGTTGTTTCTGGTACAGGAGGGTTCACTGATAAAGTAGTGTATTTTATTGGTTAATAAAATATATCAATATTATTATTTTTCTAAAAAAAAATAATATGGTAATACAAGTTGTATACTTACTTTTATATTTCAAAAAGTAATTTATACGGTATTTCTTCCAAGCCTTATGTTTCCTTAATAGAGCCTTACGCCTTTCAAGATCTTCTTGTTCAAGGAGTTTATATAGGTGTTTACGTGCAGAAGAGATATTAATTTGCTCAGCTTGAGTTAAAGCTTTCCAACCAGTAGGTTTATAATTTTTAATATATTCTTCTTTTCTTATATTTAAAAGATTTAAATGATAGATTATTAATTATGCATTGTTTTTTAAATCCACTGAAAAAGAATTCAATGATAAATCACGGTTATAAAGTCAGATGAATTTATCTTTGATTTTATTTTTTTGTGAAATGTCTGGTCCAAGGTATTAATTATAATAAAATGGAATATTTCCCGGCCAGACCCCCTATTGTCAGCCTCCTGGATGCCAAGACCCTTGCTATCCTTTAGCTAACAGAGGTGATAGAGTAAATAATAAATATATTTTTTAATAAATCCAGCAAAAATCCTTAAAATATTTGGATTAAGCTTATTGCAAGGTTAAGTGGTTTGGTTATTGTTTATTGTTTTAAATCAATATGAATAAATTGATTATTAAATATTTTTATAGAGGGGCCAAAATTATATTGGGGATCTTTAACAGCTCTCTTGAGGGATTTCATTATGAAAACACATAGTCCTGGTTAATTTGGGCTCTTTAGTTTAAATAATATTTTACCCAAAGATAATATGTATATAAAATACACAGTGGAGTGGCAGGGCCTTGTAGCCAAGCTACCACGACAGAGAAAGGATAATAAAACTTACTGGTATATTATTAAATCCTTTGGGTATCTGTTTGAGATGTGTACTGATGGTTTAAACCTGTATACTGGTGTTATAAGGTTGTTCAGCAGTTTTAATTGATATAGAAGAGGTTGAGGACGGATACTATTGATCAGACTTAGCCATAATTCACTTACCTATCTCTTATAACTACTTGATTACCTTGGCACTGTGTCCCAATATAAATATAACTGGGTCTCTGCCCATCAATATCCTCAAAAGAGCTCTTTATTTATAGCTTTTGGAGTCCCAATATTGTCCTTCTGAGGGTTGTAGGTGCTCAAAGGGACAGGCACTAAGGCTAGCAGGGTAGCCAGGGGTAGCCTGTCATGTTCTCTTGGTGCTATAGCACGGGTAGCATCCAATTCCTCAGGGTATGTGAGTTATTCTAATTTATAATAGACATTAGGACGTGTGAATAACACTAATCTGTCCTATTTATGTATTATTTAATTAATTATCCTTAGTAAATGTTCCCAGTAATTTAATAATTATATAAATAGACATCTCTACGGACATCTTGATTTCATTTAAGTTCTCATTATGTATTATATATCTAGAGTAAAAGTCATGATATTGATTTTATTCTTTATTTTCGAGTTTCAGTTGATTTACTAAGATAATTACTTAAAAATATAATTCATGGGAATTCATGTAATATTTTTACATAATTAGTTTTCTTACTATGTCACAAAAATATTGATGTCTAGAAATTCTCATAAAAGTATATTAAAGTATTTTAATATATTTTTAGAAGTTGTTATTGTCTTATTTTCTACATTCTTGGTACTTTAAATTATATTAAATAAAAAATATGTATAAGGATTATTTGAGTATTTTTATATAATATTATGTATTTTTAGACTGTCTAATATCCATGGGAACATTTATTACATATGTAGAATGTTCCCATGTAGGTTGTAGCATGTTTACGTGGTACCTGAGCCTCTCAGGCTGCCTGTCACTCTGTCAACCCGTAGTCCCACGGCTGCGTACTTGTCAGAGGCCAGGGGCTGCGTACACAACTTTGACGGAGTGACAGGGCTGTATCTCAGCCGCGCGCGGGTGCATTGGCTGCCGCGGCTGCGTGCAGGAATTGTGACAAAGCACATTTCAGCCTGTAACTCCTAAAATATACACAACACCTCAATTCTGACTGAATTTTAGGTGTGAAACCTATACGTGACAATGTGTGTGAAATATTTAATTGACCAAAAGCTCAATAGTGGAGCCGTAGTATTTTGGTCTTTCTTTCCTTAATTATTTAAAAATATAAGGAGTTGGATTTCAAGGGTGGGGTCAGTGAGTGACCCTACCTAATTTTGGGTGGAAAATTCAATTCTTTAATAATATTTATGGTTTTTCTACTCCTTCTTAGGTTTATTGTATTATTATTATTTTTATGTTATTTTTGTTACTTTTGCAGCTTGCTCTGCAATAATAGCAAGCTGAGACATTTGATGTTGGGTTGATGGGTCCAGTGAGATCTAGATGAATCTTCTCAAAGCAGCTACCAGAAGTTTTCCTGTTGATGATTAAAAGGGGCTCAAGTTATCTTGGCCTTTATAGAGTTTAGACATTCAAAAGAGCCTTTCTGTGCTTTGGGGAGTTTGGCGTTGAGGAACTTCTCCATTCAAGATTAGCTAGCGTGACCCAGGTATCAAAGAATGATAGATAGTTAATCATCAGAGTAGAAAAAGCTTTTTGTGTTTGTGGTAGCCATATCAATAACACACAGATTTTTGGTAATAGAACCGGAAAGTAGTAAAGTAACATCTGAGGTAAGTCTGAAGTTTTTGGGATTCCTGTTCCTGTAAACCCGGAGATCGGCCCCTTGAACCATGAGAACACCCAATGTAATCAGATTCACCATAGATTATGGTACCCAGGCCAAATTATAGAGGAGCAGATTAGCATCTTTTGTGGCCAAAGCAGCTATACTGCTTCCTTTGATTGTAATGGCAGCGTCTTTTTTTCCAGTTTGAATTCTGTTGGTTCCATTGCTCTCCCCAAAGGTAGTGAAAAATTCCTGAGCAACAATCATGTGGATTGAAAAACCTGAGTCTATAATGAAACAGCATTGATCAATTGGTTCTGACAATACAGTAGATCTGAGTCTGCAAAATAGACTATAGAAGTGAGATTCATCCTTTGCCTTAGGTTTGCCTTTCTGAGACCTACAATTGTGAGCGTGAGCAGACTTGAGTTCTGGAAATTCAAACCAACATGAATTGGCTGGATGGGAAGTCACCGCCGGATTGTGCTTGCCATTTTCACATTGAGGTCCTCTGTATAGTGCAACGTTCACATGCTTGGCTTGCTCTCCTTCAGCAATAGATTTGTTTTTGTTTTGGATCAAATGTTTGATTACAACATCAACTTTCATATTTTTCAGCTTGCTACTTGGAAAGAGCAACCTGTCAAAGCAGATTTAAAACATAAATAAAATAATAAAATTAGAAGCAGTGAGAAATCCATGAATTATATTGCAGAAATGGATTCCACACCCAAAATTGAGTAGGGTCACTCACTGACCCCACCCTTGAATTCTAACTCCTTACATTTTTAAATAATTATTAAAAAAAAAGACCAACAGACCACGACACCACCATGGCACCTTTTGGAAATTTTAACATTTCTCACATTATTCCATGTATAGGTTTCACACCTAAAATTCAGTCAGAATTGAGGTGTTGTGTATATTTTAGGAGCTACAGGCGGATTTGTGTTGTGTCACAATTCCCGCACGCAGCCCTGCATTCATAAATTAAGGGTACACACGCCTGACACTCAATATGTAGGCGCCTGTCAAAAGACCCGCATTCAAAATGACTGATGGCCGGAGGCAACAGACTCCCGCACGCAGCTGTAAAGCCTGCGCGCATCAACAAAAATTGTACTAAGCCTGACAGCCAGGTACGGCAAGAACAGGCTACAACCTGCATGCATACATTATGTATATGTAACAACTTGACTGCCGGACAGAGGGATGTCTGAAACCTCAGAATATTTAATAAAAAATATATGAAAATCATAATATAAAGCAAATGAATTGTGGGAAACAATAATGAAGGTTGTCACATAAATGAGATTGCGAAATCTTTATGAAACACAAAACACAAAAAGGAGTTAACCTAAAAATTATTAAAAATTCCCAACATGTGCAGAAGATGCCGTAGAATGTACCTATACCCACTTCCACCCATTTCTCTCAAAAGAACTTAATACAAAATAAGGAAATGTGTCTGAATCATAAAAATAACAAATCAACATTTAAACACCTTGTGACAATTATTTCACAAAGAAATATGACATAGAAAAGGCTAGCAGATTGACAGAACCAGAACTACGTGCCAAACTAGCCTTGGACATCTTGCTAGCCTCAGCACCCAAGCAAAACCCTCTCTATGTGGCCGGAGAAGGTCTTTTTACCCTAAAAAGGTATATAAACAACCCTTTTTAAGTGATTTAAACCCCTGTAATTTTTAAGTATCCATCCAGACCCTTTGCCATCCGTGATCAAGTGTTTATTCAAGATAAAAAAGTGATATATGGCTATATTCTGATAGTATTATTAATAATTCTGGCCCCATCATTGATTCCATGAAGAATATCAGCAAATAACCCCAATAATTGTCCTGAGACCCGTTCAACCGTGAATCTCTGAAAGCTTCTTGGAGTAAGTACTTAAACTAGTAAGTTGTCTCCTCCTTGCAACCCAGGCATAAGTGCTGTAAGACAGCCAGTCCACCTGTCCCCTTGAGTTAGTCTTTTGTGAGCAATCATTTAAGACCTCATTGTCCCAAGGTCTTTAAATGGCTCAAAAGAGCCGCTTGAAGAGAGGTTTTTATGCAATAAAAATCCCCTGTTTGCATGAACTGTGGCCCCTCTTGAAAAATATATATTTAAGCAAATTTAATCCAACCAAACCAACCAACCTTTGCACTTGCTTTTAAATTAATTATTTAAGCATTTAACCGTAATTTTCTTGGAATTATTATTCCAACACCAATATCACTTGCTGTAGCTAAAGGACAGAAAGGTTCCTGGCATCAGGAAGCTGAAAATATTGGTGGTTGATTGCATGATTTGCAACTTCATGTGTTGCATCAATGCAGGAAACTTGAAGAGGACTTGATAGGTGATTATTTCTGAAGGGAGCTTGATGACAACCTCCGTCATCTTCTTGAGATATATCTTAACGGTAGTTCCAAAAAATTTGATATTAGTTTCTATTAAGAGGTGTAGAAACCCCTTGAAGACCCAAGCTCTTTTTGCAGATTGGGATGATGCAAAGTGTTCTTGTGTGGAGATCCCAATCAATTTTGCATTGTCTTTGTTGGTGTCATCAATGATATTGTTTTAGGAGTTGGCGTCAAGTTTGGCAAGAATATGAGCTAAAAATTCCTGTTTTGTGTCCTTTTCCAGACAGGTCAAGTCATTGGCAGCCATGATGTCAAATATTTGACGTAGTTTGAAGAGCTTTTTGAACTTCTTCCTCCACATACTATATTTATTGGCCGTTAGTAGAGGTGTGGATTCAATGAAAGATTTGATTGCCGAGGATTTGTAGTGGGTAGAGTCCCCCGCTGGTCCTGGAATGGATGAGGTCCCCGCTTGATCCATTTTTTGATTGGCGCAGGCTTTTAACTCTGTGAAGATTGACATTATAAACCAAGACCAAGCTGTATTTCATGCAGTCACAAATAAGAATGAGAATAAGTTTAAACAACCAAAATAAAAAGAAAGATAGGATAAAGAAAGTGACCAACAGAGGACAGTCTGACTGATGCGGAAAAGTCTAATATGATGAAGTTAGAGAGATGGGACTTGATGAGAAGCAGTCAGATGAGGTAGGGCAAAGCCAATTCTAAATAGATATTGAGTAGGGAACTAAAAGGAGGAGAGTAAGTTCCTGCATTGATTGATGAGATGTCAGGTGAATTTTTTACTGACTGTGGTTGGAATGGCTGCAAGTCTTGAAGGTATGATGATTTGGATGAGAAAGAGTTTGAGAGTTGAAAGAAGGGGATTCTTGATTGGTTGATTGATTCAGTTGATTGATCTTGATTGATGGCAAGATTATCTCATTTGGTTGATTGAGTTGGATTTGGATAATCTTTGAAATGATATATTGTGGATCTTGATCATGTTGAGTGGTGTAGAGACTCCAAGGGATAATTGGATTATTTAGAAAATAGCTTGCTGGCAGTCACTAGAAGGGGAATTTAGTTTACTACTAGTCTTGAATAGATAGAGTTAAGCTAAGGTGGTTTTGAATTGCCTGCCCTTCTGAACTATAACAAGTCTGCACAATAATTTTTTTTAATTAGTGGCTGGTTTCTTTGAGACTTAAAGTAGGTCTCTTATCAGAGCTAGATTAATTATTAATAGAGTTTTTTAGCAATTGCAAGACTATCCCAGGTTGGATTGGATTACTGGCAAGCTTCCACGAATTAAGAATCAAGAATTTTAGACTTTTTCTGACTATTTTTCAAATTCCAATTAAAGGATTTAAGGGTTGACTAAAAGGTGTTTAACCAGTAGGAGGACCCAAATATGGACTTGCCCACAGGTAGCTGGGCGGAAAAAAAAGGTTGGTTGTTTGTTCTGTTGTGCTCTTCCTCTTTTATGAATTTACTAATCAAAAATAAGGGGTTTTCCCTCTTAAAAATAGGTGCTGAATAACAGGCCTTTTCTCAAGAACCCTTCTTCAAGAACACCAGGATTTTGGGTCAAATGGTCAATGATAATTTCGCGTTTGATCCTTTATTTCCTTTTTGGTTGATTCTGGTTAACTTAAAACTTGGTACTGGTAAGTAACTGGTCAGGCTGATGCCATATTTCACACACTGGGCAGAAGCCATGCTAGACAACTTGGATAGGGCAAAAGAGGCCCCTTAAATAAAAAAATACTTTCTCAGGGGATGCTCAGGGCTCCCCTGAGTGCGGTTCTGAGCCTCTCTCTGCACTGTTGAAGCACAGGAGGGTACATTTACATTAGACAGATCATTCTGGTGATAAAATGTGTAAATCAGGCTGAGAGATAACTGTATTTTTTAGTTCAATCTTTGAGAGTCAGGCTAAGATATGAGATAAGAGATAAGAATGGTGTGATCTGGACGCTTCTGAGTTCTTATCTTGTATAAAAAATGATGCAGAAGTTGCCTGCAGCTTGAGTTAATTTTGCTGGTTGGGAAAAGCATGAAACATGCTTGGCAGCTGCAAGCCCTCTTTGGTAGCTTGAATGGTGTGACCTGCATGGGTTTGGTGGTGGAAATTCATGTGCTGGGTGTTTCTTTGGATGCTTCTGAGCCCTTATGATGTATAAAATGTTTCAGGAACTACCTTCATGCTGTTTCAATGTAATTAGTTGTGGAGATATGAGGTGTGCTGTTTTACCGCATGTCCCCTTGGGTAACTTGAGACTGTGGCTTGCAGGTGTTGTATGGTTGATATGGTGGTAAACTGAGATTCAGAGCGCTTGAGAGGACGCTTCAGAGCTCTTATCTGGTGGTGAAAGTTCCAGAAAATTCATGTGTACTGAGTTGTTATTTCTGGTTGGTGAGAATTGAGATATACTTGGCTGCATGAGCCCTGTCAGCTTGCTACTATGTACAGAGCAAAACTGTGAAATAGTAACACAAAAAAGAATATCTCAATTAACAAAATAAGGAGTGGGAAATCCATAAATATTATTACAGGAATGGATTCCGCACCCAACATTAGGTAGGGTCACTCATTGACTCCACCCTTGAATTCCAAGTCCTTATATTTTTAAAATAATTAAAAAGAAAAGTACTAAATCATGTAAATCACTGATCCTGATCTTTGAAGACCACGAAACACTACAAGGAGTGATCATAAAAATTATTGAAAATTACCTACATGATCAACAGATGATGGAAAATCCGGAAACATCCACATCTACCCACTTCAAAGCAATATCAATAATACAAATGAAGGATGAGTACAGAATGATTAAATTCATGCCACAACAGATTAACATATCCTGTGGCTAAAATAGTACAGAAATCAAGCAGATCTGAGGACAGCTGATTGACAGCACCCAGTGGACGTGCCAATTTTACTCTGACTGGATTGCCAGCCTCAGCCCACAAGCAGAACCCTCTCTATGTGCCCTGAGAAGATCAAAATCACCCCAAAAAGGTATTTATACAGACCTCTTTGGATCCAATCAAGTCATCAGTTACCAGGAATTATTTATTATTAATCAGACACTGTGTCATTATTGATCAAGTGCTTATATGAAGATAAGCAAGTGATTTATGACTTAGTCTGTAGTAGTATTATTTACCTTTATTAACCAATAAACCATTGAAGTTTAGTCAAGCAATCTACCCCATCTTCTCTGAAACCCTTCCAATTATTCCAGGATTTTCGTTGAAAAGTGCTCAGAGTGAGTGTTACCCTTCCTTTCTTTGCCATTTGTGCTGTTAAGCCCGGCCATTAGTGGATTATTTCCTTTCTAAGGCACCCATCTTTATTCCAAGGTTCTTAAACTGCCTAAGGAGGCCCCTTGAAGAGAGGTTGCTATTCTGTAAAGATCCCCAGTAGTATAATACTGTGGCACCTCTTTTATATTATATTGAAAACCATTTAATACCAAACAACCTTGCAACTGCTCTTATTAAATCATTTATTTGAGCTTCTAAGTGTTTATTATTTGAATAATAATTATTATTATAATTCCAGCATTTTTATCACTCTCTGTAGCTAAAGGACTGCAAGATTCCAGGTATCAGAGAGCTGACAACTGGGGGTCTGGCCGGGAAATATCCTTAAATAATTAATTCTTAATTATTTATTCCTTGGAACATTCTATTTATTTTAAAAAAAATAAGTTAACATACTTATAACCTACATTTTTGATCATTTGTTTCCCTAGTGGATCTTAAGACCAACGGAGAATTGATCAATTATTATTTGAACCTTCTTAAAAAGAAAAAAGAAGAAAAACTCTGTAACTTTGTCCCTGTTATTATAACTCCTGAGCAACAACAGGAGACATTACTTTATTATAAACAGAAGGTTATAAAGGACAAAGAGCTTGAGCTTGGAAGAATTATCAATTTAAATTATTTATTAAGGCAAAATAAGGAGTGGAAGATTTATCAAAGGAAGCTTTATATTTATAAACTAAATAACTTTGAAGATAAAGAAAAATCCAAAAATAATAAAAGTGATTATTTTTTCTAAAAACATCATTTTAACACGTAAAAATACAAAAAAATATTAAACTTATATTTTTTGTTTTTATCCATCTCAGTGGATTTTTTTTTTGGTGATCTCATTGACCAGGACCTCCTAGAGGATTTCCCAGACAGTGTACCATTGGACTTACCCTTGGATTTATCCCAGGATCTGATTGGAACTCACTCAGACCCCGTTGGAATACCTCCCAAGGATAGTTGTGATCCCAACCAAGTGTTGGTACCCTTGAATTTAACTCTAAGTAAGTTAAAATATATATAAAAAATTATTAAAAATATAAAACACACAAAAAATATTATTTTATATTTTTAAAGTCTGTTTTCAGAGTTTTGAAAAAAGACTTACTCATTTTTTTTGGTGCTATGTATCAAAATAGGCGCAACACCCATGCAACAGGTAGAGCCCTGTTGTATGGATCTCTGCACGGAGGAACCCGTGCGGGCAAGGACTCCAGTCGCAAGCGCAATGAGGGGACTCAAACCCTTGACCAAAGCGTCACGCGGGACAACAAAGGCAACAACAGCAGCTGCCAACTAAACCAACAGACTTTTGGAGAACCATCTGACGCCCACCATGTTATCCCAGGAGGGTACAGGTCCTCCTATGCCACCCCACTGGACTCAACCAAGGAGGAAAGGGTCAAACTATTAGTGAAAGAGCACGTGAGCTATTGGGAACAATTCAGGCTGGCTCAGACCCAGGAGGATAAACCAGGTATGAGAAAAGCCATTTCTCAGGCAAAGAAATCTCAGATTTCTCTGCAAAGGTTGATCCCAAAGAAAGAAGTAGAAGGCTACGTGCAGAACTGGAATCCTTGGGATCAGTTAGCTTCCTTAAAGGGAAAGGACCCCAAAAAGAAGAGGTCCTCAGCCCATCAGAAGTTAAGGAACCCAAAGGATTGGGAAAGAATAATATCCTTAGCCCAGAAGTGGAAAAAGGTGTGCCACAATTAGATCTAGAAGCTCTTAATATCTTTTCTTTAAATGTGTCTCACAATTTTACCATTATTAGCCAATGCTTTGACAAAGTTTATCAACAATTGGACAAATTGAGTTCAAGTATTTTCAGAGTGATTGACACTCAGTCTCAGATTATGAGAATTGATGAGTTGGAAATAAAACAAATCAAGGATAGTATAAGAGCTAGTAAGTTGGACCTGATGAAACATATGGAGGAAAACCAATCAATTCTTCAGGAAGATATCCTTGCAACCATAGACCAGCTTAAGGAAGAAGTTAAGAAAACTAGTCCTACTCCTTCAGCTCATCTGATTAACAAAATTGACTTATTAAGCAATAAACTTGATTTGGAGTTAGGTATGATTAAGAATGATCTCAGAGATCTCAAGATCATTTCTACTAACTCTCCGGTCATTGAGCTAGAAGAAACTAGGCCTGCTAGGTTCACCAGTACTCCAAGTGTTCCTCCCAGAACCAGGATAACTAGGAATGAGTCTTTCAGACCCAGTCCTACTCCTGAAATGGAGCAGGCTTTGAAGCTACTTCCTCCCATCACTGAATGGCCTAAATTCTCTGGAGAAGGAGAATACAACCATGTCAGTTTCATTAAATTTATTGACTATACTCTTTCTTCTTATGAGCTCCCTGATGCTATAGCTGTGGTAAGATTTCCCAGATTATTTGAAGGGGTAGCTCTTGATTGGTTTATCAATAAAAGAGAAGAAGTTGGATCTTTATACTGGAATTCTTGGAAAGAATTGATCAAAGTGCAGTTTGTTACCAGGATTTGGAAAAGAAAGATGATGAAAACTTTTGAAACTTCCCAGTTTGATCCATCCAAGGACAAACCTCATAAGTGGTGCTTAGACAAGAAAAAGAGGTTAGACTGTTTTTATCCTGATGCTGATAAAGAAGAAGTCAATGAAAGACTCCTCAACGTATGTCCCAGACAAATCAACCACAGTGTAAGGTGCAGAATGCCTATGTATTCAGATCTTTCCACCTTAATAAGTGTATTGGAAGAGACTATTGATATGAATGGTCTTGATAAAAGGGTCAATAGACCCCCCAGGGAACAAAATGCTAGGAACAGGGAAGAATATACTACCAAAACTAAAGAATCCCCTGCCACTAATCCATCTACTTTGGAAGTCAAGAAGACTCCAGAATCAAAAGAGAAAGTATGTTGGAACTGTAACCAAACAGGACACCTAAAGCCTGATTGTTGTCTACCTAGGAAAAGGATCAATCTTATTGAAGGAGAAGAGTATTACAATCCTGAACCTCACCTTGATGATACTGATGGATCACTCTCTGATTGTGATCTAATAATCACTAACCCTATCAATGTTATTGAAGGTAGTATTGAGTCTTCTCTGGACATAAATTCTGTCAATGAGGATTCTAACTTACCTCAAAAATGGAATCCCAACATGAAGATTCACCACATCTCTGAGGCTAAGGCTTTGACGCTAAAACCTTCTGCCAGTAAAAGTTACACTTCAGGCAAAACATGCTATGCTACTGGTATGATCCAAGGTTCCCCTGTTAAGTTACTTCTAGAAAGTGGAGCCTTTTGCTTGTGTGTTGGTTCAACTTATCTGGAGAAACAAGACCCAAACTGGAAACTGAAATTACTACCAGTACCTCAGGCTAAGTTCAGCAGTTGTAATTCTGCTCTCAATGCTGTTGGAGTATGGTCATCTGATATCATACTCCCTCACTCTAAAGGATCACTCAAACTGAACATTGAATTTGTAGTGCTCCAAAACGTAGTGTGTGATTATTTTATCCTTGGAAATGATTTTCTTTGCTTGTATGGTATAGATGTATTCCAAAGCAAAGGAAGATACTTCACTATAGGTGGAGACTGGAACAAGAATTTCCAAATATGTCATGTCAAGGCTCAAACTTCTCATTCAACTTATGAAAAACACTTAGAGAGTTTCAATCAGGAATACTTCTCTCAAGCTGCTTTGAATTCCCTTCTCAATGAAGAACAGAAACGGGATATCCTACAAGTATGCTTTGAAAATACGAATGCTTTCTGTACCAAGGATCACCCCATTGGTAACATCAAAGGACATTATATGATCCTAACTCTAACCATTAAGCCTCCTTACTCACCTAACCTCAGGAGACCTGCTTACCCTTCTAGTCCAAAATCCAGAGCTGCTCTGGAAAACCATATTCAAGAGTTGGTTGACTTACAAGTCTTAAGGAAAGTAGGCCACAATGAACAAGTGGATATTACTACCCCAGTAATTATAGCTTAGCACAATGATAAGTCAAGAATGGTTGGAGATTTTAGAATGCTTAACAACTACACCCAAGCTGATTATTATCCAATTCCAAAAATTGACCATGCTCTGCATAACCTGTCCAAGGCTAAGTACATCACTACCATGGACATGCTGAAAGGTTTTCACCAAATCCCTATCAGCCCTGATAGCCGGAAATTCATGAGAATTATCTGTCATTTGGGAATTTATGAGTATCTTAGGATTCCTTTTGGTATTAAAAATGCTCCTTCTCATTTTCAAAGGAAGATGGACATTGTCCTAGGATTATTCATCAGACAGGGATGGATGATGGTATACATTGATGATGTTATCATTTACTCTGATCATTGGGATACTCACACGGAGAAATTAAGGCTAGTCCTCATAACCATCTCTGCTGTGGGATTGAAAGTATCAATGAAAAAGTGTAACTTTGGCTATGGGGAACTCAAAGCCTTAGGACATATTGTCTCTGGACTAACCTTAGCTGCTGACAAAAACAAGATAGCAGCAGTAATGAATAGGCCTATGCCTCAGAATAAAACTGAACTCCTATCCTTTATCAGCTTCTGCAGCTACTATAGGAAGTATTTACCAAGGTTTGATCTTCTAACCAAATGTCTGTATGAGATCTGCAACAACACCACCGTGTTTCAAATGACTCATGACAGAGTCAAGAACTATGAGGAACTCAAAATGGAAATGACTTCAGCCCCAGTACTGATCCAACCAAATTACTCTAAACCTTTCAAGCTCTACATAGATGCCAGCATGGAAGGGCTAGGAGCCGCTTTACACCAGGAAGTCATAGAAGATGATAAACCAGTGGAAAAACCTATACTCTTCATATCCAGACAAATTAAAGACACTGAGAAAAGTTACGGTGCAAGCCAAATGGAATGTCTGGCCTTAGTATGGGCTCTTGTCAGCCTCCTGGATGCCAAGACCCTTGCTATCCTTTAGCTACCAGAGGTGATAGAGAAAATAATAAATATATTATTTTATAATTTCAGCAAAAATCCATAGAATATTTGGATTAAGCTTATTGCAAGGTTAAGTGGTTTGGTTATTGTTTATTGTATTAAATCAATATGAATAAATTGATTATTAAAAGTTTTTATAGAGGGGCCACAATTATATTGGGGATCTTTAACACCTCTCTTCAGGGATTTCAGTATGAAAACACGTAGTCCTGGTTACTTTGGGCTCTTTAGTTCAAAGAATATTTTACCCAAAGATAATATGTATATATAATATACAGTGGAGTGGTAGGGCCTTGTTGCCAAGCTACCACGAAAGAGAAAGTATAATAAGACTTACTGGTATATTATTAAATCCTTTGGGTATCTTTTTGGGACGTGTACTGACGGGTTAAATCTGTATACTGGGGTTATAACGTTGTTCAGCAGTTTTGATTTGATAAAAGGAGTTTGAAAACGGATATTACTGATCAGAAATTGCCATAAATCACTTACTTATCTCTTATAAGTACTTGATTACCTTGGCACGTTGTGTCGATATGAATATAACTGGGTCTCTGCCCATCAATATCCTCAAAAGAGCTCTTTATTTATAGCTTTTGGAGTCCCAATATTGTCCTTCTGAGGGTTTTAGGTGCTCAAAGGGACGGCCACTAAGGATAGCAGGGTAACCAGGGGTAGCCTGTCATGTGTGTTTGGTGCTATAGCACGGGTAGCATCTAATTCATAAGGGTATGGGAGTTATTCTAATTTATAATAGACATTAGGACGTGTGAATAACACTAATCTGTCCTATTTATGTATTATTTAATTAATTATCCTTAGTAAATGTTCCCAGTAATTTAATAATTATATAAATAGACATCTCTACGGACATCTTGATGTCAGGTAAGTTCTCATTATGTATTATATATCTGGAGTAAAAGTCATGATTTGATTTTACTCTTTATTTTCGAGTTCCAGTTGATTTACTAAGATAATTACTTAAAAATATAATTCATGGGAATTCATGTGATATTTTTACATCATTAGTTTTTTTAGTATGTCACAAAGATATTAATTTCTAGTAATTTTCATAAAAGTATATCAAAGTATTTTAATATATTTTTAGAAGTTGTCATTGTCTTATTATTGACATTCTTGGTACTTTGAATTATATTAAATAAAAAATATGTATAAGGATTATTCATCTATTTTTATAAAATATTATCTATTTTTAGACAGTCTACTATCCACAGGAACATTTATTACATATGTAGAAAGTTCCTGTGTAGGTTGTAGCATGTTTACGCAGTACCTGAGCCTCTCAGGCTGCCTGTCACTCTGTCAACCCGTAGTCCCGCAGCTGCGTACTTGTCAGAGGCCCGGGGCTGCATACACCACTTTGACGGAGTGACAAGGTTTTATCTCAGCCGCGCGCGGGTGCATTGGCTGCCGCGGCTGCATGCGGGAATTGTGACAAAACACATTTCCGCCCGTAACTCCTAAAATATACACAACACCTCAATTCTGACTGAATTTTAGGTGTGAAACCTATACGTAACAATGAGTGTGAAGTATTAATTGGCCAAAAAGCTCAATAATGGAGCCGTAGTATTTTGGTCTTTCTTTCCTTAATTATTTAAAAATGTAAGGAGTTGGATTTCAAGGGTGGGGTCAGTGAGTGACCCTACCTGATTTTGGGTGGAGAATCCATTTCTGTAATAATATTTATGTTTTTCCTACTCCTTCTTATATTAATTTTATTATTATTATTATTTTTATTTTATTTTTGTTACTTTTGCAGCTTGCTCTGCAATAGTAGCAAGCTGACAGCTCTAGAGAAACTCCATTACTACTTAGAAGGCACCAACTTCACAGTTATTACTGACTTCAACCCTTTCAGGACATTGATGAACATAAAGATCCCTAGTAGGCACATGTTGAGATGGCAGATAGCTATACAACAGTACAGAGGACAGATGACCATAGTTCATCAAGCTGGGACCAAACACCAGAATGCTGATAGTTTAAGCAGGAATGTGTTACCCAATGACCCAAGTAACCCTGCTTATGATCCAGAGGATAATGATATCTTCCCTATCCTTAACATTAACAGGTTAAACATTGAAGCTCCTATAATGGGAATCCATGTTTGTGAACTGAATGAATCATTGTTCAACTCAATTAAAGAAGCTTACAGTTCTGGCATAAATACTCTGATCACTATTATGGAAATTACTTCTCCACCTTCTGAATTGATCAATAGCCTACCTGAACCTCTTTTGAAACCATACAAAGCCGGAAGGTTCACCATATGGGATGGTCTGGTATAATATAGGCATCAACATTCAAGTGTTATAGTCTTAACTAAGGATGACCATATCAAACATTTTCCGGCTTAGTGCCATGATAACTGCTCATCTGGTCATTTATCTGCTGATAGAACCTTGGAAAAGGTTAAACAAACTGCTTGGTGGGTTAATTGGAGAGACTCCACTATACAGTACGTTACCAGTTGTGAAACTTGTCAGAAGTCCAACAGGACTACTGGGAAACGGTTTGGACTACTGCAAAAGATTGCTGAACCCAAGAAAAGATAGGATATTATCAATATAGATTTTGTAACTGGACTACCTTCAGGAGGAGCCTATTCCTACAACTCAGTCTTGGTAATTGTGGATAGGTTCTCCAAGAAAGCAAAGCTCCTACCTAATCACAAGGAAGACACTGCTATGAAAGTTGCCCTATTATTTTGGAACAGACTTATTGCTGATTTTGGAGTTCCCAAGATTATTATCAGTGACAGAGATCCAAAATTCACCTCTGAGTTCTTGAGGAATCTACATGATATGCTTGGAACCACCTTAGCTTTCTCTACTGCTTATCGCCCTCAGACAGATGGATTAGCTGAAAGGATGATTCAGACCCTGGAAGACATGCTTGGGAGATTCTGTGGCTTTGAACTAGAATACAAGAATTCTGATGGTTATTGCCACAATTGGGTTAGCCTTTTACCTGCACTGGAAATGGCCTACAACAGTAGAAAGCACTCTACCACTAAGGAAGCACCTTACATACTGGAAAGAGGATGGATTCCTAGATTACCCAAGGATACCTTAACCACTAGCTGACCAATATTCACCCTACATTGCTTGATTTCAAAAACATGATAGATGTAGCAAACAAACATGCTTTTAAATGTTTCCAGGATGCTATAGAGTATAACCAGCAAAGGTGGGATAAAACCCATAAGGAACCTGATTTCAATATTGGTGATCAAGTCTTGATCTCTACCACTAACTTTACCAACTTGGGTGGAAATAAAAAGCTTAGACCAGCTTTTGTTGGACCTTACACCATTAATAAACTTCATGGTAAAAATGCTGTGGAAGTAATCCTCAGTGATGAGCTTTCTAGGAAACATCCAGTCTTCCCAGTAAGCCTCATCAAACACTACCACCCAAGGAATGGAGAACATACTCCTTCACCTGCAATACCTGTTACAGAAGAACCTGAAAAGGACAAAGGTAAAATTAGCAAGATCCTTAAGGATAAGAAAGATAGGATCAATGGAAAAGATGTCAGACTCTACCTGGTTAGATACAAGGGAGAATCAGCTGATAAAGATGAATGGTTTCCTGAACATAATATCCCTGATGGACCTATACAACTGAGGAACTACAGAGCCAACAGGAGGCATTAGCCCAAATTTTTTTTCAGATATAGACATATCTTGGAGCGGGGGAATGTCAGCTTGCTACTATGTACAGAGCAAAACTGTCAAATAGTAACACAAACTATGAAAAATAAGAATACCTCAATTAACAAAGTAAGGAGTGAGAAATCAATAAATATTATTACAGGAATGAATTCCTCACCCAAAATTTGGTAGGGTCACTCACTGACCCCACCCTTGAATTCCAAGTCCCTATATTTTTAAAATAATTAAAAAGAAAAGTACTAAAAATTAGGACACCTGTATGGCACTTTTTGGCCATTCTAATATTTCACATGTATTGTCATGTATAGGGTTTACACCTAAAATTCAATCAGAATTGAGGTGTTGTGTATATTTCTGGAGTTACATGCGGAAATGTGTTATGTCACAATTCCTGCGCGCAGCCCGGCATCATTACATAACCATATGAACTAGTAGCAGCAGGTTCCCACGTAATAGAGACCCGCGCGCAGCTGATTCTGCCACGCACGCAGAAGATCCTACCCCGCGCGCATCTGTACTAATTGATCCCCGCGCCTGGATCAGTTGTGACTAATCTGACAACCAGGTGCCGCTCAGAAGAGCTACAACCTAGTTAGGGTTGCCTAGTATATGTAACAAACAGACATATGCATTCCTAATGATCTAAAAATATCAAAAATTAAATAAAATTAATGAATATTAAGTTTTAAACATTTTTTTAATAATAAATCAAAGATCAAGGACTACCAAGTAAATCACTGATCTTGATCTTTGAAGACCACAAAACACTACAAGAAGTGTTCGTAAAAATTATTAAAAATTATCTACATGATCAGCAGATGATGGAAAATCAGTAAACATTCAAATCTACACGCTTTAAAAAAATATCAGTAGTACAAATGAAGTATGAGTACAGAATGATCAAATTTACGCCATAACAGATTAACAGATCCTGTGGCTAAAATTGTCAGGGATTTAACCTCTATAGCTATACTGGCTGTGGTTAAACCTGCAAAAATTAAGATCATAACCAATAATTAAATCAGTTATTGACTTAATAAAACAGTAATACTGTTACAGAACAACACAACTCGAACAATACTGGGGTATTGTGAGTAAAAGGCCACACCTTGATCTCTATAAAGAGATAAGGGACCTGGCTCTAACTGAATAAAGCCAAAAGGAGCCTTGCTTACAAAGTAAACTCACACCCTTTAAGGTAACAATAAATGCTACAACTCCAAAGGACTCACCACTCGAACTTGGAGTTGAGAAATTGATTATTAATTGATTATAATACTAAAGTTTAAGGCCCCAGTCAATCTTCTTCTTGAGATTAAGTTTTAATGGGCGTGTTAACTCTTGCCGTATTCTTGGATCAATAATATATAAAAAATAACTCATGAAGGGGCTATAGGGTGAAGACCCTCCTCTTTTAAGGTAACAGGAGCCCTCAGGGGACTCAAGGAATCATCAGGGGAGAGCCAGGCTCCCCCTGGTTTCGTCCTCAAGGGCTCAGAACCCCATTACATCATACCCAAAGAGAGATAGGGTACTAGTACTCTTTGGGGGGGATTTTCAATGTAAAAGGTTCTAATTACATACCCCAAAGGGTAGTTAAATGATCCTAGGAATTAACATCAGTCAAAAGTACGGTGCAAAGGTCCTAGAACACCCCAGAAAGATTACATAACCATAGATTGATAGCCTTGGCATGTACTTACTTCTTAATTCCTAGTACCTTGGCAAATATTATACATATAAGGTATGTATGTTCTTGGCAATGATGTTACATGGTCTATACTTTACAACTGAGCTCAGAGTCTTCTGAGTGGACTCTCTCAAGGCCCAGTGAAGTATATTAAAGTATAATTACATCCCAAAGAGGGATAAGATTAAAATTATGCAATTTGTTTATACAGAGTAAAGAGTATGGCTCAAAGTAATTACTAAAACTTATTCCCAAAGGAATGGAACATATTGGGAAGTTCTATATCAATAGTTGGGACGCATCTGAGTCCTCATAACTTAATTTTAAGTTATATAGGATCCTCATCTTGATAATATACATTATCAAGGTTCAAGTTCCATAATCAATACCCATAAAAACATACCTATAAAATATTATAAAATATTATCAAAATTTATTATATAATTCTAAAACTTCTAATCATTATTCACTCTTTTCTCCATGGTGGGTTGAACCAGTGACCTTGGTTTCAAATAATGGAAGGTGAGCCTGGTACTTAACCACTATACCAACAAGACATATGAGTTGTGCAGACATTTGGACAGGTTTTATTGTCTTGTGGCTGACGAAAATAGCACAGAAATCCAGCAGATCTAAGGACAGCTGA
This sequence comes from Puccinia polysora, assembly GCA_025617555.3. Classification (NCBI taxonomy): domain Eukaryota; kingdom Fungi; phylum Basidiomycota; class Pucciniomycetes; order Pucciniales; family Pucciniaceae; genus Puccinia; species Puccinia polysora. Next base: position 24,152,893 of record CM062612.1, on the reverse strand, counting down.
TTGACAGCACCAAATGGAAGTGCTAATCTTGCCCTGACTGGCTTGCCAGCCTCAGCCCACGAGCAGAACCCTCTCTACATTCCCTGAGAAGACCATAATCACCCCAAAAAGGTATTTATACAGACCTCTTTGGATCCATTATTCCATCATCAGTTACCAGGAATTATTTATTATCAATCAGAAACTGTGTCATTGTTAATCAAGTGCTTATATGAAGATAAGCAAGTGATTTATGACTTAGTCTGCAGTAGTATTATTTACCTATATTAACTAATCAACCATTGAAGTTTAGTCAAGCAATCTACCCCATCTGCTCTGAAACCTTTCCAATTATTCCAGGATTTTCGTGGTGAAGTGCTCAGAGTGAGTGTTACCCTTCCTGTCTAGGCCATTTGTGCTGTTGAAGCCCGGCCATTAGTGGAATAAGTCCTTTCTAAGGCACCCATATTTATTCCAAGGTTCTTAAACTGCCTAAGGAGGCCCCTTGAAGAGAGGTTGCTAGTCTGTAAAGATCCCCAGTAGTATAATACTGTGGCCCCTCTTTTATATTATATTGAAAACCATTTACTACCAAACCAATTAAACCTTGCAACTGCTCTTATTAAATCATTTATTTGAGCTTCTAAGCCTTTATTATTGGAATAATAATTATTATTATCATTCCAGCGTTTTTATCACTCTCTGTAGCTAAAGGACTGCAAGGTTCCTGGTATCAGAGAGCTGACAACATAAATCAAAGCTATCACCTTTGAAGAGGCAGAAAGATGGAAACAGGCAATAAGAAAAGAGCTGGATCAATGTGAGGATCTGGAGGTGTGGGAAAAGTATGATGGACCCAAACCAATCAACCCGCTCAAAACTACCTGGGTCTTCAAAATCAAAGACAATTGCCACAACAAAGCTCCCATCTTCAAGGCTAGAGTGTGCGTGAAGGGCTACAATCAAATCCACGGGCTTGACTTTGAAGAAACCTTTGCTCCCACAGGAAAAATTTCATCTCTCAAAGTCATCCTTCAACTCGCTCTAAGAGACAACCTTGAAATCAAACAATTTGACGTCAAGGCTGCCTTCCTCCATGCTCCCATCAAAAAGAAAGTAATCATCAAGACTCCCAACGGTTCTTCTCGACAGAGCAAATACCTGAGACTCAAGAAGAGTCTTTATGGACTGAAACAAGCCCCAAAGTACTGGTACCACACCCTCACAAGTTGGATCAAGTCTATGGGATTTATGGAATCCAACAGCAACCCTTTTCTCTACAAATCAAAGGACGGGAATTCCTTCATATTCTTCCACGTCAATGATCTCATTGTTGTAGGAGATGGGTTTGACTTCAAAGGCAAATTCAATGACAAATTCAAAAACTCTCATAGCCATGCTCCTGACACCATCTTGGTAATGAAATTTGATTGGACCAGCAACTCAATCCTGCTCAGCCAACCAAAGCACATATCTCATGGTTTCGGAGAACTTGGACTGTCAAACGCAAAAGGAGTCCAAACTCCTCTAACTCCTCACCTTCAACTCACAGAAGCATTGGACAAGGATTTCAAAGACTTCAAACGCCTCAATATCAACTACAGCTCAGGGGTGGGTCTTCTGAACTATATTGCATCTTGGACTCGCCCAGCCCTCAGCTTTTTGGTCTCAAGCCTTTCCAGGTTTCAGAATACACCCGGCCTGACTCACTGGAAGGAGCTCAAGAGAACCTGGCAATACCTGAAGGCCACCAAGGACGTAAAACTCACCCAAACTTATGACAGATCTGCCAAACCCCTGATGTTCTACAGTGACTCATCCTGGGGTGAGGATCCAAAATTGCAGAAGTCCCAATCCGGCTACTTGGGATTCTCATTTGGCTCAGTCATCTCCTGGGAGAGTTTCAAACAATGCAACATCGCCTGCTCCTTGAAAGAAGCCAAACTCAACCCCCTCCTGGATTCCTTCCTGGAAGGAAGATGGCTCAAACACCTTCTGGGAGAGGTGTTCAACATCTCCATCCCCTTCACAACTCACCTCATCAACAATAAGGGCCTTGAGAACAAGCTCAAGCAATTTGGTTCCAATGCCAAGACAAGGCACATGGACCTCAAGACCAAAGGTATGCGGGAGGAACTTTCACTGGGCAACCTGAAGGTCAAACTCATAACCACGGACTGCATGTTGGCTGATCCTCTGACTAAAGCGGTAGCAAAACCCGCCATCCAGGCCTTTGTACGGATCCTCAACCCTAAATTCAAACTTGACAATTTATCCTAGTCAAACTCTCTCCAGTCATGGGGAGTGTTGAAGTACTACCCAGCTCTCTCTCCCGTGCCCAACCTTCAGCTTATATAAGCTGCGGCACCCCAGAGATAACCGCAGATTTCATGTCCTACAACCCAAAACCAGTGGAATCCAACACCTGCTCTTCCTTTTTCATCATCTTCACTTCAGCTTCATCCTTTTGTTCTCTTTGCTTCACCTTCACCTTTTTCTTCTGTTTTTCTTTGTCTTTTCTCATTTCTCACTTCCTACTGTCATCCCTATCTGCCTCAAGCCTCAACTTTGACCGCTACCAAACCCACGCTCCTCAGATCAAGACCACCAACAACTCAGCCTCAATCAACTCATCCATTCTTCTCCTCAATCTCAATTCTGACTGGTGAGAGTTGCTCCTTCATTGTCTTTGCAACCTCCCTCAGCTTCCCAATCTCAACTCTCTCAGCCTTCCCATGATCATCCTACCAAGTAAACTGACGTCTGCCAATCCTCAAAGCATCTCTGCCGGTCCCGTTGGTCACCTCTCATTTCTATCAACTCTGCCATCCTCTTTCCTTTCCGTTGTATTTCCTTTGTATCAAACCTGTGTCTGATTCAATCTCCTTAGTCCCTCTGTTTGTCTTAATTCAATTCAATTCTCTCAAAAGTTTCAATAATCAATTGAAAATCAATTCCTCTATTGATTTGCAATTGATCACTCAATCAATTTTGAATCAATTTCTCAGATTGATTTGAAATCAATTTCTTGGATTGATTTGAAATCAATTGCTCAGATTGATTTACAATCAATCAAGCAATTGATTCACAGTTGATTGGGAGGGAGGGATGGGAAGGGTGAGGAGGGCGGGAGCCTCCCAGGTGGATTGATCAAGGTGGTGGGGGGGACCTAAAGGTTGATAAATCAAAGGAACTGCAACCAATGATGGGCAGGAGGAGGAGGAGGATAAGGAGGAGGGGGGGCTTACCATGGGTGCCAACCAAAGGAGGAGAGCAGGTGGTGGGTGAGGTGGTGGTGGTTTGTGAGGAGGATGAAGGAGTGGACCAATGGTTTGGTGGGGTGAGGTGGTTGTTATGGAATTTTTGGTTCTGTTTTGTCTAATTCCACCAAAAAAAAAAAAAAAAAAAAAAAAAAAAAAAAAAAAAAAAAAAAAAAAAAAAAAAAAAAAAAAAAAAAAAAAAAAAAAAAAAAAAAAACCAAAGTCAGCCTAGGATTCTAGGTTGACAAGCAAAACAAGAAAAAAGTTCTGTGATGCAATTTTTTACCTATTTAAAAACTAAATGCCACTCATCATTGCAAGAAAATTTGAGGGGTAGGATCCGCTCTCTCATGGAGGAAGATGAGCAACAAGATGAGACAGGGATGACTTTAGGATGATCAGAAATATCTTCTTCAAATATTTCTTACCATTAATCTTTGATGTTGGCCAGAAGTTTGTGAAGTATTACACAAGTGATAATTCATTTGATGAAGATCTTCATTTCTTTGGAATTTTGAAGCTGGTTTTGCATTTTACTTAAGCTGGCCCATCTTCCTTTCAGGACTCCTATGGCATTCTCAATCCAAACTTGGGATTAGACAAGATGATAGGAGAAATCAGTTTTGGCTTGATCATTGGATGAAAAATTGCAGTATGCTGGAACCCCATATTTCCTGCTAGCATAAGCTTAATTTTCCGAAAGTTATTGATCTTGCCCAAAATAGTTCTCTGGTTGTTGGGCAATCTGCATCCAATTGAAAACATATGAGTTGTGACATAAACCTGGAAGGCCAGCATGGAGTGATATGAACTTCTGGTTGTTATAACACACAATTTGAAGTGCCACAGAGCATCTATACAGACAGATAAAACATATTTGTTCAGTTTTTTATCAAAGTTTTTATCAAAGGCTTTGGAAAAGGAATGAATCAATTGCCTTTGTTCCAATCAAAATAGTGTTTGCCATCTAGCTTGGGGTTTTGACTCAAGGAAATAGTGGTTCCATCAACAAAAAAAATGCATCCAGGAAAGCATTCAGTCTCCATTAATTGAGATATCTTCTTTCTTTCTTCTTTGGTTGGCCAACAAAGGACCAAGCATCAAAAATATTGGACAGCAATCATGACTCTCTTGGTGTATAAGTCAATGGTTACATGACCAACTGAGAAGATATTTTCTAATTGATGAATTTTTGCTCCATTTCTATTTGATCCCAATCTAAAAGGGGAAATGGCGAGTTGGATAGCTGGATCACTTTGAGTATTCCAAGAATTTTTCTGGAAGATGTGGTGGTCTTTAATCATCTTCAAAGGTTTCATGAATGAAGGAAATAAAATTTGGAACAGTTGCTGGAAACTTAAGTTGGGGAGGAGATTAAGCTTTTTCCTTTCATACATAGGGTTGTGGAGATTCTGTCATCTTGGAACCATGTATTGCTTTTCAAATAGAGAATTCAAAGCTAACCAATTTTATTCCAAATTGGAGTCTGAATTAGAGTCAAATAATAAAAAAAGTTCTGTGAGCTTTTTTGTGTTTTCAACTTTTATGGGGGAATTTTACATCTTGAGAAAGATGGTGATGTGAATGGTGACGTGAATGGTGATGTGATTTGTGGTTTGTTGAGATTATCATGGGATGTGTGATTTGATGTAGATGTGAAGAAATGGAGACAAGATGTGTGTGATGAAATGGAGATGGGATTGGTATAGATTTGCTGAGGTGCAGGTGTGGATGGGTTTTTTGCATGCAATGGGATGTGTGTGCTGTGATGGAGATGTGTATCAATGGAGATTTGAAGCAATGGGGATGTGAAGCAATGGAGATTTGAAGTGATGGAGATGAGATGTGTGTGATGCAATGGAGATGGTATTGGTATGGATCTGCTGAGGTGGAGGTGTGGATGGGTGTTTTTCATGTGGATGGTGGATAGATGATAATGGTGGGTTTGATGTTTGAAATCCACAATTTCCATGAAACAAACCATTTTGAAATACACCAGTTAGGGGTTATGTGTATTTCAGAAGCCTGCCATTAACAATTGGGGGTTTCTAATGGCAATTTTTCTAACTTTGATACATTCTATTTAGATTTTTTTTAGATTTTTTTTTTTTTTTTTGGATTTTAATTTTTTTTTTTGATTTTGTTGAGTTTGGTGGACGACTCAAGAAGCCTTTGTTATATTTTTTGATTTTACTTGCCAAATACTAGCTCATCTTTCCTACAAACTGTTTTTTTTGAAAGACCATAAAACAGTCCATTTTTTGATACTGAGTGCACTGGTGTTCACTCCCATATAATAGGGAAGGACCAAGAATTTCAGCTGCAAGGACCCAAATTTGGTCAAGAATTTTTTTCAATTTTTTTTTTTGTTATTTTATTGATTTTTGTTTTTTTCAATTTTCAGTGATTTTAATTCATTTATTTATTTTTTCCTTTTCTTTTTTCTTTTTCTTTTTCTTTTTCTTTTTCTTTTTCTTTTTCTTTTCTTTTTCTTTTTTTTTGGTCTGGCATGGTGGACCACTTAGCCTAATTTTTCCACTGTGCTAGATGGCATTGAAATTTGTATTTTTTTTTTTATTTTTTATTATCAATTTTTTGATTTCTTTAATTTTTTTGGGGTCTTTTTTTGAATATGTTGTTTGTTTAATTTCAATTTCAATTTTTTTTTCTCTCCATCAACATGGTGGAAAACATAGGCTATCTTGTCCACCTCCCTTCAGGGATTCCCTGCATGCCTCCCTTATGGGCAGGGAGAGCCAGACAGGGTTTGTTCTTGCAATGACCAACTTTTAGCTTGATGAACAATTTTTCCTAAGTTCTTTTTTTTGCTTGCAATAAGATTATTCACACAAATGAAAAAAAAATTAAAATTGCAAAAAAAAATCTAAAAAAATGTGAATGCTTGTGGGGAGAGAGATGAATTTGGCTAAGTTTGCCACCATGTTAATGGGGAGAATAAAATAATAAAATAAAATTGAAATTTAAAAACAAAATATTCAAAAATATAAAAAATCACAAAAATTGCAAAAATCACCAAAGAATCACAATAAAACCACCAAAGAAAAAATTCCAAAAAGATTAAGATAAATTCTGAAACACATTTGGGTTCTTGGAGCTTTATATGTTGGTCCTACCCCACTATATGGGAGTGCACACTAGTGCACTGAATATCAAAAATTTAATATTTGATGGTGTTTCACAAACATGGTTTGTAGGGAGGATAAGCTTTTGTTTGAGGAGTAACATTGAAATTCTAACAGGATTTTCTTAAGTCTCCCACAAAAACCCAAAAATAAAAAAATTTAAAAATTGAAAATTAACAATTAAAAATGAAAAGTAAATCAAAAATTAAAAAATAAAAAAACAGCATTATCTTCCTCATGACCCTTACTCTTAAACACATGAGTACTTTATGCCCCCACAACATTCTTCACACATGGGCATTTCCTTGGTCTGTGTGGATTGCATATACTGGTTTTGTGAACTCAACCAAGTTGGAGGGGGAATGCCACCGGGCCACATTGGGTTCTGCCAGTTGAAACTTTTGGTCCTGCCCTAATATATAGGATTGAAAACCAGTGAAGTGAGTATCCTCAAATTGACTTTTTGATGATGCTTCACAAACACAGTTATTAGTGAGGAAAAGCTAGTGTTTAAGGAGCAACATCAAAATTCTATAAAAATTTTCACTCTCATCAAAATAAGTCTTAAAAATACAAAAAACAGTTTCATTGTTATAAAAGTAAAATTAGTATTAAAAGAAAAAGAAGATAAAATTGAAGGAAATTTTGAGAGCTAAAAAAAAATCAAAGCAAGAAAATTTAAACATAAATTCAGAAAAAAAAGCATAAAAGAGCATAAAAGAGCAGGGGTTATTTTTTAAGACCCCCTGGCCAGTTTCAAAAAATTATTTAGGTACTTGGGCAGCTTGCATGTTCTGTTTTTTTTTTTTTGGTAATTCCAAGAAAAAAAAGACAGTAATAGTTATAAAAACAGTTTCACTACCAATATTTTTGTATGATAAAGCCCTTTAAGGATTTTTACTAAAAATTTTTCAATACAAATCTGTTTGTATGATAAAGCCCTTCAAGGATTTTCACTGAAACACTAATAATATTTTACCTAAACATATTTTATTTTTTATTAAAATGTAACAAGAACATGACCTCAGAATTTAGACAACCCCATCTACCATTCCTTTTGTTTTCACTTCTTTTCATGGTGAAATATATTTTACAGGGTAAAATCTTTGATTAAAATGGAAAATAATTTTTCTGTTTCAATATTTTAATGATATCCTGAATAATTGACAAGACAGAAAATTTGATTCCTGATGTTTCAAAAAATATTGAAAAGGATGTAATTTTCAAATTCCTTTTATGTTGGATTCAATTTGAAGAAGCCTATCATAGGGTGTATCAAAGTTAAAACTTTGAAAAATTTAAATAGCTTATTTCAAGAAAAATATCAAGTATTCAGAAAATATTTTTTGTATCAATGATAATCAATGAACCAATAGGTTTAGCTCACAAAATTAAAATTCTCAAAAAATAAAATAGAAAAGCCTGAAATCATCCTTTTAATTTTTTGAAAGTTTTAACTTTGATAGCCCTAATACATCAGAAAATACCAAAAAAAATATTAAAAACATTTTTGATTGATTTTCAAACATTCCAAGTATTTGAAGCACCAAAAAAAATTGAATGAGAAGTAAAAGGAACAATTCCACAAATGAATTCAGACAATTTTTTTATTTTCTTTGTCTTTGGAAAGATTTTTGAAGGTTCCAAAATAATGTGGAAAGTCTGAAAGATTTTTTATAGGGGATTTGCATACAATTCTACATTGATGAAGTTTTATAAATTTCACAAAAAAAATACTTCAGATGCCTGTTTCCAAGGAAAGTTCTGTGTGCAGAACATCAGGGAAATGTTTAATATCTGTGTATTTATGTGTAAGGTTTGCAAAAAAATGATTTTCAGAATCAAAAAGAAAATGAAAATCAAAAGCATTAAAAAAAAGAAAAAAAAGAAAAAAAAAAAGAATAGAAAAAGGGAGAATATTTAAAATACAAATATTAAAATATAAAATTAAAATTAAAATGAAAACCAAAACAAAAAATTGAATTTTCATGTATTAATGAAAATCTCAATTAAAAAAAAATAAAAAGAAAGAAAGAAAAAAGTAAAATTAAAAGTAACTTTGATTTAAGGTATAATTATTCTTCATATCATTGATTTGTTTTCAAATTTGGATTATGAATCTGAGGACATCCAGCCCATGTTTTTGCAATTTTTCAAAGATAACGTTCTCAATTTTTCTTTTTCAAAAATCAGATTAGTATGGCCACCAGCAGGAAATTTATTCTTGAATGAGAAATCAAAAAGAACAAATTTATCCTATAAATAATAATTAAATTTCCTTTTTTTCAATCAAATTGATAGCATGTTGTTATGAGCCTTGAAACAAATCTTACAAATTTTTCATGAAACACAGGTCTGAACCAAATTTCTCCACAGTTGTAAAAAAACATTTCATTAAGCATATATACATAAATTCCCAATTCTTCTGCTGATGTAAAAATTTTCAATTCAATTCATGTGTTACATAAATATGGTGCATGAATCTTCTAGTATCATCCAGGAATCACTTCTATGTTTGACTCCAAAAAAAAAACAAATTCAAAACAGGTTTCACTCAATATCCCAGGCGCTGAACCTGCCGGCAGGTGCAGCCATTTTTTTGATGGTGAGAACCACTTAGAATTAGACTGGCGGTTGTCCCACCATTCCAACCTGAAAAGAACAGAGAGGCAGAAGGGATGAATAGGACAATCAGGGATCTAGGGAACACAATTCTCATTGAGAGTTGCATGGTTACCCAATATTGGAGTTATTCCTATAAAACAGCTACACATGTTCACAATAGGATTCCCAACTCACGCACAAACAGCATTTCCCCTCTGAAATCCCTATTTGACCATGACTGCAATCCCCATTCCCTTTGTCCATTTGGTGCTTGCGCCTGGATGATCATGGAAATTACTTCTGCCTACTTGCCTATGGCATTGTGGGCACTGGTTTGTTTTTCTGGTCACCAGTAGAACAGTGTGTAAGAATGGTTGGCATTGGCTACTTACAAAGTAGAAAAATTTGACAAACTGAATTTCTGGGAGCCCATCAAACCACACCCTGGAATGAAGGTACTTGGCATGAGGTGGCCAAAAAACTGGACAAAGAAGGTCAGCCTTTTGAGCAGAGATCAAGATTGGTTGTGAAAGGTTTCAAACAGTGTATGGGGGAAGATTTACAGGAGACCTATGCACCTACTGCCAGCTTAAACGTTCTGTGACTCCTCATCTCACTTGGTCTCAACCATGACCTTCTAATGGTCACCTTCAAAGTGAGCTCTGCTTACCTATACAACCCAATCAGCAAAGAGTTGTATGTAAAACCACCCACTGAAGTTAGGCCACAGTGGAAAGGCCACAGTGGAAAGGTCTGTTCATGTGGCTCAATAAGGCTGTATGCAGTACCAAGCTAGCTGCAAGGTGCTGGTGGAAATTCTTTGGCAGCCTTGTTTCAAGCCTTGGGTTTGAGGCGCCAGAACTTGAGCTTTCTCTGTACCTTTTGCAGAGAGGGGATGTCTTTGCTATTTTCTGGATGCATGTAGACGATGGATTTGTTGTTGCATCAATTCCTTGCCTGCTTCTTTTGCTTTGTCAGGGTACGGATCACCATCTGAAGCTGAAATTGCAATCAACCCCAACAATGATTGTTGAAATTGGCCTTACCAGGTCAACAGACGCCTGCTGTTGTTTCCCAACACATCCTGGCCGCCTAGACAATCAAAGACTACCCTTGTGAAGCACACCTCAAGAAAATTCCATTACCAGAGGTAACCCTAACCCTCAATGATGGGGATACTGTTGAAATTCTTGCAACTAGCCTCCTTCTTTCTTTTTCTACCAATTAAAACATAAAAAAAATATTAAACAAAAAATACTTTCAATCTAAGCTATCCTCTGGTATTTTGGCCTCACAAAAGTAGTATGTTATGATTAAGAATGATCTCTCATATCTCTAATCAGTTGTCCTTCTTATTGGTTGATTGTTTCAAGATTAAGTCATGATTAAGTCTGAAAGAATGCTAGTTCAAGTAGTCTGGTTATCCTTCTATGATCAAATCTTGTAGCCATGAGCCCTGATCACTGTTCACCTATAGGTCTTCTTATCTTGATCTTTCTTAATTCTAATGTTTGTTGAAACACCAAATCAGCTTGATTTAATGTCTCAGTTGTATTGTACTTGTCACTCTTCTTTTGATAGCTTTTATGTCCAGGCTTATAGCCTGTTGTGTTTCTTCCTTGTTGCATACTTTCTTTCACTGATTATGTGACAGTTCTTTGGTTGCTTCTCATTCATTATTCATTATCTTGTTATTGTCAGACCCACAATTTGGTCTTCATCAAATGGCTTGTATCTAGATTATTTAACACCATTGTAGTCCAGCCAATTTATCACCACCTGTTCTGACTTACATTGAACCTGAGTGCTCCCATTTGACTCCTGGATCCACTCCTCTTAGTGTGATAAGAGTCCTTTCCTTATTCCCTCCTGCAACTTCTCTGGAGCATCTCAGCTTAATTCTATCAGATACTTTCAAAGCTGTGAATTTGAAACACTTCATAGGTTCCCTCATGTAACTTGCAGCCGGTAAAAGACCTGACTTGTCTTACCAGGTAAATCTATTGTCCTGATTTTCCTGTTCACCATTGGCAACCAATTGTGCAGCGCTAGACTGGCTGGTTGGCTATCTCAAACATGCCAGCAATACAAACCTTGTGTACCAGAAAGTCCCCCCCCCCTGGTTTGGACCTTTGGAGTGATGCAAGCTGGGGTGGGGAACATGAGCACTCCACATCAGCTCATGTCATCAAGTATTTTGGAAGCCCAGTGGCATGGGGTTCAAAACAACAAAACATTGTTGCACTATCTATGTGTTCTACAGAATATGTTGCCTTTTCTGAAGGCACACAAAAGTTGGTGTATTTAATAAATTCCCTGTCTGCATTCCAACAACCAATGATGTCAATATTCTGCAAAAATTAATCATCAAGAACACCTCTAAGAAGAGGAAAAAAATACTTGTCATGAGCTTTCTATTTTTTCAATGATTTTTTTTTAACAATACAGTGTTGCCCTCAAATGGGCCAGCAGGCTGACTTGCTCACAAAGAGCTCAGGCCCCAAAAAAATCAACCCAGCAACAACCAAACTTCATCTTCAGTTGGTACAATTTCCAAAACTTGTGGGTGGGGGGTTTTAAAGGTACAGAGACACATGTTTTGCAAATTACGTAAAACCATGCCCACAAATAGACAAATAAGGTAGATTATAAACATGATCTACCAAATACACTAGTAAACCAAAAATTTCATGTATGTAGTCTGAGGCAACCCGCTGGTCCAAAGAGACTTTTGCTTATCAGATTTCAAGTCAACCTTCAACAGAAGGTAAGCTAATATTGTGGCATTGGTGATCTGGGCAGAGACCACTTAACATAATCCAACATTGCAAGTTTAAATCAGCTTTGGAGCTGATCTTGATTGGGTTGCAGTACCTCAATGCTGAGGAAAGCCTGGACGTGAAATGGTGGGGGCAACTGGCGTCTTATTGGCAAAATATAAGGGGCCTCATTGGGAATTAAACCCCAGACCTCTCCCAGGTAAGCTGTGTTGGCATGGCAAGCTTCCCAAAGGGAGAATCATACAACTAGACCATGAGCTGTGTTGTCAGGATAGGCAGATCTGTATACTCCTACCTGGCAAATATCCCACAAATTCCAGCTTAGCACCTTGTTAGCACCTTTGTTTGGGTATTGTTTTGCTTCCAGGTTTATTTGTAGCTTTAAATCCCCCCCGCCTGCTAAATTGAAGTTACAGGGAGCTAAAGTGGGTTGGAGTTACAGTTACACAATTTTTGTTGTTTGGCAAGCACTGTAACCCATCAAGTGTAACTTGTACAGAAGTTACACTCCCAAGCTGCCTCTGCAAAAAAAGTTAATGGCAAGTTACAAGGTTTTGAACTTTTAACTAGCTTTAACCTTACAAATGGGCAGGATTTTTGGCTGCGGGGGGGGGGGGGAGGGGACTTGTCCAAAGTTACAGTTACACATGGCATCCACATGCACCCTGCGTTTGGCTGCCAATTATAACTGTAACTGTAGCTCACCAGTTAAAAATCCGCCCAGGGGTAGATTTGTGAATTTAACCACAAGTTACAGTTTGGGTACCCACCACCAAACTGTCCTTGGTTTTTTAAATGTAACTGGGGACACCAAGAACAGTTACAAAAATCATGTTTGGCAAACACCATGGCCAGGATGTATCTTTGCAGTGGTTTCCAACACTCATTTTCCACAAGCCCTGGACAATAGAAAGAACTACCCTTCCCAAAAGCATAAAAGGGTGGGGGCTCCCCACCATCTCCAATCCACTTGGCCACTTCATTTTTTTTTTTTTTTAAAAAAAAAAAAAAAAAAAAAAATCAAAATTTCTTTGATTCCCTCTTATTTTTTTTTTTAAAAAAAAAAACAAATTCAGAAATTATCTGAGTTTTCCCACCAAATAAAAAAAAAAATTATTAACTTAAAAAATCCATTTTATATTTTATTAAAAATATATTTATTACTAAAAATTCCATATTGGATTCAAAAGATTTTTATTATAACCATCAAATCCTTTATTTGTCAGTTTGTGGTTGAACCTCAAGCTTATTTTGTGAGACTTTGGTAATTGATTTTACTTATTATTTTTTAAATTTGGCTGAAATAAATTATTATTTTTTAACTTTGGGACACTTTAAAAAGAATTTTATTTTTAATCCAAAGTCTTCCTTTAATGGTAAGTTTATCATTGAATCTTAATTTTTTTTTTTTTGAGACTTTGTCATAAATTTAATCATTATTTTTTTCCTTTGGGATCAAAAAAGCTTATCAACAAATCATCCCCAGATTTATTGAAAGGACAAAATCATTCTCAGATCTATTGAAAGGCTTGTAAATCAGATTTATTGAAAGGCTACAAGCATCTGCTGCTACACTATATATTCAAGTAAGTTTTTGATTAATTGATTTCTTTTTTTTCTTTTTCTTTTTTTTTTTTTTGGATACTTGATTAAACTTGATTAAATATTTCTCATTATTTTCTTATCAGGAATTATTTATCTATCAAATCTTTCCCCTCAGGAAAACCTTACCTTATTTAAACAATGTCTAGCCAACAATCAAACAACCCAAAAAATGAATCTGCCTTGTACTACCCTGAAGATAGTGATGCACAAGGTTCCAATCAGGATAGTTCCAGAAATTCTTTAATTCATATTCAAGGATTGCAAAAAATTCATACAACCTATGAATACTACTCCAGCCATGTCAGAAGTCCACCAATTTCTAAGCATATATCAATACTCTTGGTTGAATTATGGATGGAAGAAATGATTGGCAATAGAAATCCTTCACCTTTTTATGAAAATATGGGGATGAATTTTTCCACATTCTTCAAGCTCAAAGGAGTTTTGTAACTTCATGGTTGCCTCTATCCTGGAAGATGGATCACCTCCAATGAAAAACTGGGGATTTTTCTATACTTCCTGGTTACTGGTCACTCAAATAGAATAATTCAACAAATATTTCAAAGGTATGATGATACCATATCAAGTTAAGCTTTCCATTAATTTGGTTTTTTTTGTTTTCAAACTTCATCATTGAATTTTTTATCTTTTTTTTTTTTTTTTTTTATGTGGTAACCAAAAGGCTGGTCACAGATTTGATCAATAACATTTCATCCAACATGGAATTAATCAATAAATTTATTTGATTTCCCATTGGAAATCCTCCAACTCCTCAAGAGATCTCCTCAAATTCAAATTTATTCCAGTATTTCATGGAATGCATTGGTGCTGTTGATGGCACTCATTTGTTTGTACAAGTCAATGATCAGGATAAAGCCAGATACATTAATAGGAAGGGTTACACTTCTAAAAATGTTTTGGCTATATGTGATTTCAATTTGAAATTTACATTTATTATGCCTGGCTGGGGAGGAAGCTGTGCTGATACTAGACTATGGGATCAAGCTAGGCAGAGGGTTCTCAGCATTTCACAGGGTACATTCTGGTTAGTAGATGCAGGATTTGCATTGAATGATTCCTGCTTTGTACCATATAAGAATACCAGGTATCATCTGAAGGATTGGGAAACTGATGCTGATTTAAGGTATTCATTTACATTCAATTTTACAACATCAAAAATGATACTAATTTTGATTTTGAATATTATGTGATATTGGTTCCTAGGCCAAAGAATTATTTAATTGAAGGCATTCCAGTGCCAGGAATGTTATAGAGAGGATATTTGGAGTAGTCAAAAGAAGGTTTGCAGTGTTTTCCAGGGGATGTATGTATCCTATCCCGATTCAGGTCAAGGTTGTTTTGGTGATGGCCCTCATCCACAACTTAATCAGAAAGGAAGACCCCAACAACCTGGATGGTCAAAATGATCAAAATGATCAAAATGATGATGAGTTGTATAACCACTTGTAAACACCATCCCAATCCTCATTGCATGCCACAGGCATAAGTCAACAAGAATCATCAAGAGCTTCCCAAGTCAGGGATGAAATTTCCAAACAAATTTGGTCTGACTAGGTGAAGCTGATGAGGCATTGACAAAGGGATAGTTATTCATTGAATGAAGCATACTTAGTTCACATTTTACATCTTATTACACGGTTCAATACTTTATTAAAAGAGTTTTCAAGTAAACAAACAATTACATCCCAATTTTAATCAAGTGAATATCTTGTGAAACAGATTTTTTTTTTTTTTAAAAAAAAAAAAAAAAAAAACCACTACCCATGTTGAACTTCTGGATTAAAAAATTGAAAATTGAAAATATAACTGCCCATGGTGAAAGCTTGATCTTGAAAAGACTAATATTTGGAATTTTCTGAACTTGTGAATTTTTGGTTCTGAGGAGTCTTTTTTTTTTTTTTTTTTTTTGGAAGGAATAATGAATTGAGGAACTCTTGGTAGTATAAATCTTGATTGCCATCCTAGAGATAATCATGGCTTGAGTGAATCACCATGATATTAAATTACTCATTACCAGGCAGTATTGTTTTAATATTTTGGGCACCATTTTGTTAATATTTTTTCAATTAAATTGATTAGTATTTCAACAATCAGATGGATTAATATTTTAATGATCAGATGTTAATCAGTTGGATTAATATTTTTCAATCAGATGTATTAACATTTTTTTTAAATATTATTTCATAAATACTTGGATAGTAGTACACATTTTATGTTTTATTTCATGGAATAATTTATCTAAAAAAATATTTTTGCTACTCATACTTCCACCAAAGTCCACCACATCTCAAATTCCTTTCAACACCACCAGATCTCAATTTTCTCTCAACTCAGGAATTATCACTCTAGCAGAGCAATCAAAAACCCAAAGTGATAAAAATCAATTGCCATTCAAAAATTCAAAAAGATGATACTTATGAAGTACATGCAGGAGTAAAAAATCACACACAGAGAGAGATCAGATCAGATGAAAAAAAAAATTGACAACAAATATCCAAAAAAAAAAAAAAAAAAAAAGAGAGAGAGATGTGAACAAAAAAAGAAATAAAAAGTTAAAAAAGAGTGTATCAATGAACCAACAGAATGGGGTTCAAAGCAGTTGATCTAGTTTTGGAATGGATGGAAGATGGAGAGGCAGTTCTAAGACCTCTCCATCTCCATCCTCAACCACACATTGTGCTGCTCTGGGGTGAGAGAGACATATGTCTCTGCAGATTTGGCCAATTGTAAGATGTGGATGGCCTGATACACTTCATTCTCTGTCAGATTGCCTTGCTCTTGAAGGAGGGTGATTTCCCGGGTGCAGAAAGTCAGAATAAGCTGAGGGGGGGGGGAGAGAGGATTGGCAAGTGTCTGGACTATGTGATCAGAAACGTCTGCTAATCGGCCGATGAACTTGGGGGGTTGGCTTTGCAATCCATACCATTTGGGCTTCCTGGTTGGAGGAGGGCTTGGACTCCACTCGAGAAACCTTTTGGATTCTTTTCTCACAGGTGTTCTGGTTTTTACTTGTGAATTGGTTGGGAGGGGGATTGGCTTGGATGGAGAAGTTGAAATGACCATCTCTTCCCCTTGGCCATCTGGCCCTCCATCAGGTCAGCAAGCTCTTCATAGAGTGGGAATGTGCAATTCTTCCATTGCACTGGATCCTTGCTGTTCTTTTTGGGGTTGGTTGCCAGCTCATTCCAGACCTTCTTGGGGATCAGTTTGATTTTTTGAAGGGAGTTGTTCCAGCCAGTGCCCAATAGATCCAAAAGATGCCTTACCTGAGCTTTTTGCTTCTTAAGCTATGATTAAGAGCCCATAATGAGTGTATATATATATTTAAACAAAAAAAGAAAGAAAGAAAAAAAAACACTCACTGCATTTTGAACCCACTGTGACAGGTGGTTGCATCCTTTGACTTGGAGCCATTGCTAATCTCAGAACCTGTGAGTGCTTCTGAAGAGGTAGTCCAAGCTGTTAGCTTGAAGCCATTGAGGGTGCTAGGAGCCACTCCTTGCTGCTCCTTGAGGACTCTGATTAATACGCAGTCATTGGCTTTGGACCAGGTTGAAAACTTGTGTGAAAGATGGGGGCCAGGAGTCAAATCAAGGGTTCAGATGAAGGATTGGGGGGCTGGATTGGATGGAGAGAGGGTCATGTTTGCTGGATCAGATGGTGAGAGGGTCACGTTTGTGGACATAAGCGTTGGGGTGGTGGTGGGGGGGGGGGGCTGGGAGTGCTTGTTGTGGTCATGGGTGGGATTGGGTGGGGGATTGGGTGGGGGTGGAGGTGGAGGTTGAGATGAGTCCAAACAGTGGACTTGAATGAATTGATGTGAAAATCTGGAAAGTTACAAGGTTTTTTTAACTTGTAACTTGCTGAGTCAAGTTCTTGGTGGGGGTAGCAGTGTAACTTCCTCAGAGTTACAATCCATGGAGTTATGGGGGTTTACACTTGTTACCCAACATCCCAATTTTGTACATGTGTGGGAGGGAGTGCAAAAGAATGAACAGGGCCTCATCGGGAATTGAACCCGAGACCTCTCCCACGTGATGACCTGGCAGGCAAACCCAAAGGGAGAATCATACGACTAGACCATAAGGCCATGGCAAGCGTTCCTAGTAATCAACAACAGGTAGATAGTGGATCCAGGCTCACACCCTCGTTTTGCTTTTGGTCGCCTGCCGATCGATGATCAAGGCCACAAGAATCGAATCAAATCAAATCAAATCAAATCAAATCGAATCAAATCGAATCAAATCAAATCAAATCAAATCAAATCAAATCAAATCAAATCAAATCGAATCGAATCGAATTCTGGTGGGGTGGGAGTGATTCAAATTATTGATTGATTGATGAATTAAATAAATAAATCATCAGCAGTACTCGTTTCAACTCACAGGAGCCACGCCGGTCTAGGAAGTCTGGCCGAGTGATCATCCACCCCACCGATCGATCGATCGATGTCACCCTCGACTTACCTACTCATCTTCGCTCAAGGTACGTTTAATCTCGACAAGCCTTGCCAACCTATCCAGTCAAACGATTACATTCTCAATTCCTTCGATCCTCGCCCTTGGTTCTCATGATCAATAAGCTTACGAGGAATTTAGACTACCCGAATTACAATCGATCGATAAATTATTCAACCTTCGAATCGATTATCTCGGACTTGAGATCGACATTTACGTAAGCTCAAGCCCACCAAACTCACACTAACTAATTATCATTCAAATCCCGACCTCGACGACCCACTCATCCGCTACCCATTCGAACCTCCGAATAGCGCCCTTACATGAAGATCGGATTGGAGGATGACGAAAAGGCAAAACAACTGGGCTCCAGAGCAATCTTAATCAAACACGTCTTACGACTCTGGGCAGATGGTCAGCAAGCCATCCATCCCCGAATCCCATCTTAACCTTATCACTCTCATCGAACTGAGACCATGACTCATGAGATTCGTCGATCGATCTTGCAATCGAATCATTAGCACCTTCCTATTCAGAGTTACACCAACTTAACCAACAGAATCGTGCGATTTGGGTGACTCTCTTCGTTTCAATCACCCCTACCTCTACCCCTCCTCCGATCCGATCAACCAGTCCATCATCACTAATTTCTTCCATACCATCCAAGTCAAACTATGCTGTAGATCATACCTTCAAGGTCTCCATCAACAGTTACAAGGCCACGATCTCTCAGGATAGGAAGAAGCAGATCATCGAATCCTTATCCTACATGGACTTTCAAGGTCCAATCCTTCTTCACAATCCTCAGCTCGAAGTCATGCTCAGCGAGGAACATGAGAGCGCCGATGAGCCTCATCAGGAATCATCCCCGATCGGTATCGAACGTGTGAGGAGGATGTCGAATATAAGGTTGCGAAGACTTTGGCTAGGTGAAAAAGTATGCGATGGACAGAGAAGTCTGGTCGACAAGTTCGATCTCAAGAAGCGCATGTTGGTCCCTTCGATCCCCTAACCCTATGATCTCACCGATCGTAAACTTGACTTGCTTCCTTGACCCCTCAATAGATACATCGGCAATACTTCCATGGAGGCCGGTCTGTCATTATTGGTGTGAAGCCTAAATCGTATCTCCCTCTTGATCGCTCCTTTGATGGCGTAGCTGAAGTGTGTGACTGGTTCGAATCGATCCGGCTGCCTTGACTCCCAGATGGCCAACCAAGGATTGATCAAATCGGCAAGCATCGTCAACGATCCGTTCGCTGGAACCGGCTCCATGTTGTATGCCGCGGCCTGGTTTGGAGCTTATGTCTTTGGGAGTGACATCGACGGTCGCCCGATGAGAGGCAAGAGTAGGTCCCCTCTTGTCTTCCCGCGTAACCTTCCTATTCAACCTTTTTTACTTGGCTCAATCTGAACGACTGGTTTCGACTATGTCGGGTATTTGATTTGCGCTCATTAGCACACTCGATACGAGACAGTGCCAAACAGTACGGTGTTTCCGAAAACTTACTCGATTGCGTAAGTCGTGTCTCAAACTCGAGGAAGGCCTCCTTTCTTCACGAGCTCCTTTCCGTTTACAGAAATGACATACTATACTCGATGGTAGGTTTTGACCGTGTTCGGCCATCTGTATCATGACGTCTAGGCAGTATTTGATATGACCGTGGGTCTTAAAGTCTCCTCTCCAAGTTTGCAACTGGCTTGGCTTGTGGTGAACGTCAAATGGTCCGATTAGGCTGAGTCACTTTGCCAACCCAAACAGCAACACCCTTGGCGGACTGGTGAATTTTTTGACGCAATCATTTGTGATCGTAAGTCTGATTGATCGTGGTGTCCGAATAGGTCCGTCACTAGATTGACTTATCCATCGACATCTCCTCACAGCTCCGTGAGTCATAGATTCCCTCTACCGAAGCCTTACTTCTTAATTCCAAAGACAAACAACCAAAGTTCAACTTTTATCTTTTGCCCAGGTATGGTGTCAGAGCGGGAGCTAAACGTCTGGGCCGCAAGGATCAATCAAAACTTCGAAGCGAACCCTATAAACTGCCGGATGGAACGTGGTCGCATGAGTTAGTTATCCCAGCGCATCCTTCAAGTATAAACGCCGTGTCAACAGTATCTCATTGAACTTAATCGTCATCCAACCGGCCGAGGCTCCGTAGGAAACCTGATTACCTTCCACCTTCAAAGCCGTGGGAGATGACCGAAGTGCTGGAAGGGCTTCTCGAATTCGCAGCGAGAATGCTCAAGCCCAATGGAAGGCTTGTTGAGTGATGTTTGCATTACCTCTGACACTTCTGATAAGTACGGCGAAATGATAAAACAACTCCGTACTTGCGAGAAGAAGCAAATCTCTGCCTATGTTTTTACTCCATGTATTTGCCTACTGATCCAATTTGACGTTGGCTTAGGTTTATTGGTTGCCGACGGCAACCCAGGACTACAGTCCTTCGGACGTTCCGCAGAGAGAAGGATTGCGATTGATCTCTAACTCGTGTCAAGATTTTGGGAAATGGCAGAGAAGGGTAGGTGTTTTGTTTTCACTATCCATCTGCCCAAGCTATGTAGAGAATCAGACTTGAGCTCGACTGGTGACTCCAGTGGCTGACCTTGAGCTGTCTTGCACCCCGCTGAACCCTTGTATCATGACACTATACGTAGTTAATCACGATGGAGAAATCGGAACGGGCGAGTAAGATGGATCCAGCAGATGAACTGAGCCATCGCTCAGGTGAGGATAAGTTGGCCCTTGGCCATAGTCATTTCAGGCAAAGATACATGGCCGGATTCTCCGAGGAAAGAGATAAGCTGTGATGATGGTAGCACAGCTATCTGCCCTTGCTCGTCCATCCGTGCCACGAGTATTTAGAGGTACCTGTCTAGAGGTGTGAATCCAAACGCACGAACTGCATCGATGCGACCGGAATGCACATCGAACCGGAATCAAGTACATATATTATTTTTAAACACTATCTTTGAAGCTTGATATCAAGCCACAAGAGTGATGATTTCAGGCTCGGGTAGGTTTTAACATTGGGGAACTTGATCGTTCTTATGATCCATTGGAAAGCAACACCTATAACCCAACATCACATCATTCGAAACCAACAAATCCACATGGTTTTTAAAGGCTCCCAGGCCGCCCTGGGTCTCCACGCAACGCTAGCTTGGGCCCGTAACGTAAACGGTACACCGCGCCCCCCCCTTGTGTGATCTGGGTCCAGGATGGACGTTCATGGAGAATCTAAGGATGGATAGACTGAGGTATCGTGGCATGGAAGGAATACGACCGATCGTTATTTGTTCCAAGAAGGAAAATCCAAAATGTAAATCATGGCCACGAGCTCAGGGGGGGAGGGAGGCGGATGGTCATAAGATGTATTGGAAATGAAGGACGAGGTTGAGAAACTCCAAGAATGGAGTTGACTGAAGTTGTGACTTGACTGACTAACTGTTGCGATGGATTTTAAATTGTACGTATTGACATACTTACTGTAAGTACTCAAGATCAAAGAATGTATGTACATACATATGTATAAAAAAAGATGATCACAAAGAAAAACCCTATCTTGTTCCAGAAAGTGATTCAAAGTCTGAGTTGAACATTTTGGAAAGAAGGTGAGGCAGACGATGTTTGAGAAGAAGTCTGAACGAGCTTGAGAGTGAGTGAACTGACTGATTTCACATTTGGCATGGAGTGACCCAGAAAGAGGTCAGGGTATCTTCTTACTTTTCAACCTGAATATAATATGCAAAGGTACGCCCAAGGGGTGAATGTTAAGTACTTTAGAGCACATCGTTCCCCCCCCCCCCCCCCTTTGTTTCCACTTGCGTCGTCACTGCTGAGAGCCCAGTGATCTTCGACACCCACCTCACCAGTCCATCCATCGACCCCGCAGTCACCAAGCATGATGACTGAGTTGAACATACCGGTCTCATCACTTTTTTTACTCTGATTTGGCTCTTAAGTCCTTGGCTGCTTTCAGCCGATCAAATCCAAAATAGAATTCCCCCACACCCCCCACCCCACACCCCAAGGACTTTGGTCGGTCGTTCTACGCCTGGTGATCGTCCTTGAGAACTGATTAGCCTCCAAAGGGCTCTGATGATCAAAAGAAGAGGGATGATGATGAGCTCGATCTGGTCACCTGGCTCAAAGACTCCTGAAGTCTATCACGAGCTTGATGGGGTCCTGAGGATCAAAATCCGGGCTGATCGGCCTCTGTCTTCTAAACTCAACTGTCAAACTCATGATGGCAGACAAGCTCGAGAGATCCGAAGAACAAACAGGTTGAGAATCGATCTGTCATCGAATCGGATCAGAGGTCGATTCGAGGCCTATGGACTAGAGTGACAGAAAGTTTAGTTCCTCACTCATCGATCTCCATCTCAATCGGTCTTGGGGTCTCATCGAGCCTGCTCAGGCCAAGGGAATCAACCCTGAAGGGTTCGATCGATCGGAATTCGACCCTTGCTGCTTCTTCCTGTCTTATGATTATAATCAGATGGATTGGGTCTTTGGTTGGTCAGAAGCTCGTGAACTTGATGCCTTCTTGCCTTGCTGTAGAGAAGCCCCAAAAGGCTTGGATGACATTAATGATCCTCAGCATCTGGCTGGTGATCATTCCAAGCAGAGGGCTGGTGATCCTCGACCTACTGACCTACTTGATGGCGATCACAACGAAATTCTTGGTTGGAAATCTAAACATCAAACACTTTGGGCGGCCAGGATTCGATGCTCTGTGTCCGGTCAGATGCCATCATCCTCACCATCTTGAACTTTGTCAAATCTTTCCCTTGATCCATTTCCGACCCCAGCCTGCTTGATACCATGACTTCTCAGCTTGAATGGAGTCAAGGATTTAATCAAACTTCAGGAAACATCATCACAGTTGGCCATCTTTCCAAATACCCATAACTCTCAAGCCATCTGGCCTGAATGGATTCAGTATCAAATCGATCACTATCCGTTTCTTGATGGATGAATGACCCATGATGTCAGGGGGTGGTGAAGCTTTGATAAGACAAACTTGGACCTATATTTTGAACCCAATGAATTTCTGATGGCACCTCTTTATTTTTGAATGCACATCATACATACCCAATAGTTTTGGGTGTGCATCGATCCAGACACCAAGAGTTTAAGTGGAAAAATGACCAGTGACACCCTTAGTTTTGGTAAGCACAGTTCCACATGCCAAAAGGATATGATTTGCACATGTGGATGTATGGATGCCAATAAGACTGTTATGCGGACCTGCACACACCAAAGAATGGTGTGTCACTTCTCAATCATGGAAACCTTCAAACTATTTTAAATCAATATTCAAAATCGAATCGAAATTAAAAAGAGATGAATTTGGAACATAAATAGGTCGATGAGGTCTAGGAGAATGTAATAATATAGATAGAATACTTTTAGCTTGATCATCTTGACGCAGAGATATGTCAAACTATCAAAACCGATCGAATAAGAAACAACGAAACGATAAAAAAAAAAAAAAAATCAAGGAGCAGGAAAACTCAAAAGTATTATTTTAAATGTGGATTCCCAAACAAAACTTGGGTAGGTTCACTTGCTAACCCCACCTGTGAATTCCCACTCCTCAAGACATTAAAATCATGTTTTTGTTGAGGTTTGAGTTAGATGCCCCAGTGAGATGGTTGAAGAGGATGGTATGAAGTCTTTGTAACATCAAGAGGAACGGATCTAGGGAGTCAAGAGAGGGGCACTCCGGTTCAAAGTAAGACAGAACAGATGATTGTATTTCACCAGGTCAAGCACAGGCTTAAATAGAGTAAGTAAAGTGTGGCTGACCAGTGGTTAAGAAAAGATGTAATGAATAACAGTAATGAATAAGGATTATCAGGAACACACAAGATGTCACAGATATATAAGTCTTAGGAAGTGGGCCACTGTAGATGAAGGATAAAGGAGGCACCAGAGATGGTACTGCCGGACCAACATAAAGACATCACTAGACAATCATACTTATGGTAAAAGCTACTGTAGGTAATGATAAAGATGATACTCAAAATAAGACTAACAAGCTTATTATAGAGATCACACTAGACATAACACTTAGAGCAGAATAAAAGAATATAAAGCTTAATAAATGGTTGCACTCAAGTATTAGGCAACACAATAATATAAGACTAGAATTCTAACAGTTTTCATAATGGCCCAAAAATCACAGCACCACCCCTGTGCTTATGTTCTCCACCTAAAAATCACACACACACACACACACACACACACACACACACACACACACACACACACACACACACACACACACACACACAAACACAAACACACACAGTTTAATTTGTAGGTTTCACACCTAAGATTTGGTCAGAAATGACAGATCATGTATAGGTTGGAAGTTATGGACAAAAGAATGTTGGGTAAAAATCCCTGGACACCTCTGATTGACCCTGAATGTATGAACAAAGCATTCCTGCATCAAGGAACACATCATTCCCAGATGAAAATCCTGAATTCAGCAGATCTGATCTGTGGGTCCAAGATTAGAAAATAATAAAGATCTGGATAGGTACAGAAACTAACCTCTACAACCTAGACAGATCGTTCATGTGTATTGAAAGAATTGAAATATGGATAGATTTTAATCCAAAGGAGATCATAAATCAAATAAAAATTCTGAAAAAGAAAGTTTAAACCTTTTGAGAATGAAAATCAAATGATTGAATTCACCATGGAAGTAACAAATCCTAATCTTTGAAGAGAGAGAGAAAAAACACACACACACACACACACACACACACACACACACACACACATGCATTGAGAGATTGGCCAAGAAGATAATAAAAAGATCCTTTAAGTGATCAACAGATTTTAGAAAATCATTAAAAAACTAACTACTGATGGTTTCATTGAAATAAAATCATTATAAAAATCAAATTTGATGTGGGATTGTTAAATTAGAAAATAAAAAAAAAGGACCAATCCAGATCCACAAATCATTCACTGATCCTACCAATCCAAAATGAGCTGAGCTACATCACCCAGAGGATGTTTCAGTCCAGCTCTGACTGGCTATATAGCCTAAGTACATCAGCCATTCCATCTCTACCTGCCCTGAGGAGGCTCCCTTAATCCCCCAAAAGAAGGTATTTATACAACACCTTTTTAGGACTTCTTCCCATACAACTTCAGCATATAAATCATCCCAGAAAACTATGCCAAAAGCTATCAAAGTGCTTATGAGAAGTGATCAAGTCATTTATGGAAGAATGATTATGAAATTATACTACTATTGATTCAAACATCATGATCCTTTTCACTGGAGAGAAATCAATAAGCCATCCCTCTTAGATCCAAACCCTTCAAAGTTTTGAAACCTTTCAGGTAACCAGAAAGTGACTTCTCAAAGAAGTGAATTATTTTAACTCTGCTTTGACTTGAGTGATACCATATCCCAGCCATCTCACTTGATCATGAGGTTTTAGCCCTTAGTGTTAAGTCATAAGGAAACCACCGTTTTCTCCTGAAGAAGAGTTATTGAAGAACCCCAGTCTGTATAAACTGTGGCCACTCTTTGAAATTTAATGATTGATCATATTGAAAGACCTCTAACCAAACCATTAAAAACTTGAACAATGAACAATTATATGTATCCTTGGCAGATCAATCTTTTCTTAATCTTAAGAATATTATCATTCTTTCCTTCTATCAATTTCAATATCTAAATCACTGGGAGGTTCCTTTTATCTCAAATCTGACTTTGCCTTGGAATATCAGCACTCATCCCACCAGATCAATTATTGGAATCTAGGGATCCAAGAGGGGTGTTTTTTTTTTGAGGGGGGGGGGGGGGGGGGGTGGAATCTAATTTGGAAAATGAGAAAGGGAGAAAATGTCAAGAGGGTGGTGAGATTGTTGATGTGGGATGAGAGAGAGAGAGAGAGAGAGAGAGAGAGAGAGAGAGAGAGAGAGAGAGAGAGAGAGAGAGAGAGAGAGAGAGAGAGAGAGAGAGAGAGAGAGAGAGAGAGAGAGAGAGAGTAGAGTTTGGGGTAGCTATTGTATAAATGTGGAAGGCAGGTAGATCGATTGATGGATTCAAATTGGTCTCAAGGTTGTGATGGATGTTGTTGTCATTTTCAGCCTTGGTCTGAATGAAATTCATGATTGTCCTCATCAGACTTGTCAAGTCTGATGAAGGGAGATGATTGATGGATTATGGTTAATGGGGCATGGAGGTGTGAATGGATTTCTTGTATTGATGGATGATAATGCATATTGGTAATTTTGGTTTTCTAAACCAGACCAGTCATTTTCAGGAAACCAACCATTTTTAAATATAACCGTTAAGGGGTAGGTGTATTTCAGAAACCAGCCATTAAAATGGTTGGTTTCCAATTGCAGGTTTTCTAAATCCAATACAACCTGATGGACTATTTTTGGGCAGAATATAAAAATTATGGGTTAAAAAAAAAAAAACATCAAGAGCCATAGAACGATTATAAAATTACCCATTTGATTGGGGGAATTCTAAAAATTCTTTTTTTTTTTTTTCTAAATTTTTCAACACTGAAAAAAAAGAAAAAAAAAAATGAAAACATCCATTTCAGAAATAGTTGGAAAAAAAAAAAAATAATGAAAAACTTAGTTCTTTGAAGAAGGTTCATGATTTCTAATGGAATTTGGATAACTTTGTACCAAGCCTAGAAAATGATAGAAAAAAAAAAAAAACTAAATGTACATAGTTCACAGTAAGAATTTAAATTGTTTTTGAATATTTTGACAAAATGTGTGTCAAGTAGAAAAATAAAAGCATCAAATGTTTTTTTTTTTTTTTTTTTTTTTTTTTTAAAAAAAAAATATTTCTTTGAATGAGAATCCAAATTTCTAGTAAGATTTAAATCACTGAAAAAAAATAAAAATAAAAAGAAATACAAAGGATGGTACATAAAACTAAATTATGAGAAGGATTCAAAATCTTTTGAGACATTCCAACCCATGATTCATTGAGTAAAATAATAAGATTGATGAAATCAATAATCAATTTCCATGAATGGAAATTTATTATTGGATGGCATTCTACTTAGAATCCTTTCATATTTTTTTAGATTTTTTAAAACTAAGTAGAAATATTTCATCAGAGAAATCAACATTTCATTAAAAATTAAAAATCAAAATTCATGATGCACATTAATAATCACAGAAATATCAAAAGTTGATTTTTTTTTAATGAACATTAATCTATCTTTCTCATTCTTCTCCTTCTTTTACTCAATCAATTTTCAATTAGAATTTTTCAAAATTTTGGAATCACTCTCAAAATCAAGTTGTAGGTAGCATGTTTGATTTTTTTTTTTTTTTTTTGAATTTAGTACAGATCCATTGTCAGCTGGCTACTATTCAGAACCAACTGACTAAAGCCTAAAACAAATAAAATATAAATGAATTAATAAATAAATATGAAAATAATAAAATAAAATAAAAATAGGGAATAAAGCCTTAATTTGTAAGAAATCCAAAAATATTATTTAAAAAATGGATTTGTGGTGCCAATTTAGGTAGGGTCACCCACTGGCACCACCATCCATTTCTGACTCCTTCAGGTAGAACTATGCTCACTCATGTACCCTTGCTATTAACATCCGCAAGTACTGGTTTCTGACCAAAAGTTTGGTCAGAAACCCATAATTATGTAAGCTTAACCCCCACAAATTCGGAATTTAGGGCCCTGCAACCTAATGTAATATTTACCCATTGTGATATGTACCCATTAGCAGATACAGGGCTCCTGTAATTTTCCCAAAAAGGGATGTTACAGCCCTATTACAGTACTAAGAGGATACTGTAGCACCCCAGGACAACCACTATAGTTACAGCAGATGTCCTGCTTCGGGCTAGAACACTCCCAAAGCCCCCAAACCTCAGATAAACCCTGAATCACCCTAAATGTAATATGTACACATTAGAAGATACAGGGCTCCTGTAATTTTCCCAAAAAGGAATGTTACAGCCCTATTGCAGTAATAAGAAGATACTGTAGCACCCCAAGACAGTCACAATAGATACAGTAGATTCCCTCCTTTGGGCCAGAACACTCCAAACAGTCCCCAAACCTCAGATACACCCTGTATCACCCAATTAAGGAAGAAAGGCCCCTGTATGTATTTGTGGCTGTTACAGTACAAATTAGCCCATAAACAACCAATAATGACCAATAAGGCCTCAAAATCGAAGTTGCGAACAGGTTTCAGAGGTCTAGGACATACTTCCAAGTCCCTAGCCTCAGTAAACAAGGGCCTGTAATTAAATTATTAGCCTCAAATCAGGATACATGACTGGTACAATGATATCACTTGAGGCTTGGAAATGTGTATCAAGCCCCAAGCATGATGACATAGGGCTTCCTGTACCTCTGTAGTAACTAGAGCAGGTCCACAAAAACACACTGATGGCTCCTTGGCCTCAGAAATAGCCTGGGTCACCCTCCTTTGGCTGGTAAAAGGACTGTACCATGAGGGGACCCAAACAATATAAATAAAGGACCTTCCCCCAGCTATTTTTACCACATTCATCCAGTCATATAATCATTATTGCTTCAGATATTTTCTTCCTCAAGCCATCAAACACTTATAAGAAATAAGTGTTTGAACCTGGACCACTTTCTGATAAAATTGTAGACCATAATTCTTGAATCCCTGTTTTTTGGCCAAATTGAAAAACCAACCATTCAGCCTGCCCCAGTACCAACTTCCAGCACCCTGAATCCTTGAATATTGGCCCATTCATCAAGAATAATTCCGGATCTAGACCTAGTAAGTGATACTGCTGACTTATAGCCCTTTTTGTAGGTTTTGCATAACCTATGCCCCAAGGAAATTACAGTACATACCCTTCTTGAAAGGAATCCTTGTCAACCCCACAGGCACCACAATTTCTCCTATATTCTACTTAAAAGACATATACCTGTGTTCCGGAGGGCTCAACAACCCCATCAAGGTCTTGGCCCCTCCATTTAAATTTATTTTATAATTATATCAATAAATTTAACCCTTTTAGCCAAATCATATACCTGGCATTTTATCTTATTTTTGATCCAAACTTTCTATCACCTCTAGTAGCTAGAAGGAGTGAGGTCCTTGGCATCTAGTAGGCTGGCATCCATCTATGTTTCATCAGAAATATTAGTTTTTCAAAGAGATGAATTATTGAATTTATTATTATTATTATTATTATTATTATTATTATTATTATTATTATTATTATTATTATTATTATTATTATTATTATTATTATTATTATTATTATTATTATTATTATTATTATTATTATTATTATTATTATTATTATTATTATTATTATTATTATTATTATTATTATTATTATTATTATTATTATTATTATTATTATTATTATTATTATTATTATTATTATTATTATTATTATTATTATTATTATTATTATTATTATTATTATTATTATTATTATTATTATTATTATTATTATTATTATTATTATTATTATTATTATTATTATTATTATTATTATTATTATTATTATTATTATTATTATTATTATTATTATTATTATTATTATTATTATTATTATTATTATTATTATTATTATTATTATTATTATTATTATTATTATTATTATTATTATTATTATTATTATTATTATTATTATTATTATTATTATTATTATTATTATTATTATTATTATTATTATTATTATTATTATTATTATTATTATTATTATTATTATTATTATTATTATTATTATTATTATTATTATTATTATTATTATTATTATTATTATTATTATTATTATTATTATTATTATTATTATTATTATTATTATTATTATTATTATTATTATTATTATTATTATTATTATTATTATTATTATTATTATTATTATTATTATTATTATTATTATTATTATTATTATTATTATTATTATTATTATTATTATTATTATTATTATTATTATTATTATTATTATTATTATTATTATTATTATTATTATTATTATTATTATTATTATTATTATTATTATTATTATTATTATTATTATTATTATTATTATTATTATTATTATTATTATTATTATTATTATTATTATTATTATTATTATTATTATTATTATTATTATTATTATTATTATTATTATTATTATTATTATTATTATTATTATTATTATTATTATTATTATTATTATTATTATTATTATTATTATTATTATTATTATTATTATTATTATTATTATTATTATTATTATTATTATTATTATTATTATTATTATTATTATTATTATTATTATTATTATTATTATTATTATTATTATTATTATTATTATTATTATTATTATTATTATTATTATTATTATTATTATTATTATTATTATTATTATTATTATTATTATTATTATTATTATTATTATTATTATTATTATTATTATTATTATTATTATTATTATTATTATTATTATTATTATTATTATTATTATTATTATTATTATTATTATTATTATTATTATTATTATTATTATTATTATTATTATTATTATTATTATTATTATTATTATTATCATTATTATTATTATTATTATTATTATTATTATTATTATTATTATTATTATTATTATTATTATTATTATTATTATTTTTATTATTATTATTATTATTATTCTTAGATTGAACTATTTTGGATAATTTATTTTCTTTCCTTTTATTAATCTTATTTATGAATTCTACGGTTTTTGTTATGTTTCTAAAAATATTTTCTATATTCCATCAGAGGTTTACATGTTTATTGAAACAGACCAAATTTTTTTTCTTTCTGAGTTTATTCTTGCACTTGATTGAGATTGTTTTCTGGTTTTTAATCTTATTTGAATTCCTCTCATCCAATAGGTTTATGCGGAATATCTGTATATTCACTTAATTTTTCAAGAGTCTATTGACATTCCATCACAAACAATAATTTTAATTCAAAGAGATCAATTCTTAATTTAATTATTCTTATCATTTAACTTGATGAATCATTTTTTGAAAAATTCCAAAAGAATTAAGTTCCCCTCATAATATAGGTATATCTATTATTGTTATAGGTCTTCTTTTTTTTCTTTGAAGGTATTTAAATATTACTGGAAATTTCAAATCTTATTCAAGAAATCAATTTTTTACATTGAATGTTTTATTTTTTTTATTTTTTTATTTTATATATTTTTTTTAAAATTTTTTAACACATTCAAATTATTGTTGTAAAATATATATATTTATTGTTTTTGTTTTGTTGTTATGCTTGGTACCAATTTATTTAAATTCCATTAAAAATTGTGAATTCTCTTCAAGGAAGTATGTTTTTTATATTTATAATTAATGGTTTGTGTATTTGATGTTTTTCTTTGTTGAAAAATTGAGAAATATATGAATCACACTCATCAAATAGTTATATTCAGATTTTTTTATGTTTGTGACAAAGGTATTTATTTTTCACCAGAAATAACAATTTTGGTGTAAACAAGATGAATTTTAATCATTCTTCTTATTTTCCTTACATTTTAAAAGTTTTTTTTTCAAATATGAGCTCTGATTTCAATTAAATGCTTAAAATTGATATTTATTGCACTTTTAAATATTAAAACAACTCAATTTGTGTCCATCAGCAAATTAAAAAAAGAGTTGTAACCCAGACCAACCTCATGGGAGGTCTGAAGGCCTTGATATTTTTTTAGCCCCAAAGACCTCTATTCATGTTTACAGGCGTTGGGGGGCCCAAGAAATCCGTAAAAGTTGTCAGCTCTTTGATACCAGTAACTTGCAGAACTTTAGCTACAGAGAGTGATAAAGTAATGGAATAATAATATTCCCAAAAATAAACACATAAAAAGCTCCAAATAATAAATATTTAGAGATATTGAAAGTTTTGATTGGTTTGGTTAAAATTGTTTTCAATATTTTAAAAAGAGGGGCCACATTATTATACTACTGGATATCTTTACAGACAAACAAACTCTCTTCAAGGGGCCACCTTTGGCAGTGTAAAGACCTTAGAAATAATGGTGGTTGACTTTTAAGGACTTATCCTTCTGGTGTGGCAGGGAAAACAGCACGCAGGCCAAGGCAGGAAGGAACTAACTCACTCTTTGAGTATTAATCCACTGATAACCTCCACAGAATCAGATCAAGGGTTTCAGAGCAGAGATGGGGTTGATTGCTTGACTAAACTTGACTGTATCAATAATGGTTTCAGAAATAATTTTAAAATATATCGAACTGGGCCATAGATCACTTGCTTTTCTCATATAAGCACTTGATCACAGATGGTAAGATGTTTGGGAACTAATTAATAAATTTCTAAGTAACTGGGGAACAATAAGCCAAAGAAGGTCCATATAAATCTATTTTTTTTTTAGGTGAAAAGAGCCTCCTCAGGGAAATTAGAGAGGTTAAGGATCAAGATCTAAGGCTATTAAAGGAAATATTTGCACTTCCTAAAGGTGCTTTCAACCAGACGAATTCAGATCTGCTGGATTTCTGCATTTTTTTAGCTGCAGGATCTGTTAATGTGTTAATTTTTGATGGTGATTATTCTGAACTTATCTTCACTTTCCAATATTGATATTGAACTGAACTGATCAGAAGTGGATTTTTATTGATTTTCCATCATCTTCTGATCAAGTTGATGATTTTTAATGATTTTCATGATCACTTCTTGATATTTCTTGGTGATTCTTAAGGATCTGAATTGGTTTTGGTTGTGATGGTCTTCAATATTTTTTTATTACTTAAAATAATTTAAAATTTATTATATAATAATTTTATTTAAGCCTTTATATTTTTAGACTATTTTTCATGCATACGCCATGACATTAGGTATGTATGGTTTATCCTTCCATGTTGTAGCTGTTGGTAGTGGTACCTTTTGTTAGTTTGGCCACAACAGATCTTGACGTGGGGATCCATCAATTCATCTGCGCGCTGTAGAGACTACTTTGGGTTGGGGTTTAAATTTAGCAAATTGCTTTCTGGAAGTCACTTGAGTGGTAATTTAGTACTAAAACTATTGATAATATAGAAGAATACTAAGGGTGGTTTTGAATTTCCTGCCCCTCTGAATACTATATTAGTCTCACAAAAATAAAAGAAAAGATATTGGTGGCTGATTTCCAGAGAGAGTTGCTACTATAGTAGTATCTATCAGACCTTGGATCAGTTTATTCAAGCCTGATAAGGAAGAAATGGTGGAACAGATAGTTGACTGTGGCTATAGAAGCTGAGTAAGGGAAGAATCCTTTATCTAGTCTTATCCTTTATATATTTTTTCTTATGCTATTGGTTACTAATGGATAATCCTTTGATGTTACAGGTGGTTATTTTATAAATATAAGGGTTTATCATGGTTGGTAATTGTTGATATGCTTTAAAAGGGTTCAATATTTTTATAAGGGGTGACCACCCCAGGCTGGGTGCCTGGGGGGATGATGATGGGCCAGGTGGCCTGAGATGGGTAGTGATACAACTTGGATAGGGCAGAGAGGCCCTCCTTAAATAGAAAATTCCTGCCCCCAGGGGTGCTCAAAGCTTCCCCTGAGGGTTCTCCCTGTTCTGGTGAGGAACAGTGAGATACAATTACATGAGACATTTCTGCTTGTTGGAAAAAGCTTGTACAGTTACATGAGGCATTTCTGCAGGTTGGAAAAAGCTTTTACAGGGATTTCATGCATGCACAGACCTGAATAAACTGCTGTGAAGTACAGATACAATATACTCCTTTGCAGTACTGGTAGTTGGTTTAGTGCTAATTGATTCTTCATACATGTGTTGTTGTTCAATCACTGGTGGTTTGTTTGGTGCTATTTGATTCTACCTACATGTATTGCTGTGAATTACTGGTGGTTTTTCTGGTGCTGCATGGTCTTGACTGCCTGCGTATATTGCTGGGTAGCCCTTTATTACTTGCACTGGTGGGTTGTTTGGTTATCAAATTCTTCTGAATACATAAATTGCTGTGTGCTTCTGGGGTTGTTTTTTTTGGCTCTGGTTGAGCCTGGTTCCACTGTCTGCTGCCTATACTGCTCCTGTATACTCCTGTACAGATTTATGTATGTATATTTGCTTGCTTGCTTTTTTTTTTGGTTCAGACTGGTTTAAATTCCTCCTGCCTGTATTGTTCCTGTATACTTCTGCACAGCCTTCTGCATTTATATTTGCCTGCATTCTGGGTGAAGTGGCAGGAGCTGAACTAGTTGCACTGCCTCCTGTATCTGTATTTCTGTATTCTGACTGAGTTGACAGGGTTGGTTTATGGTCCTGCTGTTGAGGTAAGATGTTACTGGTATGTACTTGTGGGTTTCCAAGGTATGTCTTTATGCCTTCCTCAGAGCTGTGACACCTGGTTGGGTATGAGTTTGCCACAGTTGAAGGTTTCTTGGGCTGTATCTTCTAATCCATGAGGGATAGGGGGGTACTTTGGCTGAGTGACTATAGGTTATTTTTTATGCAGAATCCATTTCTGAGGTTAATTTGAGGGTTTGAGCTGTTTTTACACTATAAAATTGAGTCTGATGGCTATAGGAGAGGTTAGGTCTACCACAGCGTGGGGTAGGACCTTCTGCATGCGTGGCAGTACCAGCTGCATGCGGGAATTCTGCATGCATGAATCAGATGTTCCAATGCCTACAAGGAAAAGCAGATGTGGGGACTGTATTTAGGGATTTAGGGCTGCGTGCAGGAATTGAAACAAAACACATCTCTGTGTGTAACTCTGAAAATATACAAAACACCTCAGCTTTGCCTGAATTTTAGGTGTGAAACCTAATTGTGAAAAAAGGTGAAATATAAATTGGCCAAAAAAGTGCCATAGTGGTACTCTAGCCTTTTGGTCACTTTTTATTTAATTATTTAAAATATGAAGGAGTAGGAATTCAAGAGTGGGGGTCAGTGAGTGACCCTACCTAATTTGGGGTGGGGGATTCATTTATGTAATAATATTTTGGGATTTCTCACTCCTTCTTTGGTTATATTTATTTATTCATTTGTTTTTTATTTTTGTTACTTTGAAAGATTTCTCTGTAAATAGTAGCAAGCTGACGTTCCCCCACTCCAAGAGATGTCTATATCTGAAAAATATTTCTTGGTTCTAATGTCCTTTTCTGGCCCTGTAATTCCTCAGGTGTATAGGTCCATCTGGAATGTTGTTCTCAGGAAACCATTCATATTTATCAGCTCAATCCACTTTATATATGACTAGGTTAAGTCTAACCTCCTTTCCTTGGATCCTATCATTTTCATCTTTGAGGATTTTACTGAATTTTCCTTTTTCTTTATCAGGGTCAGCTTCAATGGTTAATGATGATGAAGGGGACTTTTCTCCTTCCCTAGGGTAGAATTATTTTATCAGAATTACTGGGAAGACTGGGTTTTTTCTGGATAGCTCATTACTCAGTATGAATTCAACAGCATTCCTCCTGTGGAGATTTTTGATAGTAAAGGGTCCAACAAAGGGTGATATAAGTTTGTTATTCCCTGCCAAATTTTGGAAATTGGTGTTAGAAACTAAGACTTGATATCCAATTTTCAAACCAGTTTATTTGTAGTTTTTATCCCATCTTTTTTGGTTGTACTCAACAGCATCTTGAAAACACTTGGCAGCATG
This sequence comes from Puccinia polysora, assembly GCA_025617555.3. Taxonomy (NCBI): domain Eukaryota; kingdom Fungi; phylum Basidiomycota; class Pucciniomycetes; order Pucciniales; family Pucciniaceae; genus Puccinia; species Puccinia polysora. The sequence goes on along the minus strand of CM062612.1, from coordinate 24,117,395 downwards.
CTTATCAGCCATGTCTACCATTTTTTTGAAATCAATGGAGGTTTGATGGATGTTAGTTAGCTATTTGTTAATTTTATCCTTGGGTAACCTAGGAATCCATCCTCTTTCCAGTATTTAAGGGGCTTCCCCAGTAGTGGGATGCTTGCTGCTTTTATAAGCTATTTCCAAAGCAGGTAAAAGGATAACCCAATTGTGGCAGTATCCATCAGAATTCTTATATTTCAGACCAAAGCAACATAATATTTTGAGAATTTCCTCAATTTTTGGGTCATCCTTTCAGCTAATCCATCTGTCTGAGGGTGATAAGCTGTATAGAAGCCTAAAGTTGTTCCTAGCATATGATGGAGATTTCTCTGGAATTCAGAGGTGAACTTGGGGTCCCTATCACTGATAATAATCTTGGGGACTCCTACCTCTGCAAGGAGTCTTTTCAGAAAAACTTAATGCTACTTCCATAGCTGTGTCTTCCTTATGGTTGGGTAGGAATGTAGCTTTCTTGGTAGAACTATCTACTATGAATAGGACTGAGTTATAAGAATAAGCTCCTCCAGACGGCAAATTTGATTTTTTTAAGTTTTTAGAGTATTTGTCATGCAAATGTCATGACTTTACATATGCATGGTTCATCCTTCCATGGTTTAGCTGTCAGTGGCAGTACCTTTTGTTAGTTTGGCCACAACAGATCTTGATGCAGGGATCCATCAATTCATCTGCGTGCAGGGTAGGATCTGCTGCATACTTGGAAGGATCAGCTGCGCACAGGAATTCTGCACGCGTGAATCAGATGTTCTGATATGTAAAATGCAAAGCAGATGTGCAGGGACTGCATGTAGGGATGCAGGGCTGCGCACAGGGATTGTGACAAAACACATTTCCATGTGTAGCTCCTAAAATATACACAACACCTGAGTTTTGACTGAATTATAGGTGTGAAACCTATATGTGACAAAACAGGTGAAATATTAAGTTGTCCAAAAAAGTGCATAGTGGTACTGTAGCCTTTGGGCCACTTTTTATTTATTATATAAAATATGAAGGAGTAGGAATTCAAGGGTGGGGTTTGTGGGTGACCCTACCCAATTTTGGGTGGGGATCCATTTCTGATATAATATTTAAGGATTTCCTACTCATTCTTTGTTTTTATCAATTTATGGCCAATTTTAAATTTGCAACCTTGCAACCCCCCTTTACTACCAAAAACGGATTGCATGGCTCAATTTGCAACCCATTTAAGTTGCAAACAGCCATTTGCAACTCAGTGGGTTGTGAATGGCAATTTGCAACCCAGAATGGCTTGCAAACCGCCCCACGCGACCCACTCTGGGTTGCGAACCAACGGGACCCTTTCTGGGTCGCAAACCGCGCCAAGAAAACCATTTTGGGCAGTGAATGGCGAAAAAAAAACAATTTCTATTTTAGTATTTATTTCATTTTATGTATATGTTTTTTCATATTTTTATTTTTAATTTAATTTTTATATATTGATTTATTTATTCATTTCATTTCATTTAATTTTTTTACATTTGTATTTTTAATTTAATTAATTGATTTTTCTTATTTTTTTTATTTCATTTTATTTTTTTTATATTTTTTATATATTCACATTTTTAATTTAATCATTCATTTTATTTCTTATTTATTTATTTATTTTTATTTTTTATTTTTATTTTTATTTGTTTTTTTATTCATCTTTTATTTATTTATTTATTTATTTATTTTTCTATTAAAATAAAAAAATAAGATAAAAAAAGTAAAGAAAATATTTAAAATATATATATATATCCATTTGTGACTCAGATGGGTTGAAAACGGCATTTTGCCCCCTGTTCACAACCCCAGGGTGGGGAATTTAACATTGGCCTTAATTTATTTATTTTTTATTATTTTTTTTTACTTTGACACATTGCTCTGTGAATAGTAGCAAGCTGACAAAAGGTATGTTCTCCCACCCCAGGCAGCACTCCTAAAAATCTTTAGAATGTATTCCCAACCTTAACTGTTGATATTCATGAATTTTTTGTATTTAAAAATTTTCTTGAGGTTTTAATGCTTTCCTGGTGTGGAAAAACAAACCACAAGTCATGAATTAAGTAAATTGGCCTCTGTAGAAAGGAATCCAACTGAACCTGACATATTAAAAAGTTTCATTTGTAGACTGTTTCTTTATGAACTCATTTGAGTTTCAAAAATCTAAAAATTCAAATAAATAAATAAAAAAAAAACTTTGAAAATGAATAATTTTTCAGCTTTTCTAATTTCTTTTTGGATTTTTATTGTTCATTCTTTCTTATATTTTTTCAATTTCTTGGGAGGAAAAATTGACTTCTTTGAAGTATTAATGAAAAAATCATAAAAAAACATGCTTCCTTTGATTGAATTTCTGATGTTAAAACAGTTTGGATCTCATCCACAGCTTCATTTTCCACATTCATTTGTAATTTTAACATGATTCAAAGTGATTTTCCTGAAAGTTTCAATCATTCACTTTTTCCAGTGACACCATTTTTTGGCATGCACAGGTCCACACCAAAAAAATAACATTTACACATTTTTTTTTGGTTTGTGGATTTTTGCATTCCAAAGATATTGGAATGTGAACCTGTGTATGGCAAAAAGGTTGCTGTCATCTTTGGCATGCCATTAGTATGGTGTATAGAGCCTGTCTGAGCACCTGGTCATTTTTTTTTCTTTTTTTTTTTTCTTTTGTTTTCTTTTCTTTTGCTTTCTTTTGTTTTCTTTTTTTTTCTCTTTTTTCTTTTTTTTCTTTTTTTTCTTTTTTTTCTTTTTTTTATCTTTTTTCTTTTTTTTTTTTTTTCTTTTTTTTCTTTTTTTTCTTTTTTTTCTTTTTTTCTTTTTTTTCTTTTTTTTCTTTTTTTTCTTTTTTTTCTTTTTTTTCTTTTTTTTCTTTTTTTTCTTTTTTTTCTTTTTTTTCTTTTTTTTCTTTTTTTTCTTTTTTTTCTTTTTTTTCTTTTTTTTTCTTTTTTTCTTTTTTTTCTTTTTTTTCTTTTTTTTCTTTTTTTTCTTTTTTTTCTTTTTTTTCTTTTTTTTCTTTTTTTTCTTTTTTTTCTTTTTTTTCTTTTTTTTCTTTTTTTTCTTTTTTTTCTTTTTTTTCTTTTTTTTCTTTTTTTTCTTTTTTTTCTTTTTTTTCTTTTTTTTCTTTTTTTTCTTTTTTTTCTTTTTTTTCTTTTTTTTCTTTTTTTTCTTTTTTTTCTTTTCTTTCTTTTTTTCTTTTTTTTCTTTTTTTTTTCTTTTTTTTCTTTTTTTTCTTTTTTTTCTTTTTTTTCTTTTTTTTCTTTTTTTTCTTTTTTTTCTTTTTTTTCTTTTTTTTTCTTTTTTTTCTTTTTTTTTTCTTTTCTTTTCTTTTTTTCTTTTTTTTCTTTTTTTTTCTTTTTTTTTCTTTTTTTTCTTTTTTTTCTTTTTTTTCTTTTTTTTCTTTTTTTTTCTTTTTTTTTCTTTTTTTTCTTTTTTTTTCTTTTTTTTTCTTTTTTTTCTTTTTTTTCTTTTTTTTCTTCTTTTTTCTTTTTTTTCTTCTTTTCTTTTCTTTTCTTTTTCTTTTTCTTTTTCTTTTTCTTTTTCTTTTTCTTTTTCTTTTTCTTTTTCTTTTTCTTTTTCTTTTTCTTTTTCTTTTTCTTTTTCTTTTTCTTTTTCTTTTTCTTTTTCTTTTTCTTTTTCTTTTTCTTTTTCTTTTTCTTTTTCTTTTTCTTTTTCTTTTTCTTTTTCTTTTTCTTTTTTCCTTTTCCTTTTTTTTTCTTTTTTTTCTTTTCTTTTTTTTCTTTTCTTTTTTTCTTTTCTTTTTTTTCTTTTTTTTCTTTTTTTTCTTTTTTTTTCTTATTTTTCTTTTTTTTCTTTTCTTTTTCTTTTTTTTCTTTTTTTTCTTTTTTTCTCCTTCTTTTTCTTTCTTTTTTCTTTTTTCTTTTTTCTTTTTTTCTTTTTTTCTTTTTTTCTTTTTTTCTTTTTTTCTTTTTTTCTTTTTTTCTTTTTTTCTTTTTTTCTTTTTTTCTTTTTTTCTTTTTTTCTTTTTTTTCTTTTTCTTTTTTCTTTTTTTTTTTTTTACAAAAAAAGTGTGCATGAAGCCCAAAAAATCCACCTTGGTGCCCTGTCCAGTGCCAGTTGGCACACAGCTAAATCAGCCTGGCGCCTTGCCAAGTTGGCTTGGGTGCCAATCAAAGCTGGTTGTGCTGACCCATTCTCAAGCATAATTTTTTGCTTAGTTCATCTCAAAAATTACCCATATGTATGGTCTATCAAGCCCATTTGCGTGCACCAGACCAATTTGGCCTGGTACCAAGTCAACCTTGGCTGAGTGCCCAAGAAAGCTTTGCTAGGTGCCAAAATGGCTTTGATAGGCGCCACGTGCGCTTTAGCGGCTTTTTGAATAACTTTGGCCGGCACCCAAACGGGCTCTACAGACCATATGATGAGTCAGACAACTTATATGCTAACCATTCTTTTTCAGATGCTATATTTTGTAGATACATGGCTTGGGATTGAATTTAAGAAATAAGATTTTTTTTTTTCAGAATTTTTGCGATTGAAATCCTAAAAAATGATCCGAGTCATCGCGAGCAGCTTTGATCGGCGCCCAGGGGAACTTTAAAGATAATTTGGCTGTGTGCCAACGCGCGCTTGTGGTGGCGCCCAAATCACTTGGCCAGGCGCCAAGGGATCTTTACAGGGCGTCATGCGCACTTACTAAAAACCAGAATAAGTTTATCTGCCGCCCAAACGGGCTTTACACACTATGGATAACACTCACGAGTCTGGTGCTTGTGTGTTCCATACCTTATGACATCACACCGTCGTCATCGGTCCAAGCGTCGATTTGTCTGGTTGCCGGTTGAGGTACATAACATACTCGGACTCTCACAATACCAGCCTACGATGTAGCTTGAGGGGGGAATACTTGACAAGATGGCACCAGACACACTTTTAACTCGAGACAATGAAGCCAACAGCTCCGGGACGGAAGAGGAGCGGATGGAGATTAAGATGCCAGATTTTAATCAAGAGTGTCATCCATCTACCCACAGCGTAAGAAAACCCTTCAGAGATCCGATGATGAGAGGCGGTCGAGCCGAGAAGTTCAAACCCCACGAGCTCGTGCAGATCAAACGATTAGAAAGCGAACTCGCCAGATTGAACGATGGTGATAGGATCCTAAGGAACCTGATGATTCAGAAGGTCGAACATTCAACCAACAAATGGATCGATGTCGGAAGGTGAGGACGATCAAATCCAAGCTCCTTAAACCGTTTGAGCCTAAGATACCTACGTCATGAACTGATTATTGGTTGCTCTGCTGCCTACGACAACTACGTCTTCAACGCACTAACTAACATCAATCCATATATCAAGAGAGGCAGCAGAATACTTATGGAATTTGATGGGAAAAGACCCGTCACGATTTGAATCCAATGATGAGGGCTTCATCAGCTCGAGGACAACCTGGGGAAGTCATGGTCGAGCGAGTGGTAACCATTGGAACGATTTGAATGAGAGGCAACAATCATTGAACAGTCCAGAAACGGTCGAGATCGACCAACCACTCGAATCCTCGCCCGTGGGCTTGGATAGTTTTCATTTAAGTCCATCTGAAGAACTACCGACGGCGAATGAGCTCATCGAACGATTTGATTCGGTCCGACGTTATAATGCACGTGGACTTGTCGATCAGGACCATCATGACCCATTAGAGAAAGAACTACGTCTCGAACGTGAACGGTCCGAAAGTCAGATCCCTACGGTCGGATGGAATGACTTTCTTGAGAAGACTCAGAGAAACGTGGGTTGGATGATGGAGCGAATGGGACTCGAGTAAGCTCCTCCGGCACTCCCAGTTTCCTCCTCGTCTCCTCTTTCATTATGATCTCCCAACCACCCTGCTACCTATCTGATCAGCATTCATTCTTTCTTCCCACCCTCGTTCTATCCCCATCGCGGATATCCGATAACCCCGGTGACGGCTATGATCAATCATCCATCATCGATGTAAGTCCTGCGTTATTTGGTTGGGACCAAGTTGAAGGGGGTTGGAAATTATAGAAGACTATGCGTGATTAATATCTTCACCATAAATAGATCCCCAGATATTAAATTTGAGCTTTCCACTGTGGCGCTTTTTGGGGCCCCACTCCCCGTGGCGCAAAAGCCTCCAGATGGATCTTACAAGGTTGATGTGATGTAAAAGGAGTTAAATATATACCAACAGGCAAATACTAGTTAATAAAAATGGCAAAAACTATAACGCCTGGTCAAACGCTGTAATGATACTACAAGCCATTGACTTTGACCAGTATCTGGTAAACAAGAACCAAATCCCAGGAAACCAATCACTACTTCACCGCCACGCTACCGAATGTTTATTATGTTCATAGTTAATAAACCTCATGAAATCCCGAGAATCCACCCAACTGAATTCAAAATTCCAAACCTCCAACAATGCCATAAAATATCCTAGACCCATCAAACCATAGAACAATATTGAAGATCTCCATGTTAAAAATGCCAGCCACAATATCTTTCAGATAAAGAAAACCCTTCAACACCTAAATCAAGGCCCCACTACTTTTCAGCCTACTTATCAGCCCCTAAGATAGCAAGGCACTTTCAAACTTTTAGCTGCCAGAATTGATGAGGATAGAAGGAATACATCATACAAATTTTCAAAAGAAATCTGTAAAAATATGGCTATTAATTGAATGCAAGGAGAAGGTCTGGTGATTAATTGTTTGAATATTGATTAATAAACTAAATGAAAATAGGGGTCACACTTATATCAGAAGTATTTGACAGCTCTTCTTCAGGGGATTAAACTGAAATTCTGAAATCCTGGGTCCTTGGGACCTTATTAAAAGAAATTACTACACATCAAAGACATAGTACGGCAGAGCCTGGGTGGCAGTATAGCCAAATCAGGGAGCAATAGCTTTGTAAGCAATGATAAGATATGTGCCTGCAGCAACTTGCATGGTTAATGGTTTCAAGCCTGATTGGGGTGCTTGACAACTAAGAACAGTGAAAATTGAGTTATAAGGACAGAATTGGTAAATTCACTATTGGACTAAAGCCATTAATTTTAGAATTTTGGGATCCAGAGGCTACTGGAGTGGTAAAATAGGAATGACTACAAGTGGTGGAGGAGCTTTTACAACGGGAGTGAAAGAGTCACAACAAATCATACCAAAAGAAAAAATGAGGAGGGGTCAGATGAAAAGAAAGGAAAAACAAAACAAATGGAAGTACAAGCAGAAATTGATGATTTGTGAGAAAGCAAGATATTGGTGTTCTCAATAAGAGCTGAATCTTGGTTACAGGGCCTGATGAATTTTAGAAGAGCTTAGAGCAAGAAGTCTTGGTTGTTCCCAGTTTAATGGTGATGATAAAAGTATGCAGGATGTAATAAGATGCAGAAAATGAGAAGGCTTTTAATCAGAATTGTATCCTGGTAGTTGCAGTTATGATATAGGAGAATGGATGCAGAGAGAATTGAGAATGGTCAAACAAACCTATTTTTATGTCTTGGGAGCCTGAGCAGGCATGGGCAAGTCCAAAAAGAGTAAGGCCTTGTGTTATGCTATGAACTGATTCATATTTACATTTAACAGGGTCAGATTAAAGGGTATTTTTTATTGTTGTGCATTGCTTAGGTTGATTTCTAGTCTAAAAATGGCAATGTGATACACTCAAAGAACCTTCTAGTCTTAGCTCTTTTTTAAGAATCTGAGGAGTAAGAGTATTGAGGTTGAGAGTATTGAGTCTGAATATCTTGAAATTAATAAACTAGTTTAAAATTAAAATTAATTCATTCCTTGTTGGGATAGTGTATGAGATGATATTAAAATGGGTTGAGGATACCAATAGCATAAAAAGGGGGATTTTGCGTATAACACTTTGTCTTTTTCAAGCATTTATCAGGGTAAGAAGGGGTGGAGAAACTGTTTGAGGAGGCTAACAGGGTAACTAGGTGCAGGAAAGAATTTTTTGTGGGTACTTAATAACAGGAAGAGCTTATACATTTCAAGATTCTGGTTTTTAAACTTAATAACCAGGTATCTTCCAATGCAAAAACATCTCTGTTCAAAATTTGAAGCCAAGTCAGTACTGATTTTGGTGGGTTACTTCTAATTTAATTTTGTGTTTAAATCTCTTAGACATTTTCTGAAAAATATTAGGACTTGGAAAATTATTTGAATTTTATCTTTTTGTTGTTTTATGCAGGTGAAAACTAGACTCTTTCTCTTTTAAAATCCAGGAGAAATAGTTAGGAATTTAATTTTAGTATGATCCTCCAAGCTTTAATGCATTCTCATGTAAGCAAGCTACTATTTCAGACCCAGCTGGCAAAAGTATCTAAAATATTATAAATGAATAATAACTCAAATCCAGAATGGGAAATGATTAAGTTTTATGGAAGAAATAGATTCCCTACCCAAGGAAATGTAGGGTACTCACTGAAACTACCACCAAAATTCTACTATTAAACCCTTAGTTCAATGTGCCAAAATAAAACACCAAACTGGCAATTTTTTGCGTTTTGAATATTTTACATGATACATCATGTGCATTTTAAACAACAAATCATGTGCATCTTACACAAAAAATCATGTGCAATTTAAATTACTAAGATTACGTCCCATGAAAAAAGAATTCCTTTGGCTACTGAAAGTGATAGAATGGAAAAATAATAAAATTCTCAAAAATTAACCCTGAAAAAGCTCCAAAAGAATAAATATGATTAATGATGGTGCAAGGTCTGTATGGCTTGTTTAAAAGTTTTTAAATGTAATTAATAATAATATTTAAAAGAGGAGCCACAGTTTAAACAGACTGGGGGTCATTTACACCTGTCTTCAGGAGATTAACTTTGAATATTTTACCCTGGAACAATGTTTGAGATTTATTGGCCCAAAAGCTTAGTCAATTTCAGCTTGCTACTATTGCAGAGCAAGCTGCAAAAGTAACAAAAATAACATAAAAATAATAATAATACAATTAACCAAAGAAGGAGTAGGAAAACCATGAATTTTATTACAGAAATGGCTTTTCCACCCAAAATTAGGTAGGGTCACTCACTGACCCAACCCTTGAAATCCAACTCCTTATATTTTTAAATAATTAAGGAAAGAAAAACCAAAATACCACGGAACCACCATTGAGCTTTTTGGCCAATTAAATATTTCACACATATTGTCACGTATAGGTTTCACACCTAAAATTAAGTCAGAATTGAGGTGTTGTGTATATTTTAGGAGTTACGGACGGAAATGTGTTTTGTCACAATTCCCACACGCAGCCGCGGAAGCCAATGCACCTGCGCGCGGCTGAGATACAGCCCTGTCACTCTGTCAAGGTTGTGTAAGTAGCCCCGGGCCTCTGAAAAGTACGCAGCTGCGGGGCTACGGGTTCACAGAGTGACAGGCCGCCTGAGAAGCTTAGGTACTGCCTAAACATGCTACAACCCACACTGGAACATTCTACATATGTAATAAATGTTCCCATGGATAGTAGATAGTTAAAAAGTACATGATATTATATAAAAATACTTAAATAACCCTCATATGTATCTTTTATTAAATATAATTGAAAATACCAAGAGTGTCAAAAATAAGACAATGACAACTTCTAAAAATATATTAAGATACTTTAATATACTTTTATGAGGATTTCTAGGAATCAATATCTTCTGGACATACTAAGAAAACTAATGATGTAAAAATATTACATGAATTCCCATGAATTATATTTTCAAGTAATTATTTTAGTAAATCAACAGAAACTCGAAAATAACGAGTAAAATCAATATGGTGCCTTTACTCCAGTTATTTAATGCATAATGAGAACTCACCTGACATCAGGATGTCCTTAGAAATTTCTATTAAAATAATTATTAACTTACTGGGAACACTTAATAAGGATAATCAATTAAATAATACATAAATAGGACAGATTAGTGTTATTCACACGTCCTAATATAAATTATAAAGTAGAATAATTCCCATACCCTGAGGAATTATATGCTACCTGTGCTATAGCACCAAGAAAATGTGACAGGCTACCACTGATTACCCTTCTAGTCTTAGTTTCTGTCCCTTTGAGCCCCTGTACCCCTAAGAAGGATAATATTGGGACTCCAAAAGCTATAAATAAAGAGCAATTTTGAGGATATTGATGGGCAGAGACCCAGTTATATTTATATCCAGACACCGTGCCAAGGTAATCAAGTAATTATAAGAGATAATTAAGTGATTTATGGCTTAGTATGATTAATAATATCCTTCCTCAACCTCTTTATATCAATTTAAACTTCTGAATAACCTTATAAACCCAGTATACAGGTTTAAAACCATCAGTAAACGTCCCAAACAAATACCCTAAGGATTTAATAATATACCAGTGAGTTTTATTATCCTTTCTCTGTTGTGGCAGCTTGGTTACAAGGCCCTGCCACTCTAACTTGTATTTTATATACATATTATCTTTGGGCAATATATCCTTTAAACTAAAGAGCCCAAAGTAACCAGGACTACATGTTTTCATACTGAAATCCCTGAAGAGAGGAATTAAAGATCCCCAATATAATTGTGGCCCCTCTATAAAAATATTTAATAATCAATTTATTCATATTGATTTATAACAATAAACCATAACCAAACCAATTAAACTTGCAATAAGCTTAATCCAAATATTTTATGGATTTTTGCTGCATTTATTAAATAATAGATTTATTATTCATTCTATCACCTCTGGTAGCTAAAGTATAGCAAGGGCCTTGGCATCTAGGAGGCTGAAAGTCAAAGAGAAGTACTTAAAGCAAAAGAAATGCTGAGACAATACTGTCTTATGATTGATCCTAAATATGACGCAGAGGCAATGGTGCAGTGGTGAATGTGAATGAATTGGTGAATTAATGGATGGAAAAAAGCAGGGAGAAGAGCTCCTTAAATACAAAAGATGGTGCTCATGTGGAGCTCATGTAAGGACCAGCAAAAGGAAAAAATTCCTCCCCAAATGGGCTCTACAGGCTCTACAAGCCTTTCTACTTGGTTTGGAATTACACAGCCCACTTGGCATGAGTCCATAAACCCTTATGACCAGCCTTTACCAGTTGAGTTTGGTGTTTCCACCCTTACTGGGCTGAAGCAGCCCTTGTTGCTGTTCATAACCTGGCTGGTTGTCTGTTACAATCAGCCCTGTTACCCGGTTACAATTCCCTCTTGACCGTATTGGTCCTTATTACCAAATAACATGGCTGGTTGCCTCCTGCAACCAGCCCCTGGCCCTCAGATTGGCCAGGGTGGACCCAGAAACACTCTGGGTCCAGTCAAACTTACAGGAGGGGGGTGTAACCAGCAGACATGTGTGTCCCCCCCCCTCTCTCTCAATCCCTAGAGGGAGCAGTCAAATCCCCCCCCAGGGAGCCCTGGAGGTTGATACCCCCCAGAGCAAAGCAAACAAACAGTGGGCTGGGCAGTGGTCAAGCCCACCCAGCCCCAGGTCACCTCACCCTTGGTAATGGGGGGGGGGGGGGGGGGAGATGGCCCCTGCAAGCCTTTGTTGCTAAGCTTGAGGTGGGTGGGTGGTCAAATCCCACCCCACCTTGTCAGTCACTTTTTAGCGGCTGGTCCTTGCTTGTCTGGATGGGAGGGAGGACCAGCCATCCTCCCTCCCTCTCACAACTGAGCAAGGGGAGGGGGGGAGGCAGGGGCCGCCAGCCACCGTGGCTGAAACCCACCCCAGTGGCTGCAACCAGCTGGGTGGCGCAACCAGGGCCACAGCCTTGCACACAGCGGGTGGGAGGACTCCAAACATAGTCCCCTGCCTCGTAAAACGGCCCTGTGCGGGCAGTCAGGCCCAGAAATGGGCCCAGGCAAGAAACAAGCTGCCCCAAGCAGGTTGCAACACAGGCAGTGGCCCCAATGAGCCACCAAGGCCAAAAAGCCATAAAATACATACTTTGGCCGGCCAGCCTGTCTGGCCAAGTATCTCCAAAATAAACCTTGAGCCCATTTATGCCCAAAAAAGCCTGTCTGGCTAAGGTGGCCAATCCACCCTGGCAGGCCCGTCAGGGCCCGTGTCCCAAAAGACCTAGAAAACATGTTTTGGCGCCCAAATGCCCAAAACCAATAACATTCGCATAGGCCCATGTGGCCCACCTGATGTCCAATGGGCCATGTAGGCCCAATTTTGTATCCCATTTGGATTAAAAACTAACATGCACATTAACTGAGTGCATCCATATTTTAACACACCCCCTTAATTCAAAAGGGATGCCATACGCATACTAGACACAAAACCTTGATGTTTTTTCCTATCTAATGCCTTACTTAAGATATCCCCAATCATTGCTGCAATGTGCATGTAACGTAACACTATCTCTCTGAAGTTCACTGCATCAGGTATATAGTTATAATGAACATCAATATGTTTTATACTTGAATGGAACACTTTTTTTTCTGCAAATGAAATGGCACTCTGATTATCAGAATACAAAAAATCAAACCCTTGTGGTTTATGAGTATCCTCTAAGACCTTTCTCAACCACTTTGCTTCCTGTGAAGCTGACAGGTAAACTCTGTACTCTGCTTCTGTTGATGAAATACTTATTGCTGAAACCTTCTTAGACATCCATGACACTAGATTCTTTCCTAAAAAGAATACAAAACCACTTGTTGATTCCCTAGTGTTACCATCTGCCCAACTTGCATCAGAACAACCAACCAAATCAAATTTTGCTGAATTTGAAAACTGCATTCCCAGACTGCTTGTTCCTTTAAGATAACTCATAACTCTCTTGAACGCTGGCCAATTACTCATGCTTGGTTTCTCTAAGTGTTGTGACAAGATGCCAATTGCATAAGCAATATCTGGCCCTGTAAACTGCCCCAAATAAGTCAGCCATCAAATAGCTGACCTATAATTGTTCCCGGATTGGACAAAATCCAGATGCTCTTCATCTGTAGACTTTTCTAATGAAATGTAAGACTGCATTTGAGTACCAAACTCCTTTCCATCCTCTAATCCATACTGCTTAAGTAGATCTAACAAATAATGGTTTTGATCCAACTTGATCCCATTATTGCTATTAATAACTTTCATTCCCAGCACCTGTTGTGCCAGGACAAGATCTTTTATCTTGAACTCCTTTTTGAGTGCCTCCATGACTCTCTCTTTAACATTCCCAATAATGATAATGTAATCAACCCATACAAACAAAATTGCATCCTTTCTCACAAAGTGACAAGGGTTGGCCTCACTTGTCCTGAAACCAATTTCTATCAGTTTATTACCCATGGTTTTATACCATGACCTAGCTGCTTGGTTCAATCCATACAGGGATCTACACAGCTTGAGGAAATATTCCCCTTTATCCACTGAGAGGAAAATTCTCACACAGATTTTCTTCATAGTTTCTAGCTTGGTCTCCACAATCCATTCCTTGAAACCATCAGGAATTGACATATAAAAAGTCTGCTCTTCTCCATGTTTTTCATTCAAGTATGCAGTCACAAAATCAGCATGTCTGATTTCTTCACCCAACTCCACTGCTAAAGAAAATATGTACCTGAAGGTGGACAGCCTTCCAGTTGGCAAAAAAGTCTCTTGGTAATCAAAACCCTCTTTCTGCTTGAAGCCTTGTGCAATGCATCTAGCCTTGAACCGTTTCAAAACTCCATTAGTATCAAACTTCTTATTCAACACTAACCTAGACCCAACAATGTTCTTTCCTTTTGGAACTAAATCCTGCTTAACCACTTCAAACACACTATTATTTTCTAGAGAATAAAATTCCTCAAAAATAGCTGTCTTTCAATTTGCTCTTTCATCAGAATTCATAGCTTGTCCAAAGCTATTTGGGTTGACCCTATTACCCATTTCTGAACTTAATTGTAGAATCTCATTAAGCATACATTTTTCCCAAAAAGTATCTTCTTTGTATTCTGCAGAAGCATAATGGGACTTCCATTCCCCATACTTATCAACGGGTATCCTTGTCTTTCCACTCCTTCTAACTGGAGGTGGAGGATCATCAGGTTCTGATTCCACAGACTCCCCTGAAGCAGGTACTGAACCCTCCTGTGGCACGTCTGGCATCTCAACATCATCACTAATGATATTCTGTATGGAATCTAATGGTGAAATAGGCTCCAATTCTATTTCCTGCTGTGATTACTGAACAGCACTATCTTCACTACTTTTGAGTGGAAAGGTACTTTCTTCAAGTTTTAAATCCCTACTACAGATAAACTTTCTTGTCCCTGGATAATAAATTCTGTATGACTTACTTATTAAATCATAGCCTACAAGTGCCCCTGTTCTGGATCTAGGATCTAACTTTACAACCATTTAATTATGGTGGAAACTATAATACACTAAGCAAACAATTGTTCTTAGGTGTGATGTTTTGGGGTACAACTTCCAAAACAGATAATGCAGACTTTTCCCATTAACACTTACAATATTGTGCAACAGACACACTGTGCACAACAACTCAGCCCATAAAAACTTTGGTAGACAAGATTGAGCCATAATAGTTCTTACTTTGTCCAATAAATTCCTATTCATCCTCTCAACTATTCCATTGTTTTGTGGAGTACTAGCAGTAGTGACAATATGAGTGATACCATAAAAATTCAATAGTTTCACAAACTCTTTGCTAAAAAACTCACCCCCTCCATCAGTAATAACCCTCTTGATCTCCCTCATCAAACCATCCTGTTTCCAGACTTTGAAGATTACTGAAACCTCCTCTGTGGTCTGATCCTTTGATCTTATTGGTTTCACCCAAAAATAATTAGTTGCTGTATCAACAAGATTGATGAAGTAATTTGCCCCCCCAAGGGACACTGGTGAAAATGGCCACACCAAATCAATGAAAAATTCCTCTCTAGGAACTTCTGTGCAATCTCTACTCTTTGAGAACACATTCCTGGTCTTGGCCCCTAAAGTACAACTTTCAAAGTTGCTTCCCTTTATCTTATTGACACTTCCATCGTGTGAAACAGTGCTGAGAGCTGAAAACTTGAACAATTTTGCACAGAGAAACTTATTCTGAACTTTTCCACTCAGGATATTCTCCAATTCAAATCAATAACAAACTTATCTTCCTTGAGATAGCAAATCTGGAAACCTTTTTTCCAGAGAACTCCAAGAGACACAAGGTTATAAGGCAAATATGGTACATAGAAAACTTTCTTAAAAGATATTTTGAAACCAAAGTGATTTGCAAGAATAACTTTTCCAATTCCTTTAATCTGAATTTTTCTTCCTTTTTGGCCAATATTTACAAAACCATCAAAATCTTTAAGATTTGAAAACAAATTTGGCTCAAAAAACATGTGGTCTTTACAAACAGAATCAATAAAAACAAGAAAATACTCCTTCAACTCTCCTGTAAGGAAAGAAAAACTATCAGCTACTGATAAGTCCTCATTTTCAAGGTTAAGATTACATACTTCATAATAAATCAAGACCATTTCTTGATCCTCATCAATTTTATCCTTCTTGTTGGGGACTTCCTCAAAAGCTTGTTCCATTGAAACATCCAATGCCACAATAGAAATATTTTCCATGGCAAGGTTGACCTCTTTGTCTTCCTTTTCACTTTCCTTGGATTTCTTCCTCTTCTTGGCCTGCTTGCAATCCTTTGCATTGTGCCCCTTCTTCTGACAATTGCAACACAAGACCTTTGATAAATCCCTTTTGGGCTTTGCCTTCTTCCTGGATTTTCCTGTCTTGCCCACCGGAGCATTTCCTGTGCCCTCCTTCATCTTAAATTGAAGATAATCCTTTTCAATCCTTCTAAGCACATCCTCTCCTCCAGGAAGGGGATCCAATTCAGATATAATACTAACCAAGGACTCATATTCTTTTAGTAGATTTTGCAGAATTAAGAGTGAAAAACACTCAGGATCCATATTCAGCCCAGATGACTTGAACTTGGCAATAATTGATCTTTCCTCCCCCACAAATTGTATGAAGTTGGAAAATTTCAACTTGAACAACTTATTGAAGACAATCCCCTTCTGATGGACAGAGTTACCAGCATACTTGGCCTTGAGCATTTTCCATACAATTCTAACCATCCTCTTCTGTTCCTCCTTTAAAGTCTCAGCAACCCAATCCATATGACTTTCATCCAAATTCCTAAGGATGAGATGATATGTCAGCTCTCTGATACCAGCTACTTTGCAGTACTTTAGCTACAGAGAGTGATGGGAGATACTGGAATAATAAAAATAATAGTATTCCAATGATAAACACATGAAAAGCTCAAACAATGAATATTTTAAGAGCTGGTGCAAGGTTTAATTGGTTTGGTTAAAAAGGGTTTTCAATTTGTTATAAAAGAGGGGCCACAGTATTATAGCACTGGTGGTCTTTACAGAAAAACAACCTCTCTTCAAGGGGCCTCCTTAGGCAGTTTTAGAACCTTGGAATGAAGATGGGTGCCTTAGAATGGGCTTATTCCACTGATATGGCTGGGAAAAACAGAACAATGGCCAGGACAGGAAGGGAACACTCACTCTGAGCACTTTACCACAAAAATCCTGCAATAATAAGAAGAGTTTCAGAGCAGATGGGTTAGATTTGCTTGACTAACTTAAATGGGTTGATTGGTTTTTAGAAATAAATAATAATACTACCAACTAAGTCATAAATCACTTGCTTATCTCTTTATAAGCATTTGACTAACAATGAAATGGTTTCTGATTGATTATAATAATTCCTAGTAAACTGATGGGGAGTAATAGGTCCAAAGAGGTCTGTAAAAATACCTTTTTGGGGTGACTATGAGCTTCTCAGGGTATGTAGAGAGGGTTCTGCTCTTGGGCTGAGGCTGGAAAGCTAGTCAGGGAGAGATTAGCACGTCCACCTGGTTCTTTCAATCAGATGACATCAGATCTTTTGGATTTCTGTGCTATTTTAGCCACAGAATCTGTTAATCTGTTATGGTGTAAATGTGATCATTCTTCAATCATCCTTCATTTGTACTATTAATATTGTTTTAAAGTGAACAGATGTAGCTGTTTACTGATTATCCATTGTTTGCTGAGAACATAGGTAATTTTTAATAATATTTATGATGAATTCTAGTATTTTTTTGTGGTCTTTGAAGATCAGGATAAGTGATTTAGCTGGTAATCCTCAATATTTGGTTTATTATCAAAAAAATACTTGAAATTAGTTTGTTATTAATTTTATTTAAGTTTTATAGTTTTTAGAATATTTCTAATGCATATGTCAGGTCATTACATATGCTAGCTAACTCTAACTAGGTTGTAGCAATCTTGAGCGGTACCTGGTTGTCAGATTTGTCAAAACTGATCCAGGCGCAGGGATCAGTCAATTCAGATGTGTGCAGGGTAGGATCCGCTGCGTGTGTGGAAAAATTATCTGTGCGCGTGACCTCTGTACGCAGGAATTTGTAGCTACGGGTACATAGGGTTGTGTAAGGATGCGGGGCTGCATGCAGGAATTGTGACATAACAAATTTCAGTGGGTAACTCCAAAAATATACACAACACTCCAATTCTGAGTGAAATTTAGTTGTAAAAACTATACGTGAAAATACGTGTGAAACATTGAAATGGCCAGAAAGTGCCATATTGGTGTTGTGGCTTTTGGTCTATTTTTTATTTAATTATTTAAAAATAGAAGGAGTTGGATTCCCAGGGTGGGGTCAGTGAGTGACCCTACCCAATTTTGGGTTCTGATACCGTTTCTGCAATAATATCTATGTATTTCTCACTACTTCTTTAGTAAATTTTACTTTTCTTATTTAATTTTTTTATCATATTTCTTATGTTACTTTGACAGGTTGCTCTGTACATAGCAGCAAGCTGACATAATAAGACTTCTTCTCTACATCTGAAAAAATCAAAGTATCATCTGCATCCATAATCTACCCACAACAAATGTTTTCCAACTCAATTTCCATTAATACAGACGGAGCACTATAGTTTTGACCATTCAAAAAAATCTTGGTGGAGCTGGACTCTGGGATATAGGACATCTTCTTGGAAAACTTGAGATCTTTGAGGTTCTCCAGAAAAAGGTATAAGGTTCTATCCTTCTTGGAAGTAATGATTAAAATTGCACTGATAATGTGTGAGAATTATTGGCCCACAAGCTTGGTAAAAGAGCAGTACTTAAAGCAAAAGAAAACCTGAGACAATAATGTCTTATGATTGATCTTAAATATGAGGCAGAGGCAATGGTGCAGTGGTGAATGTGAATGAATTGGTGAATGAATGGATGGAAAACAGCAGGGAGAAGAGCTCCTTAAATAAAAAAGATGGTGCTCATGTGGAGCTCATTTAAGGAAAATCAAAAGACAAAAACTCCTCCCCAAATGGGCTCCACAGGCTCTACAAGCCTTGCTACTTGGTTTGGGCTTACACAGCCCACTTGGAATTAGTCCATAAGCCCTTATGACCAGCCTGTACCGCTTTAATTTGGTGTTTCCAACCTTACTGGGCTGAATCAGCCCTTGTTACTGGTAGACCCTGGCTGGTTGTCTGTTACAATCAGCCCTGTTAACCGCTTACAATTCCATCTTGAACGTATTGGTCCTTATTACCAACTCACATGGCTTGTTGCCTCCTGCAACCAGCCCCTGGCCCTCAGATTGGCTAGGGTGGACCCAGAAACACTCTGGGTCCAGTCAAAATTACAGGAGGGGGGGTTTAACCAGCAGAAATGTGTGTCCCCCCCCTCTCTCTCAATCCCTAGAGGGAGCAGTCAAATCCCCCCCCAGGGAGCCCTGGAGGTTGATACCCCACAGAGAAAAGCAACCAAATAGTGGGCTGGGCAATGGTAAAGCCCACCCAGCCCCAGGTCACCTCACCCTTGGTCACGGGGGGAGGGGGGGAGATGGCCCCTGTAACCTTTTGTTGCTAAGGTTGAGGTGGGTGGGTGGTCAAATCCCACCCCACCTTGCGGGTTGGTTTTTAGTGGCCAGTCTTTGCTGGTCTGGATAAGAGGGAGGACCAGCCATCCTCCCTCCCCCTCACAACCAAACAAGGGGAGGGAGGGAGGAAGGGGCTGCCAGCCACCCCAGTGGCCGCAACCAGCCGGGTGGTGCAACAGGGGTCGCAGCCTTGCACACAGCGGGTGGGAGGACTCCAAAAGAGTCCCCTGCCCCATACAACAGCATTGCGCGGGCCGTCGGGCCCAGAAACAGGCCCAGGCAAGAAAAAAGCTGCCCCAAGAGGGCTGCAACACGGGCGGTGGCCCCAATGGGCCGCTGAGGCCCAAAAGGCCTAAAATACATACTTTGGTGGGCCAGCCTGTCTGGCCAAGTATGTACAAAATAAAACTTGGGCCCAGTTATGCCCAAATAAGCCTCTCTGGCTAAGGTGGCCAATCCACCCTGGTGGGCCCATCAGGGCCTGTGTCCCAAAAGACCTGGAAAATGTGTTTTGGCGCCCAAATGCCCAAAACCAATAAAATCCACATAGGCCCACATGGCCCGCGTGATGTCCAATGGGCTGTGGAGGCCCAATTTTGCATCCAATTTGGATTACACACTAATATGCACATTACCTGAGTGCATCCATATTTTATCACAATGGGTTACTTATTACTTAACAAAAAGGGGTAAAACCCAATAAAATGTTGGTATTCCCAGAACTTGGTAGAAAACAAGCCAAATTGGAGAGGAAACAACTTTCAACGTTGAGATTTCAATTTATGGGTACTTGCAATGGTTCTTAGATGAATGTTTTCAGAGCAAATGTGGGGAGCTTTATTGGTTGTCTTCAATGCAAACAGAAATATTGCTTAAGAATTGATAATCAGATAATTTAAACTGACATCATGAACCACTTTCTGATAAATTTATAATAAATTAATCAATTATGAAATGGTGTCTGATGATAAATAATGAATGGGCAATGTTAAA
The DNA here is from genome assembly GCA_025617555.3 of Puccinia polysora. Taxonomy (NCBI): domain Eukaryota; kingdom Fungi; phylum Basidiomycota; class Pucciniomycetes; order Pucciniales; family Pucciniaceae; genus Puccinia; species Puccinia polysora. Next base: position 24,097,492 of record CM062612.1, on the reverse strand, counting down.
TTTGAAAACCTACGCAACCCGTTCAGAACTCAAAATGGGTTGCATGGCATGGTTTGAAACACATCACAGAAAAAAATGGCTGTTTGCAGCCCATCCCAGTTTTGAGTGGCGGCTCAAAAATAAAAATGGTTGTGAAGAACCATCTGCAACTCAGATGGGTTGCAAAAAGCCATTCACAACGTGTTTGCGGTGAGCCAAAAAAATGAACATAAATTAAAAATGAAATAAAATAGATAAAAATAGACAAAAAATTGAACAAACAAAAATAAAAATAAAATAAAAAAACACCAAAAAATAAAAAAATTAAAAAAATTGGGCAATGAATGCGCAGCCCATGAAAGTAAAAAGAGAAAAATTATATGGAATAGCACTACATCAAAAAAAAACAAAAATAAATAAAAAATGAAAAAGTCTTTGGACCATACCTAAAATAAAAATGCCAAAAAATACAAGTTCAACTTGTGTCAAGCTTGTCAGCTTGCTACTATTGCAGAGTAAGCTGCAAAAGTAAAAAAATAAAATAAATAAAACAAATAAATAAAAATACAATTAAAGGAGATATAACATTAGAAATATTATTTAAAATTCTGAATCTAGATAAATATTAAGGTAGGGTCACTCACTGACACCTACCTCAAATCCCTACTGCTTATATTTTTAAATAAATAATGAAGATTTGGAAAGAGAAACAGAATTGGAATTTAGCCCATCTCCATAATTCACATGAAACCCCACATATAGGTTTCACAGTGAATTTTGTGACAGAATCCAAGAATTCTGTGATTTGGAGGAGTTTTGGGAAGAAATGTGATTTGTCACAATTCCTGCATGCAGCCACGGCAACCAAAACATCCGCGCGTGGCTGTGCAGCAGCACTGCAACCCTGTCAGCATACCCTTAAAAGCCGTGTATGCAGCCCCAGGCATCTGAAAAGTACACAGCACCGGGACTACAGGCTGACCAAATGACAGGCGTCTTGAGAAGCCCAAGTACCAGGTAAAGCTGATAAAACCTAGACAGGGACATACTACATATGTAATGATTGTCCCTGTGAAAAATAGATAATCTAAAAATACATAAAATTATACAAAAATACTTAAATAACCTTTCTACGTATTTTTTTATACAATATAATAAAAAAATCAAATATGTCAAAACCAAGATAACTACTATTTGTAAAATATCTTAAAAATAATTTAAATATACAATTGTGAGAACTTTAAGACATCAGTATCTACGCGACATACTAAGAAAACTGATTATGTAAAAATGCTATGTGAATTATAATATCAATATCATGATTTTACTCCCATCAGCTAATACATAATGAAAACCCACCTGACATCAGATTACCCGTAGGAATTTCTACTAAGAAAATTATTAACATCCTGGGAATATTTACTAAGCATAATTAATTAAATAATAAACATGTGGATAGATTAGTGTTATTCACACATCAAACATCAATAAAAAAGTAGAATAACTCCCATACCCTGTAAAATTAGATTCTAACCGTGCTACAGCACCAAGAAATTATGAAAGGCTACCACTGGTTACCCTTTTAGGGTTAGAAATCATCCCTTTGAGCCCCCGTATCCCTCAGAAGGACAGAAATAGGACTAAAAAAGCTATAAATATAGAGCTCTTTTTAGGATATTAATAACCAGAGACCCAGTTATATTTAAATCTAGAAACCGTTCCAAGGTAATCATATACTTATAAGAGATAAGTAAGTTATTGATGGCTTTATTCTGATTAATAATATACATTGTAGAGAATCCAAGGGATAATGGGATTATTTAGCAAATAGCTTGCTGGCAGTCACTAGAAGGGGAATTTAGTTTACTAATACTCTTGAATAGATAGAGGTAAGCTAAGGTGGTTTTGAATTGCCTGCCCTTCTGAACTAAAATAAGTCTGCACAATAATTTTTTTTAATTAGTGGCTGGCTTCTTTGAGACTTAAAATAGGTCTCTTATCAGACCTAGAGTAATTATCAATAGAGATTTTTAGGAATTGCAAGACTATTCCAGGTTGGATTCAATTATTTGCAAGCTTCAACCAATTAATAATCAAGAATTTTCGACTTTTTCTGACTATTTTTCCAATTCAAATTAAAGCATTTAAGGGTTGACTAAAAGGTGTTTAACCAGTAGGAGGACCCAAAGATGGGCTTGCCCACAGGGAGCTGGGCGGAAAAAAAAGTTTGGTTGGTTGTTCTGTTGTGTTCTTCCTCTTTTATGAATTTACTAGTAAAAAATAAGGGGTTTTCCCTCTTGAAAATAGGTGCTGAATAACAGGCCTTTTTTCAAGAACCCTTCTTCAAAGACACCAGGAGTTTGGTCAAGTTTTCAACAATAATTTCGTGTTTGATTCCTTTTAACTTGATTCTGGTTCACTAAGAAGCTGTTACTGATCAGGCAAAGGCCATAGATCTTAGGGGTCATACATCATGGGTGGGGGCTGAGGCCATACTATGGGGCTGATGACATGCTATACCACTTGGATAGGGCAAAAGAGCCCTCCTTAAATGGACAAATACTTCTGCAGGGGATTCTCAGGGCTCCCCTGAGTGCGGTTCTGAGCCTCTCCCTGCACTGTTGAGGCACAGGAGGGTACAGTTACATGAGGAAAATCATCCTGGTGATAAAACGTGTAAATCAGGTTGAGAGATAACTGTATTTTTTGGTTCAATCTTTGAGAGTCAGGCTAAGATATGAGATAAGCGATAGGAATGGTGTGATCTGGACTCTTCGGAGTGCTTATCTTGTATAAAAAAATGATACAGAAGTTGCCTTCAGCTTGAGTTAATTTTGCTGGTTGGGAAAAGCATGAAACATGCTTGGCAGCTGCAAGCCCTCTTTGGTAGCTTGAATGGTGTAACCTGCATGGGTTTGGTGGTGGAAAGTCATGTGCTGGGTGTTTTGTAGGACGCTTCTGAGCCCTTATCATGTATAAAATGTTGCAGGGTCTACCTGCATGCTGTTTCAATGTAATTAGTTGTGGAGATATGAGGTATGCTGTTTTACTGCATTTCCCCTTGGGTAACTTGAGAGTGTGGCTTTCAGGTGTTGTAAGGTTGATATGGTGACAAAATGAGTATCAGAGTGCTTGAGAGGACGTTTCAGAGCTCTTATCTGGTGGTGAAAGGTCCAGAAAAGGCATGTGCACTGAGTTGTTATTGCTGGTTGGTGAGAATTGAGATATACTTGGGTGCATGAGCCCCTACTTCTGTTGGTGCATGTATGTGTGATGTATGGTTGGAATGGTGGCAAACTGAGTATCATAGTGCTTGAGAGGACGCTTCAAAGGGCTTATCTGGTGGTGAAAGTTCCAGAAAAGTCATGTTTACTGAGTTGTTATTGCTGGTTGGTGAGAATTGAGATATACATGGCTGCATGAGCCCCTACTTCTGTTGGTGCATGTATGTGTGATGTATGGTTCGAATGGTGGCAAACTGAGTATCAGAGTGCTTGAGAGGACGCTTCAGAGGGTTTATCTGGTGATGAAAGTTCCAGAAAAGTCATGTTTACTGAGTTGTTATTGCTGGTAGGTGAGAATTGAGATATACTTGGCTGCATGAGCCCCTACTTCTGTTGGTGCATGTGTGTGTGTGTTGTATGGTTGGAATGGTGGCAAACTGAGTATCAGAGTGCTTGAGAGGACGCTTCTGAGGGCTTATCTGGTGGTGAAAGTTCCAGAAAAGTAGTGTAACTTGCTTTCATAGTACTGGTTGTAGTGTAACATTGGTACTGATATGGTGTAAGTCCTGCTGGTATGGGGTATGTTGTTTTGTTGTGTGGTTATTTTGAGAATAATTGTTTGATTATATATTGAATTAAGACTTTTAATTAATCCATGTGACATAATCCAGTCTGTGCCAGGTGTTGGGTTGGTTTTGTGACAGGTGTTGATATGGTTGAAGGGGTTTATCTGGTGATTGATTTGGGTTTTCAGGTTGGTTTGAGTTTTAGAGTATAGTTTATGAGGGGTTTGGAATTTATTTATTATTTTTTTTTGAATTTAATTTGATATAAGAATAAGAATTCATATGATAAAATGATTCTGATGGCTGTAGGACAGGTTTGGTTTACCACATCCCCCTCCAGACTTAATGCTGTCCACAGCATTTCCACATATAGAAATCAGAATCATCCTCCTTCTTCCTCCTTTTAATGTTTGGCTTAATAATTTTCATTTTTTTATCATTATTCTTTCCTAGTTCATTAATTGTTCAGATATAGTCAGAGTAATGGGATCAAAAAGATCCAAAAAAATTCCTATGTGCTCCAGTTGTTCCTGTCAAAATCTTGATGGTCTATTTCTAAGTTATATCTTCTTCATTAATCTTGTTGTAATCCTTTGAGAAATTCAAAACTTCTAAATAATCTTATTTCTTCTTCCTAGATTTTTCAATTATAGTTGGTTTCATTTGGGAAAAGACAGGTCTCTTTATATATCTTGTGTATGGTTATTGATTCTCTTTCATTAATTTTTCTGGTTTCTGTTTTGATCTTCCCTACCCCATGTTCCTTTATGGGTCTGGCTGGGTAGGTAAAGATTATATTTCCTCTTTTTTCCTTTGTCTTCTTTTCCCTTCTCCATATTCTTTGTATGGTCCTTCCTGGATAAAGACAGACTTTTATTTTTTTTCTGATTTAAACTGATCATCCATTACTGTATATTTACCCTGTTTTCATCTTTTCACACTTGATAGATACCTTTTCCTCAGATGCCTACTATAATGTCTTCATTCTTGATTTTCTGGCCAAAGACTAATTTTTCTATCTTTCCTTGCTACCTTGATACTTCTTAAATCTTGAATCGGATCCAATGTGGATTTGAACCATTGTTGATTTCTTCAGACCCTTCTTTCCTCATAGTATTTATTGATTCCTTGGTCCCAAGACTTGCATACTGAGCATTAAATCCTTAGTAAAGGGCAACTTCCTTTATTCTATATATTTTTTTGTATATTTTTAGTTAGTTTAGTTTAGGCAGTTTAAGGTCCTACCAAGGACCTTGATTCCTTGGCCTGAGTATTTAATTCAAAAGAAAAATCATAAATGGGTTTAAGCTCATTTTCAGGAGCTTGAGTAAAAGATCCTGATCTTCAGACTTGATTTCCTTGGTTTTATTATTATTTTATTTTATTAATTTTCAGTGTAGGTGGTTTAAGGTCTTACCAAGGACCTAATTCCTTGCCCTGAGGATTGAATTCAAAATTTTAAACTGTTTTAAGCTCATTTTCAGGGGCTTCCAGTAAAAGATCCTGATCTTCAAATTTTAATTTCCTTGGTTTTATTTTATTTATTAATTTTTTTATGCCTGTGATTGTGTTTTGTTTTTTATTTATTTTTTATTTATTTTTGGTCACTGGTATGGATATGAGTTGTGAGAGGCCTGCTCTGTTTCTTAATATGGCTTGTTTTCAGTTTTAGCTCTTGCTTAGGAGAAGATTCACCAGTATGCCTTCTTGCATGAGGCACAAATCTGTATTGATGTATATGAGGGCTGTGGTCATGTGAGGTTGAGTCTTCCAGTGTTTCAGGCTAGGGTTATTGGTAAAATTCCTACAGTTTAGGTCATGCAGGGAACCATCCTGCAGTTTAAGGTCATGCTGGACCATGATAAATTTTAAGTTCATGCAGGGGACCATCCTGCAGTTTAAGGTCATGCTGGACCATGATGCAGTTTAAGGTCATGCAGGGGACCATCATGCAGTTTATGGTCATGCTTAGGACCCATTCTGATGCTTGCCTTCCTTCAGAAATTTGGGCGGGCAGCGCAATTGCTTCTTCCCGGGTGTTGGGGAGGAGTGGGTGGCGTCGTTGGAGGCAATAAGGGTTCCAGCCCTTTTGCTTTTTTTGTTGTTTCTTCTCTCTTCTTTTTTTTTCTATTTTCTTCTGGTGATAGGGGATAGCTGTTGCGCCAATCCTGGAGTTTCAGGTCTTGCAGGGGTGGTCTCTGGTGTACCATGATTCAGGGGGGGGGGGGTTTGCTTGATGCACGGATCTCTGCAGTTTTAGGTCTTTCAGGGGACCCTGGTGGCAGTGAGAACTAAAAGAGAGACAATGGCATTCCGGTGGCTATGAGACCCGGCATCCTTGTTTCCTTATTGCTTGCCTTTCAGGGGGGGTGATTGCAATAGGGGATAGCTAGGCAATTGGTGCATTTGCAAATGCATTGTGGGCTTGGTTGTCTTCCTAAGTTGAGCCTGGGGGGGGGTCACAGAGAGATTTTTTAGACCTAGCCGTCTCAGGTCAAGTGTCTGATTTGGACTCTGATAAGAGCTGGCTGGTGGGGTTGTTGTTGCAAGCGCCAGGGGTGAAACGGGCGGATCATCTGAGCAATTCAGTTGACAATCCAACCGGGTTGTTCTAAGAGGACCATCAATTGTGATCAGTCCTTCTGTCCTCGCAAGTAAGTCTGATTTCTCTTCTCCCCTCTTTTTTTTTTTTTTTTTTTTTTTTTTTTTTTTTTTTTTTTTTTTTTTTTTTTTTTTTTTTTTTTTTTTTTTTTTTTTTTTTTTTTTTTTTTTTTTTTTTTTTTTTTTGTTGCCCATTGTCCCCTTGGATCGTCGCGGTTTAAAGAAAGAGGGATTGCAATGTTCCCTTCTCTCCCATTGCGGCCTCCTTACAACATGCCCCACCAATCTTCCAACCTCTTCATCTTTGTTTGGCTTCCCGCCTTGTTGCTCCCTTCCCGGACTGAGGCTGCCAGGGAGGAAGAAAGTTGAGGCTGGCCCTGATGGTTGGGCAGCTATAGGTGGATTTTTTTTTTACTGGGCTTTTGGTGACTGGTAGTAGTTAAGAGAAATCGTAATCCAAAAAAAAGGTGAGTAATGTTTTTCTTCTCTTTTTTTTGCAGGGCAAGAGTAACAAGAGATCACTGATGTCTCCCCTTTTGTCTTATTTTTTTAGTACATATATGTATATAAATATTTTTTTGTTTGTCTTTTCTGTTTTTTTTTTTAAAAGAATTTTTTTTTTTTTTTGGAACTGAAATTGAATTGAACATGGAAACTTACAGTGACGGTGCTAGTGCCCACCATTTTTCCTCAGCACACCAAAGGAAACTGGAGGCTTACTTCTTTTTCTATCTTAACAAATTAGGAGAGGGGACTAAATCCTCCAAATACCATGACCATATGATGTGTTCTGGTATTACTTTGTACATAACAAACAAACATTTCATCCAATCCTTGGCCCATTCTTCACCCTAGTACTAACTGTACCTGATGACCCAAGGAACTTTTCCATAATGGGATGGCCAATCACCATCCATCAGGAGGACATTAGTGGCTTGATTATTAAGTAACTCAATAAATTCAGAGTTTTCCAAGCCTTCTCCAGGCAACTCCTCCCAGTTTTCTCCTTCCATCTATTCAAGGTTGGTCCAAAATACTCCAAATATTCTTTGAAAATTTTCATGGTTCTCTTCAGCTTCAATTTTATCAAGAAGATCATTCCAAGTCCTGTCCCTTGGTGCTTCAGAATAAATAGAGGGGTCAAGAACATTGTCTTCCCAGGGGTCTGGTAAGTCTTCAAAATTCGTTTGAGGTATGATGTCTAGGTTACTGATCCATTCATCTTTCTCTTGTTCTTCATTAAAGTTGGTTTGTATGTTGTAGATTCCCATTGGCTTTCTTTGTGATGTATTTTGCCATCCAGCTTGATTTGGAGAACAGATTGGGATGCAAAGCCTGGCTCCATCCCCTACCTCATAACTCAAAACTTCACCTCTTTCTTTGGACAACTCCAACCTCACTTTGTGATCCACAAGGAATGGCCTTCCAATAACTGTGTGGATTGATCCTTGGGCTATAAAGAAATGCGCAGATTTAGGTTCCCCTGGTGTAATTTCAAATATGGTCTTTTCAGCCAAACCAATGAGTGGGGTGGAGTGACCTCCTATTCCAGTAACCTTCATGAATAATTCCTTGGAAACCAAACCAGTCTGGATTTCCAATTGTTCTGGTATGACATTCAATTCAGCACCAGTATCCACAAGAGCCTTGATTTTTCTTCCTTTGATCCAGATATCAATAAATACAAGTGGGAAGGAATAAGTGAGGTTGTGGCCTAAGGGGTATGAGTAATCTGATTCTGACTGATCATCAAGGTGGTGATGACATTCATTTATTTTCCTATTTTTTATCACTGAAGATTCAAAGCTCTTATCCAGGTCCAGGTTCCCTCCAGGTATAATATCTTTTAAGAGCTGAAAGAATTGAGGTGAAATCTCCAGGAGCTCCTCCAAGGTGAGATTAAAATTCTGTTTTAATATCTTCTTCCTCAAATTTTCTCCAACCCTGGTCCCTTCTTGAGTGATAATAGTTTCTGACTTTCTCCTTTTCTCAACTTCTGATTTATTTTCAGGTTCCTTGCCTCTACCTCTAAGGGGTTCTTCTTCTTCCTCTGGCTCAGAGTCCCGGTCCTCTTCTATCCATGCTCCTGGATAACTCACTCTTCTTTGCCTGGTTCCAACATCCTTGACTGGTGCTGAGGGTTGCTTTTCTGGTTCTGAGGGGTCTTGATTACCTGGCTTGGAATTTCCCTGGGACTTATCAGCCAATCATTGGGACTTTCTCAAACCCCACTGGACTTGGGATTCCTTCATGTTAACTTCTAGTGGTGTCCAAGCTTCCCAATTTTCAATCTCCAAGAATGCTGCAACATTGGATGGTACCTCCTTCTTCTGGGGTTCTTCAAACTTAAGGCTCTTTTTGTTTCCTGAAAACTTCTTCACTTGGTCTCTGGCTGTTTCCCGGCTACTCAGTTGTACTGGTTCCCCATTTGGAAAGAAGAAACTGGATCCTTGCTTGAATACTTTCCTGTTCTTGAGGTCTGTTAGGAATGCCACTTGTCCCTGCGCCCAATGGACAACTACTCCCTCTTTGACTACTATCTCTTGAAACCTATCCCTGGGAGACCAATCCCCCGGGGGTCTCTGGCGACTCTATATTTTTCCTCTCTCAACTCCCTGTCTACTCTTGGTCTTTCCTTTTCTTCTGGGACTCTCTTCTCCTCTCAATCTTCTCATTCTTTCCTTGTCTTCTATATTTCTTTTCCTCGTCTCAGTCTCTTTTCCTTTTCTCCCAAGATCTACTCAACTGCCAAGCTATCCGCTTGTCAACTGGCCGACTCCACCATCCAAACTTCCAATCTACCTCAAACTACTACTTGTTGTCATCCCTTGCCAGGTAAGATGATTCACATCTCAACTCTGTTACCAACCATCAACTTATGTTTCTGCTGAACCAGCTTGTATCTCTTTCTTGCCTCAAATCCATTTCTTCCTGACTGCTCAACCTCCTATGTCCAGATTGCCTGTTGGTTTTCTCTTTCCCCTCTCATTCTTATTTCCTTCTTATTATTATTCTTATTGTGAAATTCTAGTCTTCTGGTTCTTAGTTCTCAAGTATATTCTATGAAATCCTATTACGGTTAAAAGCTAAAACCGGAAATTCCAACTCACCTTCAAGATGAAAAAACCAGCAGGAGCTACAGACTATTTCCACCAAGTCGCATTGAAAGCTGCGGTTGATGCAATTCCACCTCTCAACAAAGAAAACTACTAAATCTGGAAAGATAAGATGTTGATTCTGTTTGATCTCAAGGACATAAAAGACACCATCACAAGAAATTTGGGACAACTCTCCATAAAACAGAATAGGGAAATTAGGGCGGTTATCATTTCTGAATTGGACAACACAACACACACCAACCTTGTCAACTCCACCAACATAAACTCATCCAAGCTTCTACGGGCGGAAATTACTCAACATTTTGCCTCATTGGAGACCGCCAATCAAGCACAAGTATTCAATTTCTTCCTCCACTTCAGCTTCAACAAAAACGCCATTGAAGGATTTGTGACCAACACAAAAAAGGCCCTATTCCAAATGACCAATGTTGGCATTGAACTGCCCAACAAAATCCTTGCTTATTTGGTCCTCTTCAAATTCCCTCCAATTCTCGAAAATTTGAAACAGCGGATCATGCACGTGGAAAAGCACCTAACTGTGGACGTGGTCTTTAACCATCTGATCCAATAAAACAACAAGCGCAAGGCCCAGTCAAAAACCACTAAATATAAATCCAATCTCACTCTACTAACAACAAAAACTAAACCCGTGAAAGAGATAAAAAGAATCAAAATGCGCTGCAGAGAAGGATACTATGATCCAAATGCACCCCACTCCAAATCCTCTTGCTTCCACCTCCATCCCCAGATTGCTCTGAGTTGGTGGGTCAAACAACAAAATGAATGGAAGAGTAAAATGGATAAACAACCAACCATCAACTATCAAGCGCTTCTAAATCTCTGGATAAAAGCTGACAGCAGTCCAAACTTACTCTTTGATTCTGGCGCCAACATTCATATCTTCAACAACAACAGATACTTTTCCTCACTACTGATGCAAGATGAATTGGAAGAGGTGAAAAATGGGAAGCTTGAAGCCAATATAAAGATACACAGCACAGGAACTGTGAAACTGGAATGGAATGATTCATTCATTACCCTAGAAAACTGCGCCTATATCCCGGACATAGTTGTGAATCTCATCAGCCCGGGACTATTAGCAAGCAAAGGATGCAATATTACTCAAAGTCAAGACCAATTTCACATTAAAAAAATGGGTCAGACTATACTCAGAGGATCTATCAGAGAAAATCTGTTTGTTGTAGAGAAGCCTAAGATAATGGGGAAGGGAACTTCTTTCAATCATATCATCCATTCTCCAAATCCGACGGTGAATCAAGGTCTATCCCTAGAAGACATCCACCAGATGTACGGTCACGCCACAATTTCTACTCTCAAGCCCATTCTCAAAGGCCTTTTCACTAACAACGAATTGAATCACTTTCAATGCAATGGTTGCGCAAAGAGTAAGATTTTCAGATCTCCATTCTCAACTGTATACACTCCTTCAAGTAAACCTCTTGAATGAATTCACCTCAACCTTGTTGGACCAATTTCCCCGCATTCAAAGAACGGCCACTTATACCTTCTGACTCTAGTAGACAACTACTCCGGCTACTTAGCCACCTTTCCTCTCAAATCCAAAGACAAGACTCCAAGAGCGATAATCAATGTGCTTGAGATGGAGGCTAACAGGCTCAGCTACCACCCTTCCAAGATTTTCTCCAACAAAGGAACGGAATTCACCAAATCAACTCTCAAAGACTTTGCCAGATCAAAGCATATCAAGTTGATGACATCTGAACCTTACCACTCCCAACACAATGGCTGGGCAGAAAGAGCCAATTGGAAAATAATTGAATCAGCTCAAGCAAAATTCTTGTCTTCTCGCTTAACAAAAACCTACTGGCACAAAATCACAAGGAGTTGTTGCTTCATGCTCAACCAAATCCCTCAGGAAGGTAATCACCTTTCCCCCTGGGAACTCATGTTCAATAAAAAACTTCCAGCTAATTATCTTAAACCTGTAGGATCATCCCTCATTTATCTCAAGAATCATGTCCAAAAAGGAAGGAAGTTTGATGAGAAGGGGGAAAAAGGGTTACTAGTTGGGTTCAATCCCTCTTTTCACTCGTTCATCATTCTTAACTCGTTGGGATCTATTATTGAAACAAAAAATGTTAAATTTCTCAAGACACATCTGCACAACTTTCCTCTCCTAGAATCAACCGGAATCAATCTCTTTTCACATGAATCACAGGAACTCAATGAATCAGACTTCTCCACAGTCAACAAACAATTTATGTTTCAAAATCATCCAAACACCAACTCAGATTTGGAATTCAATCCCAATTCTCCTGAAGCTCCGGATTCCGATTCTGATTCACTCAAATCTGCTCCACAAATCTCACCCTTACCAGTGTGGTGCCCCATCCTGGACACCCTGGCCACCTTAAGACCTCAATTTATAAACTGTTGCGCAAACGTACCATCCGGCATCTAAAAAAAAAAAAAAAAATTCCAACTCATCCTCAGGCTCATCCGGACCATCATCATTGCGCGTTGCGCGTCCTTATCCTTGCGCGTTGCGCGTTGCGCGTCCTTATCCTCGTGCGTTGCGCGTCCTTATTGCTACCATTGCGCGGCGCTCATCCATGATTTACCAAATCCATCCCAACCGCACCCCCAAGCATTTGTCAAATCCTCGGATCCATCAAATCTCCCATCTCACTCAATCTATCAGTCGTGAATCTCAAGCCTGTCAGGATTTACTCAACCGTCTCAAGCCGATCTCCTATCCGCCCATCTGCGCTCTCACGAACCTCATCCGTCACCTTTCCTGGGGCTCTCCCACCCACTTCCGCCTTTGGACGAGGGGTGAAGAGTGTCAACTACCGCCCGCGGACATCCGCGGCGGTTCGGTTCATTTCCCTTTCCCACCCCGTCTGCCTTTGGACAAGGGGTGGGTGATTCCGGTATTGTTGCGTGCGCCCATCAATGGATGGACGCGAGTGACCACATGATTTTCTTTCCTTTTTTGCTCTATTTGTAGAATCCATTGTACATAGTCTAACAGGGCCTCCTGCCCATATAAGGAGGGGCTCTCCCCTGCCTTTTGGATCAAGCATTGGAGAATGGAATCATCCAGCATGAAATCAGCACACCCTTGATCCTTGAGCTTCCATACTCAAACCCTTGATCCTTGATCCTTATCACCAACCAAAAGCCTTGCTGGTTGAAGAAAAATTCTGCCTGTTGGAATTTTTGAGGGTGTTATACCACTCCTTGATCCCTTTCTCTGACCATACTGGTCCTGATCCCTGATCACCTTTCTGGAGCCAATCACAATTGATTGAAGAGGTCTTATTAAGCTTAAGACCTGGAGTTTTATACCTCCCCTTAGCTTCTTTGGAGTTGCATTCTGCCAGCCTACTCTTGAGTCCCTTGAGAAGTGTTGAGGTTATCCTTGCTTCAAATCAGTTACTGTTTGCTTTAGAGCATCTTAAACATTGTTCTTTTTCCTGTACAGCCACCCACAGTTATCTGGTACCCTTCAAGCGCTTGATTTTGGAGAGTTGGGCAGGTTCATTGAGAACCTGGAGGTTGCTTGGGTTTGAGTTGATCATCCCCAATCTTCTGCTGACGACCAGAGTTATTAGCGTGTGGGAGTTGTTTACATACAACAGCTTTTGTTATTTGAACTCTAAGGGGACTTTAACTTCTTTTGTTCAAGTTTTTCCTTGCATAATCCTGTCTCAGATAGTGCTGTTCCATGGCTACCAAACTATTATCATCTTTATCCTCTACTCCTTGATTCCTCATTTACCAGGTTCTGGACCTTGATCTTGGTTACATTTAAATATTTTTGTAACACTCAGGAGGGTAGCCTAAACAGCACCTTTCCCCTCCACAGAACTGCCATGGCCTAGCACCGTTTGGAGTCTTACATTTGGTCCCCTGGGCCGGGATCAAACCAGCAACCTTGGGATTTACAGTCCCAACTTGAAGAATCAACTCCGAAATCCAATCCAATTTGTTTTCCTTCTTTTCTTTCTTTTCCTGTTTGTTCTTTTTTTTTTCAGATCTGACCCGTGGAGGCAACTTGGTCCAGAAGTAAGTCCTCCCAATTGTGCACCTCCTGGGCAAGATCCTTGTTGTTTTTGTGAAACTCTACTCTTGCCACACTTGTGAGCCACCTTGGAACTCTGCTTGTTTGGATTTCTTAGGAACCCTTCAAAATGGAATCTGCTGGATCCTCTTTATCTGTTCAGGCCAAGATGGTCAAAATCAAACCTCAGAACAAAAATTTAGGCTTCAATGGGACCAATGTCAAACAATTCCTGGACTCCTATGAGATGGCTGCGGAAGTGGATGGTGCCAGTGAATATGATATGGCTTATCAGTTACAATTTTTTATCTCTTCTGAAAAAGTTATGGAGGTTATTGAATTGTTTGAGGGATTCAAAACTCACAACTGCCGGCTCCTGAAGGAGGCTATGTTGGCCTATTGGGGAAAAATAGATGTAGCCAGATTTACTTTGCAAGACCTGGATGCCCTGTTTTCTCAATGGATCTCCAATGGTGGTATCTCCTCAGCCTCTGACTATCAGACTTTCAGAAAATCTTGGGACCCTATCCAGTCCTATCTTATCCGGAATGATCACATTGATACGTTGGACAAAATTCAAGTGCGATTTTATCAGTCTTTCTCTCCAGGAGTGCAGGAAAGAATTAAGGATGAATTGGTGAAATCTGGATCCATGATCACAACAAGAGACAATTGGTTCAAGCTCCCTGCTTTCATGGTTCTTAGGAATACTGTGGATAAAGTGATGAAAGGTCAAAAAGCTCGCACCTTTGAAATACCTAAAATCACTGAACCAGTCCTTGCCCCCTCTTTTCAAGCATCCAACGGAATCATGAATAAGATGGAAGCCAATTGCAGACCTAAACCCAATCCTCAGACCCACCGGGAGACACCTACTATAGATGAGATCACTAAATTACTTCAGGCATTTGAGAATAAAATAGATCAGAAAATATCCTCTTTAGCCACTCCTAAAACTGCTAATTCTGTTCCTAAGTCTACTATAGTCTGTTATTATTGCCATAGGGAAGGCCATGGTACTGGTAGATGTCCTGAACTCCAGAAGGACAAGGAGGAGAAGTTAGTAGAGCATAAGGGAAATAATTTCTTCCTTCCTAACGGTGCTTTGATCCCTTTTGATTTGTCTCAACCGATCCGTCATGTGGTGGCCTCATACCAACCACCAACTCCTAAGAAAGCATCCTTGGTCTCTGTGAATTATTGATCATCCTGTGGAACCCTGCAACCTTGGTATCCCCCAGCTATCACTTCTTCCAGCTTCCCTGGCACCTATCAATCCGATCCAGCTAGGAAAAGCCATGAGGAACCAAAACCTCATAAGTCTCCTCCTGTTCCATCCTCAATTCTGCAAAAACCCGTTAAACGTCGATCTTCACCTGAGCCTCCTTCCTCTGATGCGGAAGACATGGAAGTAGAAAGGGAACCTCTTATGGAAAGGTTCCAGGACAACTCTGATCCTCCCCCTCTTTAACCTGCCCAACCCTCAGATCCTCTTCCATCACCTATTGCACCTGATCTTCCTCCCTCCACCCAGCCCAAAGTTTGATTTGAGAGGGGCATCTCCAAGGACTACCCTAATGCTGTGGAAGGAGTATTAAATAAAATTTTTGATCTTAAAATCCCTGATCTATCTGTGGCTGAACTCCTGTTGATCTCTCCATCTGTGGCAGAAGGGATGAAGAAATGGGTTTCTCATTGACGTGTGGAGATTGGTCCGGACAAATTAAAGGTCTCCTCTGGTACTCTGATAGAGGATTCTGGTGGAACAGATCCCTCTTCAGATACCAACCTTTATTCCTGTCCTCTTGGTTTCCTTCCATGTTTTCTTGGTGATTCAACTAAAACGGTTTCTCTCCTTGTGGATTTGGGTTCTCAGCTCAACTTGATTTCGGACTCCATGGCCTGAAAGCTTAAACTTAGCCCAAGGGTCAGTTTCAACTCTGCGGTTTATGGAATTGGGAATCAGTCCTGTGAACTGGTTGGTATTGCTGAGGATATTCCTGTTCAAATTGGTCAAAATATTGTTGGCACCTGTCACTTCTGGATCACTTGTCTGGATGGTCCCTTGATCTTGGGAAGGCCTTTCTTAATGGACTTTGGTGCTACCCTGATGTTTTCTGATCAAGTTGTGGAGAGAATTCTCCTCCCTGATGCTGATGGCAGAAAGATTGAAGTTCCACTTTGTTCTTTGGATTCTGGTTGTTGGGAAAGAGACTTCCCTGGTCATCCTCCCAAATCTGTCCTGAAAGGAAAGCAGAAAGAAAAATCTCATTCCTTTCATCCTCATTTTTTATCAGAATAGTTGGCCCTACTGATATTTGTAGTTCTTCTCAGCCTCAGACTTCAACTCATGGACCAACTCCCACCTCAGAGGCATATTTTTCTTTTTCCTCATCATTTCCTTCTCATCCAAATAAGGTCATAAATCAAACACACAAAAAATCCAAAAAATCCAAAAATATTTATTCTCTGTCTGGATCTGTTGTATCTTCTCTTCCTTTTTCTTTTCAGCCTGACCACTCATCCTCTATTCCGTTTTTGAATCTCTGCAATGAGTCTAAACTAGATCTCAATCTTGATTCTTTTCCTGGTGGCTTTGGTATGAAGGTGTATGGTCTTAGGTGGAGGCAATTTGGGGTAGAAGTAAGTCCTCCCAATTGTGCACCACCAGGGGCTTCTACTACTGTTGTTTTTGAAACTCTACCCTGTGCCACACATTTGAGCAATGTGTTACCTTTTGGACCCCCTTTTATGGAGAAGGCACCTTTCAAGGACGCAGCAGAACATCGGACTTGGAAGATGTTGGAACATGGCCTCAGTTTTTGTAGTCAGGTCTCACTGGTCAATGCTTGGAGGAAGCAGGGATTCCTCTCCTTTGCCACCAAGTAAAAACCAGTTGCAAAGAAGGTCCAGCCAGTCAACCAACCAATGCCTCTCAACCTCAATCCTCCTCTTATGCCTCCTCCACTATCCCGCAATCCTTACTGTGGTCTATCCAAATCCCTCACTGGTCCATTTATTCCCTCTCGTCGGGTCACTAAAGAACGTCTGAAAGTGGTCAACTTTGGTCCAGATGGATGGCTTCTTCCTGAGGAGTTAAATTTGATCAAAAATATTTTGTCTCTAAGGGAAAAATATATTGCATTCTGTGAAGAAGAGAGAGGTCTCTTGAAAGAATCCTATGGTCTCCCTTACATCATCTAATAAGTTGTAGATAAATTTCTTGAGAACTATAACCAGCTTGGGCTGAGAGATCAGGAATGGACAGGAAGAAATATATCAGACAGAATCTTAAGAGAGAGATAGAAAGCGTGAAGAAGGAAATGAAGAGTCCTACAGCGTAGATCAGAGAATGTATTCAAGGTGACAGCTTCGAGTTTAGAGGAGATCTGTAGGCGATGAGACAATTGAGAAGGGAAGAAGAAATAGAAACAAGGAATCCAAGGTGCTGGAGAAGAACTGTTTGGATTATCGAGTTAGATTGACTTCAATAGAGTTTGTTATGGAAGTTGTCATCTTACCGGTCAGAGATTGGCGAATTCGGTCTGAGGCATTTACTTGGTGGAGGGAGGATGATTGTTGAGAGGATTGGAAGAGAGAGAAGAATGAGAATAGAAATAGAAGGGAAAGATAGGCGGGAGAGACATAGAAAGGTGAGATCAAAGAAGAAAGAGGAGGATTTCAGAGACTTGAGAAGATCCGGAGACTTGCTCCGTCCGAGATGTACGAGAAAGTCGCATCGGGGTGTCCGTCGTAGGTTCAGTGCGCATCCGCGCCCAGGGGCGCGGTTGCGCGGTCAGAAATAATGGTAGTGAGGAATTCTGCGCGGAGGCGCAATAAGAGAGGATAGGTGGAAGACACTTGAGGAATATTCAACACCCCTTGTGACTGGTAAGGTGGCGTCGGCTTAGGATTGACTGGGTTGATCGGGGAAGATGACTTGTTGAAGAAGATGAAGGGCCCCCACGGAGGTGGCTTTAGTTAGAGAATCTGCTATCATTTTGGCGGTGGGAACAAGATGTAAGTCGAACTTGGCAAGAGAAAAATCTTCCCGCAGGCCTTTAGTTTTGATGTCAATGTGTCGTGACTTGGAGTGTGATCCAAATTTCTTTATTTTATCATCTAAACCTTTATTATCTATGTACATCGTTGGTTTGTTGGAAGTAGAGCCGTGTATTTCTTCAACAAGATGGGTGATCCACTTCAATTCGAGGTAGAAATCAAGTAGGGCATTGAGTTCAGACTCAGTGGAGGAATATGTGACGTTTCGTTGCCTCGAGGAGTTCCAAAGGACCGGACTACCGTAGTGTAAGACTATGTATCCAGTTTGGGACTTACGAGAAGTAGGGTCATCTCCCCACGTTGCATCACTGTAGCTTGAGATAGATTCCTTGGTTGAGTCGTACTTAAGAGTCAATTTGAAGTACTTTGTGGTCTTGAGGTACTTCCATACTTTCCGTACTTCCTTCCAGTGACTGAGGCACGGCTTTGCATTAAATCTTGCAAGACTGGAGACAGCAAAGGAAATGTCCGGGCGAGTATATTGGGACAAATGATTCAGCAATCCGATCGCAGATCGGTAGTTGATATTCAGTTGACTGAACTGCGCGTGATCTTCATCTGAGGCCGGTTTGAGATGAAAGTTTTGAGTGAGAGGCGTATTGATGTTTTTGCAGTCGGTGAGACCCAGTTCTTCAAGACCTCTCTCGATATGTTTTGGTTGGCTTAGGAATATACTATCCCCGTCGAGTTGCATTAACATTCCGAGGATTGTATTTGGTGAGTGACAAGAAGAGTTTGAGAATCTTTCTAAGAAATTGACTGCAAATGATTCAGACCTTCCTACCAGAATTAGATCATCAACGTGGAAGTAAAGGACTTCCTCCGATTTAGAGTTGAGATATAAACAGGGGTCGCTGGCGGATTCGCAGAAACCTTGGGACTTGATCCAAGCGGTAAGTGTGTCGTACCAATTTTTAGGTGATTGACGTAGCCCATAGAGCGATTTTTTTAATTTGAGATAAGGAGATTTTTGGTTCAATCCTTCGGGAGTTCTGATTATTACCGTTTCATTCAGAGAAGCGTGGAGAAAAGCTCCCTTTACATCGAATTGAGTAAAGGTCATTTGATTTTTCAAACCGTAGATTAGAGCAAGACGAAGGGATCCGAGCTTCCCTGTTGGAGCCCAAGTCTCTTCAAAATCTACGCCTTGAACCTGATCAAATCCTTGCACGCACAGGCGCGCTTTATATTTGACGGGTTCTCCGTGGCAGTTTTCTTTAACCTTGAATACCCAAGTCGTGTTTAGTATGTTGTCTGGTTCCCCGTAATATTCTTCCCAAACTTCTTGCATTTCAATTGATTTGAGTTCTTCTTTGGAGGCTGTTTTCCACCTAGGCCACTCAGGGCATTTCCTGGCGGCTTTATAAGATGGAGGTTCGTAGTAGTGGTGGAAGCCGTATCTTTGAGGTTTTTGGAGTTCGTGTCGCGGACGGAGGTTGGGCCAATGACAAGGTTGTTCGAGTTCAGGATGTGAAGGAGGAGGTGGAGATTCCGGAGAGGATGGGAGAATGTCTTCTCGATCCGAGTCCAAGTCAGAGTGTTCAGGGGTAGACTCTCTAATTAGGTATTGTTTTTCATTGGTTGAGAAGTCAGTTCCGTATTCATTTGAATCAGGTTGAGAGAAGATGTCAGAGCCTTGTGGTTTGTAGAAAGGAAAGTTGTTGAGCTGATTCTTGAGGAACTTAACGTGCTTGGTTTCCACGACGGTTCCAAGTGTGGTTAGGACCAAGTAGGAATGGAAGATGGGGTTGAATCCAATGAGGACTCCTTCTAGACCTTTTTCATCAAATTTTCTTCCTTTCTGAAGACGATTGGCCAGGTAGATCACGGAGGAACCTACGGGTTGTAAGTAATTAGCTGGGAGAGTCTTACCAAACATGAGTTCCCAGGGGGACGATTGGCTACCTTCTCGAGGGATTTGATTTAACATGAAACAGCAGCTGCGTGTCACTACGTGCCAATAGTTTTTAGCAAGGCGGGAAGAGGAGAAAGTGGACCGGGCGGATTCAATGATCGTCCTATTGGCTCTTTCAACTCGTCCGTTGTGTTGTGGGTGATATGGCTCGGAGGTGCGGAGTTTGATAAATTTCCTTTTTGCAAAGTCTTTTAATGTAGAATTGCAGAATTCAGTTCCTTTGTCCGAGTAGATCTCAATGGGGTAGTAATTCAAATGCTTATATTTGGTTTCTAGAAGATTGATGATTGTTTCAGATGTTTGGTCTTTGGAAGTTAGAGGAAAAGATGCGAGGTAGCCGGTATAGTTGTCAACCAGATTGAGCAAGTAGTGGTGGCCGGCCCTCGACTGAGGGGTGATTGGACCGACTAAGTCGAGATGGATTCGTTCTAAGGGCTTACTAGCAGGAGTGGAGGTGTTTGAAAAAGGAGATCTAGTAATTTTGCTCTTGATGCAGTTATCACATTGAAAGGCCTGGAGTTCGTCATTTGAGAAGCGGTCTTTTAAGAGAGGTTTAAGAGTGGAGACAGACGCGTGACCTTACATCTTGTGCAATTCGGATAGAGTATATGGTTGAGAGGTTTGACTGGCGAAGTTCACTGTGTTATTTTGGCCAGTCGAGCATGGTTTTTCAATGACAAAGAGATTATCTCTTATCGATCCCTTCAGTACAATTTGGTCCTCTCTGGTTACCTTGAATGTATTTCGGGTTTGAGTGAGATTACATCCCTTCTTTGCAAGGAGTCCAGGACTGATCAGGTTGACAACTATGTCGGGTACGTAGGCGCAATCTTCGAGCGTGATCACGGAATCGTTCCATTCAAGTTTGACCGATCCAATCCCTTGTATTTTGAGATTAGCTTCTAGTTTTCCGGTCTTGATTTCCTCAGGATCCTCTTGTATTTCTATGGAGGAGAAGAACTTCAGATCATTAAAAATATGTACGTTAGCTCCTGAGTCTAAGAGAAAATTAGGGTTATTATCTGAATTAATCCATAGAGTCAGCAAGGCGTGGTAGTTGATTGTCGGATTCTTCTTGTTCTTGTTTTTCCACTCGTTTTGTTGTTCGATCCACCACTCAGGTGCAATCTTGGGGTGTAGATGGAAGCATGAACTCTCCGCATGAGGGGCGTTGGGATCGTGATATCCTTCACGGCATCTCATCTTAGCTTTCTTCTTGTCCTTGTAGCTCCTCGTCTTAGTTGAGACTAATGAGACATCGGTAGATGACTTATTCGGATTGGACTGTGCCTTTCTCTCGTTGTGGTATTGGATGAGGTGATTGAAAACAACGTCCATCGTTAGATTCTTCTCTATGTGCATAATTTGTTGCTTGAGGTTTTCCAATGTAGGTGGAAACTTGAATAGTAACAGGTACGCCAAGATATCGTTGGGTAGCTTGATCCCAACGTCCATCATTCTCGTGATGGCTTTTCTCATTTCGGTGATGAAGCTTTCGATAGCATTTTCGCGGAAGACGGAGTGGAGGAAGTGATTGAAGACTCTTGCTCGGTTAGCTGTTTCTGAGGATGCAAATCTACTAGTAATTTCGGCCCATAAGAGTTTAGAGGAGGAAATGTTGGTGGAATTAACTACATTTGCATGGGTGGTACTGTCGAGCTTGGATAGTAGTATCGCTCTGATTTCTCGATCTTGTTTTGACGACAGAGGGCCCGAATTTCGAGTGATAGCGTCCTTGATATCTTTGAGATCGAACAACATTAACATCTTGTCTTGCCAGATTGAATAGTTCTCTTCATTCAAATGCGGTATGGCGTCGACCGATGCCTTGAGGGCAACTTGATGGAAGTAGTCGTTCGCTCCGGCTGGCTCGTTCATGGTTTGGTTGGTTCAATTCGTAGGAGGGTCCTTCGGCTTTTAACCGTAATAAGTTGTAGATAAATTTCTTGAGAACTATAACCAGCTTGGGCTGAGAGATCAGGAATGGACAGGAAGAAATATATCAGACAGAATCTTAAGAGAGAGATAGAAAGCGTGAAGAAGGAAATGAAGAGTCCTACAGCGTAGATCAGAGAATGTATTCAAGGTGACAGCTTCGAGTTTAGAGGAGATCTGTAGGCGATGAGACAATTGAGAAGGGAAGAAGAAATAGAAACAAGGAATCCAAGGTGCTGGAGAAGAACTGTTTGGATTATCGAGTTAGATTGACTTCAATAGAGTTTGTTATGGAAGTTGTCATCTTACCGGTCAGAGATTGGCAAATTCGGTCTGAGGCATTTACTTGGTGGAGGGAGGATGATCGTCGAGAGGATTGGAAGAGAGAGAAGAATGAGAATAGAAATAGAAGGGAAAGATAGGCGGGAGAGACATAGAAAGGTGAGATCAAAGAAGAAAGAGGAGGATTTCAGAGACTTGAGAAGATCCGGAGACTCGCTCTGTCCGAGATGTACGAGAAAGTCGCATCGGGGTGTCCGTCATAGGTTCAGTGCGCATCCGCGCCCAGGGGCGCGGTTGCGCGGTCAGAAATAATGGTAGTGAGGAATTCTGCGCTGAGGCGCAATAAGAGAGGATAGGTGGAAGACACTTGAGGAATATTCAACATCATCCCTGTAGTTGAACATGACCGTGGGCAAAAGAAATATATAACCCAATCCCTGCTGCTAAAGTTGATGAATTCATCAAGTTGGTCCGCAAAAGAGTCCAAACCGGTTTATACAAACAGTTGACTTCTAGCTATTCCAGTCCTGTTTTCTGTGTTCTAAAGAGTAATGGTAAACTTAGAGTAGTTCATGATCTCCAACCTCTTAATAAAGTTACTATTAAAGACTCTGGCATGCCGCCTGCCACTGAAGAATTTGTTGAATCCTTCTCTGGGAGAGCTTGCTATGGTCTAGGTAACATTATGGGTGGCTATGACGAACAATCCCTGCATCCTATTTCTCTTACCCTCACTACTTTCAATACTCCCCTTATTTGATTTCAGCTGACTTGATTGCCTCAAGGTGCCACCAACGCGGTTGCAGTCTATCAGGCTCAGATGATGTGGATCCTCCAGGACAAAATCCCGGATCATGCGGGTATCTTTATTGATGATGGTGGGATTAAAGGTCCAGTTTCTGACTATGATAATGAGCTCTTACCTTGGCACTCATGAATCCAACAATTTATCTGGGAGTATGCTACTGTCTTGGAAAGAATTTTGTTTCAAATCGAGGAATATGGCCTTACTGTCTCTGGATCAAAACTTGCCGCCTGTGTCCCTGCCTTGGAAATTGTTGGTCATATAGTCTGCAAGGACGGAAGAAGGATTGCACCCTCTAAAGTCAACAAAATCATCTCCTGGCCTACCCCAATAAATCCAACGGAAGTTAGAGGTTTCCTAGGTGTTGTAACTTATTTGCTCAAAACAATTGTTGGGAAAGACATTGTTTTGAAAAAGATCACTTATGGACCCGGAGCTGGCAAGATCAAGCTGGCAGTGGACTTGAGTTATCAATCTGTTGGGGCTGTTTTTACCCAGGAAGATGAAAATGGTTTGGATCGTCCTGCTCTGTATGAATCTCTTCTTTTCTCAGATGTGGAATCCAGGTACTCCCAGCCAAAACTGGAACTTTGCGGTGTGGTCCAAATGTTTAAGAAGCTTCAGACTGTCCTTTGGGGTCAACAATTTGAGTTACAAGTCAATGCAAAATCCATTATTGAAATGATCAATGCCCCCAGCCTCCCAAATGCTCCAATGATCTGTTGGGTGGCTTTCATCCAGTTGTTCTCTTTTGATATTGTTCACAGGCCTGGAAAATCTTTCACCATGCCTGATGGTTTATCTTGACAACCTATTGGAGACGATGAATCAGAGGTTGGAATGAATTTCAATGAGGAAGAACCCTTGGTCTGCCCTGTCTTTGCCTTCTCCTCCCAAAATTACTCTGGTTTCCAGCAAGGTTTCTGGCTTAAGTTAGAGCAGTAACTTTCAACTCTCCAAAGACCCCCTGATCTCTCTGCCAAAGAATTTTGGTCCCTTAAAAGGAAGTCCTCCAACTTCTTTGTCCAAGGTTCTAGGCTTATGAAAAGAGCAACTCCTTGTGCACTTGTTTCACTATCCCTTCTAAGCAAGATTCAATCCTGGAAAATCTCCATGAAGGCCTTGGTCATTGTGGGGAAACCAAAACTTATCAATGAATATCCAAACGATTTTGGTGGCCATCCCTAAAAAAATCCGTTGCTCAATGGTGCAGGAGTTGTGAAGTGTGCCAGAAACGTGATCTTAGGCGCCCAGCCAAAATTTGTTACCCCACTGGAGAGTCCACTGTCTTTGGGAGGATTGCTATGGATGTGGCTCACATTAAGGCTGGTGGAGCTAAGTACCTCATTGTGGCTAGAGATGATTTTTCTGGATGGGTTGAAGCAAAGTTTCTTAAGAACCTCAGCTCTGAATCAGTAGCAGCTTTCCTTCATGAGACTTGGACAATGTGTTATGGCTTGGCCCAATCTTATTCTATGGATGGTGGCTCGGAATTTGGTGGAATGTTTGCTGAAATGATCCAATCACTCCCTGGACAACATAGAGTTACTACTCCCTATTATCCTGAAGGACAAGGAATTGTGGAAAGAGGCCATGCTCCTTTGAAGGCTGCTCTTGTCAAATTGGCTGGTGAAAGTGGCAAGAATCGTCAAAAGTTTCTCCCCTTGGTCCTCTTCTCTGATCAAATTTCCACCAAGTGAACCACTGGTTACTCTCCTTACAAAATCATCTTTGGTCAGAGGGCTGTTCTTCCTCTTGATCTTGAAATGGAGTCTTTCTTGGGAATCTCTTGGGAACAAGTTTCCTCAACTACTGACTTATTAGTTTCCAGATCAAAGCAACTAGAGCGGAGTGAAGATATTCATAACAAAGCTTATCAGAAGATGATGGAATCATGAGCAAAATCAGTTCAGTATTGGGAAGATAAACACCTAAATAAAATCAGGGACCCTTTAAACCCTGGTGATCTGGTATTGGCTTACAATTGTTCCTTGGAAGCTCAGTGGGGAAAGCTTTTCTCTAACCGCTGGAATGGTCCTTACCGAGTAGTCCGTCAAGTTAGAGGGGGATCATATCTTTTGGAGGAGCTGGATGGTACTCAGATGGCCAGAAGGTTCTCTGCTGATCAGGTCAAGAAATTTCATTCTTGTAGAGGCAACTTGGTCCAGAAGTAAGTCCTCCCAATTGTGCACCATCTGGGCAAGATTGTTGTTGTTTTGTGAAACTCTACTTCATGCCACGCATGTGAGCACCTGGAATGCCTCCTTCATTTCATCTCAGCCACTTCTAGGATTTTTGGTTGGATTGAAATATTTTTTCTCAACCACTCTTGAGATCAAAATGGCCATTCTTTGGTTTCAATCATCTTTCTTTCCTTTCTTTTTTTATGGCATCAAACTTGGGAGCAGACTAGGGACAGTCTGTAAGTTGGGGAGGGATGTGGTGCCCCATCCTGGACATCCTGGCCACCTGAAGACCTCAATCCATAAACTGTTGTGCAAACGTACCGTCCAGCATCTAAAAAAATAAATAAATAATGATAATAATTCCAACTCATCCTCAGGCTCATCCGCACCGTCATCATTGCGCGTTGCGCGTCCTTATCCTTGCGCGTCCTTATCCTTGCGCGTCCTTATCCTTGCGCGTCCTTATTGCTACCGTCGCGCAGTGCTCATCCATGATTTACCAAATCCATCCCAACCGCACCCCCAAGCATTTGTCAAATCCTCGGATCCGTCAAATCTCCCATCTCACTCAATCTATCAGTCGTGAATCTCAATCCTGTCAGGATTTACTCAACCGTCTCAAGCCGATCTCCTATCCGCCCATCCGCGCTCTCACAAACCTCATACGTCACCTTTCCTGGGGCTCTCCCACCCACTTCCGCCTTTGGATAAGGGGTGAAGAGTGTCAACTACCGCCCGCGGACATCCGCGGCGGTTCGGTTCATTTCCCTTTCCCACCCCGTCTGCCTTTGGACAAGGGGTGGGTGATTCCGGTATTGTTGCGTGCGCCCATCAATGGATGGACGCGAGTGACCACATGATTTTCTTTCCTTTTTTGCTCTATTTGTAGAATCCATTGTACATAGTCTAACAGGGCCTCCTGCCCATATAAGGAGGGGCTCTCCCCTGCCTTTTGGATCAAGCATTGGAGCATGGAATCATCCAGCATGAAATCAGCACACCCTTGATCCTTGAGCTTCCATACTCAAACCCTTGATCATTGATCCTTATCACCCACCAATAGCCTTTCTGGTTGAAGAAAAATTCTGCCTGTTGGAATTTTTGAGTGTTTTATACCACTCCTTGATCCCTTTCTCTGATAATACTGGTCCTGATCCCTGATCAACTTTCTGGAGCCAATCAAAATTGATTGAAGAGGTCTTATTAAGCTTAAGACCTGGAGTGTTATACCTCACCTTAGCTTCTTTGGAGTTGCATTCTGCCAGCCTACTCTTGAGTCCCTTGAGAAGTTTTGAGGTTATCCTTGCTTCAAATCAGTTAATGTTTGCTTTAGAGCTTCTTAAACATTGTGCTTTGTCCTGTACAGCCACCCACAGTTATCTGGTACCCTTCAATCGCTTGATTGCGGAGAGTTGGGCAGGTTCATTGAGAACCTGGAGGTTGCTTGAGTTTGAGTTGATCATCCCCAATCTTCTGCTGACAACCAGAGTTATTAGCGTGTGGGCGTTGTTTACATACAACAGCTTTTGTTCTTTGAACTCTAAGGGGACTTTAACTTCTTTTGTTCAAGTTTTTCCTTGCATAATCTTGTCTCAGATAGTGCTGTTCCATGGCTACCAAACTATTATCATCTTTATCCTCTACTCCTTGATTCCTCATTTATCAGGTTCTGGACCTTGATCTTGGTTACACTTAAATATTTTTGTAACACTCAGGAGGGCAGCCTAAACAGCACCTTTCCCCTCCACAGAACTGCCACGGCCTAGCACCGTTTTGAGTCTTAAACCAGAACCTGCACAAATCCCTGCTCCAAAAACTCGTAAAAGTGAAGCATATCACCACAAAAAATAGGGCGCCACCCGTACGCAGGTGGAAAGTTTTATCTCACCTGTATCCAAGCTATATCTCAAGAAGTATCTCTGTTGTATCTTCAGTTGATCTCACCTCCCCCCTCTGTCATTGACAGAGGTTGTCACATCACCCTCACCTCTGCATCCGCATATCTTTAACCTACTACACCTTCAACTCCTCTGTTCCTGTACAGTATCCATGAGTGGAGGTTGAACCACATTGCTTCACCAAGTTCCCGGGGAAAGTGGAAAACCCATTCAACCTCCAAATCATCAGAAATGCTACCTCCAATTACATAACTATGTAATTGCTAGATTGGGAAAATGAACTGAGGAGTGAGCCACCAACTCCAACACCCTTTTGGAGTGAAGAATTCACTTTTTCAACCACCAGGTTGCAGTAATCATTTTACTGCCTGTTGAACCAGGGGGATAAAAATTCTCTTGCAGGAACATAGTTCAAAATAAAACCCTAGTGATCAGTAACCAGATTTTAGTTCATAATATGACCA
Organism: Puccinia polysora; assembly: GCA_025617555.3. Classification (NCBI taxonomy): domain Eukaryota; kingdom Fungi; phylum Basidiomycota; class Pucciniomycetes; order Pucciniales; family Pucciniaceae; genus Puccinia; species Puccinia polysora. The sequence goes on along the minus strand of CM062612.1, from coordinate 24,070,408 downwards.
AATAGATATCAGAATTATTTGTGCCTTTGCAAATTGAGCTCACAAGTTGAATTGGATTACAGAATTTGGATATTTCTTTCAAATTTATTTTTGATTATTTATTTTTATTTTATTTGTATTTTTTCTCATGGTCTTTTATCTTTTTCTGCAAGAGGTACTCATTGGATGATGTGGGGTGTCAGCTCTCTGCTACCAGGAACCTTGCAGTCCTTTAGCTACAGATAGTGAAAAAAATGCTGGAATGATAATAATAATTATTATTCCAATAATAAACGCTTAGAAGCTCAAATAAGAGCAGTTGCAAGGTTTAATTGGCTTGGTAGTAAATGGTTTTCAATATAATATAAAAGAGGGGCCACAGTATTATATTACTGGGGATCTTTACAGACTAGCAACCTCTCTTCAAGGGGCCTACTTAGGCAGTTTTTAAGAACCTTGGAATAAATATAGGTGCCTCAGAAAGGACTTATTCCACTGATGGCTGGGCTTTACAGCACAAGCGGCCTAGACAGGAAGGGTAACACTCACTCTGAGCAATTTAACACAAAAATCCTGGAATAATTGGAAGGGTTTCAGAGCAGACGGGGTAGATTGCTTGACTAAACTTCAATGGTTGATTTGTTATAAAGGTAAAATAATACTACTGCAGACTAAATCATAAATCACTTGCTTATCTTCATATAAGCACTTGATTAACAATGACACGGTGTCTGATTGATAATAAATAATTCCTGGTAAACTGATTAACTGATTAGTTCCAAAGAGGTCTGTATAAATACCTTTTTTTGGGGTGATTTTGGTCTTCTCAGGGCACATGGAGAGGGTTCTGCTCGTGGGCTGAGGCTGGCAAGCCAGTCAGGGCAAGATTAGCACGTCTAATTGGTGCTGTCAATCAGCTGTCATTAGATCTTCTGGATTTCTGTACTATTTTGGCCACAGGATCTGTTAATCTGTTATGGCGTAAATTTGATCATTCTGTACTCATCCTTCATTTGTACTATTGATATTGCTTTAAAGCGTGCAAATGTGGATGTTTAATTTATTTCCATCATCTGCTGATCATTTAGCTAGTTTTTAATAATTTTTATGAACACTTCTTGTAGTGTTTTTTGGTCTTCAAAGATCAAGATCCGTGGTTTACGTGGTAGTCCTTGATCTTTGATTTATTATTAAAAAGTTTTTACAACTTAATTTTCATTAATTTTATTTATATTTTAATCTTTTTAGATCATTAGTAATGCATATGCCCATTTGTTACATATACTAGGCAACCCTAACTAGGTTGTAGCTCTTCTGAGCGGTACCTGGTTGTCAGATTAGTCACGACTGATCCAGGCGCGGGGATCAGTAGTACAGATGCGTGCAGGGTAGGATCCGCTGCATGTGTGGAAGAATCAGCTGCGCGCGGGTCTCTAGTACGCGGGATCCTGCTGCTGCTAGTACGTAGGGTTGTTTAAGGATGCGGGGCTGCGCGCGGGAATTGTGACATAACACATTTCCGCGTGTAACTCCTAAAATATACACAACACCTCAATTCTGAGTGAATTTTAGGTGTAAACCCTATACGTGACAATACGTTTAAAATGTTAGAATGGCCAAAAAGTGCCATACAGGTGTTGTAATTTTTAGTACTTTTCCTTTTAATTATTTTAAAAATATAAGGACTTGGAATTCAAGGGTGGGGTAAGTGAGTGACCCTACCTAATTTTGGGTGGGAATCCATTCCTGTAATAATATTTATAAATTTCTCACTCCTTACTTTGTTAATTGAGGTATTATTATTTTTCATTGTTTGTGTTACTATTTGACAGTTTTGCTCTGTATATAGTAGCAAGCTGACATGGGGGAAAAGTAAATGAGTGGTATCTGCTGGGAAACGCATCCTGGTATGGTGTGCTTTGAAATATATATATTTATATTTTTTTTCTCATGTTTTTTTATCTTCTCCTGCTTGAGGGACAAATTGGATGATGTGGGGGAAAAGTGCAGTGGGTAGAAAAAAGTCATGGGACTGTTTTACAAAGCATATTCAACAAGGAAAGTTTTTTTTCAACCTTGTTTAAATTCATTTTATTAATTTATGCACAGCTATTTAAAGTAAAAAGTAAAAAAAAATAACTTTTTGAGTCAAAAAAAGAGAAACAATACAGTTGAGAATTGGTTGTGCAACCAGCTTTGATTGACACCCAAACCAACTTGACAAGGCACCAAGCCAATTTGGGGATGCGCCAACTGGCACTTGAAAGGGAACCAAGATCACTTGGCTGGGTGCCAAGCTAGAGTTTTTGGGCACCACACACACTTTACAAACAAAATCTGGAACTTTGCCAGGCCCCCAGATGGGCTTTATACACCATCAATTTGCAAATGGGGGTGTATATTGCAACCCAAAGTTTTATATTTTTGATGAAAAATGTTGTTTTAGGCCTCTCCCATGGCCATATACACATATGGTGTGTAAAGCGCATCTGGGCGCCTGTCCAGGTTTGACTTGGTATGTGCCTAGGGGGACTTGGATTGGCGCCCAGGGAGCTTGATTAGGTTTGGATTTTGGGATTAAAACTTGGCACCTAATCAAGCTCCCCTTGATGCCAATCAATGCTGGTTGTACCAAAATTGACCAGCCTCCCTCCCCCCAACTTCAAGCCTTTTTTTTTTTTCAAGTATGATCATGTGATTGGTGGGTCAATGCAACCAGCTTTGATCTTCACCAAGATAAACTTGGCCAGGCACCAGACCAATTTGGCCAGGCGCCAAGTGGACATTGGAAAGGCACCAAGAAGGCTTTGCCAGGTGCCAAGATGACTTTGCTAAGTGCCACGTGGGCTTTAGCAAATTTTGGAAAAACTTGGCTCAGCACCCAAACATGCTTTACAGACCATACACATACACCACGGGGCCAACTCGCTGTTGAGCCCCCAGCTTGGCCAACACTGGTTCTACAGCACTCCCTTAGTGGTGCGCCCATCAAAATAATCTTGGTGTTCCAAAACATTGAGCGTGGTCAAGGGCTTGCTAAAGGCTCAATGCCAATTCCACCTCTGGGTGGTTAGGCCCTTGTCAAATTGCTGTCAAGGTTGATCTGACAGCAATTTGACTCAAGGGTCAAAAGGTCCTTGTGGGTTGAATCATTGTCATTCTTGAAAATTATTTGACCTTTTTTTTTGGTTTCCATTGTTGGTACAGGGGGCTTGCCAGATCAAATAAATCATTTATATTTATTTTATTTTAATTGCTAATGTTTTAATCTGTCATAAATATTATTACATGATTTTTTGTTTTTTGTGAGAAAATTTTACAGTTGTATTTTAACAATGAAATAGAAAGAAATTTACAAAAATTAAAAAGAAAAGAACCTTTTGTCAGGTTTTCTCTTTGGATGGGGATTGTAAAACAATTGGTGTTTAATATTGATACCCTCAAGCTCCCCAGTACTGTTGATTTCAATCAATTTGTTGAATCAAATCAAGGTTGTTAACAGCTTTCAATGGGTGTGAAGAGGCATTAGATTGAAGGTGTGAATCAATTGATTTGTTGATGATGGCAGGGAGAAAACAGAGATTTGTTATGGGTGGATGATGAGGGTGACATGACCACCTGCAATGGACAAATGAGAGACTGGGTAGCAGAGAGAGGAGAAAAGGAGATCAGAGGAGTCAAGCAAAGGGAGAGGGAGGGCCAGAGGAAAATTACACAACTAATTTCACCCAGTGAGGCCATGACATTCCAAACAAACGGTGGTAGCAATCTGAGTGATGATTGAGTGGTGTCAGTGGATCAGAGAAGAGAAGAAGAGAGGGGGATTAGGTAGGGAATGAATTGCTCAACCAGTTCCCATGACCAAAAATTCCATCAGGAGACCAAGGGGGCCACCATTGTTGGCAAGTGATTGAGTGGTACCCAAGAAGAGACCGGTACCTGTGAGAGGGAGATTCAAAGGAAAGAGAGAGGGGGGTGTTGGATGGATGGATGGATGGATGGATGAGGAGGGAAGGAGGGGATAGGATGGTCAGGTCTTGGTTGGTCTAGAGAGAGGGAAGTAGTAGTAGCAGCCCACCGTGGTGGGATGGATCAAGAGAGGTGGAGTGAGTGAGAGAAATGATGATGATCATCATCTGAGCCAATCAGTAGTCAACTGGTAAACAGCTGATGTCATGGGTCAGAAACCATGACGTCACATGGATCCACCCTGTGCGTCCAGCTGGTGAATCAACCGCAGGGGTGAGGTGATGTCATCATAACCCCAAAGGCAAGTGACTGACTGCCGCCCCTGCTGGTGTATCAACCGCAGGGGAAAATTGCCGTTAAAACAACTCTGACCACCCGTCACCAACCAGGCGACTGGTGGATTGTCGCATGGGTTGGTCAACCATCATTTGTTGGTCAGTTGACCGTTGGCCAACCCGGTTGTCAACATGTCAGGCGGTCAATACCCGCACCGTTGAATTGACCCTTGTTGTTGGCTCCGCGGTCCTCAATGGCCAAAAGTGGCCCCATGGTGTACACATACATGTGCATGGTTTCCAAAAGCAGTTTTATATGTCAAAGGTATGTACCACATCAAATCATTGCATGAAAGAGCTTTTATGTCAATGGTATTGGTACAGTTATGTTGATAAAAATTTCAAAATGAAGAGTGTATTTTGATTCAGGGGAAGATAATTAAAACACTTTGGACATGACCAAGATTTAATGATATTTATGTGATTTTACAACACAGGTATGTCTGATGAAAAAAATATTTCAAGTAGGATATCCTTGCAAGAGTCTATGGATTAAAGTAGTGAGAGTTGAACATTCTACTATCACAAGAATCAATATTGAAACATGACTTTAGATCTACAAATAATTTAAGGTATGAGTTTAGACATTATGAAGGCAAGGTCAAATGGAGGCTGCATATCCAAAAGCTGCTTGCCCTCTGGAGAAAGGGAAGAAATCAAATCAGGATGATAACAGTTGCTGGGGAGTCTTGTTTGCACCCTTGTGAGTTTTTCTTGGAGATTGGAAGGTTTACTCATCATCCACATTGAATGACCACGTTTGTACCGTCTACCAAGTCTCTCAGCTTTCATGTTGTCAAATGTTTTATCTATTTGGTGACCAAGGGCAGAGAAACCTTGAGATCGCCATTGGCACTGGACCTTCTGGAAGACCTTTTCATTGGAGACTTCAGTGTCAGAGCAACATTGTGTTTCACTGAATATACTGGAATGATTTTCTGGTAATCCAAGTGATTCCAAGATCTCTTTTTGTTGATTTGAGAGCTGTAGGCAGAGAGGAAAAACTCTGTGAAAAAAATGGGGTAAAAAATACAATGGGATGATAGGGAGCAATTTCTTACTTGTTTGCGCCATCTGGATTTTCTTGCCTGATTTTGTTTTTCTGCATGGGCTTCTGAAAGATATTGTCCAGACTTAATATTGGATCTCCTGCCCATGAACCACCTCTTGAGGACAATGGTAAGGTTGAATTTGGGGTTATGCACTGAGTTAAATGGGTAGTTTCAAAATGCACGATGTACATGGGCATGATTCCAATGTTTAATGATGAGTCCCATAAACAACTGGTTACAATGCGATTCCCAAGGCTCAGACCAAATGAAACCACAGCAAGGAAAGTTGATTTGGGCAAGGTCTTGAAGAAAAACCTCTCTTGCTAGGGTTGATATGCCATGTATTAGAAATGAAGACTTGGATGGGACTAGAGAGGTAGTGGAGTGAATCCATTGATGAATGCAAGATGATGGCAGTGATTGAACCTAGGATTGTTGTAGGGAATTGGGGATTTGTTTCCAGTGAGTATCTGTTGACTTGGTGATATTCATCACAACTCTACAGTAGGATGACAGACATTGAGAGAAGTGGGAGTTGGAGCCAGGGACACTGCCAAAAACAGCTTGATTGAAGAGTCTGGGGTTTTTTGATGGGGCTCCATTCAAGAGGTATTGTACCATGATGGGTTGTTTGTTGTTTGCACTGCATGATTATCAAAGTAGGAGAGCATGGTCAGCATTCAATCATTGCAAATCACAGGGGGATGATGACTTGAATGTTAAAAAAGGTGGAACTCTGCCAATGGAAAGCCACAATTGCAGCAGGCTCATGGTCAGCAACCATTGGGGCAACCATTGGGGCAACCTAATGGTTGGCAACCATTGGGGAAAGCTAATGGTTGGAGACCATTGGCGCAAGCTAAAGGTCAGTGACCATGTTGGAAACCATTGGCGCAAGCTAATGGTCAGCAACCATTGGGGCAAGCTCATGGTCACCAACCGTTGGGGCAAGCTCAGCCTAAGCTAATGGATAATAACCATGAGGCTGAGGTAATGGATGGTGACCATTGATAGTGAGTCACTCCTCAATGCATATATGCATACCAGGTAGTGTATAAGATGTGGGTGGGTAGTGCACCCAGCACGCAATTGATGAACCCCTCCATCATTTGATGAATCAATCCATCCATCCATCCATCAATTGTTTCATACTGACACCAAACTCAGTCTAACCTCAGTCTTACCCTCATGCCTGATCTACTTTCTTAGGAACTTCAACCTCAGGGCTCAGGAGACTTACATCAATATGTCTCCAGTAACTATATACCTCAGGATCTTCATGCAGTACATATCTACATATAGTCTAACCTCATACTATACACAGATAGACTCCATAGGCTTGCACAAACTCAATCTCCCAGGATCTACTCTACCTCTCTGTCTAACTCATACCTCTTTGGGTTACCTCTCTGTCTAAGCCATACCTCTTTGGGTTATCTCTCTGTCTGACCCATACCTCCTCTGTGTGGTTTATCCTTTGGGAATCTTTATGTACAGCCTCCTGCAGATTGTATTACATACTCTCTCTACTTAGTAAATAGTGTCATGACTCCCATGTACACTGTACATCCTTCAAATGTACTCTCCCAACTTAGACAGCTCAGACCTGGAACCTTGTCCCAATGTAGAAGCAGCCTAACCTAATGTAGTAGCATCCCTGATCAGCCCTCTCTGTTACTTAGTCTGTTCCCATGACATCATGTGTGTAGTCTGAGCCCCAATCACTTGTACCTCTGTTGTAGTTCCAACCTCTTGTCTATTTAATAAGCCTCCTCTTTCCTCTTCCTGATGCTTCCCCCAAGAAATCAGTTTACTACTTCTTACTAGGAGATCTTTCCCAGCAAGTGTCATTCAGCACCATTCAACCCAATCCTCCTCTGCTCCTGTTAGCCTCCTTCAGTAACCTTGCCCCCAAGCCTACTGTGGGTAGAGACCCCTCTGTGCCAAGCCCTGCTTGCATGTCAGCAGCCCTTGTGACATTAAACTGATTTCTTCCCCAATAACCCCTTCTTCACCAACAACCCTCCCTATCCTTTTAGACAGCATCAAACTTTGCTATTGAGTTGTGGCAATTTTTGTTTGCTTTATTTCTGTCCCAACCTTGAACTTGGCTATTTGATTTGTGGCCATTTTCATTACTTCCCTTACTTTACTGCCAAACCTACTCAGATCTCCAGCTCTCCATCCTCTAATTATCACTTTGACGCTTCAATGCTTTGATGCTTCGACACTTTGACACTTTGACACTTTGATGCTTTGACGCTTCGACACTTTGACACTTCGACGCTTTGGCACTTCAACACTTAGACAAGGTCTAGTAACCAGTATTTGAATGTCCCATAAAGGTAATCAGAGGAAGAAAAAAATCCCTTTTTAATCATTTTATTCTTGCTCCAAGGTGAAGAACAACTTTTGTGTAACTAATTATTCTTAGAAGTAAGAATGCCCCAACAACATGCTCTTTTTTCTCACATTTCTAGCCCAGCAGTCACCCGCAGCTCTAGGGGGAGAGGTACCACTGAACCTACTGACCATTCTACCCCTAGATCTTGTGGAACAGGTAGGACCTTTTCTAACCTGGTTGCACCAGTGGCTACCACTTCCACTCCTATGGATACAGGTTTATTGGAACCTATTCCCCAAGTATCCCTTTCTACTATTCCTTCTTCTGACAATGCTAGCCTCCACAGGATCACAGGTCAGTTTCCAAGCCCAGGTTACCATGGTTTGGACTCTCCTGCCTATGATGCAAGCATGGTCTCAATCCCAGGAGAAGGTGAGGAAGATGAAGAGGATGAAGACTCAGGATTTGATTCCAGAATCTTGAGTGGCCTGGGTTCACAATCCCCAGAGGGTAATCCTAGTCAAACTTCTAATGTCAGCCTGCTACTTAGCACAGAGCAACCTGACAAAGCAACAACAATAATAATATTAAAAGGAACAAAGATAAATGAATAAATAAAATTATTATAAAATGAAGGAGTAGGAAATCCATAAATATTATTGCAGAAATGGATTCCCCACCCAAAATAAGGTAGGGTCACTCACTGACCCCACCCTTGAATTCTTACTCCTTATATTTTTTAATTAATTTAATACAAAATGGTAAATGACCACGGCACCAGTATGGCACCTTTTAGCCATTTTAATATTTCACATGATATGTCATGTATAGGTTTCACACCTAAATTTCAGTCGAAATCCAGGTGTTGTGTGTATTTTAGGAGTTACACGGGAAATTGTGTTTTGTCACAATTCCCGCACGCAGCCCCGCGTCCCTACAGCGCTGGTCTCCCGCGTACGCAAACTCCCGCACGCAGCTCCGCGTCCCTACAGCGTTGGACTCCCGCGTACGCCAACTCCCGCACGCAGCCCCGCGTCCCTACAGCGCTGAACTCCCGCGCGCATCTGAGCAGCGGATCAGTCCCCGCGCGCATTTGAATGGACTGATCCCCGCGCCTCCTATGACATCCAGGTACCGCTCAGAGAAGCTAAAACATAGTAGGATCTACACTACATATGTAAAGCTAACACACGAGCATAGATTATGGTTCAAAAACCTTAAAAATCAATTGAAATTAGTTAATAACTAATTTTTAGTATTTTTTATTAATTAAATAAAGATCCAGACTCACCACGAAGTAAGTTGATCAGAACCTTCAAAGACCACGAAACTACATAAGGAGTGGTCGTAAAAATTATTAAAAATTACATACAGGATCAGCAAAGGATGGAGAATCAATAAAAATCTACGTCTGCTCACTTTGGACCAGTACTTACTGTACAAATTGAGGATCAGTGCAGGATCAGCAAAATGACTAATCTATTGATTAACAGATCCTGCAGCTAAAAAGGAGCTGTTCCTTGACAGATCTAAGGCCAGCAGGCTAACAGCACCTTGAGGACGTGCCAATCTTGCCCTGATTGCCCCCCTAGCCTCAGCCCATGGCTAGTACCCCTTCTAGAGGTCCTCAAGCACCCAAAAAGGAATATTTAAACAGGCTCTTTTGCCCTTCTGTTTCCAAATCAGTTAATCAGTTATCAGGAATTATTTATTATCAATCAGACACGGTGTCATTGCTAATCAAGTGCTTATATGAAGATAAGCAAGTGATTTATGACTTAGTATGTAGTAGTATTATTTACCTTTATTAACCAATCAACCATTGAAGTTTAGTCAAGCAATCAACCCCATCTGCTCTGAAACCCTTCCAATTGTTCCAGGATTTTCGTGGTCAAGTGCTCAGAGTGAGTGTTTCCCTTCCTGTCTAGGCCACTAGTGCTGTTAAGCCCGGCCATTAGTGGAATAAGTCCTTTCTAAGGCACCCATATTTATTCCAAGGTTCTTAAACTGCCTAAGGAGGCCCCTTGAAGAGAGGTTGCTAGTCTGTAAAGATCCCCAGTAGTATAATACTGTGGCCCCTCTTTTTATATTATATTTAAAATATTTATAACCAAACAAAATAAACCTTGCACTTGCTCTTACCATACCATTATTGGAGCTTTAAAGTGTTTATTCTTTGGAATATTATTGCTCCAAGTTCTTTTATCACTCTCTGTAGCTAAAGGACTGCAAGGTTCCTGGTATCAGAGAGCTGACATCTAATGCAACAGCAGTCCCTTCACCTTCCCCACACACAAACCTTCCTTCCACCACTCAGGCTCCTTCAACTTACCCTGCCCTGCTGGACATTCTTCAGCAAATGACCACTGCAATGACTCATCTTTCTAAACCTGCTGACCATGGACCCTCTGCTAACTTTAAATCTCCATCTATCAATGCCCCAGATAAATTTGATGGAACTAACCCAACCAAGCTTAGGCCTTTCCTTCAAGCTTGTGAACTCATTTTTGCAAATGAAGAGAAAGTTTTTGCTAATGACAGAAAGAAAGTATTTTTTACAGTCTCTTACCTTTCAGGAAATGCCAGTCTATGGATCCAACCCTATCTTGCTCAAATTGGTAATCATGAGCCAGACTTCTTACTTAACTCCTGGCTTCTATTCACTCAACAGCTTCATACCCTTTTTTGGGGATTGTCTAGAAATCCAGCGTGCTGAGAAGGAGTTAACCCTCCTTAAGATGAAAGACAGTGGTTATGCTACTAACTATATCACTGAATTCACGACACTTATGACCAAGGTCTCTGGGTGGGGTGATAAAGCCTTTTTCTTTCATTTTAGACAGGGTCTCCCAGCCAGATTACTGGACCAACTAGCTGGTTATGATGGACCTCAAGAAACCTTGCAAGACCTAATAGATATTGTTCTTAAGTATGACAATTGTTACCATGAAAGGATCCGGGAGAAGTCCTTCAATCTCCCTCAGACCTCAAGACCTGGACCCAGTCTTCCAAATCCTCAGAAATCTCAGCAGACCAGCCCACCAGGTAGGTTTAAGGGGAAGACAAGCCAACCCCTACTAATTCTACTCTAACCTATGTCCCCAATCCCAACGTAGGAGAGGATGGACACCTCAAGGCTGAAGAAAAATCTAGGAGAGAAAGAGAGGGTTTGTGTAACTACTGTGGAGGAACTCACAAAATTAGCCTCTGCAGGAAACCTCCAGATTTTAAGCCTGGCCAGAAACCCAATCCTATGAAGCCAAAAAAGGGAAAATACTAGGTGATGGGAATGTGGTACTCCTTGACCATCACCTTCCTAATATTTGAGTACAAACTTTGGATAGAAAAGAAGCTAACCCTCCTTCCAAAGACTTACGTTCCGTTTGCTTGACCAATAACCAGGCTTACAGTGTACTTGTTGACTCTGGAGCAACTCAATCTGTTATTTCAAAATCTATGGTTTTAAAGTTTTCTCTATCACTCAAACCCCTGACCACTCCTATTTTCCTATTTACCTTCAGTCCTTCTGACTCACCTTCCCAGGAAATCACCCATAAGGTTTCCTTCAAATTCTCTTTGCCCTCTTTTCCCAACTTAGAATGGGATTTCTTGGTTGTTGATACTCCCCCCAAAGAAGACATTATTCTAGGTATTGACTTCCTCCATTTCTGGAACCCAGAGGTAAATTGGCAACTGGGATTGATCACCCCAAGACACCAACCAACTTTGGATCATTCCTCTTCCTTTGAACTCTCCTTGGCCACTACTTCCTTTCCGCCAGTGAAGCTGCAGGTCACTGCTCCTGTCCCCTTTTCAGAATCTATGCACTCACAACACTTCCCTTTGAGTTCAACAACTACTTCTGTGAACAGGATATTCTTTGGACATTCTCTGAAATTCTTGGGGGATATGGAGAATGATCTATCCGTTCAAGTTTTGCGTATGATTTTTTCCACTTCTGAATCTGACCCAAAGCAGGCTACTGCAGAAGGTTTGGATGAAGATTAGGAAACTGATGAAATTGAAATTGTGATGGAGAGAGTTCCTGATGCTTATCATACCTTTTTAGATGTTTTTTCCAAGGTCAAAGCTGATAAACTCCCTCCTCATTGCACTTACAACCATCATATCGAACTGGAAGGCCCTATACCTCCAGTTGGGCCTATCTACTCCCTTATTAACCATGAGAAGGAGGCCCTACAAGCCTATATAGCGGAAAATATAGAGAAAGGTTTCATTCGCCCCAGCACTTCCAGCACTGGAGCACCTGTCCTCTTTGTAAGAAAAAAGGATGGTGGTTTGCAATTGTGTATTGACTATTTCAAACTCAACGCTGCGACTCAAAAGAACCAGTGTCCCATTCCTCCCATGACTCACTTATTAACAGTCTTTTCTGGTTCTACCATTTTTTCCAACATTGACCTCAAGGGTGCTTATAATCTCCTTCAAATTAAGGAAGGGGATGAACATCTTACAGCATTCAGAACTCAGTTTGGGAGTTTTGAATATTTGGTAATGCCTTTTGGACTCACCAATGCTCCTGCCTCTTTTCAATGTCTTGTTAATGACATTTTTGCAGACCTTCTGACCATCTGTGTGGTGGTATACCTTGATGAAATTCTTATTTTTTCCAAAAACTTAACAGAACATACAGCTGATGTGTGTGAAGTCTTGAACAGACTTTGGAAGAACAACTTATATGCAAAAGCTTCTAAGTGTGAATTTCATGCCTCCTCAGTGGACTATCTAGGATATGTCATTTCCAGAAGTGGCATTGAAATGGACAACTCCAAGGTCCAGAAGATCTTGGAATGGCCACCACCAACAAACAAAAAGGCCCTGCAACAGTTTTTGGGTTTTTCTAATTTTTATCGCAGGTTTATCATTAACTATTCCAGAAAGGTGCACCTCCTCACTGCTCTAACTGGAGCAGACCCCATCTTTCCTTTGTCCCCAGGGGCTCTGCAGCAGTTTGAGGACCTCAAGGTAGCCTTTACTAAAGCTCCTGTACTCAGACATTTTGATTTTTCCTTAAAAACCTTTTTGGAGACTGATGCCAGTTACTATGCCCTAGGGGCTGTCCTCACACAAGTCTCTCTTGATGGATCCAAACACCCAATTGCTTTTGACAGCAGGAAATTGGGTAGTGCTGAACTGAACTATGAAATACACAATAAGGAACTCCTGGCTATTGTATGGGACATCAAGATTTGGAGAGCTTACCTCCTCATTCTTTCTTCTCCCTTTGAAGTTCTCACTGATCACTTATCTCTTAAATATTTCATGACCTCCAAAGTCTTGACTTGTCGCCAAGCCCGTTGGGCTGAGTTTCTGTCTGAATTTGACTTCACTATAGTCTATAGACCTGGAAAGCAATCAATAGTGCCTGATGTCTTGTCACGTCGAGACAACGTTTATCCCAAGGGGGGGATGCCCTATGCAGAAAAGAATCCAGCAAATGTCAAACAACTCTTGAAACAGACTGACTTTGAAACTTCTGGAATTTTCTTTATCTCTGCAAAACAGGTTGACAAACAATTGGAAACCTTAATTCAGTCCCAGATCTCCAACAAATCAACCCAGCAGATTATTCAGAAACTACATAAAAAGGAACAAGTAAAGAGTTACCTTATAGACCCAGACACTGGACTCCTTATTTTCCAAAACAGACTAGCAATCCCCAAGGAGGATGAACAACTACAACTTGAAATACTTCAACAAAGACATGACTCTCCCCTCTCTGGCCACCCTGGACAAGACAAAACAGCTGATCTAGTCAAAAGAGATTTCCATTGGGAAAATATGACTTCCTTTATCAAAGATTATGTTTCTTCTTGTTACCTTTGCAGCAGAAACAAAGCCAGTCACCACAAAAAGTTTGGACTCCTCCAACCCTTACCAATTCCAGATTCTCCCTGGTCTTCACTCTCTATGGACTTCATCTCACAACTACCACTATCCAATGGGTTTGACTCAATCCTTGTGGTAGTTGATCATTTTTCAAAAATGTCACTCTTTATTGAAACCAGAACTGATATCTCCTCTGTGGATTTGGCTAACCTACTAATTTCTCATGTTTTTACTAAACATGGCCTCCCAACTGACATTTTCAGTGACAGAGGATCTTTATTGGTTTCTTCCTTCTGGAAAATTGTATGTTAAAAATTAAAGATAAAAAGAAATCTTTCCACAGCTTATCACCCTGAAACAGATGGACAGACAGAACGAGTAAATCAGATCCTAGAACAATTCCTTAGGATGTATGTCAGTTATCACCAAGACAACTGGGATACCTGGATCCCCCTTGCTGAATTTGCTTACAATAATTCCACTCACACTTCTACCAAGCAATCTCCTTTTTTCACCATCTATGGACAACATCCCAACTTTGACAGTCTCCATGTAGTAGATGATCAACCTGCCAGACACTACATAACCCAGATTCACCAGAATCAAAAGTTATTGGGCATTGAACTAGAAAAGGCAATGAAAACCTACAAAAGATATGCTGACCTAAAAAGAAGTGACTTTCCCGCCTCATTTTCTGTTGGAAACAAAGTTTGGCTCTCTTCAAAAAATATCAAAACTAATCGTCCAACTCATAAACTCTCAGAGCAATGGTTAGGTCCCTTTTTGATTACAGAACAGATTGAAAAAAGTTCATTCAAGCTTCAACTCCCTCAATAATGGTCCACCATTCACCCTGTATTCCACTCCTCCTTACTCAAGCCATATCAGGACAACTCACTATCCCCTAGGCACCAACCACCAACTGAGCCAGTCAAAATTGATGGTGAAGAAGAATGGGAAGTTTCTCAGATATTTGATTCCAAACTTAAGAGTGGGAAATTATTTTACTTAGTTGAATGGAAAGGCTTCCAGAATGACAAGGAACGCACTACTTGGGAACCTCACTCTAATCTTACCAACTGCCCTACTTTACTTCAAGACTTCCATACACTCTATCCCTCAAAACCAAAGTCATCCTTAAAATAAAACCAATACAAACCTTACTCTCCTTTTCAAATATATATATATATATATATATATATATATATATATATATATCAATAACATGATAAAAAAAATAAAGATTCTTTCTCCTTTTTACCTTTCTTCAACCTTAAAAAAAAAAAGAAAAGAAAAGATCAATTACTCCCCTCTAAGAAAATATAAATAAAAACAAAAATAATAATAATAATAAAATAAAACAAATTTTATATAAACAACTTTTTAGATAGCTTCACACATCAATTCTTCCAACTCTTTTACTCTAGAAATCCAAGTATTTACTAATTTTAACTTGGCAACTTGATAAGAATTTGGCCCCCTTATAGTAGTCCCTACTTCAAAAGTATTCCCAGCTAAAGCCAAAATATCAGCTAGTCTTTTCTTTATCTCTAAACCTTTTTTCTTTCTAGCTTCTAAAAACACATACTTCTCTTTTCTTATCTCACTACCCCAACCCTTCTTTAAACCTTCCTGAAAATTTGAATTTAAAGTCCTAGAAGTCCTACTATAAATCTCCAAAGAATGATTAACTTGATCTTCATTTAAAACAGAATCTTCTCTGAATCTTCTTTCTTCCATCATCTCCAATAACCTTTCCCCACTTTCCAATTCCTCCAACCGGACCTCCGTTTCACCTCTTCTTTCAGTTCCTTTCCTTCTATTCCTTCTGTCTTCCACCACCTTCATCTTCACTTCCAAATCCTTCATCTTGTTCCTCAAATCTTCTAACTCCAAAGAGTCATCTGATCTGCCCCCTTCTTCAAAGATGATCTCTCTTCCTTTTCCTTTACCTATCTCTTTGGTGGTTCCTCTATCTTCATCCATCTCACTTAATTCCATCTCCAAACTCCCTTTGGCGTCTTCATTGTCATCTCCACTTTGACAATCTGCTTTGACGCTTCAACAATTTGCTTTGACGCTTCAAGGGTGGGCTTTGACGCTTTGACTGTTTGCTTTGACGCTTTGACGCTTCGACATTTGACGTTTTGACTATTTGCTTTGACGGTTTGACAAACCCCTTTGACGCTTTGACAAATCCCTTTGATGCTTCAAAGAACCCCTTTGACGCTTTGACAATTTCCTTTGACAGGCTTGACGGATTCCAAAATACCCTTGTTTTGTACCCTTTTTGGGGGGACCTCAACCACCACCTTGTTTGAATCTACGTGAGGGGTTCCCCATTGTATAAATGCCTCACCGCACCCCTCCTGCGGACGCCTCAATGTACCATCTATGGCCAAATTACTGGTTCGACGCAGTGCCTCCCTCTTTTCTTGCGTTTTCTTCAATCTCTCCTCCATCAAACAGACTATTGCAAACCTTGTATCAGCACTCCAGCACCTCCAATACTAAATCCAGAAGCACTTAACTGAAGATTCATCAAGTCTGGATGAGGAACCCAGGGTCATGGCATCATCATCTGGGGCCTCTTTCACTTCAAAAGGTTGACTCTTCTCCAGGACCCATAAGGTTGGCCCCAAGGCCTTTCTGTCTTGCTTATCCATATCACACATTCTCCCATACTGCCTACAACTTTCACATTTGGCAGAATTGTGCTTGATACTGGTGGTGCAGATTCTTCCATGTTGACGCACCTATCACAACTTGGGTAGTATTGCTGGACTGGATGATAATTGTTGGTCTTCTCCATTGGATAGGTTGGTGTAGGTGATCTGGTGTAAGGAGATAAAGGTGGGAATGGGGTGGATGGTGGTGATGATTGTGGGTAAGGGGAAGGAAAACTCAAGTTAGACATGGCTGAAGGACAACCTGGATGGCCTCTTCAATCTCTCCTTTTATGGTCATCAGGAGATACCCTCTTCTTCACCAGGGGGTACTGTCATACTGACACCAAACTTGATCTAACCTCAGTCTAACCCTCAGGCCTGATCTACTTTCTTAGGAACTTCAACCTCAGGGCTCAGGAGACTTACATCAATATGTCTCCAGTAACTATAGACCTCAGGATCTTCATGCAGTACATATCTATATATAGTCCAACCTCATACTATACACAGATAGACTCCATAGGCTTGCACATACTCAATCTCCCAGGCTCTACTCTACCTCTCTGTCTAACCCATACCTCTTTGGGTTATCTCTCTGTCTAACCCATACCTCTTTGGGTTATCTCTCTGTCTAACCCATACCTCCTCTGTGTGGTTTATCCTTTGGGAATCTTCATGTACATCCTCTTGCAGATTGTATTACATACTCCCTCTACTTAGTACATAGTGTCATGACTCCCATGTACACTGTACATCCTTCAAATGTACTCTCCCAACTTAGACAGCTCAGACCTGGAACCTTGTCCCAATGTAGAAGCAGCCTAACCTAATGAAGTAGCATACCTGATCAGCCCTCTCTGTTACTTAGACTTTTCCCATGACATCATGTGTGCAGTCTGAGCCCCAATCACTTGTACCTCTGTTGTAGTACCAACCTCTTGTCTATTCAATAAGCCTCCTCTTTCCTCTTCCTGATTCTTCCCCCAAGAAATCAGTTTACTACTTCTTACTAGGAGATCTTTCCCAGCAAGTGTCATTCAGCACCATTCAACCCAATCCTCCTCTGCTCCTGTTAGCCTCCTTCAGTAACCTTGCCCCCAAGCCTACTGTGGGTAGAGACCCCCCCTGTGCCAAGCCCTGCTTGCATGTCAGCAGCCCTTGTGACAGGGGTGAGGGAAGCAGTCCAGTGAACAAGGATTATGACAGAGGGAAAGCAGCTCAAGTGGAATCATCCATGCAAGGGCCTCAATTAATGCTTCACAATTTGAGGCGCATCCAACAGGTGATTCAGGACACAAAGGTGCCATCATGGATGACAAGGGTAACAAAGAATGTTGGATTTCATGGTGCAGGATCCCTCAAGGCCACAGAGTGGCTGACACTCTACATGGTTTACTATCCCCATGCTATGATTACTTTGTGGAGTGGTAAGCATAGAACTGGTATTGATCACATTGGCTCAATAAAAAACTTGAAGGACTCAACAGTGCTTCTCATTTACATAACCAACATGTTAATGAAGCATCATATTTCAAACCAAGATATCATGTAGGTTGAACGACTAATGCTGGAATACTGTCAAACACTAAGGACTGGATGGCCACAACAAAGGAGTAAACCCAACGTGCACATTACTCAGCATTACCCAGAAGTGATCAAAAGGTTTGGTCCACCAATGGCCACAGCAGCCTGGGCCCATGAAAGGTTGAATGATATCTTGGGAAGGATACCAAAGAACAATTGCACAGGTGAGCTCACTAAGAATTGTGCTTTACACTTTCCTTTTTACTGGGAAAACAAAGCAAATAATAAATGAATTTATTACAGGTGATATACATGGTACAATCATGAAGACATGTATATCAAGGAGTCAATATTCAATTTTTTTGATCCAGTCCAAGTTAATTAACAAGGGACAAGAAAACTCAAATCCCTGCTTCAGCATCACCCCATTAGACCCAGAAATCCATTGCTTACGGATACAAGAGGTTTGAAGATTGGGTCTGCAACAGGAAGTGTCTCTTGATTACAATTTCCCCAAATTAAAAAGTACCTTGATACATCATAAAAAATTTACAGTGAAAAGGCTGGATCAAGGTAAAAATCACTCCAATTCCTATGTGGAGATCATGCGGGATGAACTCTGTTCATTTGGTCAAATCACCAAGCTCTTTGTGCAATCAGAAGGTGGGGATGTTTGGTTTGTGATTCAGTTATTTCAAGATGCACATGCAGAAGATGCCAAAGATCCATGCACAGCCCACCCCAACTTGAATGTGCGAGTGGTCTCAAAAGATCTAAGGGAGACTGTGGTGATGACGGGAAAGGAGATATTGGGGCATGTGGCTGTTTTGGATAATGTTGCGGGGACATTTGGTTATCCAGGCAAGACAATGACTTTGGTTTCCCTGGCACAAGTAGTGAGTTGCCCTTTTAGCTGATATGAGGACAAGGTCAAAAATGATTGTGGAATGTGCAGGGATGGATTTAAACATGAAATTACCCATGGTGTTTGGCCTATGGGTGACTTGAAACCTTAGCAAGATTCAACAAGCATCATTTGAGGAAATATGGACAAGTGGACACCAAACATCAACCAT
Organism: Puccinia polysora; assembly: GCA_025617555.3. NCBI lineage: Eukaryota > Fungi > Basidiomycota > Pucciniomycetes > Pucciniales > Pucciniaceae > Puccinia > Puccinia polysora. The sequence continues at coordinate 24,051,610 of CM062612.1, read as the reverse complement.
ATGACACTTTGTGTGGACAAGAACAGGGCCTAAGGGATGATGAAATGGAGATTAGATGTGAAGTTGGTAGGTGTAATATTTGTAACAACAGAATTTTGGATATTAAAATTGTCATCATGCATTGTATTAGTTTCCAATGAATTGGACAGACAAATCCTTAGTTTTCAAATATTTACAATTGGGGAATGATGAAGGAGGAGGGTAGGAATATAAATAAGAAATCCTCTTATCTCACATTGATCATCTGATTGGAACCATAATTGTGTCCATCTAACCTGTGAAAACTCTGGAGGTTGAGTAAGGTGGATCCAGAGATTGTGCAGCTTAGACCCTATGGTTGTGGCTGGTGGGTGTGTGTCACACAACCACCCCACGTACTATAGGGCAATCCTTAGATGATTGTGAGCGCGAAGGAATACCAAGTGCAAGGGCAAGCGCAAATAGCAAGAACCAATTGCGAACTGCAAACTTGGTTATTCCACTCAACAAACGGCAAGATGATGGAAAGGGTTCCAAAGAAGGAAACTCAACCTGAGTCCAATGTGATAACTAGGTTTCAGCAAAATGCGAGAACGTATGAAATTAACTAACTGAGGAGACAATCATCAGGCAAGGGGATAACCCTTATAAGGTAATCCAAAGTGACTAGATACAACCTGATGATGAGCTAACTACAGGTGAAGCGGTGAGGCAATGAATGACAGGAACGGAATAGGAAATGAAGCAGTGGTATAGATCCGAGGACTTAGCGTAAGTGCAAGACAATAGAATCTGAGCGTACATTTGCATGACAAATTGGGATAAGATTGAGTGACGTTGAAGGCAATGCAAATGAGAGGTAATAGTGTATGCAGGGTAGGGACTAGTCCAATTGCAAACTATACAGTAGTGATGGCTTGGTTAGATGTAGATGCAAACTAACAAACAATGCATGACCAAAGATGGAAGTCCAAGGCTGTTGATTGGCCATGGAAAGAGATTGGATCTCATAATGGATGGTCGACCAGTATGGAGTTAACTGCGAAGTTTGCAAGTATATACTGAGTTGGTCACTGAGATTGGAAGGTCAGCGCAAGCCAGAGGAAATAGCGGATTGCACCATTGATGTTGTGCTTTTATTTGTGTCACGCTTTGAGGCTGAGGTAGATGGTACTGAGGAGAGGATATGTTGAAGTGGTGAAGACAATAGTCCTTAAGTGCGAAGCGTGACAGGGTGATGACCCAGGTAGAAGAGGCAGAGAAAATACATCTGGCATGTAATATGGCTCAGATGTGCGAGGTGGGAAGGGATTTGCATCTTTAGGAATGAGGAGAGGTTGGCTACTGTGAGGGCAAAAGATCCCAGTGGAATCAAGCTTACCACTTGTAGCCAATTGACTGATCCATTCCTTAATACCAGCACTGATGGTGTTGAAACAGATTGTGTGAGATAGCTATTGAGGGTAAGATCCCCATTCTTTATGGTCTTTTGCACGTAATCCAAAGAGGTGCACTTCTGCCTCAACAGCACTCTTGTAGCACTTTGAGTCAATGATGCCATTTGCAAAGGGTTGAATGGTTTCTTGGAGTTCAGACGGGTATTTTTTGAACAGCGTAGGTGAATCTATGGAGGGAGCTAAAGTGATTGGCAATCAGGGAAGGTATTTGGATGGATGTGATGGAAGTGACTTACCAGGTTCATTGGCAGGATCAGCGGCAGAGGGTGGGGGGTAGCCCCCTTGGTGGGTTGGGAGTCTGTTACCATTGGTGCAGAATTGGGTTCAAGGGGAGTGGTGATGGAGGCCTGCTCTGCTGGGACTTCAGGGGTAAAGAGTGGATTTTGGGATTCTTTGGAGGGCACTTCATTTGGAGCAGCTTGTGTGGGCGGAGTAGCGGGGCCTGGGGTACTTTCCTTTTCATCACTTTCCATCAAGGGCGCAAATTTATGCCTCTTCTTGTTGGGATTGGCAGAGGCAGTTGCAGCCCGTCTTTTGGAAAGAAGTTTCCCTGACCGAATCTGAACCTCCTCCTCAGGAGGGAGGTCATCACTGTTTTCAACCACTGGTGAAAGACAAAATGAAGATCAGCCAGGGATTAGAATAGCATTCAAGTGTTTCAACTCACAGGCCATTGCATCTTGAAGACCCTTACAGGCCTTGAATGCCATTTCTCGCACTGATTGTGGCAGTGATTTGTCATTGGCCATTTTCAGGAGCTTTGCCATTTGCCTCTTGCTATTAGCAAGGAAGTTAGACTTTGAGACAACCAAGGCTTCCTGTGTGCTCATCAAGCCACTGGTCTGGGCTGGGGGTGGGGGTGGGGGTGCAGCATGGCGGCTTGATGATGATTCCATGCCAAAAACTTCAACCCATGGTGGGGGTGGTGGAAGAGAGGCTAAGGGAGGTCTGATCAGTAGTTGAGGCAAACATGACAAAGTGAAAAGAGGACTCACGGTCTGGAGGGATGATTTCTGGGCAATCAGCAGTTGGTTGATCTCCAGTGGGCTCAGTGGGCTGGGTAGACAGGATTGAGGGTGGGGGTTCAGTGTGTACTGGATCAGCAGTTGGTTGATCTCCAGTGGGCTCAGTGGGCTGGGCAGAGGGAATTGAGGGTGTGGGTTTTCTGTGTGCAGGTGATGTAGACATAGTGGAGAAGTCTTGTGGTGATGGTATGGATGGATGGATGGTATGGATGGATGGATGGATGGATTGATGGATGGATCAAATGATGGAGGGATGGATGGATGGAGGGAGGGATTGATTTGTCAATTGGGTGCACTATCCACCCACACCTTATACACTACCTCATATGCATTTATGAATTGAGGGGTGACTCACCCTCAATGGTTGCAATCCATTACCTTAGCCTCATGGTTGCTGTTCATTAGCTTAGGCTGAGCTTTCCCCAATGGTTGCTGACCATTAGCTTTCCCCAATGGTTTCCAACCATTAGCCTTCCCTAATGGTTGCAAACCATTAGCTTTCCCCAATGGTTGCCAACCATTAGCGTGCCCCAATGATCGCCAACCATTAGTGTGCCCCAATGGTTGCCAACCATTAGCGTGCCCCAATGGTCGCTGACCATTAGCTTTCCCCTCATGGTTGCTTGCCATTAGCTTACAGCAATGGTTGCTAACCATTAGCTTGCCCCAATGGTTTACAACCATTAGCTTGCCCCAATGGTTGCCAAAAATTAGCTTTCCCCAATGGTTGCCAACCATTAGCTTGCTCCAATGGTCATCAATCATTAGCGTGCAACCCAATGGTTGCCAACCATTAGCTTGCTCCAATGCTCATCAATCCTTAGCGTGCAACCCAATGGTTTCTGACCATTAGCTTTCCCCAATGGTTGCCAACCATTAGCTTTCCCCAATGGTTGCCAACCATTAGCTTGCCCCAATGGTTGCCAACATGGTCACTGACCATTAGCTTGCGCCAATGGTCGCCCACCAACCATTAGCTTGCCCCAATGGTCTCTAAGCATTAGCTAGCACCAATGCTTGCCAACCATTAGCTTTCCCCAATGGTCGCCCGCCATTAGCTTGCTCCAATTTTCATCAATCATTAGCATGCAACCCAATGGTTGCTGACCATTAGGTTGCCCCAATGGTCTCCAACATGGTCACTGACCGTTTGCTTGCGCCAATGGTTGCCAACCATTAGATTGCCCCAATGGTCTCCAACCATTAGCTTGCCCCAATGGTTGCCAACCATTAGCTTTCCCCAATGGTTGCCGACCATTAGCTTGCTCCAATGGTCATAAATCATTAGCGTGCAACTCAATGGTCACCTACCATTAGCTTGCTCCAATGGTCATCAATCATTAGCGTGTAACCCAATGGTTGCCAACCATTAGCTTTCCCCTATGATCATCAACCATTAGTGTGTAACCCAATGGTTGCTGACCATTAGCTTGCTCCAATGGTTGTCAACATGGTCACTGACCATTAGCTTGCGCCAATGGTTTCCAACCATTAGCTTGCCCCAATGGTTGCCGACCATTAGCTTGCCCCAATGGTCGCCAACCATTAGCTTGCCCCAATGGTTTCCAACCATTAGCTTTCCCCAATGGTCGCCAACCATTAGCTTGCCCCAATGGTTGCCAACCATTAGCTTTCCCCAATGGTTGCCAACCATTAGCTTTCTCCAATGGTCATCAATTGTCAGCCTGCTACTTAGCACAGAGCAACCTGACAAAGCAACAAAAATAATAATATTAACAAAAATAAAAATAACAAAAAAATAAATAAATAAAATTATTATAAAATGAAGGAGTGGGAAATCCATAAATATTGCTGCAGAAATGGATTCCCCACCAAAAATAAGGTAGGGTCACTCACTGACCCCACCCTTGAATTCTTACTCCTTATATTTTTTAATTAATTTAAAAGAAAATGGTAAATGACCAAGGCACCAATATGGCAACTTTTGGCCATTTTAATATTTCAAATGATATTTCATGTATAGGTTTCACACCTAAATTTCAGTCAAAATCCAGGTGTTGTGTGTAGTTTAGAAGTTACACTGGGAATTGTGTTTTGTCACAATTCCCGCACACAGCCCCGCGTCCCTACAGCGCTGGACTCACGCGCACCAAAACTCCCGCGCGCAGTTGATCCCTCCCGCGCGCAGTTAATCCCGTGACCTACTCATGCGCGCAGCGGATCAGTCCCTGCGCGCATCTGAATGGACTGATCCCCGTGCCTAGCCTGCTGTGATCAGTCTGACAGCCAGGTACCACTCAGAGGAGCTACAACCTAGTAGGATCTACTCTACACATGTAAAGCTACCACACAAGCGTAGATCATAGTTTAAAAACCTTAAAAGTCAATCAAAATTAGTTATTAACTAATTTTTAGTATTTTTTATTAATTAAATAAAGATCCAGACTCACCACGTCATGAGCTGATCAGAACCTTCAAAGACCACAAAACTACACAAGGAGTGGTTGTAAAAATTATTGAAAATTACATAAAGGATCAGCAGATGATGGAAAATCAATAAACATCCACGCCTGCTCACTTTGGACCAGTACTTACAGTACAAATTGAGGATCAGTGCAGGATCAGAAAAATGACTAATCTGTTGATTAACAGATCCTGCAGCTAAAAAGGAGCTGTTCCTTGACAGATCTAAGGCCAGCAGGCTAACAGCACCTTAAGGACGTGCTAATCTTGCTCTGAATTCCCCCCTACCCTCAGCCCATGGCTAATACCCCTTCTAGAGGCCCTCAAGCACCCAAAAAGGAATATTTAAACAGGCTCTTTTTTCCCTTTTGTTCCAGAGGATCAATCAGTTATCAGAGATATTATAATTATTAATCAGACATTGTGTCATTGTTAGTCAAGTGCTTATCAAGAAGAAGGCAAGTGATTTATGATCTAGTCTGAAGTATTATTATTATTATTTTCTAAATAACTATCAAGAACCAGAAGTTTGAACCAGCCACCAACCCCATCTGTTCTGAAGCTTCTTACCTGAATCTTTGCAGGATACCTGTGGATTACTTCCCAAGTAAGTTGTTCCCTTCCTGCTCTGGGTTTGTGTGCTGTTTTGTCCGCCAAAATGAGTGGATAAGGCCTTAGAAGGCACCCATCTTCATTCCAAGGTTATAAACTGCCTAAGGAGGCCCCTTGAGGAGAGGTTTCCAAGTCTGTAAAGACCCCCAGTAGTACATTACTGTGGCCCCTCTTTTTATATTATATTTAAGATATTTATAACCAAACCAATTCAACCTTGCACTTGCTCTTACTATATTATTATTGGAGCTGTAAAGTGTTTATTCTTTGGAATATTATTGCTCCAAATTCTTTTATCACTCTTTGTAGCTAAAGGACTGCAAGGTTCCTGGTATCAGAGAGCGTACATCAATCATTAGCATGCAACCCAATGGTTGCTGACCATTAGCTTGCCCCAATGGTTGCTGACCATTAGCTTGCCCCAATGGTTGCCAACATGGTCACTGACCATTAGCTTGCGCCAATGGTCGCCAACCATTAGCTTGCCCCAATGGTTGCCAACCATTAGCTTTCCCCAATGGTTGCCAACCATTAGCTTGCTCCAATGGTCATCAATCATTAGCATGCAACCAAATGGTTTCTGACCATTAGCTTGCCCCAATGGTCGCCAACATGGTCACTGACCATTAGCTTGCGCCACGTGTCGCGGACCATTAGCTTACCCCAATGGTTGCCAACCATTAGCTTGCCCCAATGGTTGCCAACCATTAGCTTGCCCCAATGGTTGCCAACCATTAGCTTGCCCCAATTGTTGCCAACCATTAGCTTGCCCCAATTCTTGTCAACCATTAGCTTGCCCCCATGGTTTCCAACCATTAGCTTGCCCCCATGGTTGCCAACCATTAGCTTGACCCAATGGTCCCCTACCATTAGCTCTTCTCAATTCTTGTCAACCATTAGCTTTCCCCAATGGTTGAAAACCGTGGGCAAGCTTGAAGGTTGTCTGTCACCAAGATGCCTGCACCCTACTGTTTCTGTTTTCAATTCTGTGCAAGAAGCTTGAGAACACAACATGCATAATATCAATGCCAACTCCCCCAGGAGGTGTGTCAAAATGAAGCTTCAAAACAGGTGTCTCTTGAGTTATGCCCACACCCTTGCACAAGCCAAAAAAATTGCAGTTGAGCCCTTGTAGGCACAGATTGAAAAACCTCATTATTTCCTATGCACCATGATCCTTTCAGGAGTTGTACGCTGGCCTCCCAGCATACAACTCCATTTTGGGTTCCTTCAAAAGGGTGTGGGCATATTAAGCCAGTTTGGATCTACAGCTTATTTTATGCCCACACCCTTGTGTAGCACTCAAAGGCCAAGCTGGACCTTGGCCAACCACTTGCACAACCTCATTATTTCCTATGCTCCATGCTTGTTTCAGGATTTGTATGCTTGCAGCCCAGCGTACAACTCCATTTTGGGTTCCTCCAAAAGGGTGTGGGCATCTTAAGCCAGTTTGGATCTACAGCTTATTTTATGCCCACACCCTGGTGTAGCACTCAAACGCCAACCTGGACCTTGGCCACCCACTTGCACAACCTCATTATGTCCTATGCTCCATGGTCCTTTCAGGAGTTGTATGCTGGCCGCCCAGCATACAACTCCATGTTATGTTCCTTCACAAGGCTGCGGGCATATCCAGCCAGTTTTTATCCACATCTTATTTTATGCCCACACCCTTGTGTAGCACTCAAAAGCCAAGCTGGACCTTGGCCATGGAATTGCACAACCTCATTATGTCCTATGCACCATGTTCCTTTCAGGAGGTGTATGCTTTCCGCCCAGCGTACAACTCCATTTTGGGTTCCTTCACAAGGGTGTGGGCATATCAATCCAGTTTTGATCCACAGCTTATTGTATGCCCACACCCTTGTGTAGCACTCAAAAGCCAAGCTGGACCTTCGCCACGGGATTGCACAACCTCATTATTTCCTATGCTCCATGGTCCTTTCAGGAGCTGTACGCTTGCTGCCCAGCGTACAACTCCATTTTGGGTTCCTTCACCAGCATCCTTTTCCATTCATCCCATGTAGATCTGTCAAAAATGGATCTGTAAGCTTGCCACCCAGCACACAAGTCAATTTAAGACCCTCTCAAATTAATCTGTGGCAGACCATTTACCACAATGGACACAAGTGAGATTTCAACCCTCCCACCCTTATGCATTGTTCCACAATGAGAATTTGCATAACCCTGAATGTAATGACGTCATATGCCACTCATTTCAAGAACTGTTTATAGTTTGTTCAACAATGGTGTACATCATCCGCATGAGACTATGCCATGTGTTGAAACAAATTCCTACCACAGAGCAACCTCCTGGTCAGCTCAAAGATATAAGTACTCACCTTCACATGCTTTTTTCCCCCCTCACAATCATTTCTCTTCTCACAATCTCCCACATATTCCATCCATCCATCTATTAAATCGCTTAATCATCACATTACTTCATCAAACCTTAGCCATGGCTTCCTTCACTGCTAAATGTCTTGGCCTCCTCAAAAACACCCTCACCTTGATTCCTGAAACTGTTCTTCCCTATCTCATTTACAACCCATTAACTCATTGGGTCTCCCTTCTTTGCCAAGATGGAAAAATTGTTGTCAGAGTCCCAACCCTAGATCAACCTGTGGGATCCTTACCACTTCCCCTGTCACGTCTCCTTCTCCCTTATATCCCCAATAAAACATCATTTGGCCCTGCTTGGAAATGCCCTTTGGAATTTCCCAACCAGACAGCTTCACAGATCTGTTTTGAGGAAGTTCTTCATGTCTCCTCCCAGCCTGTTGTCACATTCAATTTGGCATTATTGATATTTTTCAGCAAACGTGATCTTATGGCCATCACCACCTCCATTGTTTCCTCATTCATTACCCTTGAACGCCCTCCACAATACAATCCTGGAAAACACAACACCATTTCCCTTTCCAAGCTTGCCACAGAAATTGTAGACCTCCCGTCTGCTATCAAAGAGCTACATTACAACCCCTCTCTACTCAAGGCGCCCAGTGGGTGTGATCTGGACCCTGTTTCTCCTCCTGCCAATGTCATCAAAACCCCATTGCTACCACATCAGTCTCAAGGACTTGCTCTCCTCCTTGATAGGGAATCACCAAATTCTGCATCCGCCTTGGCTCTGTGGAAGAAGACCCCAATTGATAGTGGTTCACTATGGGAGAACAAGATCACTGGTGAGAGCATAGATCTTGCAAGGGGTGAGGACATTACAGAATCCCCACTTGGATCTATCCTGGCCAATGACATGGGTCTTGGTAAAACAATACAATCAATTTCACTTATTGCAACCACTTTTCTGCAAGCCCAGACCTATGGCCTTCCCCTGGATCCCCCCCTGAAAAACCTCCACATCAAGCCAAACTGGTGATGACCCCCCCACGCCTCCTGAAGAATTGGAAAGGAGAGATTATGAAGCATACACAGTCAAAGGCCATCAATTTTCTCACCTAAAATGGACAATGGGGGCATCAGACCATGGATTGTCAACTGGAACATGCAGATGTGATTCTCACATCATATCACCTGGTGTTGTTGGAATACAAGAAAATGCAAGCCAACCACAACACCCCACGCTCCATTATCTTCTCCAGAAAATGGTTCCAGATTATTTTGGATGAGGCACAGTAAATCCAACCTTCATTTTGCCATCTTTCCTACCCAAGTATTTTTTTTTGGACCAAACTGACTGCAATTCACTTGCATGACAGCACTATCCAAAATACCAAGGCCAAGATTTCCCAAGAGGTCACCCAGGTTGCCACCAATTGTAGAGTTTGTCTCACAGGAAGGCCTGTGAAAAACTGCCTTCAAGATCTCCTCTCTCTCCTTAGCTTCCTGGGTATCAGTCTAGAAAATGATTACAGTGACTGGGCAACTACCCTTTTGCCCCACCTAAAAGCAGGGGACTTTGCCCCAATACAAATGGTCCTCCAACACACCGCCCTTCGAAGGACCAAGGTTGATGAGCTGTCAAATCTCCCCAGTTTTACTCACAACTACATCAAGACACCAATCTCACCTGCAGCGGAAGACTTCTACTGCCAACTCCAGGACCAATTCATTTCTAAGATCAGGAATGAGCTGCCTGCTGATGGATCCAAGCTGATGAGGCTGTCACTCCTCAAAGATCTTGGCCAGCTCATAGGAGCATTTAATCATCCCGTTTTGGCAGACCCCAATGTCATCATGGACCAAAATGGACAATTCATCCTTCAAGAAGAATTGGGTCCCAAGGATCACAGCACAGGAGTTGAAACAATTGTCCACCACATTGATATTGACACCTGCCTTGATAGCTTCAAAATCAAACAGCTTGTAGGGATGATTCAGCCAGGATAAATGGTGGTAGCTGGAGCAAGCAAAGTTGTGGTCTTCTCGTGTTGGACACGTTATGTTGATCTGTAAGCTGGCTGTCTTTTTCTCCTGTTTCCAATGAGACCCCACTCAAAAGTCCATTTTATCCCCTCATGTGCAGGATTGGAATGACTCTAGATGAATATGGAATCTCCTCCTTTTGTCTGGAAGGAGGGTTAACCGCAAAAAAGCAAGAATGAATTCTTGAGCAGTTTTCAGCAAGTAGCACAACTTATGTGCTTCTTGCCTCCCTTCAGGCGGCTGGTGTTGGAATCAACATCACATCAGCCAATGTTGTATTCATCATGGTAAGCACCCAATACATTCTAGAAATTTGCCATTTACTTAGTCTACATTCATTTGATCTACATAGGAACCCCGTTGGACCCCACAACCCAGGCACAGGCAGGTGATTGGCTGCATCAAATGGGTCAAAAAAGGCCAGTGCAGGTTTATTACCTCATTGCACCCAATACCATTGAGGAGAATATTCAAAAGGTAATGTCCTCATACTCCACTCATCATATGCACCTCACTGAATTTTCCATCTCTCCTTCAGATTCAGAAACGCAAGGAGAAACTTGCCCAGTAAGTCTTTTTTTCCTGGAAATATATCCACCAACCTTACAGTTGGCTGATTCAGAAAATTGTGCTCATATAATATTCAGGTCAACTATTCTCACCACCAGGGATTGGAGGGAAGTGTTCCAATCCCTGCAGGATGACACCTAAATTGCCTCTCCCTTAGCTTATCATCTCCTTCTTCCCAATCTCACTCATATGGTTGTTGTCTTCCCTCCTCACTATCCTGTACATTACTCTTGCATCAAAATTCTTGAGAAGTAAAATTTTTCCACTATGCCATGAGTAACTTTGCTCACAATTCACATCACGCGTGTTGTGTCACTGCGTGTCACCAATACTCCCATATGTTTAGATAAGATGTTACACTGTGTGACATTGTGTGGTACACTCTTGTCCTTGATGTGACACTGGCAGGAGAATAAATGGTTGGTGACCATTAAGAAGAACATTGTTAACCATCCATGAGGCATTCTCATGGTCACAGTTGCTCATCAGAAGCAAATGTCATCATCCATAAAGAAATTCAATGGTCGGCGACCATTAAAAAGAACATTGGTCACCATCCATGAGGCATTTTCATGGTCGCAGTTTCTCATCAGAAGCAATTGTCATAATCCATAAAGAACTTCAATGGTTGGCAACCATTAACAAGCACATTGGTAACTGTCCATGAGGCATTCTAATGGTAATAGTTGCTCATGAGAATCAATTGTCATCATCCATAAAGAACTTCAATGGTTGGCAACTATTAAGAAGAACATTGCTTGCTGTCCATGAGGCATTCTAATGGTAATAGTTGCTCATGAGAATCAATTGTCATCATCCATAAAGAACTTTAATGGTCAGCAACCATTAAGAAGAACATTGGTCACCATCCATGAGGCATTCTAATGGTTGCAGTTACTCATGAGAATCAATTGTGATCATCCATAAAGAACTGCAATGGTCGGCGACCATTAAGAAGAACATTGGTCACCTTCCATGAGGGATTCTAATGGTTTCAGTCTGTCATGAGAAGCAATTGTCATCATCCATAAATTTGCTAGATTATTTTTCAGCTAATGCAACAAGTCATCAAGGATTACATATGCACAGGTCTATCCCCAGATAATGCAAGCCACATGCATCACACCAGCATGACACACAAATGACTATGGATCTGCATGTTTCATCATTTTGACATTGTCAGCAGCCATGTTTTTTTGGTGGGTTGCAGCAAGAAAAATGAAACAATTCTTATTTTAAATGGCTATAAATAACCCTCCCTTGCCTCAGGTTTTTCCCCTTTTCTTCATTCCCCAATACCCCTCAAGCCAGCTTCACACCTTTTTCCCATCTATTTATTAATCCACTCACAATGGCATCCACTGCTCCTATACAAGCCATCCCACCTTCAGGTTTTTTAACCCACTGTTTTGTATTTCATCAAATTGAAAGAACAATCCCTACCAACCTTAGCATCCATTGACTAATGCCTTGGCATAATCAACAGAGTCCTCACCATCAATTCATGAAGATGAACGACTCTCAGCGCCTGCAGAAAAGTCTGACCCCGCATCAGAAGTACATGAAGTAACTGAGGAAGAATTCTATCAGAATGTTGATACTATTCAAGAGATGGTCACTACCTGTGCTCGCCTCAGGATCCCCAGGTCAATCCAAGATACTGTGAACAGGTTAAACTCCAGCTTGAGTGATATTTGAAAAGGTTAGTTTTTTCCCCAATTTCATTCTTCACATTTGCAGATTTGGAGGTCTGATTGGTTTTTTTTCCCTTAGAATACAATTGTCACAGGTGTCTCCCCTGCAGAGAACGGCTGAGCATCACAAACAGCTCCTCATTGTCCCAACAGCCCCCATTACAGCCACCTCCAAAATGTCCACGCTTGACTCATCCCCCTGTGGAAATGACCCCACATCTACAAATCATGGGAAATTACAATCCAGCCCCCTCCTCCCCTGATGCAGCATAAAATGATGAAGCCATTGCACCCTGCCCTCAACCAGAAATACAAATAACTCCTGAACCTTCCCTATGTGCCCAACCCACTGCAACCATGGAGGAACCCCAAGTCACTTCTGAGCAATCCCAGGTGGCCCCAGATCAACCTGAGACATCCAATCAAGCATTAGTGATTGAACCAGACCCAAACTCTCCCCAGCCAATTTTTTCTGGTATGGATGCTCCCCAAGATGAGGAGCCCACTTATGATTTTGATGATCAAGCAATTAGAGGTTATTTTACCATCATTTACCACAAAAAAATATGCAAGGAGCTTCATTCAATCACTCAATATTTTAAGGGTAGGAAAACTCCAAAGAAACTCCAAATGGGATGGGATGTGGTGAAGCACTTTTTGGATTTTTGTCTCCAGGCCACCACTACTATGGAACCACCAGAAATGCAGTACATCTCCCATTCAGCCAATTATGAGTATGGTAACTGGGTTTGGCAGATCCATGAGCAAGGTTAGTTTTATTTGAACATCCCATCAACTTGCAAGATTTCTTTTTTCTAATGAACACTTTTTCATTTCACAGCAACAGAGTTTCTACGCTTGGATGCACATGAGCCATGGTGGGCACCAGAAATCATCAATTTTCCTCCCCTCAACAGCCTGCAGAACAGCCATTCTTGTCCCGCTGGTGCACCCCCCCTAGATCAGAAAACTGCTCATCTAGAATCCAATCTGGTGCGCTTTCTTCATGCCTTGGACCATCCCACTGGGAAAGCAATCAATAAATGGGCCAAGACAGTGGCTTTCTCAGTGCAAACAGTTGCCAATGAACTGTGTGCACAGCCTCCCTATCTTCTCACATCTCCAGTCTCCAATGTCAAGGCAAACCTAAAAATGGTTATCTGGCTCCAAAGCATCAAGAAAATTCCAAATTCACTGCAGCCCTGCTCAATAGAGCATCACATGGTTCTAGACAATGAGGCCAACAAAAATCATTCAGAAGCTATGCCCACCAATCTGTCAGAGGCTATGCCCATTGAGACAAGGGACTTTCTTCAAGAGCTACACAGCATCATTATTGATATCATGATCAGCTTCACCTTAATTCAGGCTCATTCCCAGAAAGAACCAAAGGAGCCCTCCACTGGCAAGAAGAAAAAGCACAAGCGCAAAGACCCTCCAGCATCCACTGTTGACCACTCTTCCCTCACTGTCTCAGAGTTTTCAAATGAAAAATGTTGCACTGAATTTAATCAACTAGAATGCCGCCACAATTTCCTCCCTTTTGTCTTCTACCTTCTTGCTGGCATCCAGGGGATCTTCATTGCTTCAACAGACATAAGGATTGCTTCTTCATGTGATTGTCATGAACTCCTCTGTTTAATTCAAAAAATTTAGTCTCTCTCAGATGGAAGACTTTCAGAAAAGGAACCCATATGGGCTCACCTTCAAATCTACATTTGATCCATCATGCTCAGTATATTGAAGAACCCTCAAGATACTGGAAAATTGACATTACCCACCCGGCATGATCTAGCCAAGGATATTGCTCATGACTACATGAACCACATGAACAAAAATTCCTGTTCCAACATGCCTTTCAGCCTAGAACCCCCTCCAATCTCTGAATTACCAAGCTCAAATGGTTAATATGAGTGCTGTCATTTATTCTCTGATTTTCTCTAGCTTTACTGTGTCATCTTGCAAGTGATTTGAATATTTTTTTCATAATTTTAGCTGTATTTTTCATCTGCCACATTTCTTAAAATTTTTATTTGCATGATAATTCATAATTCAACGCTTCAAAAGAGTGATTGTCCCATAGTTTTCAATACTGCAAGCCCCAGTCACAAAAATTTCCCGTGAGCAGTGAGATTGGATTCCTCAAGGTTGACTTTTGGATTCAGACTGTCTTAAGCCCTAACCCACCACTCAGCACTTTTAGATCAATTGAATATTCAAAATGCCACAGATTGTTTGCCCCCACCCACTACTCAACCACCTTGCTGAAGAATCCATCAAGAACTAATTAAATAGGACCTCTTTCTCCCCTCAAGCAATTTCCCCCCAAACCATCCCACCACACCCCTTGACTTTGACTCCCACTTCCACTCTTAATATCCACAAATGCCATCTCTTCCATCCATTTAAAGTTCATCATCTTTTCCCCCAAGCATACCAATTACTCTTCCCTGTGAATTGCTACCATCCAAATCAATATTTTGATGGCCAGGAACAAGACTAAAGCGTATAGTTTTTTCCTTGTTATTATCCTTTATTTTGATTCACCAAGCTGACATTTTCCCAATCCCTTCCCAATTTTTCACTGTACTTCTCTTTTGGCAATTCTATGATTTGATATACTATGGATATTTCCCCTGGTGAATATGAACTGCATACCACTCAATTATTAATTTTGTTACTTTCACCATTCACCAGGACAAAAGCATATTGCAATCATAAGATTGCTGGAGGAAAACCAGCTCAGTACAAATTGAACAGGGATCTTCTCTTTACCCAAAAAATCACAGGTAACAAGGACAAGGCACAGCAACCCAAAATTCTCTGAAATTGAAAATGTGCCAATTTCAATTTAAAGAAGTCATGATGCAATGAATTGGTGTTTCCACACTCCCAGATTATTGAATAAAGTCTCTATAAAAAAATTATGAAAAATGAATATTTGTAGTCATGAAATCTGTTGTTTTGGTGAAGCAAACAAACCCTTTGCATTGGATATTTCCTTGCTTAATGTGGTGTTTTAAAATTTCCTGATGTAAAGATATCAATTCCAATCATGGGTTTTTTATTAATATCATTAATCTTCAAATGAAATATATCATTATCATTAAACTTCAAAACATCACTGGTCAAGTGTCATTGATACCAAAATTCCAAAAAATCAGTCACCAAACATTTTCCAATCTATGAACAGAAGAAACCCCACAAGTAAGCCACTAAAAGAAATTACCAGCCCTGTGAGTAAAGATCTTGTTCAAAAGTATGTTTCTTTTTTTTATTTGAACTGGGGTTCATTTATTTATATACCCTACAATTTTTCATATTCAAGCCATCAATTGAAGAGTTCTGTTTTTTTTTTGCTTTTTGCTTTTTTTTTTTTTTTTGGTTTTTTTCCTGTTTTTTTTTTTGTTTTTTTTTTTTTGTTTTTTTTTTGTTTTTTTTTTTGTTTTTTTTTTTTGTTTTTTTTTTGTTTTTTCTTTTTGCTTCTTTCCATTTTTTTTTTTTGGTTTTTTTTGGTTTCTTTCTGTTTTTTTTCTTGTTTTTTTATTTTGTTTTTTTTTTGGGTTTCCTTTTGTTTTTTTTTTTTGGGTTTCCCTTTTTTTTTTTGTTTTTTTTGTTTTTTTTTGGTTTTTTTTGGGTTTCCTTTTGTTTTTTTTTGTTGTTTTTTTTTCTGGATTTTTTTTGGGTTTCCTTTTGTTTTTTGTTTTTGTTTTTTTGTTGTTTTTTTTTCTGGATTTTTTTTTGGTTTCCTTTTTTTTTTTATTTTTTATTTTTTGTTTTGTCTTTTGTTTTTTTTTTTTTTTTTTGTTCTTTTTTTTTTTTTGGCTTTTTTTTTTTTTGTTCTTTCTTTGTTTTTTTTTTTTTTTGTTTTTTTGGTTTTTTTTGGTTTTTTTTTTTTGTTTTTTTGTGGTTTTTTTGTGTTTTTTTGGTTTTTTTTGGTTTTTTTTTGGTTTTTTTTTGTTTTTTTTTTTGGTTTTTTTTGTTTTTGGTTTATTTTCCATTTTTTCTTTTTTCTTTTTTTTTTGCTTTGCTTTTTTTTCCCTTTTTTTTTTTTTTTTTTTTTTTTTTTTTTTTTAGTTTTTTTCTTTTTGTTTCTTTTTGTGTTTTTTTTTGTGAGCAAGCAAGCGAGCGAGCAGGCTTGCAAGGGAGGCCTGGCTTGGTGGGGGGATTTCATCACCCCCCAACCAAGCAAGCGGCAAAGGGGGGGAGGCCAGCCCGGTGGGGGGATTTCATTACCCCCCAACCAAGCAAGTGGCAAAAAGGGGGGGGGCCAGAGGGGCTTGCGGTGGGGTGATTTCATCACCCCCCAACCAAGCAAGCGGCCAAGAGGAAGGGCCAGCCCGGTGGGGGGATTTCATCACCCCCCAACCAAGCAAGCGGCCAAGAGGAAGGGCCAGCCCGGTGGGGGGATTTCATCACCCCCCAACCAAGCGAGCGGCAAAAAAGGGGGGGCTGGAGGGGCTCGCGGTGGGGGGATTTCATCACCCCCAGACCAAGCGACCGGCCAAGAGGAAGGGCCAGCCCGGTGGGGGGATTTGATCACCCCCCAACCAAGCAAGCGGCAAAGGGGGGGGCCAGCCCAGTGGGGGGATTTCATCACCCCCCAACCAAGCAAGCGGCAAAGGGGGGGGGGCCGGAGGGGCTCGCGGTGGGGGGGACTTGATCACCCCCCCGCTGAGGGCAGCATCAAGGAGGGTGGGAGGGGGGGTGGATTTCAAATCCGCTCCCCACCTAGCAAGCAAGCAAGGGGGGAGATCAAGGGGGGAGATCAAGGGGGGAGGGAGGGGGGGGGATTTCAAATCCGCTCCCCACCTAGTGACCAAGCAAGGGGGGAGATCAAGGGGGGAGGGAGGGGGGGATTTCAAATCCGCTCCCCACCTATTGACCAAGCAAGGGGGGAGATCAAGGGGGGAGGGAAGGGGGGGATTTCAAATCCGCTTCCCACCTAGAGAGCAATCAAGGGGGGAGGGAGTGGCTTGGTGGGGGTTATTTCAAATCCCCTCCCCACCTAGTGAGTGATTTAGACACCTGCACCACACTTGGGGTCTTTCAGCTCCAATTTGGGGGTCTGTCCTACTATGAGGTGAACCACCTCACCCACCCATCACTACCCACCACCACAAACCAACACCCACCAACACCCAGAAACACCCACCACCACCCACCACCACCACCCACCTCATCCACCATGACCACCACCCCTTTGGTAAGTAACCTTTTTTGTTTTTTTCATTTTAAAAAAAAGAGGGTATTTATTGTTTTTAGATATCAGTCTTTTAGAAATCAATCTTGATGGAACTGAATGTGGAATTGAATGAAGGCATTTCTGGTAAAAATGGGTATGGGATTTAAATTTTATTCCTCAATATTGTTCAAAAATAAAATTAATAATTGAACTTTTGATTCTGCATTATTTTTCTTTTGGTTTTTGATTCATGTTGTGATTCCTGGGTGTCATCCTGAAACACCGTTTGTAGTTTTGATGAGCTTGGCGTTTCAGGGGATTCCAAGGAGAAAAAACATGCATTGGAGCCTCTTGTAGTAGGAAAGAGACACAGGCTATTGAACTCAAATGTTACTTCAACATCTCCAAGTAACAAAAAGTTCAACCATGCCAGGAAACAGCTTGTACAAGAATGTGATGAGCCAACATACTGTGTGACACTGCGGGACAATCTTGCACCCAATCATGTTGTCTTACCGTGCATGTGCCCTCACATGCTTGTTAATGCTGTCACAAACCGCCAGTTTCAGCCCTACTTCATTCTTAAATACCACAGTTTAAAGGCCACCAAAAGCACTCCACAAATCAATACTTTGTGCAACATTTTCTTGGACTTGTACCAGATGGCAAAGAACCGCCATTCACTCAGAAAGACAAACAAAGCAGCCTTGACTGGCTCCATGCTTGACGTTGGTTTTCATGCTGGAAGTGATAGGGGTGCCTCTGCAGGTTTGTCCAATGGTTTATGTCAGGTTTTGTCAGAAAATTCAAAAAATTGATTGATGTTGATTTCAATTCAAAAATAGGGGTCTATTCTCACAAACCAGGTTTGAATGAAGAGAACATCAAGAAGGATGATGAACTGTGGGACTGTCTCCCTGCTCACAACAAATTTGTCTTTGGAAGGATCCAATCACTATTTACTTCAGCTCATGCTCAAAACAAGAAATTTTCAGATGAATATCTAATCCCAAACTGGTCTTCATCTGAGTGGATGGAAAAGGAGCAAGATTTATGCATGTTTTTAAATGTGGTTGTGACATTTGATGACTTCTAAAACAAGCTCCATACTGATAAGAATGACTTGAATGGTTTTATGTATGGGATATTTTCATACATCAACAGATCTAAAAGACAGCCTATCCTTCCTCCCTCCAATGATTTGGGTCATGGTTTATCTTTTCCAAAACTTGGTTGTATTTTTGACTTTGCAAAAGCTGAGGGAATTATTAAAATTCTTTGGAAGACTCAATTTTTCAATCATCAGACTATATTTCCTCCTCCAAGTTTAAAAACCTCTTCAACCCACACTTGCTTTGGCTGCTCATTCCAAATTAATAAAAAACTAGCCAATGTATCTTTAAAACTCCAAGATTGCAGTACTTCAAAAATTGATGAAAGAATTTTGAGAAAGAAGGCCCAATATGGTTGATTTTTTTTCTGTTTTTTCTGTTGTATTTTTTCATTTTTGAAAGTTTTATCCAATCAATAAATCAAATGTATTTTCAAGCTCAGTAATTGAGCAATCTCCTTGAGTGCCTCCACTGTTAGGAAGCAATGAAGTGATGAAGGTGAAGTGATGAAGGGATGTGATGAAAGTGGGGATGAAGTGATGAGAGCATGGATGTGATGGAAGCAATAATTTGATTTCTAAATTGCAAAAAGAAGCCTGCCTCTTGCCTGGGTTTTGAAATTCTCCCTCAAAAAACAAAATAAGCTGCCCTTATGTGCAGACCAGGAATGGTAATCAACACATCTAAGTGAGGATGTTGACTTTTTTTTCTTCCTTCTTTTGTTCTTTTTCCTTTCATTACTCCCTTGGTCTTTGGTCATCTTCCATTTCAAATATTCTTCATTTTTTGAAATTTGAACAAACAATTTTGGCTTGGCTTTCTGTATTTTCCCTGATAAAAAGTAGAAGTACAAAAAATAGAATTACACCAACATAGTCTATTGAATAAGAAACCAACAGAAAAGAAGCCATCAATGGCCATTTATATAAGGAAAGATTTGTACATTTTGAGGAGCATGGTGTGTTAGTATTATCCTAAATACATGTTTATGCATTTAATTTTGGGCTGTGAATAAAAGGACTTACCCAGTTTTTTACCAGTTAATGGAAATTCCAGTCTGGAAACAATCAGCCTCTTCTGGAATTTTTGAATTTCACTTTGAAGGAATTCCCAAACACCAACTGCAGTAACTTTTGGATGATATGTGGACTGCTTTTTTAGCAAAAGCTTTGCTCATATCTAGCTTTCCCTTGAAAATCTATTCTGAACTAATGAGCTAGAAGTTCAGCAAATGCTGATCTCTAGTCACAATATTTCACCACCTGCTGAAGTTTAATGATGAGATACAGCATCACATAACCCTGAGATATAAATGGGATACAGAAATGCCACCTGCATACAGGTGGCGTCCATTTTTCTGTGGTGTATCAATGACCAAAAGGTGAGACTTGTAAACCACAGCGCTATGGGTTCCACCATTACTACGAACCGCCGTCATACAAGGCAGCAAGTAACTGCCCTGAATGGCCCAAATGGGAGAAAGAAGCTGAAGAAGAATTAAGTTCTATCAAACATCAAGAGGTATGGGAAGAATACTATGAAGAACCTAATAATATCCTTAACACTAACTGGGTCTTCAAATTGAAAGAAAACTGTCACAGGGAACCAGTAAAATACAAAGCAAGGTTGTGCATTCAAGGGTTTGATCAAATCCTTGGCATTGACTACAATGAGACGTGGGCACCCAACAGAAAACTTGGCTCATTGAGAATTGCTCTGTTGTATGGACTAAAGGAAAAAATGAACTTCACTCAATTCAACGTGAAAGGAGCCTTTCTCCATGCACCCCTGGAGGAAGAGGTTATCATCAACCCATGTATAAAAATTGGTATGAAACGCTAACTGGATGGATAAAGTCTCAAGGCTACCCCAAATCAAGCAGCAATCCCTGTCTTTACTATAACCCTAAATTGAAGGAAGTGCTCTACTTCCACGTGGAGAACCTCATTCACATTGGGAAGAGCAAGATCTTTGAGTCAAACTTTTTAACAAGATTCAAAAATTTGTCTTGTCACCCACCTAAAACAATCCTGGGCATGTTGATGGAAGTGAAGGAGGATGAGATCCTCTTAAGCCAACCTAAGCACATAGATTGTGGATTAGAAGAGTTAGGTCTCACTGAATGCAAGGACACTCGTTCTCCTCTAACCCAAAATCTACATCTAGAACTGGCTACCGATGAAGACCACGTCCAATTCACTCAAATGAACATCAACTTCCAATTGGTCACCGGTCTTCTTAACCATCTCGCACAGTATACTTGGCCCAATATAGCTTTTGCAGTTCCCAGTCTAGCTAGATTCAACTCCAAGCCCGGCATGTCTCATTGGAGAGAATCTTGCAAGGTATGGAAGTATCTCAAAACTACAAGAGACAAGAAACTTGTCCTTTGATTCAACCCAAGTGAGAAAGTGATAACTGGATACAGCAATGCAACATGGGGAGATGATCCATCTTCTCGGAAATCCCAGTCTGGATTCATCATCTTCCACTATGGCAGCCCCGTTTTCTGAAACTTGTCAAGACAGAGAAATATTACCTACTCGTCCATCAAATCCAAACTCAACGCACTGCTTGACTGTTTCTTAGAATTAAAGTGGGTCGCCAATCTAATAAGTGAAATCTATCATCTACCTAGTCCCAAGCCTGCTTTTTACATCAAGAATAAAGGACTCAAAGACAAGAGTAAACGGTTTGGCTCTCACTCCAAGTCTTGTCACATTGATATTAAAACAAAAGGCCTGAGGGAAGAATTTCAAAGCTGCAAATTTGATCTAATGCTCATCACTACAGAGAACATGGTGGCGGACTCACTCACCAAAGCCTTGTTGATCAACTCTTTAAATCTCCGCCAAAAGTCCATCTTTGACTCCACCTTGCCACAATCTCAAGAAATGCTCCATCCTACCAGTCATGAGGAGTGTTAGGAATGCTACTTGTCCCCGCGCCCAATGGACAACTACTCCCTCTTTTACTACTATCTCTTGAAACCTATCCCCAGGAGACAAATCCCCCTGGGGTCTCTGGAGACTCTATATTTTTCCTCTCTCAACTCCCTGTCTACTCTTGGTCTTTCCTTTTCTTCTGGGACTCTCTTCTCCTCTCAATCTTCTCATTCTTTCCTTCTAATTCTTTCCTTGTGTTCTATATTTCTTTTCCTCATCTCAGTCTCTTTTCCTTGTCTCCCAAGATCTACTCAACTTCCAAGCTCTCCGCTTGTCAACTGGCCGACTCCACCATCCAAACTCTCAATCTACCTCAAACTACTACTCTTTTTCATCCCTTGCCTGGTAAGATGATTCTCATCTCAACTCTGTGAACAACCATCAACTTATGTTTGTGCCAAACCAGCTTGTATCTCTTTCTTGCCTCAAATCCATTTCTTCCTGACTGCTCAACCTTCTATGTCCAGATTGCCTGTTGGTTTTCCCTTTCCTTTCTCATTCTTATTTCCTTCTTATTATGATTCTGAATGTGAAATTATAGTCTGCTGGTTCTTAGTTCTCAAGTATATTCTATGAAATCCTATTAAGGTCCTCTGAGAGGTCTGGACAGGTGAACTGGGTATGTTACTCATCCTTGCAGTAGTTGCATCTGACTGGCCATCTGGGTCCTGTATTGGTAACTGGGGGTCTGAAGTTTGGTGCTTTTCCTTGGTTGGTCTTTTCAAAATGTGGTGGTGCCTGCTTCTGATTTAAGGCCATGGTGAGCTTGGTGATTTCTTCTTTCATTTTTAAGATTCCATCCATTCCTGCTTGCTGAAACCTGAATTCTTTCTTGGTTTCCACTAGGTTCTTGATGATAGGCCTAGGTACTTCTTCTTCATCCACATCCAATAATTCCAAAGTCATTTCCACAAATTCCTTCAAGGTTTCCAGGTCAGGGGGAAGGTATCTTTCATCCCTTGCAATCTGGATCCTACCTGAATGGGCCAATTCTCTGTTAACCTCCCTCCTAAGATAAGTGGAAAATGCTTTCCAGAGGTTCTCTCCACTTTCCCAGTTAGTGTTGTCATACCCCATCCTAATGAAATAGAGTACCATCTCCTCATGATTACCAAAAAACTTTTGGAAGTCCTGTTTGGTCTTGATTCCTCCCTGATCTTGAGTAAGTCTGAGCAATCTAGGTATGGATTCCTCATTAAACCTTCTATGGGGGGTAGCTGTGCCCCATTTCCTCTTCAACTCCTTCTTCAAAAGGTCCCAGTCTCCATATTCATGTCTTTCCATATTCTCAATAGATTCTCTAATCTTTTTTTCCTGGACTAGAAAAGGTCATTGCAGAGCTATATCTATTCCTCCTGCCTTCTGAATTCTAGCCAGTTTCTCAATTCTTTTAATAAATTGTTCCACCTCTGTTCCATCAAATTCAATATCTACCTTTTTTCCATCTAATAACACTCCATTTTGTTGATCATTCTTGATGATAGAATTATGCTGGGCTGGTCCTCTGGCTGGGATTCTTTCAGAGTACTGGCTCCTTATTTCTTCTCTTCTTTCCTCTCTAGGTTGAGAAAATATTTTTATTCCTGGACTAATGGAGGAGGCTTCTGATTCTTCAGTCGTCCTTGTTTGCATTCTTTCAAATGGTGATCTTGGGGTGGAGGTCTGAAATCTGGTTCTTTGTTGAGTATAAGGAGTTTTTGGGATGCCTTGCGCTGTTCTTTCTTCAAGGATTTGGTTTAACTTTGGAAATTTTGGCAAGATTCTCTCTCATTTCTGATGCCATGTCTTGCTGATTTTGAATTCACTCCTGGTCTTCATCTGGTCTTTCTTGGGGTCCACTGGATAGTTTGGGTTTGTCTTTCAGTTCTTTCTCCATCCTGGTTATTGAGGAAAGTGCTACTTGGTTATTATCTTCAAAACCTTTAAGTTGGTCCTTGAGTTCCTCTAATATCTGGTGAATGTGTCTCCCTTTAGTTTCCTGAATTTCTAATAGACTAAAGGGGCTAATTTTCCGAAAATCTTGTCTTTTATAGGTAATAACTAATCATTCCAAAGGAAATTGGCCACTGTTGGGACACCAATTGTAGATACTCCAAGGGATAATGGGATTATTTAGCAAATAGCTTGCTGGCAGTCACTAGAAGGGGAATTTATTTTACTACTACTCTTGAATAGATAGAGGTAAGCTAAGGTGGTTTTGAATTGCCTGCCCTTCTGAACTAAAATAAGTCTGCACAATAATTTTTTTTAATTAGTGGCTGGTTTCTTTGAGAATTAAAATAGGTCTCTTATCAGACCTAGATTAATTATTTATAGAGATTTTTAGGAATTGAAAGACTATTCCAGGTTGGATTGGATTATGGTCAAGCTTCCACCAATTAATAATCAAGAATTTTCGACTTTTTCTGACTATTTTTCCAATTCCAATTAAAGCATTTAAGGGTTGACTAAAAGGTGTTTAACCAGTAGGAGGACCCAAAGATGGGCTTTCCCACAGGGAGCTGGGCGGAAAAAAAGGTTGGTTTGTTGTTCTGTTGTGCTCTTCCTCTTTTATGAATTTAATAATCAAAAATAAGGGGTTTTCCCTCTTAAAAATAAGTGCTGAATGACAGGCCTTTTTTCAAGAACCCTTCTTCAAAGAAACCAGGAGTTTGGTCAAATTTTCAACAATAATTTCGTGTTTTATTCCTTTTAACTTGATTATGGTTCACTAACAAGCTTTTACTGATCAGGCAAAGGCCATAGACCTTAGGGGTCATACATCATGGGTGGGGGCTGAGGCCATACTCTGGGGCTGATGACATGCTATACCACTTGGATAGGGCAAAAGAGCCCTCCTTAAATGGACAAATACCTCCTCAGGGGATGCTCAGAGCTTCCCTGAGTGCGGTTCTGAGCCTCTCCCTGCACTGCTGAAGCACAGGAGGGTACAGTTACATGAGACAAATCATTCTGGTGATAAAACGTGTAAATCAGGCTGAGAGATAACTGTATTTTTTTGGTTCAACCTTTGAGAGTCAGGCTAAAATATGAGATAAGAGATAAGAATGGTTTGATTTGGAAGCTTCTGAGTGCTTATCTTGTATAAAAAAATGACGCAGAATTTGCCTGCAGGTTGAGTTAATTTTGCTGGTTGGGAAAAGCATGAAACATGCTTGGCAGCTGCAAGCCCTCTTTGGTAGCTTGAATGGTGTGACCTGCATGGGTTTGGTGGTGGAAAGTCATGTGCTGGGTGTTTTGTAGGACGCCTCTGACCCCTTATCATGTATAAAATGTTGCAGGAACTACATGCATGCTGTTTCAATGTAATTAGTTGTGGAGATATGAGGTATGCTGTTTTACTGCATGTCCCCTTGGGTAACTTGAGAGTGTGTCTTGCAGGTGTTTTAAGGTTCATATGGTGACAAACTGAGTATCAGGGTGCTTGAGAGGTTGCTTCAGATCTCTCATCTGGTGGTGAAAGGTCCAGAAAGGTCATGTGCACTGAGTTGTTATTTCTGGTTGGTGAGAATTGAGATATACTTGGCTGTATGAGCCCCTACTTCTGTTTGTGCATGTATGTGTGATGTATGGTTGGAATGGTGGCAAAATGAGTATCATAGTGCTTGAGTGGAAGCTTCAGGGGGGTTATCTGGTGGTGAAAGTTCCAGAAAAGTCATGTTTACTGAGTTGTAATTGCTGGTTGGTGAGAATTGAGATATACTTGGCTGCATGAGCCCCTACTTCTGTTGGTGCATGTATGTGTGATGTATGGTTGGAATGGTGGCAAACTGAGTTTCAGAGTGCTTGAGAGGACGCTTCAGAGGGCTTATCTGGTGTTGAAAGTTCCAGAAAAGTCATGTGTACTGAGTTGTTATTGCTGGTTGGTGAGAATTCAGATATAATTGGCTGCATGAGCCCCTACTTCTGTTGGTGCATGTATGTGTGATGTATGGTTGGAATGGTGGCAAACTGAGTATCAGAGTGCTTGAGAGGACGCTTCAGAGGGCTTATCTAGTGGTGAAAGTTCCAGAAAAGTCATTTAACTTGCTTTCATAGTACTGGTTGTAGTGTAACATTAGTACTGATATGATTTAAGTCCTTCTGGTATGGGGTATGTTGTTTTGTTGTGTGGTTATTTTAAGCATAATATTTTTATTATATATTCAATTAAGAATTTTCATTAATATATGTGACATAATCCAGTCTGTGCCAGGTGTTGGGTTGTTTTTGTGACAGGTTTTGATATGGTTGAAGGGGTTTATCTGGTGATTGATTTGGGTTTTCAGGTTGGTTTGAGTTTTAGAGTATAGTTTATGAGGGGTTTAAAATTTATTTATTATTTTTGGACTTTAATTTGATATAAGAATCATAATTAATAAGATAAAATGAGTCTGATGGCTTTAGGACAGGTTTGGTTTACCACAACATGACCAACCCTTTTATCAATTTAAACTGCTGAAAAACCTTTTCAATCCCAGTAATAGGTTTAACCCATCAGTGCATTTCCCAAAGGGGTACCTAAAGGATTTAATAATATACCATTGAGTCTTATTATCCTTTTTCTGTCTTGGAAGGTTGGCTAAAATGCCCTGCCACTCCACCATATATTTTATATATCTATTATCTTTGGGAAATACCTCCTTTAAGAATATAAATTAAAGGTTCCAAAGTAACCAGGTATACGTGTTTTCAAAGTGAATTCCCTGAAGAGAGTTGTTAAAGATCCCCAATATTATTGTGGCCCCCCTATTCATTCATTTAATAATCAATTGATTAATATTGATTAATAACATTAAACCATAACCAAACCAATCAACCTTGCAATAGCTTTATCCAAATATTTTACAGATTTTTGATGTAATTATTGGATAATATATTTATTATTTATTCTATATCCTCTGTTAGCTAAAGGATAGCAAGGGTCCTGGCATCTAGGAGGCTTAAAAAGCTGATCCCATCAAAAGAAGTAAAAATACTCCTTGAGATGGGATCAACCCAACACAAGTTGAACTGACTTAAAAATAAAATATCATTCAGAAAAACTCAACATAATGATTTTAAATCAAAAATTTCAACATAATTATTTTCCTACAAGATAAACTTTATATTACTAGAATTACAAGATCAGAATCAGAAGCCAAACCCAAATGATGAAAAAAATATGATTTTTATAAACTAGGATAAAAATTATGTTGATCTTTGAGATGATCAACCCAACCAGAAGCTTCTTGAGAATTCAAGGAAGCAGGTTTTGAAACAATGGCAGGGATTGGAATCATATCTCCCTCAAGTACAAGATGAAACCAGTCATTATTTGTAAAAAAGCCAATGAGGATGGCATCTGATTTTTCTTTTAAAAAAATTTTAAAAGGAGTATCAGTAAAACATGATGCCAATAAGTGAAAAATTTTGGTCTTCCATGAGTTTCAGGTATGAATTGGCCAACTTCTAGATTTGCAAGCCATTTTGAAGATTGAATCTTTCCATTGATGGCATTAAAATAAAGCCTTTTTTGTATCTATTCAACATGTTTTTTGAGATTTTGGATTTCATTCTCTTGTTGAGATACTTGGAAAGGAAGGAATGGAATCTTATACCTCCTGGAGGAGCTGATTCCTATATCTCAGTCCTAGTAATAATATATAGTTTTTGCAAGGAAGAAAACTTTCTACAGAAACATAAGGATGATACTGTCATGGAAGTAGCACTGCTATTCTGGAACAGACTCATAGCTGATAAAGAAGTCCAGAAAATCATTATCATTGATAGGGATCTCAAGTTTACATCTGAATTTTGGAGTAATCTCCATGACATGTTAGGAACTACCTCAGCCTTCTCTACAGCTTATCATTCCCAGACTGATGGACCAGCTGAAAGAATGATCCAGACCTAAGAAGATAAGCTTAGAAGCGTCTGTTTCTTTGGTCTAGAATAAAGAATACTGATGGTTACTTCTATGATTGTTTTAGCCTTCTACCTGCACTAGAAATGACTTATAATGGAAGCAAACACTCTACTACTAAGGAAGCAACCTATATACTGCAAAGAGGATGGATTCCTAAGTTTCCCAAGGATAACCTTAACCAGCTTCTAACTAATATTCATCCAACATCATTTGATTTCAAGAAAATGATAGATGTAGACAAAAAAAATGCTTCTTAGTGTGTTCAAGGTTCTGTTAAATACAACAAACAGCAATAGGATAAAACTCACAAAGAACCTGATTCCAACATTGATGATCAAGAATTAGTTTCTACCACCAACTTTACCAACCTATCTGGAAAAATGAAGCTTATACCTGCTTTTTTGGGGGCATTTACCATCAAAAAAGACACATGGTAAGAATTCTGTAGATTTAATCCTCAGTGATGAACTTTCCAGGAAATAACCCCTCTTTCCAGTGAGTCTCATCAAAAAATACAATCCTAGGGGAGGAGAACATACTCCTTCACCAGAGATAACTGTCACAGATGATCCTGAAAAATACAAAGGTAAAGTCAGAAAGATCCTCAAGAATGAGAAATAAAGGATGAATGGAAAAGATCTCAAACTTCGCCTGGTCAGGTATAAAGGATAGTCAGCTGATGAGGATGAATGGTTGCCTGAGAGCAATAACCCAGATGGACCTATACAACTGAGAAATTAAAGAGCCAGCAGAAGACATTAGACCCAAAAAACTTTTTTTAGATATAGACATATCTTGGAGCAAGGGAATTTCAGCTTGCTACTATGTACAGAGCAACCTGTCAAAGTAACAAAAAACAGAAAATAAAAATAAAAATAAAAATAAAAATAAAAATAAAAATAAAAATAAAAATAAAAATAAAAATAAAAATAAAAATAAAAATAAAAATAAAAATAAAAATAAAAATAAAAATAAAAATAAAAATAAAAATAAAAATAAAAATAAAAATAAAAATAAAAATAAAAATAAAAATAAAAATAAAAATAAAAATAAAAATAAAAATAAAAATAAAAATAAAAATAAAAATAAAAATAAAAATAAAAATAAAAATACAAATAAAAATAAAAATAAAAATAAAAATAAAAATAAAAATAAAAATAAAAATAAAAATAAAAATAAAAATAAAAATAAAAATAAAAATAAAAATAAAAATAAAAATAAAAATAAAAATAAAAATAAAAATAAAAATAAAAATAAAAATAAAAATAAAAATAAAAATAAAAATAAAAATAAAATAAATAAAACATTAAGGAGTGGTAAATACATAAATATTATTTCAGAAATTGATTCCCTATCCAAAAAAAGGTAGGGTCACTCACTGACCCCACCCTTGAAAAATGAATCCTTCTTATTCTAAATAATTAAATAAAAATTGACCAACAGTCACAGCACCAATATGGCACCTTTTGGCCAATTTAATATTTATCATTTATTTTCACGGATAGTTTTCACACCTCAAATTCAGTCAGAATTGAGGTCTTATGTATAATTTCAGAGTTAGAAACGTAAATGTGCTTCGTCACCATTCCCGCGCGCAGCCCTGCTTCCCTATAAAACCCCTACACATAACCTTCCTGCGTATAGAACTTCTGTGCGCAGATAATCTTGCCATTCATGCAGCGGATCCTGCTCCGCGCGCATCTGAATGGACTTATCCCGGCGTCACGATCCATTGTGACAAATCTGACAGCATGTACTGCTCAGAGGAGCTACAACCTAGTAATGTTTACCTGGTATATATAAGAAGGTGAAATATGCATTTTCAATGGCATACAAACCTTAAAACATTCATAAAACTTTTAAATAATTGATTTGAAAATATTTTAAATAATAAAGCAAATATTGAAGGTAACCACAAAAAAGACTGATCCTGAGCTTTGAAGACCACAAAAAACTACAAATAGTGGCTGTAAAACTTTTGAAAATTACCAGCCCGCTCATCAGATGATGAAAAATCAATGAAGATTCACATCTGTCTACTACAACCCAATATTGATAGTACAAATGAAGGATAAGTTCAAAATGATCATAATCACTCCATTAACAGATTAACAGATCCTGTGGCTAAAAAAGTACAGAAATCCAGAAGATCTGAGAAAAGCTGATTACAAAAACAATTGGACATGCTAAAATTTCCCTGAATGGCCTAAGAGCCTCAGCCCATGAGCAGAACCCTCTCTGCATGCCCTGAGAAGCTCATTATCACCCCAAAAGTTATTTTTACAGACCTCTTTGGATGCATTATTCATCATCAGTTTACAAGGAATTATCATTATCAATCAGAAACCCTGTCATTGTTGATCAAGTGCTTGTAAGAATATCAGCAATCTTGTATGATTTATGACTTAGTCTGTAGTATTATTATTATTTCTTAAAACAACCAACCTGATTCATCAAAAAATATTCAAGCAATCAACCCCAACTGCCCTGAAACCCTTTAACTGTATTTTTTCTGGCTTTCTGTGGAATTATTTCTCAGAGTAAGGTTTTTCCCTTCCTGCCTTGGCAATTGTGCTTTTTTGCCTGGAAATATCAGTGGGAAAGTCCTTATAAGGCACCCATTATTAATTACAAGGTTCTTAAACTGCCTAAGGAGGCCCCTTGAAGGAAGGTTGTCTTTCTATAAAGATCTCCAGTTAACTAGTACTATGGCCCCTCTTTTTATAACATATTTGAAACCCTTCAAACCAAACCAATTAAACCTTGCATCAGCTTTGGAATGATTTATTATTTGTGCTCTTTCAGTGGTGATCTTTGGAATATTATTAATAAAAGATTTTTATCACTCTATGCAGCAAAAAGACTGCAGGTTTTCTGGTATCAGATATCTGACAAAAGATCTGTTTAAATATTTTCAAGAGATGTATTAAGTAATTATGAAAATGTTTAAAATAAGATAACAGCAGACTGAAATACCTGAAAACCAGCCATAAAGTGACAAATAAGAGAACTTAAGAAATCAAAATATAACTGAGAACCTAAAAAAAATAATCATAGAAATATTACATAATTTCCCATAGTATATATTTCTAAATAATTATTTCAAGGAAATAAGCAGTATTTTCAAAATAAAGACCAAAAGTATTATCATGCTCTTGTTATCACATACTGATAAATAAGAGGGCTGATTTTACAATAAACTATCCATTGAAAGTTCTCCTATTAAGAAATATTAACATTCTATCAATATTCACCGGGAATAAATAATTAAATAAAGGCCATGTGGTGAAATAAGGTGTTTTCACATTGCAATCACTCAATCAAATAGTAGAATAACTCCCTTAACCTGTGGAATTTCACAGCTACCTGTGCTACAGCACCTAGAGCACATGCAGCGCCACCACTGGTAACCCCCTAGCTTCAGAAAATGTGTCAGCTTGCTACTATTGCAGAGAAAGCTGAAAAAGTAACAGAAATAAAATAAAAATAATAATGATAAAATTAAAATAAGAAGGAGCTAGAAAACCATATATATTATTTCAAAAATGGCTTTTTCAACCAGAACTAGGTAGGGTCACTCACTGCCCCACCCTTGAAATCCAATTCCTTGCATTTTTAAATAATTACGGAAAGAAAGACCAAAATACCATTGCACCACTATTAAACTTTTTGGCCAATTAAATATTTCACATGTAATGTCACGTATTGGGATCACACCTAAAATCCAGTCAGAATTGAGGTGTTGTGTATATTTCAGGATTTACAGATGGAAATGTGTTCTGTCACATTTCCCGCATGCAGCTGCAGCAGCCAATACACCCAGCCAATACACCGGTGCGCGGCTGAGCTACAGCTCTTTCACTCTGTAAAAGCCGTCTACGCAGCCCGGGCCTCTGACAAGTACGCAGCCACAGGACTACGGGTTGACAAAGTGAAAGGCGGCCTGAGAAACCTAGGTACCGCGTAAAAATGTTGCAACCTACACAGGAAGGTTCTACATATGTAATAAATGTTTCCTTGGATAGTAGATAGTCTAAAAATACATAAAAGTTTATAAAAATACTCAAATTACCTTCATAAATATTTTTTATTACATATAATTCAAAGTACCATAAATTTTGAAAATAAGATAATGACTACTTTTACAAATATATTAAAATACTTTAATATACTATTATGAGAATTTTTAGACATCAATATTTTTGTGACATACTAAGAAAACTTATGATGTAGAAATAGTACATTAATAACCTTGAATTACATTTTTAAGTAATTATTTTAGTAACTCAACTGAATTTCGAAAATAAGGATCAAAATCAATATCATGAATTTAATCCAATTATTTAATAAATAATGAGAACTCACCTGACATCAGAATATCCGTAAGTATGTCTTATAAAATAATTGTTAACTTACTGGGAACATTTACTAAGGATAATTAATTAAATAATAAATAAAAAGGACATATTTGTGTTATTCACACGTCCAAACATCAATTTTAAAGTAGAATAGTTCCCATACCCTGTGGAATTAGATGTTACCCGTGTTACAGCACCAAGGAAACGTGACAGGCTACCACTGGTTACCCTGCTAGCATCAGTGTCCCTGCCTTTGAGGCCCTGTTCCCCTCAGAAGGACAATATTGGGACTGCAAAAGCTATAAACAAAGAGCTCTTTTAACAATATTGATACCCAGAGACCCAGTTATATTTACCCAGAAACCGTGCCAAGATAATAAAATACCTATAAAAGATAAGTAAGTGATTTATGGCTTTAGTCTGATTAATAATATCCATCCTCAACCCTTTTTTAACAATTTAAACTGTTGAACATCCTTATAACCCCAGTATACAGGTTTAACCCATCAGTGCATGTCCCAAACAGGTACCCAAAGGATTTAGTAATATACCAGTGAGTCTTATGATCCTTTCTCTTTCGTGGAATCTTGGTTACAAAGCCCTGCCCCTGCACCGTGTATTTTATATATATATTATCTTTGGGCAAAATATCCTTTAAACTAAAGGTCCCAGAGTACCCAGCCCTACGTGTTTTCATGCTAAATTCCCTGAAGAGATATTTTAAAGATCCCCAATATAATTGTGGCGCCTCTATAAAAATATTTAATAATCAATTCATTCATATTGATTTAAAACAACAAACCATATCCAAACCAAGTAACCTTGCAATGAGATTTATCCAAATATTTTACGGATTTTGGCTGCATTTATTCAATAATATATTTATTATTTATACTATCAACTCTGGTAGCTAAAGGATAGCAAGGATCTTGGCATCCAGGTGGCTGACTATTGAGGGTCTGGCCAGGAAATATTCCATTTTATTATATTTAATACCTTGGACCAGACATTTAAGATAAAACTAAATCAAAGATAAATTCATCTGACTTTTTAACTTTGATTCATCATTAAATTGTTTTGCAGTGTATTTAAAAACCAATGCATAATTAATAATCTATTATTTAAATCTTTTAAAGATAAGAAAAGAAGAATATAGTAAGAATTATAAACCTACTGGTTGGGAAGCTTTAACTCAAGCTGAGAAACTTAATATCTCTTCTGCACATAAACACTTAGATAAACTCCTTCAAAAAGAAGATCTTGAGAGGCGTATCAGCTTCCAGGCCTTATTAAGAAAACGTAAAGCTTGGAAGAAATACCGTGTAAAGTACTTTTTAAAATATAAAAGTAAGTAGAAAAATTGTATTAACATATCATTTTTATTGAAATAATATTGACATATTTTATTGACCAATAAAATAACCTTTTACAATCATTGAACCCTCCTATACCAGAAACCACCACCACTGAAACTGATTTACTGGATCAAGAAGTCCCAGATTACTCTGGAAGCCCTGAAAATATTGATTGTATGGGTGAAGACCTCATTGGGACACACCAAGACCCCCTAGTATTCCCTATTAAAGACCCATTTAATCCCAATAAAGTCCTTGCACCTTTGAATATCAACTTAAGTGAGTTTGAAATCAAAATTATTTTTATGGATTTTTTTCTGTAGAAAAGAAATTATAAACATTTTATTCAATATGAATAGACGTAACACAAATGCCTCAGGGAGAATTCCCCCCTATGGATCTTTGCCAGGAGCCCCAAGTAACCGTGAGACCACCAATAATGAAAACCATGAGGGTACTGGAACCCATGAATCAAATTTTGATGGAAAAGGAACAGCATCAAGTACTTCTGGCCTCCCCCAACCTAGAGCCAGAGAAGGTAGTATAATTCAGCCCCCCTCCATTACAAGAAGATTTGTTTCAGGAACCCCAGAAAAATCTGGCAAAGGAAGCCAGGATCAAAGACTTATTCAGAGAGCATGTAAAATATTGGGAAGAGTTCAAAGAATCCCAAGCCAAGGAGGACATGGTATCTACGAAAAACATAATCTCCCAGGCAAAAGCTACCCAGATAGCTCTTCAGAAAATGATTCCAAGGAAAGAGGTAGAATCCTACGTAGAAAAGTGAAATCCTTGGGATCAATTAGCCCAAATGAAAGGCAAAGGATCAGGAAAGAAGAGATCTTCTTCCCATCAAAACACAACGGGAAAGAAGGATTGGGATCAGATAATATCTTTAGCTCAAAAGTGGAAAAGGGTGTACAACAATCAGTCTCTAATTCTGAACCCAGCAACTTGTCTAAACCAACCGCCAATATAATTACTTCCTTTTCTAATGATATGCGCCATGATTTCAAGATTGTTTGTGGAAATTTGGAAGGTTTTTATACCCAAATGGATAAGTTAACCTCAGTAAAAGCCAAATTAATTAATAACCAAACAAAAAATGTAGGAATGGAAAATATTACAGAAAATACAGAACAATTATTGGAGACAATTAATAAAAGTAAAATCAGAAAAACTCAAATAATTGAGAATATGTTATCAGGTATCAAGGAAGATTTTATTATTTATTTTCAAACTTTAAAAGAAGAATTGGTAACTACCACTAAAAGCTCCATTCTGTCCCTTAGTGAGAAATTAGATCTGCTTAATAAAAAAGTGGACCTGCAACTTAACCTGATGAAGAATGATCTTAGAGACTTAAAATTCCATCTGACCAACCCCTTGGTGAGCACAACAGAGGAACCAAACCCTCACAGACAAACAACTTCACCTTATGCACCACCCTTACTAAGAATGCATAGGAGTGAAACCTTCAGGCCTAGTACTACTCTTGAAATTGAACAAGCCCTCAAACATTTACCCCCAATAAGTTTTCCTAGGAAGCAGAATACCATCATATAAATTTAATTAAATTTATTGGCTATACTATTAACTCTTATGACTTACCAGAAGCTATAGCTTTAGTCAGGCTGCCCAAAATATTTGAAGTAGTAGCTTTAGCCTGGTTTATCATTAAAAGAGAAGAAGTAGGATCCTTACCATGGAATTCTTGGAAACTTCTGATTAAAGAACAATTTGGTTCTAGAATGTGGAAAAGAAAAATGATGAATAATTTTGAGAATTCCTCATTTGATCCCTCCAAGGATAAGCCTCTCAAATGATGCTTGGAACAGAAGAGAAGACTAGATTGCTTCTATCCAGATGCTGATACAGAGAAATTAAATGAAATACTCCTCAACTTGTGTCCTGGAAATCTTAACCATATTTCAAGATGCAGGATGAGTATGTATGCCGACTTACCAACTCTAATCAATGTGTTAGAAGAATTCATAGACATGAATGGGTTAGAAAAGAAGGTTCCTTCTAGACCTAAAGAGAACTTCAACATTAAGAAAACCAGAGAACAACCCCCTCTGATAAATACCTCTGATAATAAGGAACCTAATGAGTACAGGTACAAAGAGAGAATTCCTGGAACTTGTTGGAATTATAACAAGACAGGGCATATGAGAAAAGACTTCCCATTACCAAAAACAAATATAGCAGTCTTGGAAGGAGAGCAGGAGGTTGAGGGGAATCAGAACTATGAAGATATAGATGATACTGAAGGATCCCTTTCTAAATTTGAATTGATACTGAACAACCCTGTTAATGTTACAGAAGGAGATATTGGAACTTCTATAGAAATCAATGGCATCCATGGGGACTCTAGTTTTGCCCAAAAATGGGATCCTACCATAATTCCTAGACATATCACGGATTTTAAACAATTAAAAGTTAAACCTATGAGTGTTAAGAGTTATACTGCTTTTCAAACTTGCTATGCAACAGGATTGTATAGAGACAGACCTATAAGGTTATTACTGGATAGTGGAGCTTTCTGCTCATGTGTCTGTACTGAATTCTTAAACAAATGGGATCCCAATTGGAAACAACACCTTCTGCCCGTCCCAAAAGCCAAGTTTAGATTTTGCAACTCTACCATGAATGCTATTGGAGTATTGACTGCTCCTATAATATTCCCCAATACTAAAGGATCTTTGAGAATACGAGTGGAATTGGTGGTATTGCTCAACAGATTATGTGACTGCCTGATAATAGGTAATGATGCTTTATGTCTATATGGTATGGATGTGTTCCAGAGTAAAGGTAGATACTTTACAGTGGGTGGTAATTGGGACAAGAAGTTTAAGATATGCACCATCCAATCTAACTTCCCCTCATCCACTTATCAAAAGCCTTTAGAAGAATTTAATCAAGAATAATTCTCTCAAGAAGCTCTGAATATGAAAATTTCTGAGGAACAGAAGAATGATATATTGAAAGTCTTCTTTGAGAAGCAAAATGCTTTTTTTACCAAAGATCACGCCATTGGTGATATCAAGGGACATGACATGGTATTAACATTGAATATTAATCCTCCTTATCCTCAAAACTTAAGAAGACCGGCTTATCCCTGTAGTCCTAAGTCTAGAATAGCTCTTGAGGAAAAGATCCAAGAACTGATAGACTTAAATGTACTAAGGAAAGTAGGGCACAATGAGCAGGTAGATGTGACCACACCTGTAATCATAGCTTGGCCTAATATCAAGTAAAGAATGGTAGGAGACTTCATAATGCTCAATAATTATACTCAGACAGATTATTATCCTATAAACCGGATTGATCATGCTCTACATAACATGTCCAAGGCCAAATATATCACTACTATGGATATGCTGAAAGGTTTACACCAGATACTTATAAGCCCTGAAAGAAGAAGGTTTATGAGAATAATTGTTCATTTGGGAATATATTAATATCTAAGGATGCCCTTTGGTATAAAGAATGCCCCATCACACTTCCAGAGAACAATGGATAAAGTTCAAGGTACATAAATCAGACAAGGATGGATGATGGTATATATAGATGATGTTATCATCTATTCTGATGATTGGGATACTCATATCAACCAAATAAGATTATTACTCCAAACTATCTCCAAAGCAGAATTAAAAGTATCCATGAAGAAATGCAACTTTTGATATGGAAAATCAAAAGCCCTAGGGCATATAGCCTCTGCTCTAACTCTAGTTGCTGATCAAAATAAGATAGCTGCTTTCATGAACCTACCAATGCCTCAAAATAAAACAGAGTTACTTTCTTTCATTAGTTTTTTCATTTACTACAGACAAAACATACCAAAGTTTGCTATGCTAACTAAAAGTCTGTATGAAATATTCAACAATAACACTCTCTTTGAAATGACACATGAGAGATTGAAAACCTATGAGGAACTAAAAATAGCTATGACCTCTAATCCTTTACTCATTCAACCAGATCACTCCAAGCCCTTTAAAATTTGCATTTACTCCTGTATGGAAGGGTTATGAGCTGCTATACATCAAGAAAGAATAGAAGAAGACAAACCAGTGGAGAAAACATTACTCTTCATATCTAGACAGATCAAAGATACAGAAAAGAGATATGGAGCCAGTCAGATGGAATGCTTGGCTCTAGTATGGGCTTTATAAAACCTACACTACTACTTATAATGTACAACTTTCCAAGTAATTGCAGACTGTAATGATGTAAGAACTTTCATGAACATGAAAACCACCAGCAGACATATGCTCAGGTGGCAAATTGCTATACAAAAGTATAGAGGTCAGATGACTATAGTGCATAAATGTGGAGCTAAACATCAGAATGCTGATAGTCTAAGTAGGAATGCTTTTCCTAATGACTCTAGCAATCCAGCATATGATCCTGAGGATCAAGATATCTTTCCTATCTTGAACATCAATCTTTTTGAATTAAATGCTCCAATCATGGGGATCCACTTATGTGAATTAGATACTGCTTTCTTCAATCTAGTGAGGGAAAACTACTCCCCTGAAATGAAGCTGCTGATTACAATTATGGAATGTGAATCCCCAGAAGCAGCTCTGATAAATAGTTTACCTGCTTCATTACTTAAACCCTATAAAGCAGGAAGGTTTACCTTTTTGGATTTTCTCCTTTACTAAAGGCACCAAAATTCCAGTGTAATAGTACTAAGAAACAAAGAACATATACAACACATACTCCAGGAATGCCATGACAACTGTTCATCAGGGCATCTATCCACAGAAAGAACCTTGAAGAAAGTAAAACAAACTGCTTGGTGGATAGACTACAAAGAAATCACTATTAAGTATGTTACTAGCTATGAGACTTGCAAAAAATATAATAAAACTAATAGCAAAAGGTTTGGACTCCTACAGATGATCTCTGAACACAAAACTAGATTCCAAATCATTAATTAATATGTATTTTGTCACCAGCCTCCCCCCTGGAGGTACTCATTCATATAACTCTGTCCTGGTTACAGTTGACAGATACTCTAAGAAGGAAAAATTCTTACCTAACCACAAAGAAGATAGTGCTATGGATGTAGCTCTACTATTTTGGAATAGGATCATAGCTGATTTTGGTAAACCCAAGATTATAATCATTGACAGACACCCCAAATTCACCTCTGAGTTTTGGAGGAATCTAAATGATATACTTGCTACTACTCTAGCATTTTCTCCAGCATACCATCCCCAAACTGATGGAGTAGCTGAAAGAATGATACAGACCCTAGAAGGTATGTTAAGCAGGTTCTGTAGCTTTTGTCTAGAATACAAAAACTCAGATGGTTATTTCCTTGATTGGGTAAGCCTACTCCCAGCTCTAGAGATGGCTTCTAACAGCATTAAAAATTCCACTACCAAAGAAGCCTCTTACATTCTAGAAATAGGAAGGATTACAAAACTCCCTGGGAATAACTTAAACTATAACTTAGCCACCATTCATCCAACATCTCTTGAATTTAAGAAAATGATAGATCTGGAAAATAATCATGCTCAAAAGTGTGTAGAAGAAGCAGTAGAACACAACAAACAAAGATGGGAAAAATCAAATAGGGAACCTGACTTGAAAATGGGAGATCAGATCTTGATATCCACTACCAACTTCAAAAATCTAGCAGGTAACAGAAAGCTGAAAACAGCCTTTGTTGGACCATTTGCTATCAAAAAGATGGGTGGAAAAAATGCTGTAGAAGTAATCTTGAGTGAAGAATTATCAAGGAAACAACCAGTATTTCCTGTTAGCCTAGTAAAACACTTTCAACCAAGAGAAGGTAGCAACCTCCCTCCAGCAATAATCCCAATAACTTAGTAAGATACAAAGGAGAATCTGCAGACAAAGATGAATGGTTACCAGAGAATAAGATAACTGATGGACCAATACATCTTAGAAACTACAGAGCCAGAAAAAGGAAATGAAACACACATGGAATTAATTTTTTCCCAACATGCTCCAGATTTTCTTCAGATATGGCCGTATCATGGAGTGGGGGAATCTCAGCTTGCTACTATTGCAGAGAAAGCTGAAAAAGTAACAGAAATAACATAAAAATAATAAGAATAAAATTAACCTAAGAAAGAGCTGGCAAACAATGAATATTATTGCAAGAATGGATTCTCCACCAAAAATTAGGTAGGGTCACTCACTGACCCCACCCTTGAAATCCAACTCCTTATATTTTTAAATAATTAAGGAAAAGAAAGACCAAAATACCACAGCACCACTATTGAACTTTTTGGCCAATTAAATATTTCACATGTATTGTCACCTATAGGTTTCACGCCTAAAATTCAGTAAGAATTGCGGTGTTGTGTATGTTTTAGGAGTTACAGACGGAAATGTGCCTTGTCACAATTCCCGCACGCTGCCATGGCAGCCAATACACCCTTGCGCAGCTGAGCTAAAGCTCTGTCACTCTGTCAAAGCAGTGTATGCAGCCCCGGTAATCTGAAAAGTATTCAGCCGCGGGACTATGGATTGACAAAGTGACAGGTGGCCTGCAAAAACTAGGTACTGCGTAAACATGCTACAACCTACAAGGGAACATTCTGCATATGTAATAATTCTTCCCGTGGATATTAGATAGTCTAAAAATACAAAAAATGATTCAAAAATACTTAAATAATCTTTATACTTATTTTTTATTAAATATAATTCAAAGTAACAAAAATGTCGAAAAAAAGATAATGACTACTTCTAAAAATATATAAAAAAAATTTAATAACCTATTATGAGAATGTATAGACATCAACATTTTGGTGAAATAATAAAAAAACTGATTATGTAAAAATATTAAATGAATACCCATGACTTAAATTTTTAAGTAATTATTTTAGGAAATCAACTGAATTTTGAAAATAAGGAGTAAAATCAATATCAAGACTTTACTCCAATTATTTAATAAATAATGAGAACTCACCTGACCTCAGAATATCCGTAAAATTTCTATAAAAATAATTATGAAATTACTGGGAAAATTTACTAAGGATAATTAATTAAATAATACATAAAAAGGACAGATTAGTGTTATTCACAAGTCCAAAAATCTACTATAAAGTAGAATAATTCCCATACCCTGTGGAATTAGATGCTACCCGTGTTACAGCACCAAGAATACGTGACAGGCTACCACTGGTTACCCTGCTAGTCTCAGTTTTTGTCCGTTTGAGCCCCTGTACCCCTCAGAAGGACAATATTGGGACTCCACAAGCTATAAATAAATAGCTCTTTTAAGGATATTGATACCCAGAGAACCAGTTATATTTACATTCAGAAACCCTGCCAAGGTAATCAGATACTTCTAAGAGATAAGTAAGTGATTTATGTCTTGAGTCTCATTAATAATATCCATCCTCAACCCTTTTTTATCAATTTAAACTGCTGAACAACCTTATAACCCCAGTATACAGGTTTAAACCATCAGTGCACGTTTCAAAAAGGTACCCAAAGGGTTTAATAATATACCAGTGAGTCTTATGATCCTTTCTGTTTTGTGGCAGCTTGGTTACAAAGTCCTACCCCTCCACCATGTCTTTTATATACATATTATATTTGGGCAAAATATCCTTTAAACTAAAGGTTCCAAAGTAACCAGGCCTATGTTTTTTCACACTGAATTCCATGAAGAGAGGTGTTAAATATCCCAAATATAATTGTGGCCCCTCTATAAAAATATTTAATAATCAATTTATCTATATTGATTTATAAAAATAAACCATATGTCAGCCTCCTGGATGCCAATCCCCTTGCTATCCTTTAGCTACCAGAGGTTATCAGATAAATAAAAAATATATTATTTAATAAATGCAGCAAGAATCCTTAAAATATTTGGATAAAGCTTATTGCAGGGTTAATTGGTTTGGATATAGTTTAATGTTATAAATCAATATGTATGAATTGATTATAAAATATTTTTATAGAGGGGCCTTGATTATATTGGGGGTCTTAAACACCTCTCTTCAGGGAATTCAGTATGAAAACATGTAGGTCTGGTCATTTTGGGCCCTTTAGTTTAAAGAATATTTTTCCCAAATATATTATGTATATAAAATACCCGTTGGAGTGAAAGGGCTTTGTAACCAAGCTTCCACAACAGAGGAAGGATAAGAAGACTCACTGGTATATTATTAAATCCTTAGGGTATCTTTTTGGGATGTCCACTGATGGTTCAAACCTGTATTACTGATGGTTTAAACCTGTATTCTGGGATTATAAGGTTTTTCAGCAGTTTAAATTGATAAAAGAGGGTTGAGGACAAATATTATTAATCAGACTAAAGCCATAAATCGCTTATTATCTCTTATAAGTACTTGATTACCTTGGCAGGGTGTCTGGGTATAAATACAACTGGGTCTCTGGGTATCACTATCCTCTAAAGAGATGTCCATTTATAGCTTTTGGAGTCCCAATATTGTCCTTCTAAGGGGTACAGGGGCTCAAAGGGACGGACACTGAGACTAGCAGGGTAACCAGTGGTAGCCTGTCACGTGTTGTTGGTGCTGTAAAACGGGTAGCATCTAATTCCACAGGGTATGGGAATTATTCTACTTTATGATTGATGTTTGGACGTGTGAATAACACTAATCTGTCCTTTTTATGTATTATTTAATTAATTATCCTTAGTAAATGTTCCCAGTAAGTTAACAATTATTTTAATAGACATTCCTAAGGATATTCTGATGTCAGTTGAGTTCTCATTATGTATTAAATAATTGTAGTAAAGGATATTTATTTTACTCCTTATTTTGGAATTTCAGTTTATTTACTAAAATAATTACTTAAAAATGTAAGTCATGGGTATTCATGTAATATTTTTACCTCATAAGTTTTGAATTCTGGTACCTAAATGTTGTGTTGCTCTGAACATTTCATGCTGTTCTTTGTCTGTTTTCATGTTGTTCCTTTTTTGTTTTCTATACTTTCATTCTTTTATTCTTATTTTCATTTATCTGCTCTGCAACCGCGCATAGCATCTCAAAGCACTTGATCCTCTGTAGTCGGGGTGACTGTAGATACTCTAATTCCAGTCATCACCCTCAAGTCTTGACCCTGCTCTTACCTTGACACTGACAACGGGCTCATTCCAAATCCAACCAACTCAAACTGCTCAACTTCAAATCTCAAGCCAATCAACCCAAATGACTCAATATTCCCAAACAACACATCAAACACCAAAACTG
The DNA here is from genome assembly GCA_025617555.3 of Puccinia polysora. Classification (NCBI taxonomy): domain Eukaryota; kingdom Fungi; phylum Basidiomycota; class Pucciniomycetes; order Pucciniales; family Pucciniaceae; genus Puccinia; species Puccinia polysora. The sequence continues at coordinate 24,009,403 of CM062612.1, read as the reverse complement.
ACAATTGCCTTCAATCATGAGTTCAATTCAGGAAGCCAGCTTAATCAGTAAGAGGTTGAGAGAAACCAGTCTCAACTTCTTACTCATCACACTCACACAATTCTCTTCAATAGTTATTCAAGGCGCCTTGTCTCATCTATTGCAACATCTCAACTGGCATAGTCACTTGTAGCACTGGCCTTTATTTCTCAAGTCTCAACTTACATCTCAATTCCTAATCTCATCAGACTCTCCGCCAGTGCTATCTTTTTGGTTGTTTTGTTTTTCATATCTTTGTCAAGATTTCACACTTATCTTTACAATTTTGTTGAAATGCATTTCAGCCTGGTCTTGGTACCCAAATCTAATTTCATCATGGTTAAAAGCCTGCGCCAATCAATATGGAACGGCTGGGACCATCTACAACACCAGGACCAGGGGGGGAATCAAGTATGAACTACAAGTCTTTAGCCATCAAATCCCTGATAGAGTCAACACCGCTACTTACGGCTGACAACTATAGCATGTGGCAAAAGAAGTTTAAAAAACTATTCAAGCTACGCGGAATTTTCGAGGTAATGAGTGATCCCAACAATCTAAGGCAACTTGAAAAAGACATGAATCAGGAATTTGTTGCACACATCATCGCCAAGCTTGACTCAAATACATTCAATAATGTTATAGACGATGTCAACAAGGACAATGCTAAGCTTGTCTGGTTATCAACTCAGTCACACTTTTCTTCCTCTTGGTCTGCAAACAGAGCCAGGGTGTTCAATGGGTTTCTTCATCTTTCAATGGACACTGACATTGAAGTGTTTGTTACTGCCGTAAAGGTGTATCTGAAGAAAATGTCCAAAGTGGGGATTGACTTGCCATCAGACAACATGGCATATCTAGTCCTCTTCAATTTTCCTTCAAGCATGCAAGCAATGAAGTCTTGGATAATGCATTCGAACTCCAATATGAAGATTGATACCGTACTTAACCACCTTATTCAACATAAAAACAAGGCAATGGCCCAAGCCAAAAATGTTGAACCCACAAACATAGCCCTGTACAGAGTCCCAAGGTGCGAAAATGGAAAACACAACCCTGCGGTCACCTCGCACCCTCGCAGTTCATGCTGGTTTGAATTTCCCAAGCTAAAGCCTGCAAACGCATACAATCGAGGGAAGAAGGGAAAATCAAAAACCACTAACAAAGCTCACTTGTATTTGTTATTCTGCAATGGAAGGTTGATCCACGATGAACAGCCATCTCAGCGCTTCATCCTAGACTCTGGTTGCTCATTGGACATGATTGTTGACCCGCAGGCGTTCATCAATCTGTTGGTCAGCAATCAGAACAAGCAAATCCAGACAGGCAAAAAGAATGCAGCTCTGCTAATTGAAGGAACAGGCAAGGCTGCCTTGTCAACCAAAGATGAAAACCTGATACTATTGAAGGCTTTCTGGGTTCCCAAATCAACTATCAATCTGATATCACTTGGTGCTCTGATGATCCAAGGGGCTCCCCTGTCAGTCAACTCAAAACAGCAACCCAGCATGTTTTACCTATCATCACAAGGGAAGGTTATTATCTCAGGTTGAATCATAAACAACTTATTTGTGATTGACATTTCAACCAAACCAAAGCCATTGTACTACTCTGACTCTGAAACCCTTCAAATCCATAAGACTCTTGGTGACGCAAACATTGATTGGATGGAACGATACCTCAAGCTGACAATTCCTGCCAGCCATAAGCGCGAATTTGAGTGTCTCAGCTGCAATAAGTCAAAAATTACCCGCAAACCCTTCAACAGCCAACAACAACCAGCAAATCAATGATTCAAACGGATTCACGTTGACTTGATGGGACCAATAAATCCAACATCAAAAGGAGGGTTTGTTATATTCTCAATGTGATCGACTTGCACTCAGGCTACATAGCTTGTTTTCCTCTACGCGTCAAGAATGATGCTGCGGAAACTATCATCTTTATCATTGAAAATAAAAACAGAAAAACCAGCTCCTACCCCGCCAAAGTCTGCTCTGACGGTGGTGGAGAATTTGTCAATTCCAAACTTCAGAACTTCTACCAATTGCAAAACATTAATCAAATTGTAAGTGATCCTTATCACTCCCAACAAAACGGAAGAATAGAGAGGGCAAACAGAATTGTCATTGAGTCATCCAGAGAAATCATCTCTAACGCCGGTTTGCCAAAGTCATTGTGGCATGAAGTTGTACGCCGCTCATGTCTCATGATCAACCAAATACCAAAGGAGAAGGACGGATTATCACCCTGGTTACTAATGCACAAGAAGAATCTGCCACCTGGCTACATCCAACCAATTGGGACCCAGGTCACCTATTGACTCAACTCCACCAACATTAAGTCAAAGTTTGACAAGAAAGGCGCGCCGGGGATTCTGGTTGGATTCAATCCGACACTCCTATCCTACAATATCTTGAAGGCCACCAGTAAAATTGTCAACACTAAACATGTCGTCTTCAACTCACAGAAGCCCTTCAAGGTTTTGATCAAAACAGACAAGTTCCACTCAAACATCATTGAGCCAAACGTTTTTGAATCAATAAATCCAACAAATCCTCCAATTGATGTTCTGACAACCGTCAAATTTGAGCCTCCTGCAACTGTGAAAGATGAGTCCAAATCAGAGACAGAATCCGACACTAATGAGGCATTGGAGGAGCGTCTTTGACCAAATCTGAGAGACAGACTAACTCCGGCCAAACGTAAAAGATACGGTTTCTTGGCTGACAAGTTACCGACTTCTCTTGAGGAGGCAATGAAAATTCCCAAATGAAAGGAATTGGCTTTGAAAGAATTCAGAACAATAGAGGATCAGGGTGTTTGGGAGGAAGCAGAAAAGAGCGCCATCACTAATCCTCTCAACACAGTATCTGTGTTCAAGATCAAAACCAATGCTCATGGCAAAGCACCAATCCTTAAGACTTGGCTGAGCGTTCAAGGGTTTAACAAGAGGTACGGCCTTGACTATCTTGATACATATTCTCCAACAGGCAAAGTTTCCTCTATAAGGGGCCTTCTGACCTATGCAGCGGATAAGAAACTCAACATCCTTCAACTGGATTTAAAGGGTGCCTTTCTTCATTCTGAGTTTGATGAACAGGTCTTTATCAAAACGCCATACGGATGCAGTAGAAAGTCAAAGTACTTAAAACTCAATAAATAATTGTACAATCTCAAACAAGCGCCAAGGAACTGGTACATAATGCTAAGAGAGTGGATAAAAAATCAAGGTTTCAAAGAATCCAACTGTGATCTGTGCCTCTACGTGGGAGACAACAAGACAATGGTTTTATTTTTTCATGTAGATGATCTGATTTTGACGGGCAACACTAAACAATTCAAAGAAAACTTTCTTGGTAGGTTCAAAAATTCGTCTGCTCATCCACCCAACATGCTCCTTGGTATGAAGGTAGTGCAAAGCAATGGCCTAATTCATTAATCCTTACCCCTGCATATTGAAAAATGGCTTGAAAAAATGAACCTAATTGACTGCAAGCCGGTCTCAACACCTCTCAGGCGAGGCCTTCATCTCAAGAATTCCAACAATGACAATCATGCCAACTTCCTGGCTCTGAATACTAATTATTGCTATGCAATAGGGAGACTGAACTTCATTGCCTGCCTGGCACGTCTGGATATCAGCTTTGCCTTCTCTAGCCTAGCAAGAAATTTTAAACGGCCTGGTCTGAGTCACTGGCAAGAAGTTGTGCACGTTTGGCGCTATCTATCTGGCACTAAAAACCTGACACTAACGATTGGTTCTTGATCAATCACAGATCAACTTGTATGTTTTAGCGATGCCACATGGGCCAATGATCCTGCAAATTGTATCTTGCAAAGCAGATTCATTTTCACCTTCAAAGGGAGTCCATTTTACTGGACCAGCAAACATCAGCAATCTATCACACATTCATTGACTGAGTTCAAATGTGTCTCTCTTTCTAGCTGTCATCTAGAAGCCTGCTGGCTACAGAGACTGATTGAAGACATCTACCGCCTTAACTTCAAATTTCCTCTTCACTTAATTGACAACAAAGGCCTTGACAAAAAAATCAAGAAATTCGGCTCATGCTTGAAGGCCAAACACATAGACATTTAAACCAAGAGTCTTAGAAATGAATTCAAAGCCGGTCTCATAGATGTCAAATTGATCCCCTCTCCCTCCATGAGTGCGGATGCACTGACCAAAGCGGCCAACAAAACCTCAAACATTAGGCTGATAAATACATTCAGTTCCATCATTCACTGACCGCGAAGTTGTGGGGGCGTGTTGAATTCTGGTACCTAACTGTTGTGTTTCTCTGAAAATTTCATGCTGTTCTTTGTCTGTTTTCATGTTTTTCCTTGTTTGTTTTTTATACTTTCATTCTTTCATTCTTATTTTCATTTATCTACTCTGCAACCGCGCATAGCATCTCAAAGCACTTGATCTGCTGTAGTTGGGGTGACTGTAGATACTCTACTTCCAGTCATCACCCTCAAGTCTCAACCCCGCTCTCACCTTGACACTGAAAACGGGCTCATTCCAAATCTAACCAACTCAAACAGCTCAACTTCAAATCTCAAGCCAATCAACCCAAACGACTCAATATTCCCAACCAACACATCAAACACCAAAACCAACAATCGCCTTCAATCACACGTTCAAGTCAGGCAGCCAGCTTAATCAGTAAGAGGTTCAGAGCAACCAGTCTCAACTTCTTGCTCATCACACTCACACAATTCTCTTCAATAGTTATTCAAGGTGCCTTGTCTCATCTATTGCAACATCTCAACTGGCGTAGTCACTTGTTGCACTGGCCTTTATTTCTCAAGTCTCAACTTACATCTCAATTCCTAATCTCATCAGACTCTCCGCCAGTGCTATCTTTTTGGTTGTTTTGTTTTTCATATCTTTGTCAAGATTTCACACTTATCTTTACAATTTTGTTGAAATGCATTTCAGCCTGGTCTTGGTACCCAATTCTAATTTCATCAATACTTAGTTCCTTTGTGAGGTTTTCTTGTCATATTTTCAAGGGTAGTCTAAGTTAGGGGCCATTTGAAAATAGTGGTAGGGATGAATTGATGAGATTAATAGATTGATAAAGTTATGAAAGCAATATATCTATGAGAGTGATAAAGAAATGAGGGAAATGAATTGATGATGGTTATAAATGAATTGAATGATGAGTTCAATGGAGGATGACAGAAATTGAGGGATGAGTGCAATGGACGGATGAGAGAAATGAAGGGATGAGAGCAATGAAGTGATGAGAGTAATAATGTGAATACTAGATGAAATGATGATATAAATTGAGGCTATAAGGGGGAAGAAACAATGGAGAGAAGAATAGAAAAGGGATGGAATATCTGTTGATTTTGAAGTTGAAATTATGTGGGGAAATGGGTTAATTTTGTGGTCTGATGTGTGTTGGATGTTGCAAGTTCCCTTATATACTTTATTTGGAAAAAACAAGTCATTTTCCGGAAAGTATGACCAATTTTGTTCAAAACAAGTGGTTTTCTGTGATTTTTAATGGTTTTTTTGGAATTGGGCTATTTTTCTGAAACCCAAAATTAAAAAATGGTGTTCTTTCCAACTCTGATACTCCCTATTAATATCAGTTCCCAAATATTTTCCATTTTTTTCATAGTTTTTTTTTCCTCTATTTCAAAATTCTTGTCCTATGTTTTTCCTTTATATTTTCCTTATTATTTCCTAGCTTTTTTTATCATCAAACTAATTCAAATGGGAAATTTATTCCAGATAAAATTTCCTCTGTCTTCTTTCACTTGTAATATGCTTTAACAGAATTTTCCCTATCTTTAATTTAGGCAGACGAATATTTTGAAGGAAAATTAATTGATTTAAAATACTTTCCACATGTACTGAGAAGGTGAAAGGATTCATGTTGATCCAGTGAAAATTAGAAATAAAAAAACTAAAAGAAGTAAAAAAATTAGCAAGGCTATCCTTCAAAGTTCAAACTAAATGTTAAAGTAAAGTGTGAGTTACACGGGGAAATTTTTTGATAAGGAAACTGAGTTGAAGATAAATTTAAAGACTATGAGTCAGCGGAATGCAATAAAATATTAAATCAACTAAATGAGGAAACAATTGAAAGTCAAGGTCTTTCAAATTAAAGGTAATCTACATTTCAGTCCAGATGACTCGATAAAACCTGATGATTTTCTGTCTAGCTAGGAAAAATATGGGATGCAGAAAATTTACAGAATGCAAGATTAAAAAAAATGACAAAATTGAAGTACAAGCAGGTGATGACAAAATTTGATTTCAATTAAAATGAAATGCAAGACACTGAGTAAGGAATTTAATGAAGGTAACAAACCTGACTGCTTCCTGGGAATGAGAGGATGTGATAAATTTTAGCAAATGGTTTGAATGGTTGAACATTCAAGTTTTTAGCTCTTTTTTTGATTGTGAAAAGAAATGGATTGGAATTCTAGTTATGTTTTTGCAAGATCCTTAGCTATGCAGAGATAGAAGTGCAAGGGTGTGATCCCAATTGCAAGATGAATTGGGAATATTTGTAGATGGCACTGCAAAGTGCAAGAAAGATTGCAAGTGCTGACTGAGTAACTGGAGATAGAAGGTCTCTTGAGATTCAAATTTAAAAGCATATTGAATTTTGTTTTAAAATTCTTTTGGTGTTATACTTTAGAATGAGATAGATGATACTAAGTAGAGGGTGATATGTTGATTTGATGGTAAACAATAAACCAAGATCTTTGGAGCCTGAAAATTGACAGAAGATTGGGAAAAAAATGTTTTTTTATTCTTTAAAGTCAAAAAATTTCTAGTTATAATTCAATTTTGTTGACTAAGTGCTTAGTTTTAGTTCATTTTTTTGAAAAAATGCCAAAGAAAAAAAAGAAAAACGCAAAGGATTTTCTCAAGTACTACAAAAAAATAGGTTATGATTAAGTTTTTTAGCTACCAGGTGTTGGAGAAATCTAGAGCTATGGATTTATGGTTTAAAAACCTTGCATGTAATATTCTAGTTTATGAAATAAGAATAATCAAAACACATACATCATGTCTATATATACCATGCAGCTAGCTATATCTGAAATGAAGCAAGGGAATTTCCTGGTTTTTACTTCCAAAGGATTAAGAGTCAAATGATCTACCAACTGAGCTAGAAGAGAATTTCCTGGTTTTTCCTTCCAAAACTGGGATCTTTAGTTATTTTCCCTTTTATTTTTGCATTTCTCCACATATTTTTATAGAATTTTTGAAAGTGTATAAAACACTTTTCAGAAAGCTTTTCATTCTTGAATGGCACCAAAAATTTGTGAAGAAATTTCTTTGAAAATTTGGACCTCTTTGTGATTGAAATTTATTTTGATGATGTTGAAGATGTGTTCAATGGGTTTCAGCATAGGGAGTATTTATGGAGAAATTAAATATTAGTTTTTTCTTGATTCCTTCATTTTCAAAAGGAGGAATTTTTCCAAATATCAATAAACATAAAATTCCTTCTTCTTAACATCCTTTGTTGATAAAATAAAAGTATATTATTGCCATTTAAGCCAGGGCTCCAATGAGTTGTATCATAACTCGACTGTAATTTGTTTCCATGGAGGAATCCTGGCCTAGTAAATAGTTTGAAAAACAAATAATTCAGTAATTAAGTATCCAAATTGTTAAATCAAAATTAATTCTCATAAAGAAAGTAACAATGAGTGGCTTCAGTTGGGGAATGGAACCCAGAATTGTCAAAAACAAATTTCTTCCTACATTGGTGACACAATTGAGGATAAAATTATTATTCTGTTGTAGGAAGGATTCCTTATTCCATTTATGGTTCATGAAGCCTGTCTGGAAAACTGTTCAAGTGCTGAGTATTTTTTGTAAAGCGTGTGTGGAACTCAAAAAAGCCAGCTTGGTGCCTAGGCAAGCAATCTTGGCACCCTGTCAAGTGCCAGTTGGTGCATGGCCAAATTTTCCTGGCACCTTGCCGAGTTGGTTTAGGAATTGATAAAATCTGGTGCTTTGAACCGCCAAATACAAGAAAAAACAATTAAACAAAAACAACAGTTGAAAGTTGCGGGAAGGGAGGCTGGTCATTTTGGCACAACCAGCTTTTATCTGGGCCAAGAAAAACTTGGTTGGGGGCCAAGTTTTTACCCCCACAAGCCCAACCCAACCAGGCCCCCTGGGGGCCTATGAAATTCCTACTGGGTGCAGGCCAAATCAAACTTGGAAATGCGCACAGATGCAGTTTATAGACCATAAAAGGGACTGGAATCAACTATTCTAAATTTGATTTACAGGTGTTCTATGAGCTTCTGAACTGACTGTATTGAACTATTGATTTTAAATCCACTCTGTTTTTTGCCATAAAGGTCCTTCAAGAGAATTTCTGGATTCTCTTCAAGGTTCATAAAGGTGGATGCAATCAACTCTTCATTCAAATTTAATTTAGTGCCTCATTAATACATTAAAAAATCATTTTTTCAATTCCAATGCTTTCAAATGATTTGTTTAACTTTACAATCCAAGATTCAAAAAAAATTGTCCACCTCAACTTGTAGATTTTATTTATTTAAGTCCTACATATTTGAAATTTTCTTTAAATTCTCACTGTTTTTTTGATGTGGCCTTTAAACTTCTTTGTGATTTTACCTTTTTTTGCTGTTGTTGTTCTGGATATTTTTGAAGCTCATTGATTTATTTTTATCTGAAATTAGGTTCCAAATGAACCTCTTGGCTGTTGTTTGAATATTTCTTGATCTCCTCATTGTGCTTTGTTTATTTTTCATCACAGATTTGTGAGAAATATTTTTTTTGATGCTGATCTTGTCAAAAAATAAAAACCAACTGTTGAGTACTTTATTACCTGACTACTTATATCATAAGAGTAAATAATAACAAGAAGAAGCATATAAAGGTTGACAGTAATTACTTACTTACTGACTGGTTTATTGATGTAGTGGAAGTCCAGAAAAGAAGCCTGATAAAGGAGAAATTTCACAGGATAATGTGTGAAATCCATTTCAACTAGGTTAATCTGTTTCTTAACCAGGGCTTTCCTGATTTTCCAGCTGCTGTTCCAATTAGGAATGAACACAAAAATAATGAGGAAATTATCCTGGAAACTGATATTATTTTTGCAAAGCCTGGCTAGGAAAAATAAATTAATTTGAATGGAATCTCTCTCCAAAAACCACTGGCTAAAAAGATCAGACTAATCCCTTAAATTGAATATTGAACCTGGGGTATGTGTATGTGAACCAATTTTTCTCTCTTTAATTAGTGAGAAAACAAAAGATGATGGGAATTGAAACATTTTGAAATATTTCAACCAAGAATTCATTGAGTAAAACAATTATAGTGGGATAATCAAAAATTTATTTATTTGAATAAAACTCAATTTTTAAGATTGAATTTAAATAAAATTTTACCAAACATGAAAAAAATTCATACACACCTATTCAATGAGAGGAATTAAAATATTATATAAAATTGAAATATGAAACTCTCAAATTACAGAAATTAGGATGATCCATATCCAAGACCAACTTTTCTGAATAAAAATATCATTTTTTTGATATTTCTTTGATTATATATGGAATTGATTTCTTTGGTAATTTTTCAATATAGTTAAATTTTTCTAATTAAATATTTGAATTCTTATTTAATTTTTTCATTTTTGGTAAAAATGTTTTTAAATTCCATCAGAAATATTTATTTCTACTCAAAAAGATAAATTTCTGATTTTATTATTATTACGTTAATTAATTTTTAATGGAATATTTCAAAATGGTAAATGTTAAATTTCCAACCAAGGGGTTGCAAATGAGCATGAAAAGCCATTCACAATTCAAATTAGTTGTTAGCAGAGCTTCATAACTCAACAAGTTGCTAAAAAAAAATAAATAAATAAATAAAATAAACAAATAAGTTTATTAAAAATAAATAAGTAAGTAATTAAGTAAATTAAAAATAAATAAATAGATAAAAAACCAAATAAATGAATAAATAAATAAATGAAAAAATGAATAATTAAATTAAATCAAAAAATATATATATTTATACAAATATAAATAAATACATGAAAAAATGAATAATTAAATTAAATTCAAAATATATATATTTATACAAATATAAATAAATGAATGAACATTAATATAAAAATTTTAAAACTGCACACTAAAACTCAAAATGGTATGCTTGGCGCGGTCTCCAACTCATGTTAGTTATGAACCCGTTCAAGCCTCCAATGGGTTGCAAAACCCGCCATGCAACCCCATTTGAGTTGTGAAAAGGTTTTGTAGGGTTGCAAATTTAACACTTCCCTTTCATAATATATGGATTACCTCCATAATATAGACATTTTTATTTGATTTATGTTTTCTATAAATTTAGGGAAGTGGTAAAGTCCCAACCCTACATAGCCCTTACACAACTTGAAATGGGTTGTGTGGCACAGTTTGCAACCCATTCAAGTTGTGTATGGCTTCCCATGACCCACAGAGTTGTGAATGACTGTTCACAACTCAGATGGGATTTGAGTTGTGCCACAAAATCCTTTGGAGTCATGGAATTCTGTATAAAACTCCAAGTTTGTGAGAAAAACAAAATCAAAATCAAAATTAATATCAAAATAAATAAAAATCAATAAAAAATTCAACAAAACAAAACAAAAAATTTTAAAACAAAAATCAAAAAAATTGAAAAAAATTAAAAATAAATAAATAAAATTGTGAAAATTTCACAATTCCAGGGCCATGAATGCATATTCATGGGACTGTGAATAAATAAAAATTAAAAATTGAAAATTCTAAAAAAATGAAAAGATTTTGCCCAAAAAAAAGAGGGGTAAATAAAAATAAAAAGGAAAAATATGCATACAATACATGTATGAATTAAAATACAATATAATATAATTTTTGGATAGAATACAATAAAATACAAACATTTTATTTTATATTAAAAAAGAAATTGAATTGAATCAAAAAAAAAAAATTCAACTAAATTAAATTGAACAAAATAAATTCAATTCATATCATTTGATTTTATCTTTTTATAAAGTCAATCAATCAACCCCCAAAAATTAGGAATGTAATTCCACCTGAATTGAAAAGGGCTAAATTTAAAAGGCCAAAAAAAAGCTCAACTTGTGTTAAGCTGATCCCATCATAAGAATTAAAAATAATTCTTATGATGGGATCAGCCCAAGACAAGTTGAACTTATTTCATTGGACTAGTACAAAAAGAAATCAACTCTCCCAAAAAATAGGGGGAGCCCACTGAGTTGGAATTGATACAAGTCTACCTAAATGGACTAGCCCTCAAGTAAGAACATCCAAAAAAAAACTTGTTTTAAGCTGATCCCATCATGAAAAGTAAAAATACTCCTTATTATGGGATTAGTACAACACAACTTGAACTGACTTACAAATAAAATATCATTTAAAACACCAAAAATAATGATGTTAACTCAGAACACTCAACATAAGGATTTTAAAAATGTGATAACACTTTATATTAATAGAAGTACTAAATTAGCATCAGAATTACATGTTATACCAAACCCAAATGATGAAATGATATGATTTCTATAAACTGGAATACAAATCTGTTCACCTTTCAGATGAACAACTCAATCAGAAGCTTTCTTTGAAGTCAAAGAATGAGTTTTTGATACAATGGGTAGTATTTGAACCATATCTACCTCAAGTAATGAATGAACCCAGTGGCTATTGTTAACAAAGAAAATGAAGATTGAATCTGATGGTTCTTTTACACCCATTACCATAGCAGTATTGTCAGCTCTCTGATACCAGGAACCTTGCAGTCCTTAAGCTACAGAGAGTGATAAAAATGCTGGAATGATAATAATAATTATGATTCCAATAATAAACGCTTAGAAGCTCAAATAAATGATTTAATAAGAGCAGTTGCAAGGTATAATTGGTTTGTTGGTAGATGGTTTTCATTATAATATAAAAGAGGGGCCACAGTATTATACTACTGGGGATCTTTACAGACTAGCAACCTCTCTTCAAGGGGCCTCCTTGGGCAGTTTAAGAACCTTGGAATAAAAATGGGTGCCTTAGAAAGGACTTATTCCACTAGTGGCTGGGCTTAACAGCACAAGCGGCCTAGACAGGAAGGGTAACACTCACTCTGAGCACTTTACCACGAAAATCCTGGAATAATTGGAAGGGTTTCAGAGCAGATGGGGTAGATTGCTTGACTAAACTTTGATGGTTGATGGGTTAATATATTTAAATAATACTACTGCAGACTAAGTCATAGATCACTTGCTTATCTTCATATAAGCACTTTATTAACAATGACATGGTGTCTGATTGATAATAAATAAATTCCTGGTAAAACTGATTGGATAATGGATCCAAAGAGGTCTGTAAAAATACCATTTTGGGGTGATTTTGGTCTTCTCAGGGCACGTAGAGAGGGTTCTGCTTGTGGGCTGAGGCTGGCAAGCTAGTCAGGGCAGGATTAGAACGTTTACTTGGTGCTGTCAATCAGCTGTCCTTAGATCCGCTGGATTTATGTGCTATTTTAGCCACAGAATCTGTCAATTAGTTATGGCATAAATTTGATCATTCTGTACTCATCCTTCATTTGTACTATTTATTTTGTTTTGAATCGTGCAGATGTGGATGTTTACTGATTTTCCGCCATCTGCTGATGATTTAGATAATTTTTAATAATTTTTATGAACACTTCTTGTAGTGTTTTGTGGTCTTCAAAGATCAAGATCCGTGGTTTACGTGGTAGTCCTTGATCTTTTTTATCATTAAAAATGTTTAAAACTTAATTTTCATTAATTTTATTTAAGTTTTGATCTTTTTAGATCATTATTAATGCATATGTCCGTTTGTTACATATACTAGGCAACCCTAACTAGGTTGTAGATCTTCTGAGCGGTACCTAGTTGTCAGATTAGTCACGACTGATCCAGGCACGGGGATCAGTGGTACAGATGCGCGCGGGGTAGGATCCGCTGCGTGCGTGGCAGAATTAGCTGCGCGCGGGTCTCTAGTACCCAGGATCCTGCTGCTGCTAGTACGTAGGGTTATGTAATGATGTGGGGCTGCGCGCGGTGTGGTGCCCCATCCTGGACACCCTGACCAGTGCGGGGATTTTAATTTTTTTATGATTTTTCCTTATCATCATTCATAAGGCATTGTTATCAAAAAAAAAAAAAAAAATCAGCTCCATTTGTAAATCTCTCTTGTAAATAGTCTACAGGCCTCTGGTCTATAAAACAAGGGGCTCTCCCCTGCTTTTTCTGGAGATCATCATCAGATCACTCATCATCATAGAATCATCCAAGGGGAGTGTGTGCCTATGTCCCCCCCATTGTGAAATTAAGATCCTGATCCTTACCCTGGGTATATCTTTGATTGCCCCCTGATCCATTTCTTTGACCCTGAGTCTTTGCCCCTCTGTGGCCTTATCCTTATCACCAACCAATAGCCTTGCTGGTTGAAGAAAAATTCTGTCTGTTGGAATTTTTGAGTGTGTTATACCACTCCTTGATCCCTTTCTCTGACCATACTGGTCCTGATCCCTGATCACCTTTCTGGAGCCAATCAAAATTGATTGAAGAGGTCTTATTAAGCTTAAGACCTGGAGTGTTATACCTCCCCTTAGCTTCTTCGGAGTTGCATTCAGCCAGCCTACTCTTGAGTCCCTTGAGAAGTTTTGAGGTTATCCTTGCTTCAAATCAGTTACTGTTTGCTTTGGAGCTTCTTAAACATTGTGCTTTGTCTTGTACAGCCACCCTCAGTTATCTGGTACCCTTCAAGCGCTTGATTGCAGAGAGTTGGGCAGGTTCATTGAGAACCTGGAGGTTGTTTGGGTTTGAGTTTATCATCCCCAATCTTCTGCTGACAACCAGATTTATTAGCTTGTGGGCGTTGTTTACATACAACAGCTTTTGTTCCTTGAACTCTAAGCAGACTTTAACTTCTTTTGTTCAAGTTTTTCCCTGCATAATCTTGCCTCAGATAGTGCTGTTCCATCGCTACCAAACTATTATCATCTTTATCCTCTACTCCTGGATTCCTCATTTACCAGGTTCTGGACCTTGATCTCAGTTACATCTAAATATTTTTGTAACACTCAGGAGGGCATCCTAAACAGCACCTTTCCCCTCCAAAGAACTGCCACTGCCTAGCACCGTTTGGAGTCTTAAATTTGGTCCCCCGGGCCAGGATAAAACCAGCAACCTTGGGATTTACAGTCCCAACTTGAAGAATCAACTCCAAAATCCGATCCAATCTTTTTTCTTTTCTTTCTTTTTCTGTTTGTTCTTTTTTTTTAGATTTGATCCATGGAGGCAACTTGGTCCAGAAGTAAGTCCTCCCAATTTTGCACCATCTGGGCAAGATGCTTGTTGTTTTTGTGAAAAATCTACTCTTGCCACACTTGTGAGCCACCTTGGAACTCTGCTCGTTTGGATCTCTTAGGAACCCTTTGGCATGGAATCTTCTGGATCCTCCTCATCTGTTTGGGTCAGGATGGTCAAAATCAAACCTCAGAACAAAAATTTAGGCTTCAATGGGACCAATGTCAAACAATTCCTGGACTCCTATGAGATGGCTGTTGAAGTGGATGGTGCCAGTGAATATGATATGGCTTATCAGTTACAATTTTTTATCTCTTCTGAAGAAGTTATGGAGGTTATCAAATCTTTTGAGGGATTTGAAACTCATAACTGGAGGCTATGTTGGCCTATTGGGGAAAAATAGATGTAGCCAGATTTACTTTGCAAGACTCGGATGCCCTTGTTTCTCAATGAATCTCCAACGGTGGTATCTCCTCAGCCTCTGGCTATCAAGCTTTCAGAAAATCTTGGGACCCTATCCAGTCCTACCTTATTCCAAACAATCACATTGATACGTTGGACAAAATTTGAGTGCAATTTTTTCACTCTTTCTCTCCAGAAGTGCAGGAAAGAATTAAGGATGCATTGGTGAAATCTGGATCCATGATCACAACAAGAGATAATTGGTTCAAGCTCCCTGCTTTCATGGTTCTTAGGAATACTGTGGATAAAGTGATGAAAGGTCAAACAGCTCTCACCTTTGAAAAACCTAAAGTCACTGAACCAGTCCTTGCCCCCTCTTTTCAAGCATCTAAAAAAATCATGAATAAGATGGAAGCCAATTGCAGACCTAAACCCAATCCTCAGACCCACCGGGAGACATCTACTACAGATGATATCACTAAATTACTTCAGGCATTTGAGAATAAGATTGATCAGAAAATATCCTCTTTAGCCACTCCTAAACCTGCTAATTCTGTTCCCAAATCTACTATAGTCTGTTATTATTGCCATAGGGAAGGCCATTGTACTGGTAGATGTCCTGAACTCCAGAAGGACAAGGAGGAGAAGTTAGTAGAGCAGAAGGGAAATAATTTCTTCCTTCCTAATGATTCTTTGATCCCTTTTGATTCCTCTTGTCCGATCCGTCATGTGGTGGCCTCATACCAACCACCAACTCCCAAGAAGGCATTCTTGGTCTCTGTGGATTTTCAATCATCCTGTGGAACTCTGCAACCTTGGTATCCTCCAGCTATCACTTCTTCCAGCTTCCCTGGCACCTATTGAACTGATCCAGCTAGGAAACGCCATGAGGAACCAAAACCTCATAAGTCTCCTCCTGTTCCATCCTAAATCCTGCAAAAACCCATTAAACGTTGATCTTCACCTGAGCTTCCTTCCTCTGATGTAGAAGACATGGAAGTCAAAAGGGAACCACTTATGGAAATGTTCCAGGACAACTCTGATCTTCCCCCTCTTCAACCTGTCCAACCCTCAAATCCTCTTCCAGCACCTATTTCATCTGATCCTCCTCCCTCCACCCAGCCCAAAGTTTGATTTGAGAGGGGCATCTCCAAGGACTACCCTATTGCTGTGGAAGGAGTATTAAAGAAAATTTCTGATCTTAAAATCCCTGATCTATCTGTGGCTGAACTCCTGTTGATCTCTCCATCTGTGGCTGAAGGGATGAAGAAATGGGTTTCTTGTTGACGTGTGGAGATTGGTCCGGACAAATTAAAGGTCTCCTCTGGTACCCTGATGGAGTATTCTGGTGGAACAGATCCCTCTTCAGATACCAAACTGTATTCCTGTCCTCTTGGCTTTCTCCCATGTTATCTTGGTGAATCAACTAAAACGGTTCCTCTCCTTGTGGATTTGGGTTCTCAGCTCAACTTGATTTTGGACTCCATGGCCTGCAAGCTTAAACTTAGCCCAAGGGTCAGTCTCAATTCCTCTGTGTATGGAATAGGGAACCAGTCCTGTGAGCTGGTCGGTATTGCTGAGGACATCCCTGTTTGAATTGGCCAAAATATTGTTGGCACCTGTCACTTCTGGATCACTCGTCTGGATGGTCCCATGATCTTGGGAAGGCCTTTCTTAATGGACTTTGGTGCTACCCTGATGTTTTCTGATCAAGTTGGGGAGAGAATTCTCCTCCCTGATGCCGATGGCAGAAAGATTGAAGTTCCTCTTTTTTCTCTGGATTCTGGTTGTTGGGAAAGAGACTTCCCTGGTCATCTTCCCAAATCTGTCCTGAAAGGAAAGCAGAAAGAAAACTCTCATTCCTCTCATCCTTGTTTTTTAGCAGAATAGTTGGCCCTACTGATAGTTGTAGTTTTTCTCAGCCTCAGACTTCAACTCATGGACCAACTCCCACCTCAGAGGCATATCTTTCTTTTTTTGTCATCATTTTCTTCTCATCCAAATAAGATCAAAAATCAAACACAAAAAAAATCCAAAAAATCCAACAATATTTCTTCTCTGTCTGGATCTGTTGTATCTTCTTTTCCTTTTTCTTTTCAGCCTGAACAATCATCCTCTATTCTGGTTTTGAATCTCCGCAATGAGTCTAAACTAGATCTTGATCTCAATTCTTTTCTTTGTGGCCTTGGTATGAAGGAGTATGGTCTTAGGTGGAGGCAATTTGGGGTAGAAGTTAGTCCTCCCAATTGTGCACCACCAGGGGCTTCTACTACTGCCATTTTCGAAACTCTACCCTGTGCCACACATGTGAGCAATGTGTTATCTTTTGGATCCTCTTTTATGGAGAAGGCACCTTTCAAGGATGCAGCAGAACATCAAACTTGGAAGATGTTGGAACATGGTCTCAGTTTTTGTAGTCAGGTCTCACTGGTCAATGCTTGGAGGAAGCAAGGATTCCTCTCCTTTTCCATCAAGTACAAACCAGTTGCAAAGAAGGTCCAGCCAGTCAACCAACCAATGCCTCTCAACCTCAATCCTCCCCTTATGCCTCCTCCTCTATCCCGCAATCCTTACTGTTGTCTATCCCAATCCCTCACTGGTCCATTCATTCCCTCTGGTTGGGTCACTGAAGAACGTCTGAAAGTGGTCAACTTTGGTCCAGATGGATGGCTTCTTCCTGATGAGTTGAATTTGATCAAAAACATCTTGTCTCTAAGGGAAAAATCTATTGCATTCTGTGAAGAAGAGAGAGGTCTCTTGAAAGAATCCTATGGTCTCCCTTACATCATCCCTGTAGTTGAACATGATCCCTGGAAAAAGAAAAAGATCCCAATCCCTGCTGCTAAAGTCAACAAATTCATCAAGTTGGTCCGCAAACAAGTCCAAACCGGTTTATACAAACAATCAACTTCTAGCTATTCCAGTCCTGTTTTCTGTGTCCTGAAAAGTAATGGTAAACTTAGAGTAGTTCATGATCTCCAACCCCTTAATAAAGTTACTATTAAAGACTCTGGCCTGCCTCCTGCCACTGAAGAATTTGTTGAATCCTTCTCTGGGAGAGCTTGCTATGGTCTAGGTGACATTATGGGTGGCTATGACAAACAATCCCTGCATCCTATTTCTTAGCCGCTCACTACTTTTGATACTCCCCTTGGTTGATTTCAACTGACTTGATTGCCTCAAGGTGCCACCAACTTGGTTGCAGTCTATCAGGCTTAGATGATGTGGATCCTCCAGGACAAAATCCCGGATCATGCGGGTATCTTTATTGATAATGGTGGGATTTAAGGTCCAGTTTCTGACTATGATAATGAGCTCTTACCTTGGCACTCAGGAATCCGATGATTTATCTGGGAGTATGATACTATCTTGGAAAGAATTTTGTTTTGAATTGAGGAATCTGGCCTTACTGTCTCTGGATCAAAACTTGCTGCCTGTGCCCCTGCCTTGGAAATCGTTGGTCATATAGTCTGCAAGGATGGAAGAAGGATGGCACCCTCTAAATTCAACAAAATAATCTCCTGGCCTACCCCAATAAATCCAATGGAAGTTAGAGGTTTCCTAGTTTTTGTAACTTATGTCAGGATCTTCATTCCCTCATTATCCAAAATCTGTATTCCCTTGCGTTGCTTAACCAGGAAGGATGCTGAATGGCTTTGTGTTGGTCATGATAGGTGGTAAAACCCATGACCAACTCTGGTCTGGGTGCTTCATTTCTTATGGTTTATATACAAGGTTTTATGCATAGTCGTATGTATGCATATGTAACCTACTTGTGGTTACAACACCCCCCCCCCTACAACTATGTTTGTACTCACCACTTTCCACCGCGTGCGGATGGCTTGCCGGTGGGGAAAGAAAGGAAGGGGGGGCGGGGGGGCCGGCGCACAGGAGGCAGCACACCTGGTCAGACCCTGATCCAATCAATCTCACACAAATCCCAGGCTTGCTCTCATTTTCTCAAACAGTGCCGTTCCCAATTCTTTTGTTAATATATCTGAAAGTTGGTCCTCCAATCTTACCCAGTACAGTTTAGTTTGTCCTTTTTACAGCGCTTCGTTTGCAATGTGGAAGTCGCGTTCTGTGTGGCGCTTCCTCTTATTGGCCACATCATTGGTGGCAATCTTGATGGCCGCTTTGTTGTCGCAGTGGAGGTGGCCAAGATAGTCGGACCAGAGGATGTCTTTTATAAGGTTCTTAATCCACAGGATCTGCCTTGTGGCCACGCCCAGCGCCATTTATTCGGCGTGAAAAATGGAGCTGGCAACGCACCTTTGTCTTCTTGCTATCCACAAAATTGGGCAATTGAGGAACGTGACTAGGATCCCATGTGTTGATTTTGAGATTTCACCCCCCCACAAAGCATTGCAGTAGCCTTTCAGCGCCTTGCCGTCCTCGCAAGGGCTGAGCACTGGGTGAAGATGCTGTGTGTTAGCAATATAACCCACCAGGTGGTAAATGCCCTTCCAGTGCGTTGCATCTGGGCACAAGGCAAATCTGGACAGCAGGTTAACGGCGAATGCGAGGTCTGGTCTTGTCCCTACCACCAAATAGCTCAGCAAACCTACCAGGGACAGGAAGCCGTCTTTATCAACCGCGTTGTCCGTTGGATTGCCGGTGGGGTTGTAGTTGCTTGGTAGCGGTGTAGTGTGCCTTGTCGTGCCGTCCCAGTGGCCGCTGAGAACCGATTTGATTAGGTCCGGTTGGGATAGGTTGAACCCACCTTTGGTCTGGTCAATTTGGATCCCAACAATTGAGTCAAGGTGATTGGACCATTTGATCCGCAGGGTGTCCTTTAGGTCAGATTCAAGCTGTTGGAGGGTACTTACATCTGACGCTGTCACAACTCCGTTGTCAACATGGATCCATATGATGCCGGCGCGTGAGCTGTGTTTGAGTACGTACAAGGACCCGTCATATTGGGAAGGCCGGTAGCCTAATTTTATAAGCAGTTTCCTGAGGTGCTGCCACCAGCAGCGTGCTGCTTGTCTGGTTCTGTATAGCTCCTTTTTGAGCCTGAGGTACATACCCTTGGGAACTCTCATCCCCGGCGGTGGCTTCACCCAGACCTCCTCATCAATGGCTGAGTTGAGATAGGCGGCTACAAAATCAAAACTATGGACAGGCCACTGGAACCTGGCCGCCATGGTCAGTAGCAGACATAACAACGCAAATGTTGCAGTGGGGGCAAACATTTCCACGAAATTGACGCACGCTACTTGTTTATATCCTTTAGCCATGTACCTGGCTTTGTAAATTGTGTCTTTGGGGCCAAAGACCTTCTTTAGGGCAAAAACCCAACAACACTCAAGGGGAATCTTTCCTTCCGGCAGTCGGTCCAGCTCCCAGACCCCCATCAACTCTAGTTTCTGTAGTTCTTCCTGTATCACTATATTCCATCGGCCCCAGTCCTTTGATTTCATGACTGCCGTTACGCTGGTTGGGACCCCAACGTTGTGGAATTTGCAGGCCGCAAGGATTGCATCAATGATCAGTTCCTGTTTGTAAAAAATTTTCTCTTTGGTAAAATTGCCCAAGCTCAGGGAGTTGGCAGTTTTATCGACTGCTTTGGGTGTTGGTGCCGGTGCATTGGGTTTTGGATACCTATCAGTCTGTTCTAGTTTTGTGGTGGCGTGTGGGCCCGCAGGGAAATCAGGGAACCTTGCCATTGCCGACTGGACAAACCGATTCTCCAATGGGACCCATAACAGCCAACCTTTGGACCGTTCAAGATATGCAACTACAGTACCTTCAATGCCCCTGTCATCCAGATTCCGTCTAAGTTCCACTGGGACATGGACGTAAGCTCGTGCTCCAAAATGCCAAAAGTGGTCAACATTCGGCTTAGTTCCAAATAGCATCTCATTGTGCGTCGACTTGCCACAGAGCTTGTTTGGGAGACAGTTCAGTACGTAACATTCCCATACAAAGGAAAAGCCCCAAAAGGATTTTGGGATTTGGCTGTTGGAGAGCACTGTCCTGGCCATATCACTTACCGTCCGGTTATATCTTTCAACCATCCCGTTCTGGTAATGGTGGTATGGGAGCAATCATTCCGCAGTGATGCCCCTAGCAGAAAGGAAGTCAGCCAGTCTTTTGTTTGCAAACTCTCCCCCATTGTCACTTCGCAGTATCTTGACTCTCCATTTGCTAATACGTTCTATCCTTTCAATGGTCTCTATAATAAAGGCCGGTGCTTCCGATTTTGCGGCCAACACCTTCACAAAGGCGTAACCACTCTTTGTATCACGTACCGTGAGCAGGAACCTGCTGTTATTGTAGGTTGGCACCTCAAACAGTCTGATCAGGTCTACGGCCAGGACATCAAGTGGGTCTAGTTTCCGGTTGGTGGGGCGCAGCGGATTGAGTTTAATTCTCTTACTGACCACGCAGATGGGGCATATAATGTTGCCCGGGGGAAGATGCAACGGAAGGCCTATACCAAGGTCAAGGCGCATCATCTTGGGGATCTTGCGCACGCCCACATGTCCGAAAACCCAATGCCAAAATAGCAGGGTCTTTTCGGACGGTGTGGTGTCGTATTTATAACCCCGGATCGAGAGCTGCGTTGCGGGCTGCGCGCTCAGCAGTTGGGTAGGTCGGGCTCAGCAGTAGGGGCTGCGGGGCTCAGCACAAGGTATGGGTTGGGCCTACCTTAGGCGGCGCCGGGCCGCGACCTGCCCAGGAGAAGCGGACCAAGTGATGGAGCCTGCCCAACCAAGCTCGCGGGTGGCTAGTCCGGAAGGCAAGGGCGGGGCAATCATGGGCTATACGCGCTGGGGAGGCCCGCGTGGGCATAAGCGTGGGCCGACCCGCGGATCGCGGGATCCGCAGACGGCGCGGATGGAAACACGGGGGGCTCCAAGTAGGGCGCGGCCCTCCGCCGCGCCATGAGAAGGACAAACCGGGCTATGTTAATACCAAAGGGCGCGGTTAATGGCAAGGGATGGAGGGATAGGGTTGGGCTAGGGTTCTGCGTCTTAGGGTTGTATTTCATCACTCTTTCTTGTTGTTTGTGGTTGTACTTAGGCTAGGGTTGAGGGGGAGGACTCAAGACCTCACCCTCAACTCAGGGTTGGGGAGGATCATCATCACCTTACAAGAGGAGAAGGAAGGAAAAAGGAAGATTAGGAAGGAATTTCATCATATCATCACTCTCTCTCCTTAAAACTCATCGCGCCCAATCATCTTACAGACGCTAGACCAATAACTTCCAGAACTCAGGACAACTTGCAAAGGTAACCCTTCTTAAGTTTCCACAACGGACTGAGCTGATTCTTGCTTCATTGGTAATCTAAAGCACATTCTACTGGGGCTATGAACAGGTCAGCGTAATTGGGTTTCCATGGGTGGGTAGCATTGCATTCAGGGTCAGGAAGGGTAAGAGGAATGGGTTTGGGGGGGTCGCTGGGGGAGCGTCTGGTGTACAAGGGATTAAAGGTTCAAGTATAAACCAACGGTTCCGTTGTCGGTCAAATGGAAAGGAAAAAAGGAGGTTTGATTGGTCATCACACAAAACAAACATATCATCCTTGACATTGTATGAGAACGTATAGTTTTCCTTTCTCAATGCTGCCAAGGAAATCAGCGTCGACCAAGCCAAGGGGCTGTACAACACCCCTGGTATGACTGTTATAGAGCCTTCAGCCCTCCAAAAGTGAAGGTCCCCTATCCCCAAGATGTAGGCTTTGGGTCCTGACGTTGCCACAAGGAGTGGAATTGGTTTGGGAAGGGTGCGGAACTTGTGGAGCAGACTCAAATCCCCGCACAAGCTATGCAATGCTCCTGAGTCAATTATAACTGGGCGGCTTACAATCAATCCGTCTAGTTGGAGGCTATGGAACTCCAGGCTACCATCCCAAATCCACCAGGCGCGCTGTTGGCGTCCGCTTGTTCTTGGGCAGGGTTCTTGCTGGGTGTGGTCAATAGTAGTCCTCTTTTTGTAGTGGGGTCCTGGTTGGTGCCTGGGGTCCGCCGTGTTGTTGTCCACTTGGCGGGGCCATTGGTGGTTGTTGTGCCATGCTAACTGGAAGGTAAACCGCTCCAAGAATGGGAAAGATCAAACCCAGGGGCGCCTGTCCAAAGTTCGGTGCTGGCTGCTGGTACGTTTGTCTGCTTTGCCAGGGCCGGCTTAGACGTTCCCTGCAGAACCTCTGAGTGTTCCCAACCCGTCCGCAATGCCAGCACCCCGTGGCCCTTGCCGCAAAGAATTTGAGTGCCTTGGGCCATTGTTCTTGAGGGATTGTGGCTAAGTAGTGCTCCACTGGGTAAACAACTGTTGGGAAAGTGTTGTTCTCATCTGTGTGGGTGGAAGCTTGGAGGCTGGTGGGAATTGTAATTGGCGCGCTCTCGGTGGTGTGCAGCAATTGTTGCCTGCAGATCTTGACTGTCTGGACAACATAGGATAGAGTCAGCGGTGTCCGCTCATTGTGTTGCACATACTGCTCAAGCCGTTGGTCAACCTTGTCGCAGAGTTGTGAGCCTTGGGTGATGCTGTTTTGTACTATAAAGCCTAGGAAGACGTCTTGAGTAAGCAATATTCCCATGCTTTCCCATTTGACCATCATGTCGTGAAGTTGCGCAACAACACCAACGGTGGCGTTGTCTTCTCCAAGTCTGAAACTCAGGAGACGCCGCCACATATTGAGTTGTGCAGCTCGGCTGACAGATTTGAAACGCTTGATTAGGGCGGCTACCATCTTCTGGGCGGTTGGTTGTTCTTGTACATCCATGATTAAGGAGTTGTCAATTGTGGCTAAGAGTATGGCTTGTCCAATTTGTTCATAGATGCGGTTGTGGTTGGGTACAATGAAGAAGTTGGAGTTGTTCAAGTGGTCCCTCCCAAGGTCACGGAGGTCGCGTAGCCACTGGGCAAAGTTCTTCCCATCCGGCATCAGGACCCTGCCCGGTTTCAAGCGGTTGACGGCTGAGTCAATGACTTTGTTGCATAACATCTGTTCCTCAAGTTCGGCCTTGATCTTCTCAAAGTTAATGGTTGGTTGCTGATTGTCATTGTTGCCGCGGGAGGTTGTTGACTCTAGGGATGTTTGGCTGATGTGGGGTGGTAGTTTGGGAGTATGGCAGGAAGGCAGTTTCTCCAGAGGGCCAGCTGGCTTAGGAGGTGCAGCTCTGGAGACGGAGGCCGACCAGGAGGGGGACATGCCAGCGTAATCGGGAAAGAAAAAAAAAGGAGTTGGTGGAAGGGGATAGATGGTGCAGGAACAGGAATGGAAGGGGGAAAAGGAGAAAGAAGAAGAAAAAGGGAAGGAAGGGGTGGTTGGAAGGGTCGGGTAGAATGTTTGAGGTTGGTAGACCAACCGGATGTTTGAATGTCCGGTTTGCAACCAAGTAGTGGGCCTCGACAGATAATATGTATGGGCTAATGTATGGGGTAACAAGGGACTAAGGACTAATAGCAGTGAAACACCAGTTTGTTCAGCCGGTGTATCCTGGATACACCTATTTCAGAGAGCTGGCCAGGCAATCTTGGCTCGTCAAACGTTTGGTGAGTATGGACTGTATTTGGTTGTGGAGTTATAGCGCAATAAACGTAATTTTGACTTGGTAGTGCAGGCTCATAACCTGTTGGTCATGATAGGTGGTAAAACCCATGACCAACTCCGGTCTGGGTGCTTCATTGCTTATGGTTTATATACAAGGTTTTATGCATATTTGTATGTATGCATATGTAACCTACTTGTGGTTACAACACTTTGGACCGAAGATTGTGAACAATCATTCCAGCTACTCAAAACAATTGTTGGGAAAGACATTCTTTTGAAAAAGATTGCTTATGGACCTGGAGCTGGCAAGATCAAGCTGGCAGTGGACTCTAGTTATCAATCTGTTGGGGCTGTCCTTACCCAGGAAGATGAAAATGGTTTGGATTTTCCCACTCTGTATGAATCTCTTCTTTTCTCAGATGTGGAATCCAGGTACTCCCAGCCAAAACTGGAACTTTGAGGCGTGGCCCAAATGTTGAAGAAGCTCCAGACTGTCCTTTGGGGTCAACATTTCAAGTTACAAGTTGATGCACAATCCATTATTGAAATGATCAATGCCCCCAGCCTTCCAAATGCTCCAATGACTTGTTGGGTGGCTTTCATCCAGTTTTTCTCTTTTGATATTGTTCACAGGCCTGGAAAATCTTTCACCATGCCTGATGGTTTATCTTGACGCCCTCTTGGAGATGATGAATCAGATTTTGGAATGGATTTCAATGAGGAAGAACCCTTGGTCCTCCCTGTTTTTGCTTTCTCCTCCCAAGATTACTCTGGTTTCCAGCAAGGTTTCTGGCTTAAGTTAGAGCAGTACCTTTCAACTCTCCAAACACCCCCTGATATCTCTGCTAAAGATTTTTGATCTCTCAAGAGGAAGTCCTCCAACTTCTTTGTTCAAGGCACCAGGCTTATGAAAAGAGGAACTCCCTGTGAACTTGTTGTGGTCACTATCCCTTCCAAGCAAGATTTGATCCTGGAAAGTCTCTATGAAGTCCTTGGTCATTGTGGGGAAACCAAAACTTATCAACAAATATCCAAACAATTTTGGTGGCCATCTCTGAAGAAATCAGTCTCTCAATGGTGCAGGATTTTTGAAGTGTGCCAGAAACGTGATCTTAGGCGCCTGGCCAAAATTCTTTACCCCACTGGAGAGTCCACTGTCTTTGGGAGGATTGCTATGGATGTGGTTCACATTAAGGTGGGGGAGCTAAGTACCTCATTGTGGCTAGAGATGATTTTTCTGGATGGGTTGAAACAAAGTTTCATAAGAACCTCAGCTCTGAATCAGTAGCAGCTTTCCTTTATGAGACTTGGACAATGCATTATGGCTTGGCACAATCTTATTTGACTGATGGCGGCTCAAAGTTTGGTGGTAAACTAGCTGATATGATCCAATAACTTCCTGGTCAACATAGGGTGACCACTCCTTATTATCCTGAAGGCCAAGGCATGGTGGAAAGAGGCCATGCCCCTTTGAAGGCTGCTCTTGTCAAACTGGCTGTTGAAAGTGGCAAGAATCGTCACAAATTCCTCCCCCTTGTCCTCTTCTCTGATCAAATTTCAACTAAGCAAACCACTGGCTATTCACCTTACAAAATCATTTTTGGTCAAAGGGCTGTCCTTCCTCTGTATCTGGGAATGGAATCTTTCTTTGTTATTTCTTGGGAAAAGGTTTCTTCCACCACTGATCTATTAGTTGCCAGATCCAAGCAGCTGGAAAGGAGTGAAGATGTCTGTAATGAAGCTTATCAGAAGATTATGGAGTCTAGGGAAAATTCAGTTCAGTATTGGGAAGACAAGCATTTGAAGCAAATCAGGGATCCCTTGAACCCTGGGGATCTAGTCTTAGCTTATAATTGTTCCTTGGAAACTCAGTGGGGAAAGCTTTTCTCTAACTGCTGGAATGGTCCTTACCGAGTGATCCGTCAAGTTAGAGGTGGATCATATGTTTTTGAGGAACTGGATGGTACTCAGATGGCCAGAAGGTTCTCTGCTGATCAGGTCAAGAAATTTCATTCTTGTGGAGGCAACTTGGTCCAGAACTAAGTCCTCCCAATTGTGCACCATCTGGGCAAGATCCTTGTTTTTTTGTGAAACTCTACTTCATGCCACGCATGTGAGCACCTGGGACGCCTTCTTCATTTTATCTAAGCCACTTCTAGGATTTTTTTTGGACGGATTGACATATTCTTTTTCAATCACTCTCAAGATCAAAATGGCCATTTCTTTGGTTTCAATCATCTTTCTTTCCTTTCTTTTTTTTATGGCATCAAACTTGGGAGAAGACTAGGGACAGTCTGTAAGTTGGGGAGAGATGTGGTGCCCCATCCTGGACACCCTGGCCAGTGCGGAGATTCTAATTTTTTTATGATTTTTCCTTATCATCATTCATAAGGCATTGTTATCAAAAAAAAAAAAAATCATAAGAATCAAAAACAATACTTCACTACTAGCAGTAATTCTCAAGTTAGAAATCCAAACAGATCTCAAACTAGATCATCTTCCCAATTGATCATCATCATCCATTGTAGATCTTCTCAATCCAACTCACAAGGACATCATCACCCCATGACCCGACTCCTTTCAACCTCAACTTGATCCAAATTTCATCATCATCATCATTGAAAACCAAGTTGATAGACCTGATTGGATGGATGGCGTCAAACAAATCTCCTCCGTTGGTACCAATGCTGCTTTGGGAAACCAAACAATTGTTTTCAAATGCCCCCCGTCTTTCTCTACCACCTCCACTTACGATCACCACCCCGGAGGGTTTATCCGCCCCTGTCATCACTCCCAGATTGAGTGTAATAGCAGACAGACCGCCTGACTGATGGCTCACAACTGTCCGAGTTGACCAATGCAACCTTGACCCCCGAACTGGGTTGAGAACCCCGCCTTGTATTGATCATTTATGTATGATCTCAAAGCAGACTCAGACCCAGTGAAGCTAGACTGGCCGTGCGGTCCTGCATAGCTTATACACCCTTGCCTCTAAATTTCAAGTTGGCCCTATTATTGAAAACCCCGACACCCTCTCAGTTCTTTCCCTTCCTGAATTTTGCTCCCTTCATTCCGCGCCTGCCACTTTTCTAACATTCCAGTTGAACATGGATGTTTAGCATCATTGATCTTTGGCCACCGTTGATTAATTGGTTAACCATTGTAAGCGCGGCTCTCAATCACCAACCGCAGAAAGCCTTACTTGCTTCGCGCGTCACTGCCTTGTATGTACACAAAAACTGCGTGGCTGTTCGTAGCCCAGGTTTCAACCGTCACAAAAATTACTTGAGAAATGCCTCAACGATGAAGCGAAATAACCAATTAGCAATCCCTATTTTTTTTCTTGCAAGTCCAACACTTCTGTTCAATTTGGCATCTGTCAATTCAGTTTTTTACCCGGTGAAAAAGAAAAAAAATCCGCTCTATTTGTAAATCTCTCTTGTAAATAGTCTACAGTCCTCTGGTCTATAAAAGGAGGGGCTTTCCCCTGCTTTTTCTGGAGATCATCATCAGATCACTCATCATCATAGAATCATCCAAGGGGAGTGTGTTCCTTTGTCCCCCCCATTGTGAAATTAAGATCCTGATCCTTATCCTGGGTATATCTTTGATTGCCCCCTGATCCATTTCTTTGACCCTGAGTCTTTGCCCCTCTTTGGCCTGATCCTTATCACCAACCAATAGCCTTGCTGGTTGAAGAAAAATTCTGTCTGTTGGAATTTTTGAGTGTGTTATACCACTCCTTGATCCCTTTCTCTGACCATACTGGTCCTGATCCCTGATCATCTTTCTGGAGCCAATCACAATTGATTGAAGAGGTTTTATTAAGCTTAAGACCTGGAGTTTTATACCTCCCTTTATTTTCTTTGGATTTGCATTCTGCCAGCCTACTCTTGAGTCCCTTGAGAAGTGTTGAGGTTATCCTTGCTTCAAATCAGTTACTGTTTGCTTTGGAGCTTCTTAAACATTGTGCTTTGTCTTGGACAGCCACCCTCAGTTATCTGGTACCCTTCAAGCGCTTGATTGCAGAGAGTTGGGCAGGTTTGTTGAGAACCTGGAGGTTGGTTGGGTTTGAGTTGATCATCCCCAATCTTCTGCTGACGACCAGAGTTATTAGCTTGTGGGCGTTGTTTACATACAACAGCTTTTGTTCCTTGAACTCTAAGCAGACTTTAACTTCTTTTGTTCAAGTTTTTCCCTGCATAATCTTGCCTCAGATAGTGCTGTTCCATTGCTAACAAACTATTATCATCTTTATCCTCTACTCCTTGATTCCTCATTTACCAGGTTCTTGACCTGGATCTTGGATAAATCTAAATATTTTTGTAACTCTCAGGAGGGCAGCCTAAACAGAACCTTTCCCCTCCACAGAACTGCCACGGCCTAGCACCATTTGGGGTCTTACAGCGGGAATTGTGACATAACACATTTCCGTGTGTAACTCCTAAAATATACACAACACCCCAATTCTGAGTGAATTTTAGTTGTAAACCCTATACGTGAAAACACGTGTGAAATATTAAAATGGCCAAAAAGTGCCATACAGGTGTTTCAATTTCCAGTACTTTTCTTTTTAATTATTTTAAAAATATAAGGACTTGGAATTCAAGGGTGGGGTCAGTGAGTGACCCTACCTAATTTTGGGTGAGGAATTAATTCCTGTAATAATATTTATGGATTTCTCACTCCTTGCTTTGTTAATTGAGGTATTCTTATTTTTCATATTTTTGTGTTACTATTTGAAAGTTTTGCTCTGTATATAGTAGCAAGTTGACAACATTTCAACATGAAACCAATGAGATGAAAAAAATGGAATTTCATCATTATCTGAAATCATTTGAGCCATATCTAGCTTTTAAATTCATTTTGAAGAGATAATATTTTCATTTATGTCCTCAACATCAAATTTTTGTTTGATCTTTTCTACCTCCTTGCTACCACAATGTATAATAGCATAGCATGCCTTATTTTTCCTCAATTTTTCTATCATTTCCCTTTTGACTTCAAAACATCCTTTTTAATCATACCCAAATGATTTAGCAATTAAAATAAATCAACAATTAACATCAAAAAAAAAGATACCAAACCTCACCTAAGAACTTACTTACATTCTTAGGTATTTGGTTGAGGTACTTTAATTTTGGTTCCTACAATCAAAAATCACTTAGAAAAAATACAAATCACATTAATCAAATCAATAATCACCAAAGATGAGCTTCTGGTTGACTAATCCTGCACATCTTCCTCCTCAGAAGAGGATTCAAATTGAAAATGAAGGGATAATAATTCACTTTTGGTCTCTTCCTCTCAACTATGAACTTCACATTGTGAGCCCAAGGACTTGGAATATAAACATCATATTTCCATTGGCTCATTCTTCAGCTCTCTGATACCAGGAACCTTGCAGTCCTTTAGCTACAGAGAGGGATAAAAATACTGGAATGATAATAATAATAATAATAATAATAATAATAATAATAATAATAATAATAATAATAATAATAATAATAATAATAATAATAATAATAATAATAATAATAATAATAATAATAATAATAATAATAATAATAATAATAATAATAATAATAATAATAATAATAATAATAATAATAATAATAATAATAATAATAATAATAATAATAATAATAATAATAATAATAATAATAATAATAACAATAATAATAATAATAATAATAATAATAATAATAATAATAATAATAATAATAATAATAATAATAATAATAATAATAATAATAATAATAATAATAGTAATAATAATAATAATAATAATATTCCAAAGATAAACACTTAAAAAGCTCAAATAATAAATATCTTAAGATTTGGTGCAAGTTTTAATTGGTTTGGTTAAAAAAGGTTTTCATTTTTTTATAAAAAGAGGGGCAACAGTATTATACTATTCAGGATCTTTACAGACAGACAACCTCTATTCAAGGGGCCTCCTTAGGCAGTTTAAGAACCTTTGAATGAATAATTGGTGCCTTATAAGGACTTATCCACTTATATGGCCGGGAAAAACAGAACAATGGCCATGGAAGGGAGGGAAAGACTCACTCTGAGTCAATAATACACAGAAAAGCCTGCAAAAATTTAGGTAAAGGGTTTCAGGGCAGATGGGGTTGATTTCCAGACTAAACTTCAATGAATCAGGTTGATTGGTTTTGGGAAGTATTAATAATGCTTCAGACTAGTTCATAATTCACTTGGTTATCTCTTTATAATAAATTGAATAAAAATTAAATTGGGTCTGATTGATAAAAATAAATTCCTGGTAAAACTGATGGGGAATAATGGATCCAAAGAGGTCTGTATAAATAACATTTTGGGTGATAAAGAGATTCTAAGGGCACGCATAGAGGGTTCTGCTGATGAGCTGAGGCTTTCAAGGAAGTCAGGAAGGTTTCAGCACTTCTACTTTTTGCTGTCAATCAGCTGTCCTCAGATCAACTGGATTTCTGTACTATTTTAGCCATGGGATCTGTTAATCTGTTAATGGCGTAATTCTGATGATTCTGTACTTATCCTTCATTTTTACTATTAATATTGGTTTAAAATAGACAGATCTAGATATTCATTGATTTTCTATCATCTTCTGAGCACTTAAGTAATATATAATAATTTTTACAGCCACTCCTTGTAGTTTTTTGTGGTCTTCAAAGATGAGGATCTGTTTTTTTTGTGGTAACCTTCAATATTTGATTTATGATATAAAATGCTCTAAAATTAATTATAAAATATTTTTATTAATTTTTTAAGTTTTTTAGACTATTTTTAATGCATATGTCACATTATTACATATGCAAGGTAAACCCTACTAGGTTGTAGCTCCTGTGAACAGTACCTGTTGTCAGATTTGTAATGACTGATCCTGACGCAGGGATCAGTCCATTCAGATGCACACAATGTAGGATCAGCTGTTTGCGTGGAAAAATTGGCTGCGCGCAGGACTTCTGTACGCGGGAATGTGATGCTGCAGGTACATAGGGGTTTTTCAAGGACGCAGGACTACACGCTGGAATTGTGACATAACACATTTCCATGAGTAACTCCTAAACTGCACACAAAACCTTGATTCTCACTGAATTTTAGGTGTGAAACCTATACATGACAACATGTGTCAAATATTAAATTGGCCAAAAGGTGCCATATTGGTGCCGTGACCTTTTGGTCAATTCTTATTTAATTATTTAAAATGTGAAGGAGTTATATTTCAAGGGTGGGTTCAGTCAGTGACCCTACCTTATTTTGGGTTGGGAATCCATTTCTGCAATAATAGCCATGGATTTCCCACTCCTTTTTAATATTTTTATTTATTTATTTTTATTTTTTATTTTTGTTACTTTGAAAGTTTTCTCTGTGCATAGTAGCAATCTGACATCATTAAACCATCAAAAAAAACAATTCTCAAGATAAAAGACTTGAGATTTTTGTCTTTTTTGTGCCCTTATAACCCTACTTTCCCTCCCAAGTTCATTTTTGACATTTTAAAATCTTGATATTTCAAGCCAGGTGTCCTTCAATTTGGGTATAGCGCTTCTGGACTGTAAGAATTTTTTCCCAAGCCTTTGCTTACCAAAAAAGGTTTTTGCATTCTTGAACAGAAACTTTGAAAGCTCCACTTTCAGTTCTTCAGGTTTTCGCATAAAAATTGAACTGAGCTTATCAAATAATTGAGAAGAGTCAATAACTGGATCAGTTTCAACCTTTAAAAAAGCAAATTCATCATTCATTAGTAAATCCATTCAGGAATAATCAATCAAATAGGAATCATCAATCCAAAATAATTCATCAAAAGCAATTCAAACAATCCAAAAATCCAACTTACTAGACTGGAAGGTTTGTAGTCTAACCTCTACCAAGGATAAAAATCCTCAGGCCCAATTTATCCTCTAAATGCTATTATTTTGCCTAATACGTGGCAACAGGGCAAGCCAATTTTCTTGGAATATGACTTGGTTCACAATTTTCCATCATGATCATGCTTTAAATCACCAAATTGTTCCCCAAAAAGTTGAATTGCCTCAATTGAAAATTTAAATCCCAAAGGTGACAGTTCTGTTGGAAGAACTTTTCCTAACTTTATTCAAGAGTTATCAAGCAAAACATGCACTGATTTCATTTTGCCATCAATTTTTCCATCCTTGTGTTTCCACAAATCTAAAATTTTCCCCAATGAACTTTCAAGTAATAATTTGAAGGGTGATGATTGATTCACAGCCCAAATGAGCCGTGTACACAAATCATTTTGGCTGTCTGGCATGCTACACAACTACAATTGAGTTGTGTAGCCTCCACACAACTTGACTGTAGTTGTGCAGCCCAGGTTGTGTGGCACCACACCCAACTACATTTGAGTTGTGTGGGGCTTCAAACAACTCAAATGTAGTCATTTTGTGTGCCACACAACTACAAGGTTTTGGGCCAAAAAAACATAAAAATAAAAACTAAAAAACTAAAATAAACTAACTAAAAATACAAAAAAAAACATAAATCAACCAAAAAATCAAAAAATCAAAAAATGTTGATTTTTTGGTTAAAAAAAAATAAATAAAATAAAAAATAAAATAAAAATAAGTAAAAAAAATGACAAAAAATAAAAACCAAAAAATACTGAAGGAAACCAAAACACCAAAAATTAAATAAACAATGAAAGAGTCTATGGAGCAGCCCAAAAGTATAAGCAACAAAAAATACAAATCCAACTTGAATAGCCCTAAAGTAAAAGTGCAAAAAAATAAAAGTGAAACTTGGCAATCCCTAAAATAAAGACACCAA
Source organism: Puccinia polysora (assembly GCA_025617555.3). Taxonomy (NCBI): domain Eukaryota; kingdom Fungi; phylum Basidiomycota; class Pucciniomycetes; order Pucciniales; family Pucciniaceae; genus Puccinia; species Puccinia polysora. The sequence continues at coordinate 23,976,351 of CM062612.1, read as the reverse complement.
AAAAAAAGACAAGTAACTTGACAAGCCCTAAAGTAAAAGCACCAAAAAAAAAGTTCAAGTTGTGTTAAGCTTATCTCATCACAAGAAGTAAAAATACTCCTTATGATGGGATCAGATCAACACAAGTTGAACTGATTCACCAATAAAATCTCATTCAAAATCCTCATTGTAATGATTTTAACTCAAAACACTCAAAATAATGATGTTCACAATTTGATAACCCTTTATATCAATAGAATTACAAGTTAGCTGCATCAGAATTAAAATTCATATGGTAACCCAGTGACAAAATGATCTCTATAATTGAAGTATATAATCTAGAATACACATTCAGTTGATCTCTGAGATGATCAACCCAACCAGAACCTTTCTTTGAAATGAAATCAGAGAGTTTTGCTACAATTGGCTAGATTGGAACAATTTCTCCCTCAAGTAATAATAGAACAAAGTGTCTATTGTTCACAAATGAAATATAAATAGGCTCTGATTGATCTGGAAAAACTTTTTCTTGTTGGATTATAAGTACAACATGACTCCAAGGAAATGAGAAATATAGGTCTGGAATATGTTTCTGCTATTATTTGACCCATATCTAACTTAGCCAGCCATTTTGAAGAGGGAATCTTTTCATTTATGTATTCAAAATCAATTTTTTTTTAATATTTTCTACCTTTTTTACACCACCAAGAATCTTAATTTAGCATGCTTTGTCTCTAAAATGTTTCATCCATTTGCTTCCTCACTCTAAAACAACCTTGTTCATCATACTCAAGCAATTGAGCAATGACGCTAAATCCACAATTCCCATCACCAATTGTATCCCAAAACTTGCCCAAGAACTTATTTAATTTCTCAGTTATTTGGTTGAGGTATCTCACTTTGGGTTCCTATAATCAAAACTCACTCAGCCAAATTTCCAATAATATTAATTAATCACATCAATAATCACCAAAGATGAGCTTCTGCTTGATGCTTCCTGCATTTCTTTTTCCTCTGAAGAGGATTCAGATTGCAAATGAAGTGAAGCTAATTCACTTTCAGTCCCTTCCTCTGAACTATTGAATTCAGATTCTGATCCTGCTTAATTTGAATAAAAATTAACATCATATCATCACCAGTTCAGTAAACCCAAAAAATGGACATTTCACAAAAGAAAACACTTACAATCTTTTGCCTTTTCTTATTTGGGGCCCCTCTAATTATCTTTTCCCCCTTAAGCTGCTTTTCAAAATTTTCTGATTGAGAAGTATCTCTCCGGGTATCTGTCAATTTTGGCTGGCCTCTGCTTGATTGCAAAACTTTAGGTTCAAGTCTTGGCCTTGATTGATAATTTGCAGTCTCCTGAATCAAGTGCTTCAACAGCCCATAATAATCTTTTTCAGGGTATCCCAAGATTGTTGCGTTGATCTTCTCATGTAACTGAGAATTGTTCCCCTTCATGGCTCTGCTTTAAAATCTCTAATTGTTCCACAAAAATTTTAATTTTCTCTAAAGATAACTGGTAACCCAATGGTAACACTTCAGTGGGAATAACTATTCCTATCTTACTTTGAGAGTTAAAAAGGGAAGCCTGAACTGATTTAATTTGATTGGAAACTTTTCCCTCTAGGTTTTGCAAAACATCTAACATGTTTCCCAAAGAATTTTCAAGGAATAATTTGGGAGTAGCATGGTCCCCTTCAACCCAAGACATGATTTTATTTCAAAAGTCAGGGCTTTTGCAAGTCCAAGCCATTACAAATGTATCTTTGATACAGAAGATATTATGATCTATATAGTCAAGCACATCCTCACGGTCTTCCAAGAAACACTTCATACAAGTCACAATGTAAGCAAACCAAAACTAGGAAGATTAACAGTAGAGGAAGTGATTTTGCCCTTACTCTAAGTTCTGCATCATTGACCTCTACCTCCTCCTTGATTTTTGAGGCCCCATACTTAGCTCACAGAGACAAAAAGCTTTTCCACCCTTAAAATTCATTATTAAAGCACACTTTCAAGTTTGTTTGTATGTTTTTAGACAAGTGCCACTGACAAAATTGTCTTGTTGACTCTGTGAAACATTTTTCTATAGCACAAATTTAAGCTTTTTCACATTTTTCACAAAGACTTTGGGAAGTCTCTCAGTATCATAAGCCGCCTCCTTTAGTGCATTTCCAGATCAACTGTAGAACTCAAATGTTTCTCTTGTTATAAAAACAATTCTCTTGTTATAAAAACCAGAGCTTTTTTGAAAGTTCTTTTATTGGCTGTAATTACTACAACATTCAATAGGGGGATGTTGTACTTATTTGTTTTATAAGTAAAATACAACATAGAAATATGAAGGAATTGTTTTCAAAGCTTTAATGACTGGGGTTGGGCCAAGAATAGGGCCTCCAGGTGACCCTCTCCACTGAATTTTTCTTGATGAACCCAACCTGAATCACCAATTTGTTCAAAGAGGACCTCCATAACACTTTTTCCCGTTAGTTCTTCAAGCGCTACCTTATGCTTAGGGTTATAGATTGTTTGGTAATCAAAATATTCCCTGCAATAAATCTTGCTCAATTTTCTCTTAAGTTTTAATGTATTGAGCCCATCATTCATTCCTTCTTTCAAATTTACTAAGCTACCCCAGAGATTCTCGTCAGGTGAGGATGCACTGAGGGGTGTGTATATGGTGTATGGTTATGTTTATCATGTCTGTAGGAGATTTGCCACAAGGGGTCTGCCTTTGTGCAACTTGAAAAGATTAAATACTTCCACCCAAACTTCCTTGTCTGATTTTGCCTTGACTGTTTGGTGAGACATTTCCCAGAGTAGGAGCCATGTCTATCACAGGCTAAATCCACATATTTATCATGAGTTGATTTAAAAACTGTTAAATCATAACCATGCTTCATTTCCCATGTTTGACAGTAGTTTTTTGCCTCTTCCCTAGTAGAAAAAGCTCTCACAGGAGGTGGGTGAAGTGGAACTTTCATAGTTACACAGTCATAGTTACACAGTCATAGTTCAATTTCCATCAAATTACATGAGGCAAAGACCAGAGTAACATAAAATGTTACTCACCACCAGAGTTCATTTCAATTTTTGAAAGCTTTTGTTCCTCAATTGTCACCCTGGATGAGGATGCAGTGGGGGCTTCCAATTTTTCATTACCCAAATCCTTCTTTTCCGCAGATTTTTTTATGGCACTATCAATGTATTCCTTCAATGCAGCATTTTCACAAAAAGGAGGGCTTGCCACTTTTCCCATAATTCAAAAAAATGTAATGGTAATTCAGTATTCAATCCAAATTTCAATTGAAAAAATAAAAAGTTTGCTCACTTTTGAGTTGAGAAAGATCAATTTTTGTGGGATTTTTGCAGTTTCACTTTAGTTTCAGATGAATTTCAATGATTTGGTTTGAAGTTTCACTTTAATTCACTTTAGATTCACTTTAGCTTCACTTGGGGATTGCTAGGTGTGGTCCAACAGTCCCAAATAGTATGTGTTGATCCCAAAATTGGTTTGATGGAACCCAAATGTGGTGCAGGGGTCCCAAAAATTTCTGGAATGACCCCCGGGGGATTGTATACCCCAAGAACACGTCAAAAGGGCCATGTGCAGGGTTAAAAAACCCAAAAATGCCAGTTATGGGGGGTATACAACCCTCTGGGGGTTGCACATGTTTGAAACAACACTATGGACGCGTGTAGATGCTTTTATGGGCCCTCACGCGCACTTTGGACATCTGTATGGGCCCCCAAACTTCCAATGGGCCGTGTAGGGCTGTACACAACTCCCACACAACTGGGAGTTGTGACTTTATCATCACCCTAATTTGAAAGTAGAATGGGCCCCTTCTAGCCAAGATGTTGTTTTATTTGCAAATTCAGGGTTGACCCAAGTCCACACAGTTACAAACATCTCTTTGATAGGGAAAATGTTATTTTACATATAATCAAGCAAATACCCATGGTCTTTCAAGAAACACTTTATAAAAGTTTCAACTTACGCAATCCCAGCAGAGATGAACAGATTAAGCAATAACTTGGCTTACTCTGAGTTCTTCATCATTTAATTCTGCCTCCCCCTTGGTTTTAGAGGCCCCATAATCTTCCCACAGAGACATAAAACCTTTCCATCCTTCATCATCATCAATGAAGCAAAATTTAAAATGCACTTAAATATTTTTAGACAAGTGCCAAGAGCACAACTGTCTGGATGACTCAGGGAAACTATGTTCAATTGCACAAATCAGAGATTTTCCACGGTCCATCACAAAGACTATGAGAAACCTCTCTGGATCATAAGCCAACTCCTTTAGTGCATTTAATTCCCAATTTTAGAACTCAAACATTTCTATTTTCATAAAAACAAAAGCCTTTTTAAAGTTTTTACTGTTGGCATTCATTACTACAAAATTCAAAAGTGGGATTTTGTACCTATTTTTTTTATAATTACAATCCAAAAAAGCAATACAATGGTAGTTTTTAAAAAGTTTATAGACTCAGGATGAGCCAAGAACAGGGCCTCTAAGTGACCCTCTCCACTTAATTTTTACCTGTAAGCCCACTGAGTATCTTGGAGCTTTTTTAAAAGTACATCCATAACACCTTTACCCTTCAGTTCTTCTGCCTGTACCTTGCGCTTAGTGTTATAGATTGTTCTATTTTCAACCTATCCTCTACCATCAATCTTTCTTAATTTTCTTTCAAGTAGAATTTAATTGAGCCCATCTTGCATGCCTTCCTTAAGTTGATCTAAGGCCACACCAGATATTCTCCTCAGTTGAGGATGCACTGAGGGTTTTAAGGATGGTTGATTATTATTTTGGTAATTTCTAATGGAGAGGGGCCCACATGGGATCTGCTAATTTGAAAATTTGATGGATCATTAATTTAAACCTAACTTCCTTGTGTGAGTTTTACTTTTCCATTTGTTGATAAATGGCACTGAGTATATTTCATGTCTTTTGCATGCTAGGTGTATGTATTTGTATCTCTTTGACTGGAATTTTACCAAAGATTAGCCATGCATGGCGGCCCATTTTTGACAAAATCATTTGGCTTCTTTCCTACTAGGCAAGGCTCTCACAGGAGGAGGTTCAAAGGTTTCTGGAACCTCATAGTTACATAGTTACATAGTTACATTATTTTCCATGAAATCAAATCAATCAAATTTCACATTAAATATTGTGCGCCACCACCAGCCAATTCCAGTCTTGAATCATCTTTTTCCTCCATTTTAACCCTATATTAGGATGCAATTGGGGCTTCTGAATTTTTATGTCCCAAATCCCTATCTTCTGCATAACTTTAATCATGGAACTATCAATTAAGTCCTTCAATGCAGCCATGTTGAAACCAGGGGGGCTTTGGACCACCACTGTTCCCATAATCCAAAAAAATTTAAAGCAACTTCAGCATTCAATCAAACTGTCTATTCAACAACTCCAAAGTGTACACAGTTTTGGTTTGAGAAAAATAAAATTATCTGCTGGGAAAGTAATGTCTATGGTTCTTGCAGGAAGGTTTACAAGTTCTTTTTCTGGTCCAATGGCCCCAAAATGTATTCAAAATCCCCAAAAATGGGTTGAGGTCATTCAAATGTGCCCAAGGCATGCCTAGGGACCCCTAATTACCCCCTAAAATGGCCCATTTGGGGCCATTTTGCCTCAAATGGCCCATTTGGGGCCATTTTGCCTCAAATGGGCCACAATTGTCAATCTCAACATGCGCAAACCCCAGGGGATTGCGTACTACTCTTTCACAATGCATTTGGGGCATGAACCTTGGGGGGTTGCAAGTTTATTGAACAGTGTTTTTCACCTGTTCAAAACCCAGGGTTGTGAATTTATCACTTCCCTAAATTTATTTAAATCCCACTAGAAATTTCAATTCTTATTCAAAGAAATCAACTTTTTTAATTTAATATTTTGATCTTTTTATTCAATGAAGTCTGTTTGAATATTTCAAATTTTTTGAATTATTGTCATGAAAAAGGTATATTTATCATTCTTGCTTTTTTTTATGTTTTTTTACAGGTATTTACATTCCATTATAAATCTTTAATTTCCTTCAAATACATCTGCTCTTATATCTTTTATGATTAATTTTTGAATTGATGATATGTTTCTCAGGAAATTTCACAATATCTGAATTTCCCTCATGAAATAGGCATATTTAGTGTTTTAATTTTTTGTGTTTGGTACAAAGTTTTCATAATAAAATTAATTTTTCTTATTTTTCTTATATTTCTCATGTTTTAGGAATTTTTTTTAAAAAAATCTGACCTCATATTTGAATTCCTTTCAAGAAACTGACATTAATTGCACTGATATTTCAAGTAAACTCAAGTGATGTCCATTGAATTTTAAAAAAATTCCTACCCCAGACAGATCCAAAAGGGGATCTGGGGGCCTTATTTTATCCCCCAAGACCTCAATCAATGTGTAATTGCATCCATAGAACCAAAATGTCCTCAAATTGTGTGTTTTCCCACTCTCAGTGCCCCTTTGAAACTCAAAAGGTTTTTTTCCACCCCAGGATCCCCATGAACCTTAAAAGGCATGCACATTCCCTCAATGGAATTTTTTTCCCTCTTCAGGCATACCTTGAAACCTTAAAAAGATGTTCCAAACCTCAAATTTATACATTTAAGCCTTTCTTACATTTGCAAAAGAATTTATGGTTTTCATGCCTTCTTGGAATTGGAAAACATGCCATAAAATATGAATTTAGTAAAAAAAAGATAATATATTCATTCCTTTCTTCAAAGAGGCACAACTTGAGAAAAAAACCTAACCCCTCTCTTTGGAGAATGGTTTTAATTTAGTAAAGAAATTACAAAATCACACCTTCTTTCAAAAATTTTGTGGATTTGATAAGTTTTAAGGTTTGATTTCAGCCTGTTCTTAGAGAAAATTTCATTTATATAGACAAGGTGCACCATATAGCCATTGAAGTTTACTTGGGACAGTACTATGTATGAAATCTAGGTGAAAACCCTTCAGGGGTGTCACAAAAGAAGCAAATAAATTAAAAACACTAAAATTACATGTCAGAGCCCATTAAAAAAGCATTGAAACCATGGAAAGTAACACAAAATTATAAAATAACAGCTTCTACAGGCAATTAAGATACTGAATAATCTAGAATATGACATATATTTTCATGAAACAATGCATATCTTTCCGATTGAACTAATTATCTGTTTATATTTTGAAACTAAAAATTACTTATCATTTCTTAATTCAAGTATAATATCATAAAAATTAAATTTAACAGGGATTCATGCCCAGAACCACCAAGAACCCCTCTGATTCCAAGCCTGAATGAAGTTTTTCTTCAGTAAATTAACCCTTCCCCCTCTCTTGGATGGTAATACCTCAAGGAACTCCTCTAAATCAGACTGTTATGAATAAAAAGCCCATCTAGATTGTATTTAAAACATATTCCATTCATCATAAATCTAATAGATATATGTACCATACCTGTATAAAACCCTATACTTAAATTTAGTGGTCAAAAACTTCAATCTGACAATTCATTCAACAGCTCCAGCCACAGAAACCATTTTTTCACTATGGCAAGTCCCTTATCATTAACCCCAACAGAATTAAACTCACAGTCTTCTCTTTTTAAGCACAAACCTTTGGTATTGCTATCTAACCATTATTTAATCTCTCTATTCCCTTTCCAGCTCTGCCATTTTCTAGAAAAACCAATTTATTTTCTTTACACTTCTTTTTTTTTCTTTTAAAATGTCCCACTTTTTCAGGAGCTCATTAAAATAGAAATTTAATTAACTTGAATAGAGGTAAAAAGACCCCAAGAGTAATCTTTGGCCCCTCTTTTCTTTTTTCAGTTAAATAATTTTATTTGAAGAATATGCCACCCATACCAAATTGTTTCCTTGAACTTCAATTATTGGTATTTATATTATTCAATGGTATTAAATTTTAATATTCTAATATATTTACTCACCTAAAACCTCTAGTATGAAGATAGAAGGGAGATAGGATCTTGGAATATTTTGGGCTGTATCATTATTCTTAGAAGTTGAACCAAGGTTTCTTATGGCTTCCATGGCAAATTGAATGGAATTAACAATGCCAAACTGGCATTTTGATTGTTTTGAGACATTAACTTACTACCTGAAAATTCTCAAATCCCCATGTGGATTGCAGGAGGGTTTTTTTCAATTTTTTTTGAAAAAACTTTGTGCCATTTACAAAAGCAACATGGAAATCTATGGAAGTGGGGATAGAAATTCTTCCACATATTAGTGACTCAGAAAGGGTATCAAGTCCAACATTTCTGGATCCTCAACAATAAATTGAGACTCTTGGGAAATGAACAAATGAAAAAATTATTATGGTAGGGTTTTTTTTAAAAAAAAAACTTATTTAAGTTGGTTTCAGACTGGATTTGCAGCTTTGAGCCTTCTTAGCAGAAAAATACCTGAATAACTAGAAATTTAGGCATTTATATGAGATAAACTGCATTTTTTGGATATTCTCACTATTTTTATACCATAAAAAATCAGGGAATTTTTCAAAAAAGTTTAGTAGCACAGGGGTACCTGCCCAATTTGGTTGAGGAATTCCCACCTTTCAATATTTCAGGGTATAAATTTTGTTGTTTCTTCAACAAGTATTGGTTTTTTTGGTTGTGGTCTGGAGGTTGGTCATGGTGGATGGAGGTATTTAATTTTGGTGTGAGTATTAAGAAATGTAACATATTTCAGAGGAAAATTTTTATAATTCATTTATTACAACCCAGAAGGGTCAAGTGCTATATAGCAAGGCCATAAGCCTATTGGAGATGTTTTTTTTAAGATATTTAGGGATAATTTTAAAAATGAGTAAAATTTCTTGTGTGTTTTCATTTGTGGATTTTATTTAATTAACATGAAGAATTATTTATTCCTCTTAAGATATTCTTTCACAGGAAATTAAGTGCCTTGGTTAGACATGAAAATTCTGAAAATCCTAGCCCCTAAATATGGAAATTCAAGACAGCATCATAATTTTTTGTTTTTATTGCAGCAGCCATTTTAAGGGGAACAAAAAAATTCAAACTTCTGTTGGAAGCTGAATAAATTGGTTTCAATTTGGTCTACAACTAGAATTGGAAGTTTTTTTGGTATTTCAGAGGGTTTCTCTTGTTCTGCTATATAATTTAAGAATGAAAATTCATTGTGTTAGATGTTTGGAGTTTTATTTAATTTTTGTTATTGCTTGATTATTAATTTCTTGATGGGAGTTTTTTGAGTTTCAGATTTTGAAATTAATTTTTTGAAATAGAAGCTAGTACCAGTTCATGTGAAAAATTTTCATAATTTAGGTTCATTTTATGCACTATAGTGACTACATTACTACCTAGAAGGGATGAATTTTTAAGGAATCACTGAGAGATTCTATTAAAAACCTAAAAAATAATTAAAATGACAGTAGCCACATTTAAGATGGTGTATTTCCATCCAAGAATAAGGAAGAAGAACTTCAATTTTACAAAAATCTATATAAAAAGACTAATTTTCATTGCGTGAGTACTAGGGTATTACCTGAATATCATGGTAATACAAATTATCAACCAGATGAAAACCATTTATTCACCATTTTTTAATGAATTTATGGGATTTAGAAGATGAATTTTTTGAGGAAGTAAGGAAAATCCATTAATTAAAACACACTAAGTCAATACAAGTAATGTAAAATGAAAAAAATCCCAATAGAATCATATGAAACCTAGATACCAATGAATCAAATCACTTTCAGAGGAGATTTCACTTTTTTGGATGGAAACTCACATCATAATTTCAAAACATCAAGTGTGTTAGTATTTGAATCAACTAAAGATATCAAGCATATATTTAATGAATTCCACAACAATTTTTCTCTAGAATGCTTCTGTAGTAGAATTAAAATGTATAAATTAACTCAGAATTTTTTTCAAAAAAATTGAAAATATTTAACACTGAAATATATATTAGATTTTCAAACACTCAAAAGATGTAAGAAACAGACAGGAAACATATTTGAATTTTTTAAAGGAATTTATGAAACCCAAAAAATATGGTAGATGATAGAGAGTTACTATGTAACAGGAATGCCCCCAGGAGGTAATTAATCCTAAAAATCTGTTATATTCAAAGCAGAAATATAATCAAAAAGATCTTGATTTATCCCCAATTATAAAAAATCTATTTATATGAAATTTTCTTTACTTTTTTTGCAACGGAGTTGTGTGATATATTGGCATATAAAAAATCATTATTTTTGATATATATTTTTACTTCAGTACTCAATTTTGCAGGAATTCAAATGAAATTTTAGGAACCAAATTAGCCTTTTATACTGCTAATTATCCCAAAACTGATTCATTTTTATAAATAATTATCCATAAATTAAAAGACATTGTCAGCAGTCATTTTTCATTTTAATTAGGATTGGATAACATTGGCAGATACTCTCATGGTTAAATGTCTTTTTGCAGCTCTAGAAAGGGCCTACAATGAAAGAAGGCCCTCACCTGCCCAAAAGCCTCCATTAAATTTAGAGAAACTCTGTATTCCAAAAAAATTGAATATAAAATCAACATTACCCATATAATGCTTATAATAATAAACTATTATTTAATAATATGATATATTAGGGCGTATCAGAGTTAAGAAAACCCCCCATTTTTGAATGGCAGGTTTCAAACCAAATCCGCCATTTCAAACCCACCATTGAAAATCAAAAAAACCCACTTATTTCACATCAGACGTGTCAGAGTTACCTTTAAATAAGGGGTTTTTTTCAAATAAAGTATTTAAAGGCTTCCACCACCTGTCCACGTCATCCACACCTGGCTTCCCACCTCCTTCTACCTTTGACCTCATTGCAAATTTTTTTACCTCTAGCCTCATCATAAGAATATTCACCACTCTATTCACTTTATCACTCTCATCATCACTCTCATCAATTTTTCACCCTCATCACTTGATCACTCACCACTTTATTGCTCTCATCACTTCATTGCTCTCATTGCTTCATTGCTCTCATTGCTTCATTGCTCTCATTGCTTCATTTCTCTCATCACTTCATCTGTCTCATTGCTTCATCACTCTCATCACTCTACCTCCAACAAGAACTTGTACCTCCAACCTCATCCAAAGAATCCAATCATTGTTTTATTGCTCTTATCACTTTATTGCTCTCATCACTTCATATCTCTCATCACTTTATCTTGATTGTCACTTTATCCCTCTGATCACCTTATTTCCCTTATTCTTTCCAAATGTCCCCTCAGAAACCCTCCCCCCACAAGTCCACAAAAAAGTCCAACACACCAAAGCAAACATTTCCAAGGAACTTCACAACAAACAATCCTCCCCCGTCAGCTTCCAAGGGCTCAAGTCGTCTCAAGAGAGCTAATAACATCATCCTGGTCAACTGTCTCAAAATTCCCTCCCACTATGATTCCTGCTTTGGATTGGACAATGAAACGTGCATTGGCCAACCTCCATCCTCTAAGGTCAATGGTTATCTCCTGATGGCCAATGAACTCAAGAAAAAAACAAAAGGTAGGCTGGATCTGTCATCCAAAAAGATGAGGGAGAAATTCAAGAATTATTGAGCCAAGTATAAAAAGGTCCACTCCATGTCAATCTGCACTGGCTTTGGTATCACCAACTCTGACAAAGCCAAGGGAATCAACTTGGTGGTTGATAAGTTGGACTCCATTTGTCCTTTTTATATTCATATTTATGAAATCTTTGGAAAGAAGGCCAAAATCACCCCCCTAGCTGCTTTTGATGCCCAACAATCCAATTCAGTTGACACTGAGGACTTGGCTGGGCATGCTCAGCCCAGCAATGGTGATCCCAAAGAAACCTATGAGTTGCCCCCATCCAATGCCAAGGAGGATATTCAAAAGCAATCAGCTCCAATCAGGTCTACTTCTGTGTTGATTGAGGAGTCAAACCATACCTTGGACCCCTCCCCTCATTCTTTGGATTTCTCTCTTCCTCTGTTAGCAGATCTCAAAAACCTTGCTGATGCAGAACAAGATACTCCTCAGTCTCCATTACCCTAAACATTGGTTTGAGTAAGGAATCAAGCTCTTTTCTCTTCCGCCTGATTGATCTTGACTGATTTAGATTGTAAAAAAACAGGCTCATCCATTCCAGAATGGCCAAAACCTCAAGCCAATGGAGCCTTCCACATTGCCTTCAAACACTAGTGACAACTTTCAGACTCAAGGCTCCTCTGCCAAGTGTTACATTTTTAGTCTGATATTTATGTTGCCTAAATCTTGAGTATAACCATACTTGTTTCAGCTCAATATTCTTTGATCTCAGTTTGCCCTATGTTGTCCTCCAAGCAGTATGGACTCCAAGGATCAGTATTGAATACATTTTTATTCATTGTTGTTACTCATCTTTCCAACCACTGGTCAGCCTATCTTGTACTTAGTCTACTTAAGCTGGCAGCTCTCAAGTAAATAAACTCCATCCGTTCATACTCAATCTTGAACTTGAGTGCTCCCTGCAACTCCCTGATCCGCTTCACTTGGCGTTACAAGATCTTTCCTCCTTATCTCTTAAGTGTCTCAAACGGAGCCTCCTACTTAAAATCTTCACTTGGTTAAAAGCTGAAAGCTCCCTTCTGAACCATGACCTCTTCTATCTCCAATCAGAAACTCTTTCTCACTGTCAACAATTACTATACCTGGTCCATTGCAATGGAAGGCAAAATTGATTCCATCAATGCCTTAGAGATATTCCTCAAGGAATTCCCTCAACCCTCAGAGTCTAATGATGCAAAACTGTTTGATAGAATTAATTGCAAGGCCTACAACCTCATCTTAGACTATCTCAATGAGGACAACCTCTCTTACGTTTCAGGTTCCTTTCCCTTGTTCAAAAGACGCAACGGCATTGCCCTGTGGGATCTCCTCAAGTCGCACTACATGCCCAACAATTTCATCAAAAAGACGCTTGCTTTCACTCAATTCAACAAAGTCAAGTTTGAGAATAACATCAAAGACTTTGTTGCACAAATTTGAACCTCTACTCAAAAAATGAAGCTAGTTGGCCTAAAGTTGGAAGAAGAACTTACTATCATCCTTACCCTATCCAAGCTTCCCTCAGAGTTTAACTATCTCAAGAAGTCAAAAGAATGCAATGATAAAACTATTGAGTAAATCTTGAAACAACTCAAAAAAGACAAAGCTCAAGCCAGAATCAACCCAACCAAAAGTTCCTGTATTGGTGTCAATCATGCCCTGTACTTGCAAACCCCATCCTGTCCTCATTGCAACAAATCTGGACATTGCCCTGATAGTTGTTGGGTCAAATACCCAGAGAAGGCCCCAAAGTTTGCTCCTCGGTCAAAATCCTCAGCAACTGACGAGGCTCATTTTTACACCTTCTAACTCACTTCTAGCAACTCTCCACCTACAAGTCACTCCCAAGCCAACCTCTTTTTAAGGCCCTTTTATACTTATATACAATGTCCTCAACAACTTTTCAAACATTGAATTTACATCCTTGACATTGTTTTATCCACCCAATTCCAATTTCTTGTCTGCTTAACCTGTTGTTTCAAGTTGCCCGGTTCTTCAATTCTCAGCTTGCTCAATCAATTGCTCCCTCATTATCAATTCTGCCTATTCTGGTTGATTCCTCAGTAGCAATCTTGCGACTGTCTATTGCGCCTCAACTCTTCAAGTTCTGACCTCGCGCTTGCTTGGTCAATTATCATCTTAGCCTGCGCCTAATTGTCACTATTGTCTTCACTCGTATCTACTTTAGGTCTGGTAACTACCTTATAAAGATTCACAAATATTTACCTTGCCATCTAAGTTGTTGCTCAGAATAGTCCAGGGTTCAAAGGTTGAGATTAGAATACTAGTTACCTGTTGATGGAATAGACTCAAAAGAAGTTCAAAAATCACTTTTTAAATTTCTTTTCCAACAGAATAAGCCCTTATTGTATTGTTCAAAAATCTTTCCATTCTATGATTGAAATGTTAGATAGAATAGGCATACAAGAGATCAAAAGTCTTCAACTCTGTAAATTGTTTTATCCCCCTCAATCTTTAGGAAAGGGGGTGTGTTAGATTTTTATTCTGATATTTATGTTGCCTAAATCTTGAGTATAACCATACTTGTTTCAGCTCAATATTCTTTGATCTCAGTTTTCCCTATGTTGTCCTCCAAGCATTGTGGACTCCAAGGATCAGTATTGAATACATTTTTATTCATTGTTGTTACTCATCTTTCCAACCACTGGTCAGCCTATCTTGTACTTAGTCTACTTAAGCTGCCAGCTCTCAAGTAAATAAACTCCATCCGTTCATACTCAATCTTGAACTTGAGTGCTCCCTGCAACTCCCTGATCCGCTTCACTTGGCGTTACTAGATCTTTCCTCCTTATCTCTTAATTGTCTCAACTTGAGCCTCCTACTTAAAATCTTCACACCTAGGGTAAGACAAAGGCCTTCAATTCCATCAATATCAACCCCAAAAGTCATCAAAAGAGGAGAAACACTTCCAGTTTTTCAGGCTTTGAAGAAATCATGGAGAAGCAAGATTCATGTAAGTCCATTGGTTGACCTTGCTTTCAAAATCATGCTCATTGATTTTCCCCTGCAAAAAAAAGTCAAATTACAAATTGAATCCAAAAAACTTGGGTTTTAAAAGCAAAAGTGGGATCTTCAACTGGCCATGGATGTTCAAAATCAGAAAGCCAAGAGTTTGGCTCATCAACAAAAATTGGATACTGAGGGGAATTTGAAACAGGCTGTGCTAGAATTTCAAAAAGAGGAAAAGGAGAAGGATCAACAGCAAGCAAAACTGGAAAAGGAAAGGGAACAACTTCCAACCAGAAAAAAGGATAAGGTATCAGTAGCCTTGGCTTGCATTGGTAGCAGTAGAACAGTAGATGAAATACAGCAGATAACTCAACTGCTGGGCTTGTAAATATATTTGCTTGGGTGAAAGAAAAACAAAAAAATTAGTTTTGATTACAACATTTGAGAGTATTCTTAACCCCACCAACATACAAATGTTTTTTGTTTTTATTTATATTTTTTTTCTAGAGTTAATTTGGCCATTATTCAAGTCCCTACAAGTGTTTCTGGTTTTTTTATTAATTTGAAGTGACATGGCCATTCTGGTATGGGTTGCTGTGTCCGCAGCAGGAAAGGTACAGTGCTTGTACTTATTAGCTGCCCAAACCATTTTGACTATACCTTTTTGCTTGAAAACAATTCCAAAGCCAAGGTCAGGAAAAAAAATTGGCCATCTGATACTTGATATTTGTCCATATTTTCAATAAGTCAACCATTTGATTTCTTGGTTGGAACAATGAGTAAAAAGGATTAGCCAGAGATGTTGCCTTGGTCAATATGAGGAGAGTTGTAAAAAGGATTCCAGGGCTTGATGATCAGATTGATTGAGGACAATTACTTTTCCACGGTGGAGGAAATCAAAACATTTGATTGTTTGTTTTTCTTTCTCAAACTCTTCCTGGTTTGGTTTTTGACTATTCTTTTTCTTTTCTGAAACAATTGAAGGGTACAGATCCAAAGGATGCGGTTTCCAACCCAATCAGATTAACTTTTCATTAATACCTTCCTCAGAAACCTCCAAAGATATTTCAGAATCTCTCATTTGATTCCTCTTTCAGCAAGCAGCCCACTCTTCCCACCTCTTTGTATGTTTTTCAAGCCATCTCCTTCCATTTTGTTCCCTCCCAATCCTATACTTAGATTGGGGTGAGGAACAAGAATAGATTTGGATGTTTGTGTAACATTTTGAGGGGGTGGGAGAAGAATTGGACATTCACCAATAGCAGTTGAGGGATTGAAAAAAAAAAAACAAAAAAAAACCACTGGGGGTGATAGTGGTCAATGGCTTGAACCAATAAGGAATTCAATATTTCAGCATCTTCTCTTTGTCACCATCCTAAAAAGGTTTAGTGGGATGAAAGGTTAGCCAATCTCAGTTGATCATATGGCAACAAGTGAAATTACGCTACTCAACTGTATCAACGTTTGATTTTGATATACATTTTGTCACCAAAAAAACGCTTTTGACACAAATACTTGCAATCTTCACATTGCATACCAGAAGCGTTTTAAAGAAGTTCACCACAAAGAAAACATTGCACAATCTGATAGAACTGTTGAGCAACAAACTGATGTCCATTTTGAACATGCACTTCCTCCTTTTTCTTTCTGACAGCGCTCTGACAACCCAAACCACCAGTATCATATGGTCTTTTGCATACGTTAGACTTGACTGTTGAGGGATAAGCAGTCAATCCATGCATACATAGGTAT
The DNA here is from genome assembly GCA_025617555.3 of Puccinia polysora. Classification (NCBI taxonomy): domain Eukaryota; kingdom Fungi; phylum Basidiomycota; class Pucciniomycetes; order Pucciniales; family Pucciniaceae; genus Puccinia; species Puccinia polysora. Next base: position 23,960,043 of record CM062612.1, on the reverse strand, counting down.
ATGCAGTTATTTTTGGACGGATAGATATGGACAAGAAATGCTTACAAAATTTAAGTTGAAGTTGGAGTGCACCTGCAGGTTCAACAGCAAACCAAGCGTCAAAGCCATCAGAAGATGAGCCGGAGCTCTGTCCTCCCATTAATGTTGGATCTGGTGGGGTGGCTCTAGGTGGCAAATGCATCAATTTGGCGCCACTGCCTGTTTCTTTGACCTGAGCCGCTGTGGTGAACCATTGGGGAAACCTTGGGAAAATAATTCAAAAATTGAAAAAAAAAAACTGTCCCTGTGCCTTGCTCCTCCTCATCCTCATCCTCGCGCCTCGCTTGCTCATCCTCATCCCCGCGCGTCTCTTGCTCATCCTCATCCTTGCGCGTCGCTCACTCATCCTCATCCCCGCGTGTTGCTTGCTCATCCTCATCCCCACTCGTTGCTCATCCCCATCCTCTTCAAATCCTCAGATGCCCTGCAATCAAAATGAGCTCAAGAACAATCCATGGATTGCTCAGCTCTCAACCCCACCAATCTCATCCAAACCTGATCCATGGATTTGATCCTCAAAACTACTTCCATTGCTTTCATCCTCATCCACCACTTGCAGGATTCACTCAAGGACCAGATCTAGCGGAATTAGCCTTTGCTCTTCTACCAGAAGTAGGAGCTGATAAACTCAAGCTCAATGATCAACTCTGATCTGATGTCCTACCCACCTCACAAGGATTACCATTGCCAAAGGCCAAGATTGGCCCCCTTGTGCTGACTGATTTTCACAATTGACAATCCAAACTGCCAAGAATGGACAACAGTCAAGATAATCTGACAAACGTCTTACTACTTTCTTCTTCATCCGGGCTTGAGCCCCCAATTGAACTCTTGGTGACTGGTGATGAACTATCCCCTCAAGTTGGCGTGCAATCTCATTGTTGTTCATCATCATCCTCCTCATCCTCCTCATCCTCATCCTCCAATACCTCAACTGATCCTCTCATCACTCAACTCAATTTGTCATCTTCATCTCATCATTGATCCATTGACCACCATTGCTCCTGGGACTCTCCCACCCCCCCCCCTTCCATCTTTGGGTGGGGGTGGGAAAATGTTGTCTACCGCCCGCGGACATCTGCGGGCAGTCTGATCTGTTTTCCTTTCCCACCCCTTCCCGCCTTTGGCCAAGGGGTGGGTGATTCCGGTATTGTTGCCCGCGCCCCTTGACGGACGTACGCAAAAGATGGTGAAGGGATGAGAAGGATCCCATCCCAATCAGGAAGGCCAGATTTCCACTGGCCTGCGTGATCAAATTTTTCTGATCACCTGAAAATCAAAAAAAAAAAAAAAAAAAACTTTCTTTTTCCACTCTATTTGTAGAATCCATTGTACATAGTCTAACAGGGCCTCCTGCCCATATAAGGAGGGGCTCTCCCCTGCCTTTTGGGGGAGAAGCAGCACATGGGAAATCACATCAGATCAGCACATGGTATCCTAACACACACCACATCCTAAGATCATCAGTATCCTCTTGAAAATAATTATCCATGGGGTCTTCATTCCCCTTTTTCTGAGACAAATCAAATTGGGTATATCTATGATTGCCCCTTGATCCTTGAGCCTCCATACTCAAACCCATTGATCCCTGATGCTTATCACCAACCAATAGCTTTTCTGGTTGAAGAAGAATTTGACTAATTGAATTCTTGAGTGTTTTACACCACTCCTGATCCTTTTATCCAACCATACTGGTCCTGATCATCCTTTGATTATCTTTCTGGACCCATTCAAGTTTGACTGAAGAGGTTTGATTAAGCTTAAAACCTGGAGTGTTAAACCTCCCCTCACTTTTTTTGAATTTTAATTCTGCCACGCTACTCTTGAGTCCCTTGAGAAGTGTTGGGTTATTCTTGTTTGAATAAGTTATTGTTTTTGCTTCTAGAGCTTCTTCAAAAAATTAGCTTTGTCTTGTGCAGCCACCCACAGTTATCTGGTACCCTTCAAGCACTTGATTGTGGAGATTTGGGAAGGTTCGTTGAGAACCTGGAGGTTGTTTGGGATTGAGTTGATCTTTGCTAAGCTCCTGCTGACGACCAGAGCTATTAGCTCATAGGCGTTGTGGTAGACCAAACATGTCCTATAGCCATCAGACTCACTTTTCTAGTGTAACAACAGCTCCAACCCTCAAAGCAACCTCAGAAATGGATTCTACATCACAAATAACCTATAGTCACTCAGCCAAAGTACCCCTCTATCTCTCATGGATTAGAAGATACAGCCCAAGAACCCTTCAACTGTGGCAAACTCATACCCAACCAGGTGTCACAGCTCTGTGGAAGGCATAAAGACATACCTTTCAAACCCTCAAGTACATACTAGTAACAGCCTACCCTCAACACCAGAACCATACACCAACCCTTTCACCTTAGCCAGAATACAGCAATACAGAGACAGGAGGCAGTGCAACTAGTTCAGCTCCTGTCACCTCACCAAGGATGCATTCAAATACACATACACAAGGCTATGCAGAAGTATACAGGACAGTATAGGCAGGAGGAAGTGAAACCAGTCTCAACCAGATCCAAACAAACAATCAAATACACATACACAAGACTATGAAGAATTATACAGGACAGTATAGGAAGGAGGAAGTGGAACCAGTCTCAACCAGATCCAAACAAGCAAGCAAATACACATACACAAGACTATGCAGGAGTATACAGGACAGTATAGGCAGGAGGAAGTAAAACAAGTCTCAACCAGATCCAAACAAACGAGCAAATACACATACACAAGACTATGCAGAATTATACAGGACAGTATAGGAAGGAGGAAGTGGAACCAGTCTCAACCAGATCCAAACAAGCAAGCAAATACACATACACAAAACTATGCAGGAGTATACAGGACAGTATAGGCAGGAGGAAGTGAATCCATTCTCAACCAGAACCATGCAGTACCAAACAAACTCAGCACCTCACAGCAATCTATGTAGGCAGAAGCATGTGATACCAAACAACCCACCAGTACAAGTACCACAGGGCTACCCAGCAATATATGCAGGCAGCCAAGAACATGCAGCAACAAACAGACCACCAGTAATGCACAAGAAATACATGAAGGTAGAAGCAAGTAGCACAAAACAAACCACCAGTGGATGCACAGCAACACATGTAGGAAGTATGAAGTAGCACCAGACCAACCATTAGTACTTCACAGGAATACATTGTATCTGCACTTCACAGCAATTTATGCAGGGCTGTGCATGCATGAAACCCCTGTACCAGCTTTTTCCAACAAGCAGAAGTGCCTCAGTTTCATGCAGAGTCTTTTGTCCAACCAGCAGAATTCCCTCAGTTTCATGCAATGTCTTTTTCCAACCAGCTAAAATGTCTCATGTACCTGTATCCCACTGTTACAGGGGAAGCCCCAGGACACCCTCAGGGGCAGCCCTGAGGATCCCTTGAGGACCAGATTTTCTATTTAAGGAGGGCCTCTCTGCCCTATCCAAGTTGTATCCTCATGCCATCTGAGCTATCCCATCTCATGCCATCTGGCTCATACCACCCAAGCTCACTCCACTCTATCAGTACCCATCTGTGGTACCTACCCAGATAAAATATCAGTGAACCAATTATAAAGGAAAAAGGAAATCAGAAACCAAGTTATGGCACACCTTTAACCAATTAAACCACCCAAAAGGTGCTTGAATAAGGGTTCTTCTGTGACCTAAATATTCAGCACCAAATTAAAGAAGAGCCACCCTTCAATTAATAAATAACCCTTACAAAGAAAGAGAGCACAAACAAAAGCAACCACCAACCTTTTCCTCTACCCAGCCCCCTGTGGGTAAAACCATCCTTGGGTCCTTTCCTGAACCATCCCTTTGATAAAACCTTGAACCCTTTAATATTGGGGTATTGGTTAAGATCAAACATATCTGATCAATAAATTAACCAATAGTCCAATACATATGGTCTTTTCTTCAACAAATCCTACCAATATCACAGTTAATAATTAATCTAGGTCTGATCTGAGACCTATATTAAGTCTCAAAGAAACCAGCCATTAATTTAAATCAATTATTGTGCAGACTTACTATAGTACTGGAAGGGCAGGCAATTCAAAACCACTCTTAGTATATACTAATACTCCAAAGGAGTAGAATTAATACTAAATTCCCCTTCAAGGACTGCCAGCAAGCTATTTGCTACTTTTATTTATATAATCCCACAGGAGTCTCTAAAGTGTTGTCACTCACAATTGCCTTGTCTTGTTGAACTCTGAACAATTCTTGACTCCTTCTATTCAAGTTTTTCCCAACATCATCTTGCCTCAGATAGTGTTGTCTCCCAGCTAACAACTACTATAATCTTTATCCTCTTACATTTGGTTCCCCGTTTACCAGGTTCTGGACTTTGATCTTGGTTACATTTAGATATTTTTGTAACACTCAGGAGGGCAGCCTAAAAAAGCACCTATCCCCTCCACAGAACTGCCAAAGCCCTGCGCCGTTTGGAGTCTTACATTTGGTCCCCCGGGCCAGGATCAAACCAGCAACCTTGGGATTTAGAGTCCCAAATTTGTGGAATTGACTTTGAAACCCAATCTTTTTTTCTTTTTCTGTTTTTCTTTTTTCTGTGTTTCTGTTATCATCTAGATCTGATCCGTGGAGGCAACTTGTTCCAGAAGTAAGTCCTCCCAATTGTGCACCATCAAGGGGTTTGATCCTAGTCGTTTTTTTCCATAAACCCTACCCTTGCCACACTTGTGAGCCACTTTGGAAATCTGTTCTTTGGATCCCTTAGGAAATCTTTTGTCAAAATGGAATCTATTGTTACCCCTTCTACCTCTGTTCGGGCCAAGATGATCAAGATCAAACCTCAGAACAAGAACTTATGCTTTAACGGTACAAATGTTGAACGGTTCCTGGATTCCTACAAGATGGCTGCTGAAGGGGAAGGTGCTAGCAAATATGACATGGCTTATCAACTGCAATTCTTTATCTCCTCTGATGAAGTCATGGAATTGATTGAATCATTGGATGGATTTGAAACCCATGACTGGGTACTTCTTAAGGAGGCAATGATTGCCTATTGGGGCAAAATTGACATAGCTAGGTTCACTCTCCAAGATCTAGATGCCCTAGTCTCTCAATGGACCTCCAATGGTGGTATCTCCTCAGCCTCTGATTATCAAGCTTTCATAAAATCTTGGGACCCTATCCAATGCTATCTTATCCAAAACAATCACATTGATACGGTGGACAAAATTTGAGTGCAATTTTTTCAGTCTTTCTCTCCAGGAGTGCAGGAAAGAATTAAGGATGAATTGGTGAAATCTGGATCCATAATCACTACAAGAGATAATTGGTTCAAGCTCCCTTCTTTCATGGTTCTTAGGAATACTTTGGATAAAGTGATGAAAGGTCAAACAGCTCTCACCTTTGAAAAACCTAGAATCACTGAACCAGTCCTTGCCCCCTCTTTTCAAGCATATAACAAAATCATGAATAAGATGGAAGCCAATTGCAGACCTAAAACAAATCCTCAGACCCACCGGGAAACACCTACTATCAATGAGATCACCAAACTCCTGCAAGCTTTCAAGAATAAAATGGATCAGAAACTCTCCTCTCTGGCTGTCCCTAAACCCTCCAACTCTGTTCCTAGGTCAACCATAGTTTGCTATTATTGCCACAGAGAAGGTCATGGAACTGGTTGCTGTCCTGAACTCCAGAAGGACAAGGAGGAAATGTTGGTGGAACAGAAAGGGAGTAAATTCTTTCTGCCTAATGGTGAACTTTTCCCTTTTGATTCATCTTGTCCAATTCATCATGTGGTTACCTCTTTCCAGCCTTCTGCTCCCAAGAAGTCATCCTTGGCCTATTTTGATTTTTGATCTGCTTGTGGAACTCTTCAACCTTGGTATCCTCCTGCTGTCTCTTCTTCCAGCTTTTCTGGAACTTATCAATCTGATCCAGCTAGGAAACAACATGAAGAACCCAGACCTCATAAAGCTCCTCCTGTTCCATCTTCAATTCTTTGAAAACCGGTCAAATGTCAATCTTCACTGGAGCCTCATTCTTCTGAGGTAGAAAACATGGAAGTAGAAAAGGAACCCCTCATGGATAGGTTCCCAGAATACTCTGATCCTGCTTCTCTGCCATCCAAATCATCTTCACCAACTGATCCAGTTATAGTGCCACCCTCACCTGAACTTCCTCTTCCAAATCAACCCAAGGTTTGATTTGAAAGGGGAATTTCCAAGAACCACCCCAACGCTGTGGAAGGGGTATTAAAGAAAATATCTGATCTTAAAATCCCTGATCTAACCGTGGCTGAACTCCTTTCCATCTCACCATCTGTGGCTGAAGGCATGGAGAAATGGGTTTCTCGGCAATGTGTGGAGATTGGTCCTGACAAATTGAAAGTGTCCTCTGTAACCTTTATGGAAGACTCTGGTGGAACAGATCCTCCTTTGGATTCAAACCTTTATTCTTTTCCTCTTGGATTTTTACCATGCTCTCTAGGTGACTCATCCAAAACGGTTTCTCTACTCGTTGATTCTGGGTCCCAACTAAACTTAATTTTGGATGCAATGGCCTGCAAGCTCAATCTCAGTCCAAGGGTCAGCTTCAACTCTGCTGTTTATTGAATTGGGAATCAATCTTGTGAGTTGGTGGGTATTGCTGAGGATGTACCAGTTTGAATTGGTCAAAATATTGTTGGAACCTGTCACTTTTGGATCACTCTTTTGGAAGGTCCTATGATTTTGGGTTGTCCTTTCTTAATAGACTTTGGAGCCACCCTGATGTTTTCTGATCAAGTTGGGGAGAGAATTCTTCTTCCTGATGCTGATGGTAGTAAGATTGAAGTTCCTCTCTGTTCTTTGGATTCTGGTTGTTGGGAAAGAGATTTCCCTGGTCTTTCACCTAAATTGGCTCTGAAGGGGAAGCAGAAGGCTTCTTCCAACTCCTCTCATTTTTTAGCAGAATAGTTAATAATACTGACAGTTGTAGTTCTTCTAAGCCTCAGAATTCAACTACAGGGCCAACTTTTATCTCTGAGGCATATTTTTCATCCTTTTCATCTCTTTCTTCTTTTTCTTCTGATCTTGAAAATGTCCAAAATCAAAAACATGTTAAAACACAAAATTCCACAAATATTTCTCTTCTCTCTGGTTCTGTTGTTTATTCTTTTCCTTTTACTCTTATCACTGATCAATCTTTCTCTAGCTCTGGTTTGATTCTCCGCAATGAGTATAAACTAGATCCTGATCTCAATTCTTTTCTTAATGGTTTTGGTATGGAGGAGTATGGGCTCCAGTGGAGGCACTTGGGGGTAAAAGTAAGTCCTCCCAATTGTGCACCATCAGGGAATTCTTCTACCATAGTTTTTGAAACTGTACTTTATGCCACATACGTGAGCACCTGGGACGCCTTTTCTTTTATCTTCTCCACATTTAGGCTCTTTTGGATGGATCAAGATGGGTTTCAACATTTTTTTTTACTTAGAGGATCAAGAAACGGCCAATTATTTTCTTTTTTTTCACTTTTTCAAAATTATGATGCAGACTAGGGACAGTCTGTAAGGTGGGGAGAGATGTGGTGAACCATTTGGGACACCTTGGGAAAAGAATTCAAAAATTGTAAAAGCAAAAAAAACCCCCGGCGTTGCTCCTCCTCATCCTCATCCTTGCGCTTCGCTTGCTCATCCTCATCCCTGCGCTTTGCTTGCTCATCCTCATCCCTGCGCGTCGCTCGCTCATCCTCATCCTTGCGCATTGCTCATCCCCATCCTCATCAAATCCTCAGAGGCCCTGCGATTGAAATGAGCTCAAGAACAACCCATGGATCTCTCGGCTCTCATCCCCACCAATCTCATCAAAACCTGATCCATGGATTGGATCCTCAAAACTACGTCCATTGCTTTCATCCTCATCCACCACTTTCAGGATTTGCTTGAGGACCAGATCTAGCGGCAGTAGCCTTTGCTCTTCTACCAGAAGGAGGAGCTGATTGACTCAAGCTCAATGATCAACTCTGATCTGATGTCCGATCCACCTCACAAGGATTACCATTGCCAAAGGCCGAGATTGGCCCCCCTCGTGCTGACTGATGTTCACAATTGACAATCCAAACTGCCAAGAATGGACAACGGTCAAGATAATCTGAAAAACATCTTACTACTTTCTCCTTCATCCGGGCTCTAGCCCCCAATTGAACTCTTGGTGACTGGTGATGAACTATCCCCTCAAGTTGGTGTTCAATCTCATCATTGTTCATCATCATCCTCCTCATCCTCCTCATCCTCATCCTCCAATACCTCAACTGATCCTCTCATCACTCAACTCAATTCGTCATCTTCATCTCATCATTGATCCATTGACCACCATTGCTCCTGGGACTCTCCCACCCCCCCCCCCCTCCATCTTTGGGTGGGGGCTGGGAAAATGTTGTATACCGCCCACAGACATCCGCAGGCGGTCTGATCTGTTTTCCTTTCCCACCCCTTCCCCCCTTTGGCCGAGGGGTGGGTGATTCCGGTATTGTTGTGCGCGCCCCTTGACAGACGGAAGCAAAAGATGGTGAAGGGATGAGAAGGATCCCACCCCAATCAGGCAGGCCGGATTTCCACCAGCCTGCGTGATCAAATTTTTATGATCACCTGAAAATCAAAAAAAAAAAAAAAAAAAAAAAATCCTTTCTTTTTCCGCTCTATTTGTAGAATCCGTTGTACATAGTCTAACAGGGCCTCCTGCCCATATAAGGAGGGGCTCTCCCCTGTCTTTTGCGGGAGAAGCAGCGCATTGGACATCACATCAGATCAGCACATGGTATCCTAACACACACCACATCCTAAGATCATCAGTATCCTCTTGAAATACATCATCCATGGGGTCTTCATTCCCCTTTTTCTGAGACAAATAAAATTGGGTATATCTATGATTGCCCCTTGATCCTTGAGCCTCCATACTCAAACCCCTTGATCCCTAATCCTTATCACCAACCAATAGCTTTGCTGGTTGAAGAAGAATTTGACTGATTGAATTCTTGAGTGTGTTACACCACTACTGATCCTTTTATCCGACCATACTGGTCCTGATCATCCTTTGATTATCTTTCTGGACCCATTCACGTTTGACTGAAGAGGTTTTATTAAGCTCAAAACCTGGAGTGTTAAACCTCCCCTCACTTCTTTTGAAGTTTAATTCTGCCACGCTACTCTTGAGTCCCTTGAGAAGTCTTGGGTTATTCTTGTTTGAATCAGTTATGGTTTTTGCTTCTAGAGCTTCTTCAAACAATTAGCGTTGTCTTGTGCAGCCACCCACAGTTATCTGGTACCCTTCAAGCACTTGATTGCAGAGAGTTGGGCAGGTTCATTGAGAACCTGGAGGTTGTTTGGGATTGAGTTGATCTTTCCTAAGCTCTTGCTGACAACCAGAGCTATTAGCTTGTGGGTTTTGTCACTCACAATTTCCTTGTCTTGTTGAACTCTGAACAATTCTTGACTCCTTCTATTCAAGTTTTTCCCAACATCATCTTTCCTCAGATAGTGTTGTCTCCCAGCTACCGACCACTATAATCTTTATCCTTTTACATTTGGTTCCCCGTTTACCAGGTTCTGGACTTTGATCCTGGTTACATTTAAATATTTTTTTAACACTCAGGAGGGCAGCCTAAAAAAGCACCTATCCCCTCCACAGAACTGCCAACGCCCAGCGCCGTTTGGAGTCTTATACCTCCATAACCCAACCAGGACCGGATTTGTTACCAAATTTCTTTCTTCTAAGCTCTTCAACCACATCACTTAGACAAACCCATAGCAGCCCTACTGTAATGATAGATTCTTGGGAAGATGAAACACAATTGTAGATAATGACTTCTAACTCATTAGCCTTGTCAACGTGGATCTCAAATGCTTCATTCCATCAATCATTGAAAACAGGAAGGGTTTGGGCCCTGGGTGTATCCTCAACCTTGACAACAACAATGGTTTTGTTGATTCCTTTTTTACTTGTGATGGGGGCACAATCCAAATCTTTGGCGGAGGTGATGGTAATCTGGAGAGCACCCAATAGAGGGCGCCTTGGGTGACCTTTGCATTCCTCAGACTTGGCATCATCATCTTTGATCCCAGTAACTTGGAGTTTTTTGTAAATTTTTAATGCCTGGGTGAGGAGCATCATCTTCTGATTGGATTCAATTCAATTTTGTTCAGCCTCCAATTGGCTCTTCTTTTCACCCCTATGAACTTGAGAAAGAGGAGTATCACAAAGGAAGAGTAAAAATTTGTAAAAGAGGCAGAATAGGGGAGGCAGGTAGGTTTAACAAGCAAGTGAGAGAGGTTTAATCAGAGCTCAAGATGACTGAACTCTAACTGATAAAGCTTGAGCATCTTTTCAATCCTGTTCTTTTACTGATTCTCAATGGCAATCTTGAACTCAAGATCGTGTAACATGCTTCCATCTTGGAAGCCATGAGATTTGTTTCATATTTAATGAGATCTGAGTGGGTTCAGGGGGCGGAAAATAGAAGAATGCAAGCAGGAGAGGGAGACCAATGGAGGCAAATCCTATGATGTTAAAAAATAAGAGAAGAGGAGGGAGATTTGAGTAAAAGGAGCAAGGGAGGGAGAGAGAGAGAGAGAGAGAGAGAGAGAAGAGGTTCTTGGCAGGGGGGTGGGAGGGGGATTTGTGAAGGTTTGGGATGATCAAGGAGGATTTTGAATTTGAGGGGAGGAGAGAGGATTATGATACTCAATGTAGACTCACCAAGTGGAGTATAAGTCTTCCGGATGGAGTGATTCTTGGAGGTGGGTGAGTGAGGGAGGAGTGCAGAGTGAGAGGAGGAAGGATGATTGGTTTGAGGGTTGGAGTGAGTGGAATGAGGATTGTTTGAGGGAGCGGATGGATGGGAGGAGGTGCTTGAGGAAGGCTGATCAACGGATTTGTGTAGCTCTCAGATTGATTTCTTGCAGAAGGAGATGGTCTTATTGCTATCCCAAATCTTTGAATTGCAGGATTGGATGATATCCTGATTGGAGGTAGTGGTCCTCATGACTTGAAAGCCATGGATGATCTTACATTCCTTGGATATTCTCAGTTGGAGTTCATCAATCTTGATCAGGTTTGACTGAGAGGTTTTTGATGGACCCAAGTCAGTTCAAGTGTGAAGTCTCTAGGATGGGATGGCGGGCAGACTTATGTCCATGGTCAGGATGTGTGTCACCAGAGATCCTCCTGAATGGTTTTTGAGCCAAGTTCCAGTGGGTGGGGAGAGTATAAAGTGAGACAAGTCTTGAGCAGGGTTGTCCTGGGATTTTCTAATTGATGAATTGCTGCTCCATTTCCATTTGATCCCAATCTACAAAGAGCAACAGCCAGTTGGATAGCTGGATTGCGTTGAGGATTCCAAGAATTGTTCTGGAAGATGTGGTGGTCTTCAATCATCTCCAAAAGTTCAATGAATGAAGGGAATAGAGTTTGGAACAGTTGCTGGAAGCTTAGGTTGGGGAGGAGATGAAGCTTTTGCCTTTCATTCATAGGGTTGTGGAGAGCTTGTCTTCTTGGAACCATGTATTGCTTTTGTAATAGATCATTCAAAGCCAACCAAGTTGATTCCAAATTGGAGTCTGAATCAGATTCTGAATGGAAGTCAAATACTAACAAAAGTTCAGTCAGCTTTTTTGCATTTTCAACTTGCTTCCAAGAAGTTTGATGGGACATGTTGAGATAGAAGGTGATTTGATGTGGGGTGATGAGATGATTATGGGGATTTTTGTGAAGAAAGAGATGTGAAGCAATAGATAGGTGAAGCAATAGAGATGGAAGTAATAGAGATTTGAAGCAATAGAGATGTGAAGTGATGGAGATGTCAAGCAATGGAGATGAGATGTGTGTGATGTGATTGAGATGGGACTGGTATGGATTTGCTGATGTGGATGGGTGTTTTAGATGTGATGGATGGTGGATGGATGATGATGCATAAATGGAAGGTTTAATGGCATGTTTGATGTTTGAAATCCGCCATTTTCATGAAACCCGCCATTTTAAAATACACCAGTTAGGGGGTATTTTTATTTCAGAAACCTGCCATTAAAAATGGTGGGTTTGGTAAAAAAAATGGTGGGTTTGGTAAAAAAAATGGTGGGTTTGCTAATGGCGGTTTTCTAACTCTGATACGCCCTATTATGTAAATTACCAGAATAAATAATGCATCCAGGATTCTTTTGAGTAAAATCAGTAAATGTTGGGTAAGAATAATCAAGAACCTGATTCAGAAAAGGGTGAAAATATACTGTTATCAACCATCAAATTTTAAAATCCAGGACTAATAAAAAGCTGAGAAATTCTTTCATCTTAATTTTTTTAATGATGCATACAAATCTTTAAAATTCTGTGGAAGCCATATTGGCAAATATATATTTATTAATCACCATTTTATTGTAATTAAACACAATTTTACAAGAATCAACTGGAATATCAACAAAATACTACTTTTCCTATGTAACCAATTTCTGAGGAGGAAATAGGAAATATTGAATGAAATTTTGAAACCAGAAGAAAAAAATCAATAATTAGTATGTGAGGTTAAATTTAGAAAATTATATGAATTCCTAAAAATGAATGTTTAAACAAAAATGACAAACCTTATTGACCCATAAACCTTGCAGATTAGAGAGGTAGTACTTCAGTTTTAAAATATAGCAGAGAAAGATTTCAAAGAATTATGATAAAATCAAAAAAAATAAATTAAACTCAATTGAATAATAATAATTTAAAACTCAAATAAAAAATAAAATAAACAGAAAGAATAGTTCAAAAACGCAGAATTATTTCAATGAATTTTTTTAAGAATTAATCAAAATTGAAAATTTGAGCCTGAATCAGTGAGGCCATTTTCCACCAAATAAGAGGAAAAGGGGGCTTTGATTCCCCAATTGGGGACCACACAAGTTGAAGGCCATTCTCTTCCTCTAGCCTCATTGGCTGGCTGGTTGGATGGATGATTAATTAGAGATGGATCTCCAAAAAAAGGAAGATACCCTAACCCAGCATATAAGTGTTATTACAGAACCATCGATCTTCTCAATTTAAATATTCACCTCCATAAAAAATGGACCTGCTCCATTGAGAGAAATATATCCACTCACAAGAAAAAAAAAACCAAACCAGACCAGAAAAAGGATTCATCATTGAAGATTTTTCTTTGATTATCTTACTTCTTATATGATAGCAATAAATTTATAAAAATAAACCCAAATAAACTATACTAATATAAATAAAAATAAACATTAAGAAAAGACAAAAAAATCAAAATCTTCCCCAACAAGAAAAGGCTGGAGAGAGACGCCACTTACTCTATGAAGAAAAAATTATAATGAAATATTAATGAGATTTTCATATTAATTATTTATCAATCAGATAATTGAGTAATTTTGGCCCTATTTCTGAACAAAAAACTTTCTTTTCATTTTCATTTTCCTACTATAGAAGATTTAGATGAATGTAGTAATAATATAAGTGGAAACATAATCTGAGAATGAAATTAAAATAAATGTAAAAAATTTTCAGGAAAAATATATGAAGGATTAGGAGATCATGAAAGCTTATTTGATTTTTTTTTCTTTTCCAGTCATAGTAAACAACTGGCATTATTCCAAAGTTCCTACTACTTCTATTATTTACCGGCATTTCAAGGTATGCTAGTGCCAGAAAAACAGAATACTCTATCCACATATATTTCATGTGTATTCTGATTTATTTTTTATATTTGAAAAATTATTTCCATATTTAATTCTTTTAAAAAAATTCATATGTACAGTCACATGCATAGCCACAAGAAATGTTTTGAATTTCCATGGCCTCCACACATTACCATAGCTTTGATCTTCTATTGGCCTTTGTTCATGAGATGTGCACCTGAGTATGTGAAGCCAAATTAAGGCCATTATTTGATACAAATCAAAAGTGAAATTCATAAATGTTAGATATCTTTTCCAATGGATTATAGGTGTGTGGGAAGAGTTTAATTTATTTCAAAACAATCAAAAAATAAAGATCAAACTTTGAAATGTTTATCATAAGAATAGAAAATTACCAAAAATATCATTTTTAGACAAGAGGCTTCATTTGACAACCACTAACAATCTATTATAATTTTAAATAATAATTATTCAATTAAAAATATTCAATAGAATAAAAAAATTCATTTGAAATTCATTACCAATATTGTATATATATAAGCTTAAATAGTAACTATGGCAAACTTAATGAATAACAAAATAAAATTTAATTCCAGACAAAATAGTTTTATAATTAAAAGAAAAGTAATTTCATCAACAATGATCTCTCAGAAACAACTAAGTAACCTTCTGACCTCAATTCATTGTTCTAACCCTATTTTTAGAGTCTGAGCACTATTTTTATTCACTTCAAATTTTTACATACCAGCTCCATCAAAGATTTATTGACCCCGGAATCAATCATTCATAGCTAAAACTTCTTTGAAATCCAGTATAATGTGCTTTTAATATGAGAAATAATTTCTACTGGTTTATTTTTGGATGTCAATAAGGGATAATTAATCTCATTTCTTTTTTTATACTGATTTTAACCATTAGGGCATGTCAGAGTTATGCAAACATCCCATTTTTTGTTGGTGGTTTTCAAACCAAATCCGCCATTTCAAACTCACCATTAAAAACCAATAAAACCCACTTATTTCACATGAGACTTGTCAGATTTACCTGGAAGTCAGTTGGTTTTTTCAAGTAAAGTATATAAAGGCTTCCACCACCTGTACACTTCATACACCCCTGTTTTTCCACCTCCAACCTTGGAAAAATTCTACCTCCAACCTCATTTGAAAGAAATTTGATTCATTGCTCTTCATCTCTTCTTTACTTCATCACTCTCATCACTTTATTGCTTTCATCACATCCAGCTAAATCTCATTCACTTTATTGCTTTCATCACTCTAATAATGTCCCCTCAGCAATCCCCCCCTGCAAGTCCACTAAACAATGCAATTGAACAAAGAAAACATCCCCCAGGAACTCAACATCCAACAATCCTCCCCCATCAGCTTCCAAAGGCTCAATTCAGCTCAAGAGAGCTGATCACATCATCCTGTTAAACTGGCTCAAAATTCTGTCCAACTATAATGCTTACTTTGGATCCAAAAATGAAACACACATTGGCTTACCTCCATCCTCTAAGGTCAATGTTTATCTCCTGATGGCCAATGAACTCAATAATAAAACAAACTGAAGGCTGGAACTTTCATCCAAAAAGATGAGGGAGCAATTGAAGAATTATTGAGCCAAGTACAAAAAGGGCCACTCCATGTCAATCTCCACTGGCTTTGGTATCACCGACTCCAACAAATCCAAGGGAATCAACTCATTGGTTCATAAGTTGGACTCCATTTTTCCTTTTTATATTCAAATGGATGAAATATTTGGAAAGAAGGCCAACATCACTCCTCTAGCTGCTTTTGATGCCCAAAAATCTGATTCAATTGATGCCAAGGACTTGGCTGGGGATTCTAAGCCTATCAATGAGGACCTTGATGAAACCTTTGCCTTTGAGTAGCCCCCATCCGATGCCAAGGAGGATATTCAAACACAATCAGCTCCAATCACGTCTACTTCTGCATTGATTGATGAGTCAAACCCAACCTTGGACCCCTCAATTACTTATTTTGATTGCTCTCTTCCTGGGGTGGAAGAACTGGAGAACTTGGCAAATGAGGAGGATGTCATTCCCATATCATCATTTCTATTAACATCTGCTCAAGTAAGGAACCAAGTTCTTTTCTCTTATGTCTGGTTAATACTGACTTATTTAGATTTGAAAGAAACAGGCTCATCCATTCCTAAATGGCCCCCCGCTGGACAAAGACATATTCATCAAAACCCCCCTTGGGTACAATTCCATATACCCCTATCTCAAACTCAACAAGGCCCTCTATGGAATGAAGCAAGTGCCAAAAAGCTGTTGAAAGACTCTCAATAATTTGCTTCTCAAAGAGAAATTCACCACATGAAGGGGCAATCTGTGCGTCTACATCAGCACTACCAACAGAATCTACGTTTTTGTGTATGTTGACAATCTTTTAATAGTAGGTAACTCAATGGAGTTCAGAAATTGCTTAAATACCAAGTTTAAGATATCTCAAGATGGTCCCCTCAGCAAAATCCTTGGGAACCAACTTGTGAAAAACAAAAGACAGCCTTGGACTCCTACAATCCAATCACATCAAGACTGCACTGACAAAATTGGGACTCACTGACTGAAAGCCAATTTGCAGGCCATTCATTCCCAAAAAGAAGCTTCTTCCTGCCACAAAAGATGAGCACAGAGCTTTCCTCAAAATCAACATCAACTTTCAATCCTCCACAGGTTTTCTCAATTTCATTTCCAGCCAAACTAGACTGGATCTTGCCTACGCTTTCTCAAACCTCTCTTGCTACAACAACAAACCCAGAATGCCCCACTGGAGCAATCCCAAACATGCCTGGAGGTATCTAAATGCTTCCAAGGAACTAGCCCTGCATCTTCAAAGCTCATCCTTTGAGCACAATATAGAAGTCTTTAGTGACTCCGACAGTGGTAACAACCCTGAATCCCAAAGAAGTCATACCAAATACTTCGCCCATCTCTACGGCTGTTCTGTCTTGTGCCGCAGTAAGCTCCAACCTACCATCTCTGTTTCCTCCACCAAAGGTGAACTCAAGTCATTCTTTCTCACCACCCAAGAGAAAATTTGGCTGTCACAACTACTTGCCAAGATGAACCCAAATACAAAGTTCACTCATTGTGCCTTCATCAATAACAAGGCTCTGAATGACCTAGTTAATCAAGAATTGCATCATGGTGCTCTAAAACAAATTGACACACAGATAAAATGGCCAAAAGAACAACAAGAAAACCACTCCTTACTCACCTTATTCCCTCAAACAAAATTCTGGCAGACTCACTGACAAAGGCGGCTCTTTGCTCCTCTGTTGCTTGTCTCACCTCATCCATCATGTCACTTCACATCTGATTACAGCAGTGTGTTGTTATTCTTTGTTATTTCCTGGTCTCAACTACAGCCACGCTCTCTAAAATCAGCTTCCCCGTTGAGGAATCTTCCAATTTGAAGCATTATTTATCCCACCTAATCACAACTCTGCTGCCATCCTCCCTTCCAGCTCACAATTTAAACCTTCATCCTTACCCTCCTCTCAGCCTCGTTGCCACCATCCTCTTCCCTCTCAGCCTCTCTGCCTACATACTCATTCTTCTCAGCCTCTCAGCCTCCATCCTCTCTCCTCCCTATCTGATTTCTCTGCTACAACATTCCAATCTTCCACCAATCACCTTCTTCTTTTCCTACGCTTTCTCAAATTTCATCTCATCAACTGTTGACCAACTCCTCAACTCTTTCACCTATCATCAAGTATAACTTCCTCATCTCTTGCTGATTGATCCACCACTCCCGTCAAATATTGTTGAGATTTAACGACAGTGGAGTTTCACCTCACCCAGGGATTCTCTTCTCATTTCTTACACTCACACCCAAGCTACCACAATCCCCCGGGGACTCTACTGCTGTTGCTGACTTGGGGCCAGATCATAGATTGTGTGTCCATTAAGATCTTGGAAAAACAATACAATGAAGACCTCATTTCAAATACAACAAACACCTCACTCAACCTGACTCAACACCTTGCTCAACCTGACCTGAATCAACATAGACTTCCACCATTGTCTTCTATTTTCTTATTCATCTTTTCTTTTTATCTTCTTTTCTCCTATCTTTTGACTTTCCTCAATTGACTACTCACTGCCTGAAATCATGCCCAGTGAGATTCATCTCTTGTCCTTTTCATCTCTCTCTCATCTCAAAGGCTCACTATGCGTTTGATCTTAGCTTGTCCTACTCAACTCACACTTCAAACTCAAGAACCTCTCAATTAACCAATCCTTGTCTCACTCTCATCTCTGATGATGACTCTTGCAGTCCTTATTTCCTCTCTCAGCTCAGTAATCAATTCAAGTTAATTTTATTTCTTTACGTTTAAAAGCCAAAAGCACCTCAAACCCCCTTTACCACTGAAGAATCTACTGAGAGAGGATCCTAACTGGGCGTCATGGATGTCTTTAAACAAACTATGCTCAAGACTGCTCTCAAAACAATTCCTTTACTTGGGGACAATAATTATGGCATCTGGAGAGACAAAATGGATTCTTTACTTGATTTTTGAGGATGTAACACGGCCATGAACAATCATACCACTGCGCTGGATGCTTCTGTCAAAAATGAACTGAAAATTCTCATTATTTCAAAACTCGACTCTACTGCACATGAGAATATTTTCATGGCTGAAAACAGAAACTCAGCTAAACTCCTGTTGAAGGCAATCATCCACAAGTTTGCTTTGTCTCAGGCTTTGAACCAAGCCAGAGTCTTCAACAGCTTCCTTTATCTCTCATTCAACCCTGACAATATTGTTGATTTCATTACAAAGGTAAAGGTGTGTCTCAAGAAGATGGGCAAGGTTGGAATCAAATTACCGGAAAACATATTAGCCTATCTCATTCTCTTCAAGTTTCCTTCTTCTATGGACAATTTCAAAAGGCAAATCATGCACTCCAATAAGGAACTCTCAGTAAAATTTGTGCTCAATCACCTAACGCAACTGAACAGAAAATCCATGGCTCAATCCTCCATTTCAAGCTCACGGTCCAAGGGTGATGTTGCTCTATTTGGAGGAAAGGCAACATCTCATTAACCTCCAACCAAGGGATCTGACCCAAAACGATGCCTGGAAGGTTATCATCACCGTGGCCAAGATAGGAATCACTCAGACAGAGATTGTTGGCACCTCCATCCTGAGATAGCTCCATAATGGTGGAGAGAAAATCAGGCAAAATGGAAAGCAAAGAAGGGCGGATCAAAAGCAAAGATCAAATCTCACTCTGCTCACTATCTTGCTTTACTCAATCTGTGGATTGAACACAGGGATTCAAACCAGCATTTTTTTCTTGAAACCGGAGCATCAGTCCATATGATAAATGACAGTTGCTATTTCACCAAAATGGAACCATACTCCCGTGATTCTATCAAGACGGAAAAGGAAGGAGAAAGCCTACCAATAAAAGCAAAGGGCACAGCCGTACCTCACTGGAGAAACCTTACAATCAAGCTCAGCAAGGCATTCTATGTACCCAACATGACCATTGACCTGATCAGTGCAGGCGCTCTGAATGGCAAGGGTTGAGCAATTAGTTCAAGTGGGACTAAATTCTCCGTGACTCACTCAGGTAAAGAGGTGCTTACTGGACAGATCAAGAATAATCTCTATACGCTTCCTACTCCCTCTTGTAACCCTGTTTCATCTTCAAAGCCTCTCTTTTCTTACATTACATCTTTGCCAGAAGAAGCTTTACTGGATATTCATAGAAAATACGGGCATGCATTGCTCTCAAGACTTGCCTCTCTCATTTAGCATATTCCTAGCAACATCAAACAAAAATTTCAGTGTGTTGACTGCTTCAGGAGCAAGATTACAAAATTGCCCTTCAAACTCACTTCTACAAGATCCACTAAAGTCTTTGATTGAATACACCTGGATCTCATGGGACCAATTTGACCATCCTCCAAGTCTGGTCATACGTTCATCCTGTCTTTGGTCAACAATGCTAGCGGATATCTTGCAGCCTTCCCTATATCTTCAAAGGACAAGATGGCCAACATCATCATTAGCTTTCTCAAAAATGAAAATCATTGTTGGGGGTTTTACCCTTCCCAGGTCTGCTCTGACGGAGGGACCAAATTTGTCAATGAAAAGTTAACTTCCTTTCTTGAAGATAGACATATCACTCACATAGTCTCTGAACCATATCATCCGGAACACAATGGTTGTGCGGAGCAAGCCAATCAAACCATTGTCAAATCAACCCGGGCAACCCTTAAGGATGGCCGTCTTCCCCCTTCAGTGTGGCACAAGGTGGTAAAGGGGTGCTGTCTCATGCTTAATCACATCCCTCTGAAAGGCAAAACAGTAACTCCTTGATAGAAGATGCACGGTTGGGCTCTTCCATCCTCTTTTCTGAAACCCATTGGAAACCCCTGCATCTACCTAATCAACAAAAGAGAGAAAGGATTTAAATTTGACCCAAAAGGCAAAGAAGGAACACTAGTGGGCTTCAATCAGCTTCTTCTTTCATATTGAATTTTGACTAAACATGGTTATATTATCTCATCTAAGCATGTCAGATTTTTACGCATGCCTCCACCAAGAGTGAATGGATTCAACTTCAACATTGAATCCAAAACAGATGATAGCAATCAAATACCAACTCCCAATCACTTTCCTGAAGATTTTCCCAACTGTCAAGTTCCATGGACGGACTATTGGGACAAGTCCGTTGACACAATCAGCTTGGCTCATGAAGCCGAGTCAGTCAACCAATCATCTGAAGAATCAAAATCATCGGCACCTTCTTGCTAGGAAAGTTCAATGAAGTCTCAGGACATCAGTTGAGTCAACCAACAAGCTGTCACAACCACGGGATGGATCCTTTGAGACCAATCACAAGTCAAGCCTCCACAATGGTATGGCTTCTTTCACTTTTACAATCCCAAAACCTATGAGGATGCCCTTTGCTGCAACAAATGTCTAGAATGGATGGAGGCAATGGACATCAAACTGGGTTCAATTGAGGATCTCTGCATATGGGATGAATAAAATGGTCCTGAACCAAAGAATTCTCTCAAGACTATGTGTATTTACAAAATCAAACAATACTGTCATGGAGACCCGTTTAGATATAAGGCCAGGCTCTGTGTGCAAGGTTTCAATCAGATTGAGGGTTTGGACTACTCTGAGACCTTTTCTCTGACTGGCAAACCCTCAACGTTAATACTGCTTCTTCTCTACGCACTCAAAACAAAACAGAAGATTTGACAATCTGACGTCAAAAGTGCCTTTCTCCATTCACCAATCAACAAAGAAGTAATCATTCAAACTCCAAAGGGGTCCAAAAGAAAGTGCCTATTTCTCAAACTCCAAAAGTTTCTCTATGGTCTGAAGCAGGCTCCTAAGAAGTGGTATGAAACACTTACAGCTTGGTTCAGAGAAGTAGGTTTCAAAGAATCTTTGTGTGATCCATGCCTTTCCCTTTCAAACAATGGCAAATCTTGAATCTTCTTCCATGTGGACAACCTCATTCTTGTTGGCAACGGCAATGACTTCAAAAGGAAATTCTTGAATTGTTTTGCTGGCTCTACTGCAAAGGATCTGGACACCATCCTGGGCATGCCAATAGAGGTGAAGCACAATGAAATTCTTCTTAGCCAACCCAAGCACATCAAAAGGGGCCTCAAGGAACTAGGCTTAGAATATGCTAAAATCAGCAAATCACCCCTCACTCCAAACCTACAACTCACACCTGCGACTGACAACAAGTTTGAACAATTCAGAGCATTAAATTTGAACTATAAATCAGCTATTGGCTTGCTCAATCACATTGCATGCTACTCACGGCCTGAAATAAGTTTTGCTGTGTCTAGCTTGTCAAGATTTAATGTTAAACCTGGTATGCCTCACTGGAATGAAATAAAGAAGACATGGAAATACTTGAAAGGAACCTCTGACATCAAGCTTTGCTTGAGCATTAACAATGCAAATGCTTTGACCTCTGCCTACTCTGACGCTTCCTGGGCAGATGAACCTGACACCAGACAATCTCAGACGGGATACCTTTGTGCAGTCTATGGGTGTGTGGTGTTGTGGAATAGCTGCAAGCAGAAGAATATCCCATACAGTTCCACCAATGCAGAACTTAATGCATTTGTTGACGCGTTTCAAGAATCCACCTGGATCCGATCCCTCACGTGTGAAATCTTTGCAACCGGTATCTCTCCCATTGCCATTTTCACAGACAACAGTGGTTTAATCAACAAACTCAAAAGATTTGGTTCAAACTCAAAAACTTGCCATCTAGACCTGAAAACCAAAGGAATGAGGGAGGATCTGAAGTCTGGGAAAATCACAATCATGCTTGTCAGATCAGAAGAAATGCCAGCAGATGCACCCACCAAAATCTTGGATCTGGCTAGCCTAAAACGCCTTCAACTGTCTTTTTCATCTCTAGTGTCTATATGACTCCTGTTTCTTTTCTATTCTCTTTTTGGTTATGTTCCTATCATTCTTTCATTTCATTTTGTTATCTTTTCCTTTTTTTCTTGCTCTCTGGGGCTGTCTTGATTCTTCATCTCTCCTGGCATGGGGCGTGTGGATATTTCACAACAGTGGAGTTTCACCTCACCCAGGGATTCTCTTCTCATTTCTTACACTCACACCCAAGCTACCACAATCCCCTGGGAACTCTAATTCTGTTGCTGACTTGGGGCCAGATCATAGACTGTGGGTCCATTAAGATCTTGGAAAAACAATACAACAAAGACCTCATTTCAAATACAACAAACGCCTCACTCAACCTGACTCAACACCTTGCTCAACCTGACCTGAATCATCATAGACTTCCACCATTGTCTTCTATTTTCTTATTCATCTTTTCTTTTTATCTTCTTTTCTCCTATCTTTTTACTTTCCTCAATTTACTACTCATTGCCTGAAATCATGCCTGGTGAGATTCATCTCTAGTCCTTTTCATCTCTCTCTCATCTCAAAGGCTCACTATGCGTTTGATCTTAGCTTGTCCTACTCAACTCACACTTCAAACTGAAGAACCTCTCAGTTAACCAATCCTTGTCTCACTCTCATCTCTGATGATGAATCTTGCAGTCCTGATTTCCTCTCTCAGCTCATTAATCAATTCAATTTAATTTTATTTCTTTAAATATCTCACCCCAGACTCTAAAAACTTGACAAATATTTCCTTACTATTGATGAGAAGTGAGGTTCTCATTTGTCCTCATGTTCATTCCTTTTTCTCATCAATCTCTGTTCCTGTCATTGCAGATCTCTCTTTTCCTCTTTTTTTTTTTTTTTTTTTTTTTTTTTTTTCTTCTTCTTGGTTTCTCACCATTACTTCATTGTCCTTTAATGCAGATCAGAGGGATCCTGGGTAAGACTCTCCCTCCTGCCTCATTTTTCACTCAATTCTCCTCAAAGCTGTTTCTGTTTCTTGTGTTATTTTCAGGCCATTGGTTTTTGTTAGCAATTCTATCAGATCCTTTTCTTAAACTTATCCTTATCATGCATGTGCAGATTTTAATCCCAGGCCATTTCAAAACATGGTGAAAAGGTACACCAGTTACTTTATAATATCAAATTGGAAACTTGATGCATATTTGAAAATTTTACTGGTATATTTTCCATGTGATAAACCCATGGAAAATAATTTTAAATAAGCAAAAAAATGAGAATTGCTGTATTAACAGATGGTCTTAAAATTAGAAATTTACCAAAAATCTGGTTGTTAAACATCATCCTACAATTATTTCAAAACCAAAATTCCCCAAATGTGGTCCCAGATAATTTTTAATTTTAAAACACTTCCTGAGATTATGCTCCTATTTTCATATCTAGAAACTCTATTTCAACTCACTATTTGTTTTTTGTGGAAAACTATTCTACTCAACTACTTTCTTTTTTTTTCCTTGAACCTTCTGTCATACTGACACCTAAACTCAGTCTCACCTCAGTCCAATCTACTTACCTCAGGAACTTCAACCTCAGGGCTCTGGAGACTTTACCAGTATATCTGCTTCAACTACGTATCTCCTTGGGATCTTCATGCCTTTCATATCTACATATAGTCTAACCTCATGCATTACACATATAGAACCCTTAGGCTTTCACATACTTAATCTCTCAGGTTCTGCATATCCTCTAACCTTCTTCACCCTGTCTATCCCATACTTCATGATGGTTTATCCTTTGGGAATCCTTATTTACATCCTCTTGCAGATTGTATCACATACTCTCTATACTTATTAAATATTTTCATGAACTCCATGCACACTGTACATCCTCTCACTTTACATTCCCAAATTAGAAAGCCAGACCTGTAGCCTAGCCCCAATGTAGTATGCAGCCCAACCCCAATGTAGTAGCATACCTGATCAGCCCTCTCTGTTACCTTGACTTCTCCCTTGTCATCAGATATGTAGCCTGAGCCCCAAGAATCTGTACCTCTGTTGTAGTCCAGCCCCCTGTCTATTTAAGCAGCCCTTCTCTTCCTCTTCCTGATTTTCCCCCAAGAAATCATTTTACTACTTCTTACTAGTAATACATCCCAGAAAGTGTCATTCAGCACCTTAACTCCAATTCAATCCTACTCTTCTCCTTGTAGTATCTTCCAGTATCCTTGCCCCCCAAGCCTAATGAGAGTGGAGTCCCCTCTGTTCCAAGCCCTGCTTGCATTTAGCATCCCTTGTGACATTAAACTGATTTCTTCTCCAATAACCCCTTCTTTACCAACCACATTCCTTATCCTTTTTAAGCAGCATCAAATCTTGCTATTGAGTTGTGGCAATTTTTTTTGCTTTATTTCCTGTCCCAACCTTGAACTTGGCTATTGAGTTGTGGCCATTTTCATTGTACCCCTTACCTTGCTATCAAACCTCCATAAAAGCCCAAATTTACAATCAAAGCTCCTCTTTGATGCTTTGACACTTTGACACTTTGAAACTTTGAAACTTTGAAACTTTGACATTTTGACATTTTGACATTTTGACACTTTAAAGCTTTGAAGCTTTGACACTTTGACACTTTGAAAAGGTACTTCAACAGTTAATTTGACCAATATTTGAGGTAGTCAGGGTAAAACCTTTTTAACCATTTTATTCTTGTTCTAAGGTGAAGAACTATTTTTGGGTAATTATTTATCCTTAAGAATGCCCCCATGAAGTATCATCTTTCCTCACATCTCTATCCCAGCTGTCACCTGTAGCTCCAGAGGGAGAGGTGCCAATGAACCTACTGACCCTTCTACTCCCAGAGCTTGTGGTAGAACCTTTTCTAACCTGCCAGTGCCAGTGGCTACCACTTCCACTCCTAAGGATACTGGCTTATTGGAGAATATACCCCAGGTATCTCTCTCTAATATTCCTTCTTCTGACAATGCTAGCCTCCACAGGGTTGTAGGTCAGTTTCCAATTCCAGGCTACCATTGCTTGGACTCCCCTGCCTACAATGCCAGAATGGTCCCAATCCCAGGAGATGAAGATGAAGAAGATGAGGATGAGGACTCAGGATTTGATTCCAGAATCTTGAGTGGCTTGGATTCGCCCTCCCCAGGGGGTAATCCTAGCGCAACTTCTAATGCAAAAGCAATCACTTCAACTTCCCCAGCCACTAACCTTCCTTCCACCTCTCAGGGCCCTTCAACTGACCCTGCTCTGCTGGCCATTCTTCAGAAAATGACCACTGCAATGACCCATCTGTCTAGACCTGCTGACCATGAACCTTCTACTAACTTTAAATCCCCATCTATCAATTCTCCAGAAAAATTTTATGGGATAAACCCAACCAAGCTCAGATCCTTCCTCCAAGCTTGTGAACTCTTCTTGGCTAATGATGAAAGTTTTTTTTCTAATAACAGAAACAAAGTATTCTTTAAAGTCTCTTACCTTACAGGAAATTCCAGTCAATTGATCCAACCTTATTTTGCTCAAATTGGTAATCATGAGCCAAATTTCATACTTAACTCTTTGTTTGTGTTTACTCAACAGCTCCATACCCTTTTTGGGGATTTTCTGGAAATTAAATGTGCTAAGAAGGAGCTAACCCTCCTTAAGATGAAAGATACTGGCTATGCCACTAACTATATCACCAAATTCAGGACACTTATGACTAAGGTCTCTGGATGGGGTGATAAAGCCTTTTTCTTCCATTTTATACAGGGACTCCCAGCCAGACTACTGGATCAACTAGCTGGTTATGATGTACCTCAAGACCTGGACCCAGTTCTTCCAATCCCCAAAAATCTCAACAGCCCAGCCAACAAGGTAGGTTCAACGGGAAAGCAAAGGAAACCCCTGCTAATTCTGCTCCAACCTATTTTCCCAATCTTAATGTGCGTGAGGATTCCAGATTGCTACTATTTCAGAGCAAGCTGCAAAAGTAACATAATAACATACATAAAACAAAATAAATAAAAATCTTATGAAAGGAGAAATAATATTAGAAATATTATTTTGTATTCTGAATATACATAAAAATTAAGGTAGGGTCACTCACTGACACCTACCTTGAATTCCTACTGCTTATATTTTTAAATAATTTATGAAAATTTGGAAAGAGACATGGCCTTGGGATTTTGGCCATTTTAATATTTCACATGAAACCCCACATATAGGTTTCACAGTGAATTTTGCAACAGAATTCAAGAATTCTATTATTTGGAGGAGTTACAGGCGGAAATTTGATTTGTCACAATTCCCGCACGCAGCCGCGGCAACCAATACACCTGCGCGCGGCTGAGCAGCAGCACTGCGGCCCTGTCAGCGTACTCTGAAAAGCTGTGTACGCAGCCCTGGGTATCTGACAAGTATGCAGCCGTGGGACTATGGGCTGAAAGAGTGGCAGGCGGCTTGAGAAGCCCAGGTACCACGTAAAGGTGCTACAACCTAGACGGGGACATTCTAAATATGCAATAAATGTCCCCTTGGATAGTAGATGATCTAAAAATACATAAAAGTATATAAAAATACTTAAATAATCTTTCTACATATTTTTTATAAAATATAATTAAAGATACCAAATATGTCAAAAATAAGATAACTACTATTTGTAAAATATCTTAAAATACTTTAAATATACAATTGTGAGAAATTCAAGACATCACTATTTTTTTGAAATACTAAGGAAACTGAAGATGTAAAAAATATTATATGAATTCCCATAGCTTATATTTTTAATTAATTATTTTAAGTAAATCAGCTGATTTTCAAAAATAAGGAGAAAAATCAATATCATGATTTTACTCCAATCAGCTAATACATAATGAGAACCCACTTGAAATCAAATTGCCCATAGGAATTTCTACTAAAAGACTTATTAACATCCTAAGAATATTTAACAAAGATAATTAATTAAATAATATATAATATGGCTAGATTAGTGTTATTCACATGTTTAAACATCAATCAAAAAGTAGAATAATTCCCATACCCTGTGGAATTAGATGTTACCCGTGCTCCTGCACTAAGGAAACGTGACAGGCTACCACTGATTGCCCTGCTAGCCTGAGCACCCATCTCTTTGAGCCCCTGTATCCCTCAGAAGGACAGAATTGGGACTCAAAAAGCTATAAATATAGAGCTCTTTTGAGGATATTGATACAGAGAGACCCAGTTATATTTACATCCAGACACCGTTCCAAGGTAATCAAATACTTATAAGAGATTATTAAGTGATTTATGGCTTTAGTTTGATTAATAATATCTGTCCCCAACCCTTTTTATCAATTTAAACTGCTGAACAACCTTTTTAACCCCAGTAATAGGTTTAACCCATCAGTGCACATCCCAAACAGGTACCTAAAGGATTTAATATTATACCAGTGAGTCTTATTATCCTTTTTCTGTTGTGGCAGCTTGGATAAAATTCCCTGTCACACCACCATATATTTTATATATATATTATCTTTGGGCAATATCTCCTTTAAGAATATAAATTGAAGGTTCCAAAGTAACCAGGTGTACATGTTTTGAAAGTGAATTCCCTGAAGAAAGGTGTTAAATATCCCCAATATTATTGTGGCCCCTCTATCAAAATTATTTAATAATCAATTTATTAATATTGATTTATAATATTAAACCATAACCAAACCAATCAACCTTGCAATAGATTTATCCAAATACCTCACGGATTATTGCTTCATTTATTGAATAATATATTTATTATTTATTCTATCACCTCTGGTAGCTAAAGGATAGCAAGGGTCTTGGCATCAAGGAGGCTGACAGAGGATGGAAACCTCAAGGCTGAAGAAAAGGCTAGAAGGGAGAGAGAGTATTTGTATAACTACTGTGAAGGTGCTCACAAGTTTAGTCTCTGCAGGAAACATCCGGACTTTAAACCTGGCCAACAAAAACCCACTCCTGGTTAACCCAAACAGGGAAAAGACTAGGTGATGGAAATGTGGTACTCCATGACCATCACACCTCCAATATGCAAGTACAAAATTTGGAAGGGAAAGACTCTAACCTCCCTACTAAAGACTTATCTTTCATTTTTTTTATTCAATAATCAGGCCTATAGCGTACTTGTTGACTCTGGAGAAACTCAATCTGTTATTTCCAAATCTATTGTTTCAAATTTTTCTCTTTCTCCCAAACCTCTGACCACTCCCATTTTATTATTTACCTTCAACCCTTCTGACTCACCTTCCCAGGAAATCACTCATAAGGTTCCCTTTAAACTCTCCCTAACGTCCTTTCCCAACATAGAATGGGAATTCTTGGTTGTTGATACACCTCCAAAAGTGGATATTATTTGAGGTATTGACTTCCTCCATTCCTGGGACCCAGAGGTAAATTGGAAATTGGGATTTATCACCCCAAGGCGCCAACCAACTTTGGATCATTCCCCTTCTGTTGAACTCTTTTTGGCCACTACTCACCTTCTGCCAGTGAATCTGCAGATCACTGCTCCTGCTCCCCTTTCAGAATCTATGCACTCACAACACTTTCCTTTGATTTCAACAGCCATTTTTTTGAACAGGATATTCTTTGGACATTCTCTGAAATTCTTGGAGGATATAGAGGATGATCTATCCATTCAAATCTTGCATATGATTATTTCCACTTCTGATGCTTCCCAAAAGCAGACTACTGCTGAAGGTCTGGATGAAGATGAGGAAACTGATGAAATTGAAACTGTGATGGAGAGAGTCCCAGAAGCTTACCATGCCTTTTTAGATTTTTTTTTTCCAAGTTTAAAGCTGATAAACTCCCTCCTCACCTTGCTTACAATCACTATATCCAGCTGGAAGGCCCTTTGCCTTCAGTTGGACCCATATACTCCCTCAGTCATCATGAGAAGGAGGCCCTACAAGTCTATATAGTGGAAAATATAGAGAAAGGTTTCATTTTCCCCAGCACTTCAAGCACTGGAGCACCTGTACTCTTTGTGAAAAAGAAGGATGGTGGTTTGTGGTTGTGTGTTGACTATTGCAAACTTAATGCTGTTACCCAAAAGAATTGGTATCCTACTCCTCCCATGACTCACTTATTAAAAGTCTTTTCTGGTTCTACCATTTTCTCAAAAATTGACCTCAGGTGTGCTTACAGCCTCCTTTGAATTAAAGAAGGGGATGAACATCTTACAGCATTCAGAACTCAGTTTGGAAGTTTTGAATTTTTGGTATTGCCATTTGGGCTAACAAATGCTCCTGACTCTTTCCAATGTCTTGTTAATGACATTTTTTTTCAGACCTTCTAACAATCTGTGTGGTGGTATACCTTGATGAAATCCCTATTTTTTCCAAAACCTCAACAGAACATACATCTCATGTGTGTGAAGTCTTAAGCAGACTTTGGAAAAATGGCTTATATGCAAAAGCTTCTAAGTGTAAATTTCATGCCTCCTCAGTGGATTAATTAGGCTATTTTATCTCCAGGGATGGTATTGAAATGGAAAACTCCAAGGTCCAAAATATCTTGGACTGGCCACCACCAACAAACAAAAATGCCTTGCAACAGTTTTTGGGTTTTTCTTATTTTTATTGCAGGCTTATCATTAACTATTCCAGAAAGTTTTACCTCCTCACTGCTCTAACTGGTTCAGAACCCACCTTTCATTTGCCCCCAGGGGCTCTGCAGCAGTTTGAGGACCTCAAATCATCCTTTACCATGGCCCCTATCCTTGGAAATTTTGATCTTTTTTTAAAAACCTTTTTGGAGACTGATGCTAGTGACTATGCCCTAGGGGCTTTCCTCACCCAATTCTCCCCTGATGGATCCAAGCACCCAATTTCTTTTGACAGAAGAAAAATGGGTAGTGCTGAACTGAATTATGAAATCCATGATAAGGAACTCCTGGACATTGTATGGGCCATCAAGATCTGGAGGGCTTACTTCCTCAGTCTTTCCTCTCCTTTTGAAGTTCTCACTGATCACTTGTACCTTAAATATTCTATGACCTCTAAATTCTTGACTCATTGTCAAGCCCGTTGGGCTGAATTCCTATCAGAATTTGACTTTACTACAGTCTATATACCTGGGAAGAACTCCATAGTGCCTGATGTATTGTCACATTGAGACAGTGTTTATCCCAAAGGGGGGATTCCCTATGCAGAAAGAAATCCAGCAAATTTGAAACAAATCTTGAAGCAGACTGACTTTGAACCTTCTAGAATTTTCTTTATTTCTAAAAAACAGGTTGATGCACACTTGGAAAACTTGATTCAATCCCAGAGATCCAACAAATCAACCCAACAGATTATTCAGAAATTAAACAAGAAGGAGAAAGTAAAGAGCTACCTCATAGACCAAGACACTGAACTCCTTATTTTCCAAAATAGAATAGCAATCCCCAAGGAGGATGAAAAACTTCAACTTGAAATAATTTGACAACAAAACAGCTCCCCTCTCTCTGGTCACCCTGGACAATAAAAAACAATTGATCTAGTAAAAAGAAATTTCCACTTGGAAAACATGAATTCCTTCATCAAAGATTATGTTTCTTCTTTTTACCTTTGCAGCAGAAACAAATCCATTCACCAAAAGAATTTTTGACTCCTTCAACCCCTACCAATTCCAGATTCTCCCTGGACCTCACTCTCTATGTACTTCATCTTGCAGCTGCCACTATCCAATGGATTTGACTCAATCCTTGTGGTAGTTGATTGTTTTTCAAAAATGTCTCTCTTTATTAAAACCAGAACTTATATCTCCTCTGTGGAGTTAGCTAACCTACTAACCTCCCATGTGTTAACTAAACATGAACTCTCAACTGACATTGTCAGCAACAGAGGTTCCTTATTTGTTTCTTCCTTTTGGAAAATTGTATGAGAAAAATTACAGATAAAAAGGAATCTTTCCAAAGCTTATCACCCTGGGACAGATGGAAAAACAGAAACATTAAATCAGATCCTAGAACAATTTCTTAGGACATATGTCAGTTATCACTAAGACAACTGGGATACCTGGATCCCTCTTGCTGAATTTTCCTACAAAAATTCCACCCATACTTCTACCAAGCAATCTCCATTCTTCACCATTTATGGTTGACATCCCAACTTTGAAAGCCTCCATGTAGTAGACAACCAACCTGCCAGCCATTACATAACCCAGATTCACCAGAATCAGAAACAACTAGGAGTTGAACTGGAAAAATCAATTAAAAGTTATAAGAGATATTCTGACCTAAAAATAAGTAATTTTCCTGCCTCATTTGCTGTTGGAAACAAAGTTTGGCTCTCTTCTAAAAATATCAAAACTAATTTCCCAACTAATAAGCTTTCAGAGCAATGGTTAGGTCCTTTTTTGATTACAGAACATATTGTAAAAAATTCATTCAAGCTTAAACTTCCTCAACAATGGTCCACTATTCACCCTGTGTTCCACTCCTCCTTACTCAAGCCATATCAGGACAACTCACTATCCTCCAGGCACCAACCACCAACTGAACCAGTCAAAATAAATGAGGAAGAAGAATGGAAAGTGTCACAGATATTGGACTCAAAGCTTAAGAGGGGAAATTTATTTTACTTAGTTGAATGGAAAGGCTTCCAGAATGACAAGGAACACACCACTTGGGAACCTCACTCTAATCTTACAAACTGCCCTACTTTACTTCAGGATTTCCATACACTCTATCCTTTAAAACCAAAAATTTCCTCAAATTAAACAAAAGAAAATAAATTTCTTCTTTCAAAAAAAATATATATACTATCAAAAAATATATAATAGTTAAATAGTAAATCCAACAAAAAATATAAAATAAAATAAAGCAAAAAAATAATAATAATAAACTCTTATAAAATATATATATATATATATAATAGTTTCTCATAAAAAAATTTTCAGATAGCTTCACACATAAAATCTTCTAACTCTTTCACTCTATAAATCCATGTATTTACTGATTTCAATTTTTTAACTTGATAAGAATTAGGACCTCTTATAGTAGTCCCCACTTCAAAAGTACAACTAGCCAAAGCCAAGATATCAGCTAGTCTTTTTTTTATCTCAGAAATCTTCTTCTTTCTAGCCTCCAAGAATCCATACTTTTATTTTCTTATTTCACTACCCCAACCTTTCTTCAAACCTTCCTGTAAAATTTAATTTAAATTCCTAGAATTCCTGCTGTAAACTTCTAAAGATTGATTGACTTGATCTTCATTTTAAGCTGAATCTTCTCTAAATCTCTTTCCTTCCATCATCTCCAAAAATATTTCTCCATTTCCTATTTCCTCAAACCAAACTTCTGCTTCATTTCTCTTCTCAATTCCCTTCTTTCTGTTTCTTCTATCTTCTACAACCTTCATCTTCACTTCTAATTCCTTCATCTTACCCATCAAATCTTCTAACTCAAAAGAGTCATCTGATCTTCCCCCTTCTTCAACAATGACTTCTCTTTCTTTCCCTTTACCTATATCTCTTATTTGTTCTCTTTCATCTCCCAATTCATTCACTTCCATCTCTAAACTTCCCTTGGCGTCTTCATCTTCTTCATTGCTTTGACACTCATCTTTGACGCTTTGAAACAGAGTTTTGAAGATTTGAAAATTTACTTTGACGCTTCAACAAGCTGCTTTGAAGGTTTGAAAACCTCCTTCAACAGTTCAACGCAAAGGTTCAATTCTTTGGCATCCTCCTTTGATGGTTTGACGCAAAGGTTTTACACTTTGATGTCCTCCTTCAATGGTTCAATGCTTCAACCTTCAACACTTTGACAGCCTCCTTTGACGGGTTTGATGGATTTGACCACATCTCAATTTCTTAGTCTCTTCAACAGGACCTCAACCACTTCATTGTCCAATTCTACGTGAGGGGTACCCCATCTTATAAACACCTCCGGGCACTCTTTCTCTCAACACCTTGACGTACCATCTATTGCCAAATGTCTGGTTTGACACAACATCTCCCTCTTCTCCTGCGTCTTCTTCAACCTTCCCTGTATCAATAAAACTATTGGAACCCATATCAGAACTAAAAAATCTCCCACATAACAATCTGGCAATACTTACCTGAAGATTCATCCAATCCAGACAAATAGACCAAAGTCATGGCATCATCATCTGGAGCCTCCTTCACCTCAAAAGGTTGGCTCTTCTCCAGGTCCCATAAGGTTGGCCCCATGGCCTTCCTGCCTTGCTTATCCATATCAAATACTCTTCCATATTGTCTACAACTTTCACACTTGGCAGAGTTATGCTTGATACTGGTGGTACAGATTCTTCCAAGCTTGATGCATCTGCCACAGCTTGGGTAATATTGTTGGACTGGATAGTAGTTGTTGGTCTTCTCCATTTTGTAGCTTGGTTTAGGTGATCTGGTGAAAGGGAATAAGGATGTTAATGGGGTGGATGGTGGTCATGGTTGTGGGTAGGGGGAAGCAAAGCTCAAGTTAGACATGGCTGAAGGAATACCTGGATGGCCTCTTCAACCTCTCCTTTTATGGTAATCAGGAGATGCCCTCCTTCTCACCATGGGGTACTGTCATACTGACACCTAAACTCAGTCTAACCTCAGTCTAATCTACTTACCTCAGGAACTTCAACCTCAGGCCTCTGGAGACTTTACCAGTATATCTCCTTCAACTACATATCTCCACAGAATCTTCATGCCTTACATATCTACATATAGTCTAACCTCATGCATTATACATATAGACTCCTTAGGCTTGTACATACTTAATCTCTCAGGTTCTGCATATCCTCTAACCTTCTTCACCCTGTCTATCCCATACTTCATGATGGTTTATCAGGGTGTTCATGGGTTGGGCCAACCCGCTGGGTATCCATACCCGGTGGGTATTTAGCCGGGTTTGGTCCAGGTGCCCTCTCAAAACCCTATGTTTACCCAACCCACCTCATTCTGCT
The DNA here is from genome assembly GCA_025617555.3 of Puccinia polysora. Classification (NCBI taxonomy): domain Eukaryota; kingdom Fungi; phylum Basidiomycota; class Pucciniomycetes; order Pucciniales; family Pucciniaceae; genus Puccinia; species Puccinia polysora. The sequence continues at coordinate 23,926,038 of CM062612.1, read as the reverse complement.
GCGGGTCTGGGTTCAGGTTTGGGCAGGCCCATTGAATGATGGGCCAACCCATGGGTACCCAAAAAAATAAAACACTTTTTTTTTCTGTCTTTATTCTTCTCCATGTGCGTATTTTGTCTTTTCACACGTGTTTCATGCTCTCCAACTATCACCTTATACCTCATTTCTAGTAATATGTAGTGATGCCAACATTTAATGCCCTTAATTTTTCAAAGAAAAAAAAACCCAGTGGGGCCCCATGACCCGCTGGCGGCCCGTGAATACCCACCAAGACCCGTAGGTACCCATCACGGGTTTGGGTATGGATTCAGGGGCAATCAACCCGACCCGCTAAGACCCGCTTACTGGTGGGTTGGGTATGGGTAGCAGTTTTTTTGGCCGACCCGGCCCATGAACACCCTGAATGGTTTATCCTTTGGGAATCCTTATTTACATCCTCTTGCAGATTGTATCACATACTCTCTATACTTAGTTAATAGTGTCATGACCTTCATGCACACTGTAAATCCTCTCACTGTACATTCCCAACTTAGACAGCCAGACCTTTAGCCTAGCCCCAATGTAGTAAGCAGCCCAACCCCAATGCAGTAGCATACCTGATCAGCCCTCTCTGTTACCTTGACTGCTCCCTTGTCATCACATATGTAGCCTGAGCCCCAAGCATCTGTACCTCTGTTTTAGTCCAGCCTCCTGTCTATTTAAGCAGCCCTTCTCTTCCTCTTCCTGACTGTCCCCCAAGGAATCAGTTTACTACTTCTTACTAGGAATCAATCCCAGCAAGTGTCATTCAGCACCTTAACTCCAATTCAATCCTACTCTGCTCCTTGTAGCATCTTTCAGTATCCTTGCCCCCCAAGCCTACTGAGAGTGGAGTCCCCTCTGTGCCAAGCCCTGCTTGCATTCAGCAGCCCTTTTGACACCTTCTATGGGTTCCTTTTTGTCTCTAGGCCCCCTTTGGAGGCTCTTTAGTTATCTATATAAACCTTATGCTTCTTCATCCAGTAATTGTAATCAATTGTATTTTTTCCTACAAAATTGGCACCTTCCCTGTGCCTGAGTCAATCTATGAAACATGATTCTCATAGATTTCCTTTCTCATTATTGCAGAAGACTCTCAATCCAATCTTCCTCTCCACTTTTTAAAAATACTTGAGAATCATCTGAATTCTTCAATCTCACTCAAAAAAATTCCATATGGTTCAATATGATATTTTCCTCTGTAGGCCTTTCACTACTCTGCTTCTGTCTTGAAGCCCAATCTTACTGCTTCTAAACCTGAATACTGTTACTTCAACCCACTCTGACTGCTTCTGAAATTATTTTTCAAAGCCTTTTATTCCAAAAGTAAATCTTATGTCAATGACCCAAAATGATGAAAGATCATCAATTAGAACCCATGGTTCATAAAATTCTCATTTAATTAGCTCAGTTTGATATTTATTGCACTTTTCATAATAGCTGAAATGTGCCATAAATCACAATTCAATCATATGATCCCAGCATGACCAGGACTTTCCCTTTCAGCATCACCAAGAATGATTACTATGGAACCCCTGGTTGCCTTTCTGCCCTCAGTGCAGAGAGATAAACCACTCTTTTGCCTCTTCATAATCACAGATGGAACAGAAGAGGGTAAATATCAACTCCATCTAAGCTGTATTAACCCCAGGCTCATTCATTCATAGCAGCAGAAACCATGCCCAACTGGATCAAGAAAAGAAATAAGTCAGTGATATTAGGTAATTTCTGGATCTCAAGAAGGAATTCATTAGTCTCATATTTCTTGTTAAATCACTCTACACTGTGGTAAGGAACCCTCACCATCACAACATCCTTTACTACTGATACTTTTGGGCTGCACTACAAATAGCTTGGATTTTTTTCTTGCCAAAGAAAGCAATCATCTCAGTCTCTATTTGAATCAATATTTGGATTCCATCATATCCACAAAGGGCACCCTGTTTTGGGATCCAATATAACCTAACCTTTATGCCTTTGGATAAAGCCTGAGGATAAGAGGATTAGACTAGGAGAGTGATCTGGCCCCTCTTAAATCAATTTTATATGTGCTTTTGAATGTATTAAAATACAATACAATCCATTTTATCCTTGCAATTGTGATATTACCATATTTTTAGGGATTTATCTTTGCCTTTGAACGACAGATATTCTTCTTCTTCTTCTATCACCTCTTGTAACTCAAAGAGTGCAAGGTCCTTGGCATCTAGGAGGCTGAAAGAAAAACGCTTAGTAAACTGCTCAGTGAGGCGGATATGATTTGATTCTCTTCTTTGAGTTTGAATCTGGGATGGTTCAGGTTGTTTACGTCTATCCCATTTACTAAACCTCAAAATTATGAGAGACGTTCAGATAAAAAAAAACGCAACACGACTCAATTTCCTCTACCGAGCTTTGATTTCATGCTATCTTTACCTCCTCATTTCGTATTTCTTGTGGCTGTTGGATCATTCTTTTAAAATCCAAAAACGGCTTTCAGATTCCATATCTATTCATGATAAACGTTCATGAGCCAAGCCACGTGGGCAACATACATCCATGCGACGTTTTCGAAACTCCACCCGGGTTGCATGTTCCTCCTTTTTGGCTGCTTTTAGGTATTCAGCTAGATGTCTAGTCTTGATCATGTCTCTCGTCTCTCTGTAAGTATTTCTTTTGGTTGGAAAAGAGAAACGCAGTCGTATGCATCAACCGGAATCCGATCTGTGCAACAAGCTCATCCGGTCGTTGTCCTCGTGGGCCATTCAGGTTGGTTGGTCACTGTATGATCAAAAGTCGAGTTATTCTAAAGCTCATCAATGACCACTATCTGTGTGTACAAATAGAAGAGGAGAATAACTATATTACACCGTCTGCCCAGCGCCACAGATATGCCGGTCTTGTCTTAGAAGTCTTGGAGGATTAGTGGCCCCGTCCAGCACTTTCGATTAGCGCACGACAGATCGAGAACAAGTTGGCACGAGCGACGACCGTCCTTAGAAGGATGATGCTAAAAAAGTTCCGGGACAATGGCTCAATCCAAAACGGAGTTGAAAACCAATGGCTCTACACATCCACGCTGGCCAAGTCGGTAGATGCCCGATTTCATGAATGTCAAACGGCGAGGCTTATGACTAGGCGTTTCATGAAATCATATAGGCCACATGAGAGGAAACTACGCAAGACCGAGACGCGGGTATCAATGGCAAGAGGAATTTGAGAACTGGCAATTATGTACGTATTCGAAGGGCTTCGATTAACAGGCGCACCGACGCGAAAGGTAAAGAAGAACTGTGCAAGATCACATAGAGTATATAGGTATGTATATATAGTTCTATATATATGAATTTTCACACACAATCAGACAGCCGACCGAAACGAAAAGGTAAGAAAAGCCCTGAAGTAGTCGAGACAAAGACGAGAGAGGGTTATAGATAAAGCTTTTGCGTCCTCCTTAGTACCGACTTTCCGACCCAAATTCCAATGTGATGATGAGCACCGTAGGCCTTGGAAGGCCTAAGATGAAGACAATTGGGCATGTCAGGGGCGCCATGACGAATTATCGATGCGGGAAACACAAGAATCGAGGACCAGGTTGCTTAAGCTTCTTCTTCTTCTTCTTCTTCTTCTTCGCCGCTGTCTTCTTCTTCCTCTTCCATATCCATTGTCTCATCTCCTAGGACAACATCTTCGTCGTCATCACTAAACCAATCATCGAAAGAGGGACAAAACAAGAACAACAACAAAATCGATCGGTTCAAAGAAGTCGTTACCACCATAGAAGGGAAAGGTGAAAAACGACGTACTCGTCCTCTTCACCCTCCAAATCGTTGACCTTGGTGAAATCGATTTTCTTTCCACGCGTTCGAGATCCCGAGATGATGTTGCTCGGATCAATTTCGGCCAAATCATCTTAGCGGGTCAAATGTCGATCAAGACGCGAGACGATGACGCGTAGTCGGCGGGAAAAAAAACGAAGGATATGGTTCAAGATCAGTTCTCAATAGGCGACGGCCAGGACCAAACGATTACCGAGGACTGAATATTACCCACCATCGTCGTCGTTCTCCTCGATGTCCATTGAGTCGCCAGCAGTGGGATCCTCAGCAGCTTTAGATCTAATTATCAAAAATACAAGAAGAATCAGTCACACAATTTTAGGCACGGAGGTAGAGATGTAGTTAGAATTGGCGGAGGAGTGATAGGGCAAGTATGACTAGAGTGATGCAAAACATTCTCACTTCTTATTGTCGTGGGCGGGTTCCGCTGGGGCTTCACCAGCACGCTTCAAAGGATTCGTAGCTTGTGATTCGGACATGATGAATGAGAAGGGAGAACTGCGAGTGACGTAAGAGCGATGAGACAAGTAGTCTAATGAAATCAAAATCTAGAACGAGTGAGTGAAACTCGATCGGGAACCGGTACAAAAATTTGTAGGAAGATTAGATAAGAGAGAAATCGGTCCCAAGATCTAAGAAGAAAGTTTGTGTATTTTTTTTTTTCGCGCGTCTCTGGTCTCGATCTAGGGATGGAAGGACACGCTAGAACAAGCTCGGAACAACAACTGCGAAGGGGGATGTGGTGATAGAGGTGGTTGGTTGTCTGTCTGCCTGGCTGACCGAAGGGATGGCAGACGGGCGAGATTTTCAATCGACCGCGGGAGGCGCGAATCGGGGGCAGGACAAAGGCACACACGAGCCTCGGACGTCCTGGTGCATGTATGTGCGGCACCGCGACCACGGAAGGGCCACCGAGTCAAGCGCCGCGGGGAGAAAGGGAATCCCTGATAAATAAATACGTCCAAATGTTTATTCCCGTTCAGATCGAGTGGACAAAACTGGTTTTTGACCCGCTGTCTGTTGGTAACTCTATTCCATCCATATGTATGACACTTCCTGGTCTCACGCGCGACAGTCGCGTCAGCTTCTTGGTCCATCATCCGAATCGGCCAGAGCGCGACGCGCCCGTGTGAAAACATCACGTGGGGCCGCAATCCTATTCATGACAAAAGGGTGGATAGACGTGGGCTATGCAAAAATGGATGAGGAAGGAAGAGCATGAACTGACTTGGACACCAAATGGGAGGTAAAATTTTGTTACCCTTGAATCTGCTGTCAAGTCTATAGCACAAATTAATATAGCTCGTGCATCATTTCTTTCAATACAAAGATTCAATGCCCTCCTGGAGCCAGTCCGTGGTGGGCATATTGCTCACCTTATGGAAATTTTGGAGTCCATACAATAGCAGATATAAACAATATAATTGAGCGGTTGCTTTGAATTAATAAAATAAATCTCATACAAAAGATGATGAAATCTTTTGGATTGAAGTTTTTGGAGCTAGAAGACACTAGGGGGCTGTATTTCAAAAGTCAAAGCTGGGCAAAATTTGAGATGAGAGAAGTAAAGAAAGAAGATGAAGATTGTGTGAAAGCACCAATGTCAAAAGCTTGAGAAAGAGATTTAAGAGAGACCAAGAGAGTACATCAAAAGAAAGCAACTGAGAGGGGATTTATCAGTGACAAGAAGTTCACAGTCAAGGGTTTTGTCATACCTAGGGCTGGACCCTGATTACTTGACTTTGGGTAATACCCAATTTCCAACCCAATTGGGTCAGGAATTGGGCTTGCCCAAGGGCATTGGGTATGGGTTGGGAATTAGGCCAGCACAATTGTGACCTTGGGTATTGGGTATTTTGCAAAATAGCACCAGAGGGTTTGGGGCCAAGTTTTCTTTGCCCAAAACCTATTATCTCAGTTTCTGCACATTTTTTTCAGGGGGTTTTTTCTTCTTGGTTTTTGCCACTTGATTGGGCCACATCCAAAAAAAAAAATCCCTCCAATTGGATCAAAATTTTGCAGCCCCCCAATTTCACCTCCAATTGGAATCAAATCCCACTTGCATTTTTTCCTCCCAATTGTGATTCAATCTCCCTCAAAGCTCAATCCATCCTTCAATCATCAATCAGTAAGTTGTTTATTAGAGAATTGGAATTTAAATTCCTCCAATCCAATCCAAATGATGTTTTGATGTTCTTTTGTTCATTTTTTTTTGGGGGGGGGAGTAGATGGGTGGTCAATGGATGAGATTCAAAAAGGATGGGTGAGATGGCTCAATGGCTCATGAGGGGGTAAGGGATAGAAGGAAGGGAGAAATATGAAAAGGGGACCTGGGGATTATACAGGCATACCATTGAAAAAAAGGCCAAAGGCCAGTTGGGCCTTGGGCCTTGGGTATATACCCAATACCCGCAGGTATTGGGTTGGGCCATCAAAAAGTGATACCCAACCAGTGGGTATACCTGCGGGTAGGGGGTTTGGTATGCCTTGGGGTTCAGCCATAGTCATACCCCAACCCCATGTATTGAGAGGGGAAAGGATTAAGTGGATGTGGTTTGAGATGTGACCAATGCTACAAGAAATCTCAAATTCAGTAAGACTATCCTTCAAATTTCAAAGTTGATTTTCAAAGCCAAGTTCAAGGTTCAAGGGTGAATTGTGCAATACATAAACTGATGAAAAGCTTGATCTAAAGAATTTGTCTCAGAAAAATTCAAGAATGTATGAAATTGAATAACTAGGGAAAAGTCCACAGGTGAGGTATTTTTCCTTCAAGGAAATCTACATGGGGACAATGATGACTAGATACAACCTGGTAAATGTCCTCTCTAGCTAGGGATGGCAAGGCTGCAATGAATGTATGGAAATGCAAGACTAAAGGAGGTGAAATCATTGATGTGCAAGCGGAATATGGAAAAGCATGCAATGATGAAATGCAACTTCAATTTAAAAATGAAATCTTAATTCAACAGAGTGATTAGTTTAATTTAAGCTTGAATTTCAGCTTGCACTTAAAACAGAGCAACCTGCAATGTAGACATAAATAAAATAAAATAAAAGAATAATTAATAAAACAAGTATTCATAGTAAATAAATAAATATTGTTTTAGAAATGGATTCCCCACCCAAATTCAGGTAGGGTCACTCAATGACCCCATCCTTGAATTCCTACTCCTTCATATTTTGAAATAATTAAATAAAAAGTGACCAAAAAGCCATGGAACCACTATGGCACTTTTTGGCCAATTTAGTATTTCACACATTTTTTCTTGTATGGGTTTTACACCTAAATTGCAGTCAAAACTGAAGGGTTGTGCATATTTTAGGAGTTACATGGGGAAATGTGTTTTTTCAAAATTCCCTGTGCGCAGCCACACATCCCTACACGCAGTCCCCCCCCATCAGCTTTGCCTTGTATGCATCAAATAAGAATACTCTTGCACGCAAAATTCCTGCACTCAGATAATCCTGACATGCATGCAGCAGATACTGCCCCGCCTGCAGTTGAACTGACTGATCCATGCATCAAGATCTGTCAAAGCCAAATTGACAAACAGTGTGGAAACTTAAGAAGAGTTAGCTTCCCAAGTTGTCCTGAGTTCCGGAAATTATTGGTCTAGCGTCTGTAAGATGATTGGGCGCGATGAGTTTTCAAGAAGAGAGAGTGATGATATGATGAAATTCCTTCCTTCCCCCATCCGTAAGATGATGATCCTCCCCAACCCGGAGTTGAGGGTGAGGTCTTAAGTCCCCCCCTCAACCCTAGCCTAAGTACAACCACAAACAACAAGAACAAGTGATGAAATACAACCCTAAGCCGCAGAACCCTAGCCCAACCCTATCCCTCTGTCCCTTGCCATTACCCGCGCCCTTCAGTATTAACGTAGCCCGGTTCGTCCTTCTCATGGCACGGCCCTCCGCCGCGCCCTACTCAGAGCCCCCTGTGTTTCCGTGCGCGCCGTCTGCAAATCCCGCAATCCGCGGGTCGGCCCATGCTTATGCCCGCGCGGGCCTCCCCAGCGCGTATAGCCCATGATTGCCCCGCCCTCGCCTTCCGGACTAGCCACCCGCAAGCTTGGTTGGGCCGGCTCCATCACTTGGTCCGCTTCTTCCAGGCGGGTCGCGGTCCGGCGCCGCCTGAGGTAGGCCCAACCCATACCTGGTGCTGAGCCCCGCAGCCCCTACTGCTGAGCCCGCCGCGACTGCTGCTGAGCCCGCAGCAGGCACTTCTGAGACCGCGCGCACGCCAGATGCTGAGCCCAACCTACCCAACTGCTGAGCGTGCAGCCCGCGACGCAGCTCTTGATCCGGGGTTATAAATACGACACCACATCCCCCCCCAAGTTTAGTTCTGTCCCCAGAGGTCCTTCCATCACCACCTCGCCCCTGCCGCACCTACCGAACCACTTCCACCCCTAGCCATCTTAGCCGCGCTCGTCCTCTGCTCCCCGCCATCGCCATGATCCCCTGCAATTACTGTGCCCGGAACGGGCTAGTCTGCACGATCATCCCTGGTCAACGTGCCTGCGGTTCCTGCCTTCACGGTCACCGCCACTGCTCGTTGGGGGAGGGTATGCCACGCCCTCCACCCGCATCTGGCTCTTGTCCCCGGCCGCGCAAGAGGGCCCGTCCGGACTCGTTTGTGGTTTTGGACAATGACTCGGTCTTGGAGCACTCGTGGACCCCTCCTGGATCGCCCCCTGGCCGTCCCTCCCCAAACTTGGACCGCGACTCCACCTCTCCATACCGTTGCGCTGGATCTCCCCGCAAGGAGAATTACCCAAACTTTGCGGCGTTCCGAGCGGTCATGCAATTCTGGGCGGACCGGGTTCGAGTGACGCAAGGCGCGAGGGACCCGCGCCTTGATGAGATTCTCCGGCATCGTGCCCCTGGCCCTCCTCCGGCTCCCGCTCCTCCTCCAGCTCCGGCTCCTCCAGCTCCAGCTCCGAGCCCAACCCCTCCTCCGGCCTCCTATCACTCGTCGGACTTGGACAAGAGGCCCCCAACCCCGCAAGGCACCCCTCAACCGCCCGCATCACCCATTGTTATCCCGTCGTTGCCTCCTGTTGGTCCAAGCGGTCCAGATGGTCCCCCGGAGGCTGCCTTCTCCCCGGTCCCGCCTCCCCCCAACCCGCCCGAGATTCCGGACATTCCTGTCCTCCCGGCTCTCCCGCTTGCGAGGTTTGATGCGATGGCGGACGACGCGGATGGGCTACTCCGGCAATTCCTGGCGGTCCCTCAAGCCCACACCACTGATGACCGTTGGGAACTCTTGGCGGCCTTCCGAACCCTGGTCGCGGCGGCTCGCGCGGACGCGGAGGATATGATGAGGATCCGCTTGACTTAGACAGATCGCCCCCCCCTTCCCTACTATTATTATTATTATTATAATTTTTTTTTCATATTTCCTATTCCGCGCCCTTTTGCAAAGAAAGACTTTTGCCGCGCCATCTCGTGAGAGCCTTGAGAGAATTCTGCATACGCGCGTTATGAGTGAGAGTGAGATTGAGAATGAGAGCGAGGTTGAGAATGAGACGAAATTGAGATCCGCGCCCCCCCTGTGCACTGAGCCAACAAAGTTTTCCAGGAGGTACCTGGTCCGCCCCAGCCAAACTGCCACACAGTTCCCCGTACCCACCCTGCAATAAACAAAACAACCCTACACCAGCGCGCGCACACAGTTATCCAAGAGAGAGGAAGAGGACATAAGGGAAACAAACACTCTGGGGTGTCTAGCTGTTCCGGCTGTGAACCGGCTAGAACACCCCCTTACCAAATAAGACTTGTCCCGTGCGTGTTCCACCCATAATCCGCGCCCATTACTCCATACACAAAACAACAGGTCGAGAGAAAAACAGAGAAAAAGATCCAAACCTTAAAGAAAAAGATTACTATATATTTTTTTTTTTTTTTATACCTGGGGCCTCCGCTCCTCGTCCCGCGTGCCCATCTGCGGGGCTTGCCCTCGCGTTCAAGGGCCTGGCTTGCGCCGCGCCCGCGTCCCTAAAAAACCAAACATAGCTGACACCAGTACCAATTCACGAAACCAGTTTACACAAGAAATAGGAAAACGGACATTCTGGGGTGTCTAGTCATCCTGGCTGTGAACCGGCTAGAACACCCCCTCACCAAATCAGGTTTTTGCCCTACTCGCGCCCCCCTTTGACTTGACAACTGTCCCCAGCGACTCGTAGCCTTTTACTCCTCCGGGGCGGCGCGTCAAGCGCGGGCTCCTCCTCAACCAACAAACCCAACCCGCCCATCGACTCTGGACCCTCAGCTTTGTCCCGCGCGTCCGCGCCATTGCCAGCCGTCTTGTTGAAGGAGGTGGAGCCGCGTGCAAAGAAGCGCTTCACATGCAAAGCCGCTGCCTTCCGTTTGAGCGGCGCCCCATCCAATTCCTCGAGTTGATAACTCCCGCCTTCAAACTTGGATGCCACGCGGAAGGGGCCGTTCCATTGGTTGGCGAAAAGCTTACCCCACTGAGACTCCAAACTACGGTTGTACAGCAACACTGTCCCCCTTCCGCAACGGATCCCGGAGACGGTGGGAACAGCGCTCGTCCCAGTAGCAGACTGATGCCGTCCTGGTCTTTCGCAACCTATCCGCGGCCTTCGCCAGGGTCTTGTCCCGCCGGAGAAGCTGTTTGGCGCGCGCCTCCACAAGCTCCGCGGAGGTCTTCACCTTCCACCAATTGATGCCCAAGAAAGTCTCCAGCTTGATGTCCACCGGAAGGACCGGGCGCTGTCCGTAGAGGAGTTCATAAGGCAAGTAGCCCGTTGAGTGCTTGACCAATATCCTGTCCGCAAAGAGGACCACCGGAAGGGTCTCCTGCCACCGCTTCCCGTCCTTGCCACACATCTTCACCAGCGCGTCCTTGATCGGCTGGTGGCCGCGTTCAATCATCCCGGCACCCTTGGGGTAGTACTCCGTGACCCGCCCAAACTTAGCCCCGCAGCTCTGAACTAACCCCATCAAGCGGCCTCGGAACTCCGCGCCCCCGTCGACGGTGACCAGTCGGAGCAAACCATACCGCGCGAACCAATCTTCCTCAAAAAACTGGGCAACCCTTTCTGCCAACAGCTTGACCAGCGGACGCGCCTCGACCCAACCCGACAAGTCGTCCTGCGCGACCAGCAGGTACGCGAACTTCCCCGCCTTGATGTGAACCACGTCGAGGGAGACCCGTCTGAACAAGGCTTCCTCCCCCGTAGGGTGACCCACCTCCCTCGGGAGCCTAGAACTCCGCCTCTGACAAGCCTTGCATGACTTCACCCACTCGCGCACCGCGCGTACCACCCCCGGCCACCAGAACCTTGCTTTCACCCGCCGCCACGTTTCAATCTTGCCTTGATGCCCAAGGTCGTTGTGAAGACACCGCAGAATCACCTCCTGGTCCCTCCTTGATGTTGCGACCACCAGGGGCACAGGGGTGCACCTCCGCCACAGTTGCCCCTCCTGCAAATATAAGTTGGTTGTCCGCCGTTTTGCCCACCAAATTACCGTTTCCAATGTACCTTCCGGAAATCGGAGACCCTGCAGAAAGAAGCACAACGTTGGGTAACGCCTGGACTGCTGCAGCGGAAGAGCAACCTCCGTCTCCATCATGCCCACCCGGATAACCGGAGATTCCACGTCCAAGTGTTCCGCCCCTTCGAACAGATCCTTGCGCAGGTACCGCGACAGCGCGTTGGGCATTGTGAACGCCTTCCCTGGGACATGAACCACACTAAAAGCAAAGAGTTGAAGGAATGCGACCCACCTAGTCATCGGGGCGTTTGGCAGCGTTGGCGAATTGATCATCTGCGTCCACCAAGAGTTCGAAATTCACCCCCCAAAGCAAATGCTGCAGCCTTTGCACAATCTTGGTGACCCCGCACAGTTCCAACTTCGGTTGCAAATACCGACTCTCCGTCGCGGTGAAGGTTACGGATTCATAAAGAACCGGCCTATCCTTACCATCCTCCTCCTGCGTCAGAACACCTCCCGCGCCGAGTTTGCTAGAGTCGACGGCCAGGCGGATCCCTCCCAATTCATAGTCGAGGTCCCAGAGGATGATGTTGCCCCCCACAATATCCTTGAGCTTCGCGAAGGCAGCGTCACACCCTGCCGTCCACTCCCACGCCGCACCCTTACGCGTAAGTGCCCGCAGCGGACTCGCCACCTCCGCAAACCGCTCAATGAACATGCGGACGTAGCTGCACAGCCCCAAAAACTGGAGGATATGCAAAGGCGTCTGTGGAGTCGGCCATTCAAGGACTTTATTCCATTTCTTCTCCACAATCCTCCGGCCGTTGGCGCCCACCACGCGTCCCAGCACCTCCAGCGCCGGAACGCAAACCGCCAACTTACTCCCTGACACCGTAAGCCCCGCCTCCTCAATTCGGAACAAGATCCGCTCCAACGTTCTCGCGTATTCCCAGACAAAGTTGCAAATCCTCAGGGCTTCCTCCAACACCACGCCCCTGTAGTCTGTCTTCGGCCCCTTGATCCCCGCATCGTCAATGAAGATCAGAGCCCCCTCCGGGATGTTGTCCCGTAGTATCCACGTCATCTGAGCCTGGTAAACTGCCACCAAGTTTGTTGCGCCCTGCGGCAGCCGCGTCAACTGCATTCGTCCCAGCCCTGTTTCAAACGCGGTCAATGGCCGCAATTCGGGGTGGAGCTCCAGCTGATCGTACCCCCCCATCACATCGACCAGTCCGTAACACGCGCGCCCCGCCATTGATTCCAAGAATTTGTCCACCCGCGGAGGCAACCCCGCGTCCCGGATGGTGAATGAATTCAGCTGCTGCAGATCATGGACAATCCTCAGCGACTTCCCGTCCTGCTTAACCACCGCGAAGATCGGGCTAGAGTAGCTCGATGTGGACTGCTCGTACAAACCCGTTCTAAGGCACTCCCAAACCAGCTCCAGAAAGGGCTCCCGTACGGTCCGGGGGATTGGAATTGGCTTGATTTTCCAGGGTTTGTGCGGCACCGTGGGGATTACGTAGGGGTCGCCGATTCCTCTTTTCAACAATCCGTGCTCGTCCGGCCCAAAGGCAAGGGCCTTCTCGCGAAGCACCAACACCGATGCCAGCAAATCCTTTTCCTCCGCACTCAACCACCCCGCCGGCCCAAAGTTAAGCACCTCAATCCTTTCATCCGTGATCCGCGCTGACCGGGTTACCCACCCCAACGTCTTCAATGGACTTACCCAGGGATCCCAAGACCAGATGATTGGTCTCAGGGGCCCTTTCAGCCCCTGCGGCATTGGTTTGTTCCGAGGCCGGACCTTTTGCGCCACAGGCTTATACCGCCCCGCGTTACACCTAACCATCCGCACGCGTCTGTCGTCGTCGTCATGGATCCTGGCAACAATCAACCCGCGGCTTTTGCCTTTGCTCACGAGCGTGGCACTATGGTAGGGTTTTTGAAACGCGGTACCTCCTGGTGATGCATACCGAGGAAAAGAACTTACTTCTGCCGCCCGCGCCCTCCGCGCGCTTCCCTCCCCCCCTTGCTCCTCCCTAGTCGGCCGCCCGCGCGAGACCGGAGCCTGTCCTGCGCGGTTGCCACGGTTGACTAGGCAAAATCCCCCGTGAGGCGGCCCTTGCAGCCGTTCCCCCCGTTGGATTCCGTCTCCTCGCCAGCCGCCGCCGACCGCACCCACTTCCCTTTCCCGTGGTCGGAGATCGTCGTCTCAAACTTGGCCCTGGACGCGTCCTCTACTGTCAGCGCCTCCGTCCCTTCCTCCTTGTTGAACGCCATCCGGGCCCGGAACCAAAACATAAACGGTCGACCCAAAATCACGTCGCCGCACTCCACCGAAAGGAATGACAGCGGCTTACGGACCTTCGCGACCTCCACCTCTTCTCCTTCCACCACCCCGTCCACCCAACACTCTCCACCATTGAGCGCCCGCAATCCCATGGCGCACTTCCTCCGGACCAACCCCAACTCGTCTACCAATTTTGACGGGAGCAAGTTAACCATCAACCCGCTGTCCACCATTGCCCACACCTTCCGATCCGCAATCTTCATTGAGATGTAGGCAAGCGGGACCGACACGGCCTTGGGTGGGCACAGCTTGCGTTCCCCCCCTCCTCCGCCGCGTTCACGCGCTGCACCGTTGCCGGAACCCTGCCGCGCCCGTACTCCCTTAGCGCCTGCACCATCTCTTTGACAACCATCGGAGAGACCGCGGCCAGCTCCCATAGTGTGAGGGGAACTGGCATCTCGCTCCCCATCACCCGCGGCACCACTTCCGGGGCCTTCCTTCTTCCTCCGGAGCCGGCCAACGGCGTTTTGCCCGACGGTCCTTGCGCACCAGTCTTTGGGGCTTGAGTTGTCAGCCGCTCCTTCACGTCTACCTCCATCTTCTCTGATAAGATTTGCTTGTCCGCCGCCAACGCCCTAACCTCCGCCTCCACTCGCAGAGCTTGCCACGTGCCGGGCCCGGTGACAATTCCAAGTGACACCCGAGCGGCCCCTGCAGACTGCGCTCTTGTCCTGACCTGGTTTAATGGGGACGGGTGGTCGGGCCCGAGACTTACCGGCTCACCTGTTGGAAATATGAAAGTTGATCCGGACGCGCGGACCAATCCCTTGTCCATATCCCTGGTCAACTCCGTGCAACCTGACCTCCAATGTCTCCTGTCGCCACAATATGTACAGATTTGGGCCGAGAACCCTCCCAAGGGTCCGCTACCAGGCCGAGGACCCCCCCCACGTGGGGCGGCTCATCGCGCCAAGGGGGCGGGGGCGGAGCCATTGACTGGATTGTTGGCTGGGCCGCGGGCTGCGCCGTTACCCAATTGAGGAGTATCCGCAGATCCTTCAACATGTCCGTCATTTCATTCACCGGTACCTCCATTGTACCCGGCCGACTCGTCGTGGATGGGCCCGCGTGTAGTTCCTGTGCTGGAGGCGGGGCTGAGGAAGCCGCTGGTCTCTTCGAGGCTGACCGGAACGCCCTAGCCGTGTCCTCAATCAGTTCCTCCAGATTGATCTCGCTCTCTACCGCCCCGTTGATTGCCCTCAGGTCCGGGAGAAGGATGACACTCTGGTTCACCAACCGCAATACCATCCCGTGCTTGAAGAGGTGCCGCTGAACCCGCGCGCGAAGTTGTGGCGCAAGCCCGCCCAAGAACGCCCGTTTCATCGCTCCCGTCTGACCCGCCACCACCTGGTTCTTTGCTAAATAACTATAGATACGGTCAAACAGAGATTTGTACTTGGACAAATCGTTCCGCGTCTGCACCCCACCTCGCAAGATCGCATCCGCCGCCGCCCGCTCAAAATCCGTTTCCCAAAAGAGGGGTTCTCGCTTCCCCCACCTCGCCATCATCTCGCCCCAGAGCCTAATCCAGTCCTGAGCATCGTAACCTGCCATATCCTCCACATCCCGCAGCTTACTTTTGTCCGTGATGAAGAGAACAACGGTGCGGACCTTGTCCTCGCTCGTCGCGTTTTTGGAGTCCGCGATATCCTTGAACCTCGCAAGAAAACACCCAATATTGGCAGTGTTGAACCAAAGATGGGGGAATTTCTGCGGCCTAAGCCATACCCGCCGTGGGGCCTTGGCCGCCTCCGAAGGCTCTGACCAAGGTGGGGCAAAGCCGCCGGTCCGAGTGGTTGGAGGTGGGGGAGGTGTCGGTCCGCCAACTCCCGCCCGGGGGGGAAATGGGGGCGGATTGGTCAATCCTGGAGTAGTTGTCGGCAACATCGCATACGCTATCTTTGAGAGACTGAGACAAAAGGTGACTTCACGGCCAGACCCCCAGATGTGGAAACTTAAGAAGAGTTAACTTCCCAAGTTGTCCTGAGTTCCGGAAATTATTGGTCTAGCGTCTGTAAGATGATTGGGCGCAATGAGTTTTTAAGAAGAGAGAGTGATGATATGATGAAATTCCTTCCTTCCCCCATCCGTAAGATGATGATCCTCCCCAACCTGGAGTTGAGGGTGAGGTCTTAAGTCCCCCCCTCAACCCTAGCCTAAGTACAACCACAAACAACAAGAACGAGTGATGAAATACAACCCTAAGCCGCAGAACCCTAGCCCAACCCTATCCCTCCATCCCTCGCCATTACCCGCGCCCTTTGGTATTAACGTAGCCGCGCTTGTCCTCCGCTCCCCGCCATCGCCATGATCCCCTGCGATTACTGTGCCCGGAACGTGCTAGTCTGCACAATCATCCCTGGTCAATGTGCCTGCGGTTCCTGCCGTTGCGGTCACCGCCGCTGCTTGTTGGGGGAGGGTATGCCACGCCCTCCACCCGCATCCGGCTCTCGTCCCCGGCCGCGCAAGAGGGCCCGTCCGGACTTGTTTGTGGTTTTGGACGATGACTTGGTCTCGGAGCACTCGTGGACCCCTCCTGGATCGCCTCCTGGCCGTCCCTCCCCAAACTCGGACCGCAACTCCACCTCTCCATACCGTTGCGCTGGACCTCCCCGCAAGGAGAATTACCCAAACTTTGCGGCGTTCCGAGCGGCCATGCAATTCTGGGCGGACCGGGTTTGAGTGACGCAAGGCGCAAGGGACCCGCGCCTTGATGAGATTCTCCGGCGTCGTGCCCCTGGCCCTCCTCCGGCTCCCGCTCCTCCTCCAGCTCCGGCTCCTCCAGCTCCAGCTCCAAGCCCGACCCCTCCTCCGGCCTCCTATCACTCGTTGGACTTGGACAAGAGGCCCCCAACCCCGCGAGGCACCCCTCAACCGCCTGCGTCACCCATTGTTATCCCGTCGTTGCCTCCTGTTGGTCCGAGCGGTCCAGATGGTCCCCTGGAGGCTGCCTTCTCCCCGGTCCCGCCTCCCCCCAACCCGCCCGAGATTCCGGACATTCCTGTCCTCCCGGCTCTCCCGCTTGCGAGGTTCGATGCAATGGCGGACGACGCGGATGGGCTACTCTGGCAATTCCTGGCGGTCCCTCAAGCCCACACCACTGATGACCGTTGGGAACTCTTGGCGGCCTTCCAAACCCTGGTCGCGGCGGCTTGCGCGGGCGCAGAGGATATGATGAGGATCTGCTTGACTTAGACAGATCGCCCCCCCCTTCCCTACTATTATTATTATTATTATAATTTTTTTTTTTTTCATAGTTCCTAGTCCGCGCCCTTTTGCAAAGAAAGACTTTTGCCGCGCCATCTTGTGAGAGCCTTGAGAGAATTCCGCGTACGCGCGTTATGAGTGAGAGTGAGATTGAGAATGAGACGAAATTGAGATCCGCGCCCTGCCCGTGCACTGAGCCAACGAAGTTTTCCGGAAGGTACCTGGTCCGCCCCAGCCAAACTGCCACACAGTTCCCGGTACCCACCCTGCAATAAACAAAACAACCCTACACCAGCGCGCGCACACAGTTATCCAAGAGAGAGGAAGAGGACATAAGGGAAACAAACACTCTGGGGTGTCTAGCTTTTCCGGCTGTGAACCGGCTAGAACACCCCCTTACCAAATCAGACTCGTCCCGCGCGTGTTCCACCCATAATCCGCACCCATTACTCCATACACAAGACAACAGGTTGAGAGAAAAACAGAGAAAAAGATCCCGCGCGGTCTCAGCAGTGCCTGCTGCGGGCTCAGCAGCAGTCGCAGCGGGCTCAGAAGTAGGGGCTGCTGAGACCGCACGCACGCCAGATGCTGAGCCCGACCTACCCAACTGCTGAGCGCGCAGCCCGCGACGCAGCTCTTGATCCGGGGTTATAAATACAACACCACAACGGTACCGCCACTAACAGATACTACATGAAAGGATCAACCATGCATATTTCATGACATAACACATGCATATTAGGCAGGCTGAAGACTTTAAATATCAATTAAAATCATCATATAATAAATTTTAAAGTATTTTGAATTTAGAAACAAATATTGAGGATCACCACCACAAAGACTGATCCAGATCTTTAAAGATCACAAAAAATAGCATGAAATGGTCAAAAGATTTATTAAAAGCTATCAGCGTGATCAGGAGGTGGTGTAAAATTAATAAATATCCACTTCTGATCACTTTGATCAAATATTAATAGTACAAATTAAAGATATGTGCAGAATGATCAAAATGACAAATTAACACATTAACAGATCCTGAAGCTAAAAACATGCAGAAATCTAGCAGATCTGAGATCAACTGATTGACAGCACTTTGAGGATGTAAAAATATTGCCCTGGGTGGCTTGCTAGCCTTAGGCCCTGAGCCTTACCCTCTGTAAATGCCCTGAGGAGGATCTTTTCCACTCAAAAAAGTACTTACACAGACCTTCTTTGACTTATTGTTCCCCAGTTACCTAGAAAGTTATGAATTATTGTCCAGAATATCTGCAATCCATGATCGGATGCTTATATGAGATAAGAAAGTGATTTATTTTGAAGTCTGATATATATTAAATTTATTTCTGAAACCATTATTGATACAGTGAAGTTTAGTCAAGCAATCAACCCCACCTTTTCTCTGAAACCCTTTTATCTGAATGATTGTAGGTATCCTGTGACTTATTGCTCCACATTGAGTTATTTTCTTCCTGCCTTGGCTTTTGTGCTAGTTTTCCTGGCTATTATCACCAAATATTTGGATAATACTTCCTTTTTGAGCAACTCATTCAGGTTCCCACCAGTCCAGGGTTTTATACTGTCCAGGGTGACCCCTGAAGAGAGTTAGCTTGTCTTTAAAGATCCTGAGTAGTATAATACTGTGGCCCCTCTTCCATAAAATATTGAAAACCTTTTAACCAAACCAATTAAAACTTGGATTATCCCTTAACATATTTATTATTCAAGCTTTTTAAATGGTTATTTTTGGGGATATTATTATTCCACTACTTTATCAATCTCTGTAGCTAAAAGACTGCAAGTTTACTGGTATCAGAGAGCTGAAAGTTGAAAAGAGTCCTGAGAATGATATTGATTGTTTATTTAGGAAATTAATTGAAAGATGATTGGCTATATAAGGTGCAAACTGATTCTGTGAAAGTGACCAAAATTGGATTGGGGTGGTAGCTAGTTTTGAACTTCATGGCTGACTCAAATGACAAGTGCAAGGGTGTGTGTTGAAATACTGCAGTTCTCATTCCTCAAGGGGTGCGGCATGTGAACGCAGAATGTGAAGAAAGTCCCTCCACTATCACCCACCTGTGAATGCTTGGCCCCTTCCAACTTTCTCCCTCCTCAATTACCCCTGCTCCATCAATCCACAGACAATTTCCTTTCAACTTCCAGCTTTCTTTTCCCTCCCCACCATCCTAAGCCAACCTTTTCCAAGCTGCTCTACCAACTCCACCAACTGTCCCATCCTTCTCATCATAACTTTTGAGTAAAAACTCCTTCTCATTCAAACTTCTTCATTCTTATGTTGCACTTTCTTTCAAACTTCTTCTTCTACTTTTATCTTTTTTCTTTATTTATTCTTTCTTTTTATTTCCATGGTACCACCTGCAAAAAACGTAACTCAATCTAAAGAGCCAACTACTGATCATAATAGCATCATCCTTTTTTTTGAGATTCTTATTCTACTTACTCTTTCACACCTTTTTTTCAACAAACAACTATCTAACCTTGGAACCTTCATTTTGAAAGATAAATCCTCATTCTAATACTCTTCTTAGCAGCCTAAAAATCTATTGATTTCTGCTCATAGCTAGTAATATCTAAAAAAATCTTGTTTGTTTCTTTCCTCTTCAATCCTTTAATTAAATTTAAATCAATCCTTTCATCCTGTTTTTCAACAAAATTAGGATTTAAAATCAGCAGAACTCACAAAAGAATTGGGCAAAAATATGGAATCTATAAACACCACATCCTCAAAAAAAATTATCAAGGCTATTCCCCTGACAACTAAAGAGAAATTAAACATATGGAGAACTCAGATCAATTCACTTCTGAACTTGGCTAAGCTGAAGGAGACAATATCAACTGTAATGAAATTGGAAAATGAAGATAAAAAAATCTTAAAATCAATCATCATTTCAAAACTATCTCCCACCATTTAATCAAATGTAATAGCTCCACAAAATGAAGAAAATGCAAATTTGATTTTGAGGTCCTACTCAAACACTTTGTCTCATCACAACCAGTTAATTGAGATTGTATATACAGAAAATTTGTGTCAATCTCCTTCAATCATTCCAACATTCAACAGTTCATTACAAATTTCAAGACTGGAGTTACTTGACTACTGGAGATGGGAATCCAAATCCTAACTAACATCCTGGAATAAGAAATTCTTCAAAAACTGCTGTCAAACATGAAGAACATGAAACAAAAAACCACTAACTCTCAAGATGAATCAGAGATTGCTCCTGAAGCCATACTAGAACACCTACAAATCAACATGAACAAGCAAAGAATGAATAATGTGCCTGGATCCAGAAATGTCTCTATTTTAAACAAGGCTTCTGGAAAGTGCAAACTAAAGAAGCAAAATACACTGGATTACCACCCAAAGAAAAAATTATGTATGCTCTGCCACAAATTATGCCCCAAACCAATGATTTGGAGGATCATGTTAGCTTCTTTTCACCTCTTAGTTCTCCTGGAGAAAAAATATTTTTTTCCAAATCTGGTTCCTCAAGCCACATGGTTGCTGAAAAGTTTCCATTCCGGAACCTAGACCTTGAGCAAAAGGGATTGATCAATAATAGCTGCAAATAAAAAAAACCAAAAACTGAGTTCATTGGCTCCATCAAGCTCAATGCAAGTAACCAAGAAATATTTCTGAGCCATATTCTATACATCCCTGTCCTATCTACTCATCTAATTTCCCTGAGAAAGCTATTAATCAATAAAATACTTGTTTATTTCACTGCTTACTTGTTTGAACTTATCAAATATCATAAAATTATCCTTAAGGGGATTTATCACAACAAAATTCCTTTTCTTTGGTTTCTGCACCCCTTCATTTCTTCCTTTGTGACCTCTGGAAAATACCTTCACAAGTCACTAGTCCATGTCAGGTACCACAGGCTGAGAAATAATTTGAACATAAAAATTAGAAAGGAAGCAAACTGCAGAGCATGCTCTCTCTCAAAGATTACCAAAGCTAAATTCAATTCTTGATCATGAAAAACCTCTAGAATCTTTGTAGAAATACATATGGAAACAGTTGGTCCTTTAAATCAATTGTTAGGTGGACATTTATACTTTGTGATGATTGTTGATGCCTACTCCAGATACTGTGCATCCATTCCCATTTCCTCAAAAGAACCCATAACATCCAGCCTCATGTTTAGCCTGAGCCTAGAAGCAAAGAGGATTGGATACTTCTTTTATCCACTCCAACATAGGTACAGATTTTTCCAATTAAACAATGAAAAAATTCTGTGAAAATAAAATCACTAAGAAAATACTCTCTGAACCTCATACTCTTCAAGAAAATGGTATTTCTGAGCAATCCAATCAAAAAATTCTGATATAAATACACACCATTCTCTGAAATTCCAGACTTCCTTGGCACTACTGGCACAAACTTTTTCAGTCCTCCACTCTTACTCTTGACCAAATCCCCTCTCAAAGATCACAAAAAATCCTCTATTAAATTTCCAAGGGATAATCCATACCAATCTACTACTTCAAACCACTAGGTAACTTGGTCACCTTCCTTGTCCAACACAAAGTACCAGGAAATAAACTTATTCCACCTGGAAAAGAAGGAAAGCTCATTGATTAAAATACTTATCTAATCTTCCACAGAATAATGTCCAGTTTGGGAAGGGTTTTTGATAAAAAAAGCTTCAAATTGCTTGACTATAAGCCTGCAACTCAATCAATCTCTACCTCTGAAAATTTGTAATTCAAATAGCCTAGAAATTCTCCAGCAACTTTTGATCAATATCTGACAGAATTTTCCAACAAAGAATCCTCTGAATACAACTTTTTATAAAAAAGCTAAAATTCAGAGGACACTTCTGAATCTGATGATATTCAAGCTTCTCTGGCTCCCCCTGGAAGATTACTTTGGGGGAAAAAACTGGCAGTCAAACCAGAGAAGTACAGTTATCTCTCTTCCTCCAACTGTCCCTCTTGGGTAGCTGGTTCCAAGAAGATTGAGCTCCAAAACATAGAGGATGAAAATGTATGTGAAGAAGCCATTTTAATTCCCAAGAGGCTCCTGAAGACAACCTGGGCCATGCACAAGAAGCCTGAAACACTATCAGCCCCATCAAAAATAAAATTCCAGATTGTGAATTCAAGGCTTTCTTCAGGTTACTGGTATTGAATTTTCTGAAACATTTGTGCCCATGTAGAATTTCACCTCTCTTCTTCTCCTTCTTGTATTTGTGCTTGTTCAATCATTTCCTTTAAAGAATTGTGATTTTAAGAGTCCATTTTTATATGCTCCTCTTCAAAAAGAAATGTAAAAAAAGACTCCAGCTGAGTCACACAGAAAAAAAAATCTTCTTGAAGCTAAATAAATCACTTTATAGTCTTGGGAAGGTGCCCCTCAATTGGAAGGATACATTAACCAACTTGCTCAAGTCACTTGTCTAAAAAAATTTGGACTTATGACTGTCTTTTCATCCACTCCAAACGCAATTAATACCTTTTTTTCCATATTGATGATCTAATTTTTTCTGATTAGGTGGAAGAATTTGAAAGCAAATTCCTGGCCCATTACCCTTAATCATTGGCCCATCTTCCAAAAAATATCCTGGGGATGGAGGTCTCTCTCAAAAATTGGACCTTCTAACTTTCCCAGCCCTTGCTTATCAGCAAAGACCTGGAGCTGATAAAACTAGCAGAATTTGGACTGCTCAAAACTCCCCTGACACCCAGTATCAGACTCTCTCTCACATCCAAGGAAGACAGAAATGCCTTTCAAGCCTTATTTTTCAACTAAAGGATGTTCACTGGGATTCTGAATCACCTGGCATGTAAAACTGAAATTGATCTTTCAGCTGCTGTCTTGACACTTTCCAGATTATGCTAAAATCCTGACCTCAGCCACTGGAAAGAGGTGACACACTTCTGGAAGTACCTAAAAGGGAAATCAAGTCTCTCCATCTTTCTCAACACCACACAAACATAAAATGGTCAAGTAACTTGCTATACAGATGCAACCTAGGTGGATGATCCGTCTGACCACAAATCTCAGGGTGGCTATATTGTGTTCTGGAAAGGCTTTCCCATAACATGGACCAGAATGAAGCAGAAGAACAACAAAATGTTTTAAAAAAAATCCAAACTCAATTCCTTGAACAAATTTTCTCAGGAATTTGATTGGATATGCTTCCTCATTCAGGAAATATGGAAAACAGTACTAGTGCACACCTTTTTAAAGATAGAAAAACAAAAGGTCTCCTGGAAAATGTCAGCTTGCTACTATGTACAGAGCAACCTGTCAAAATAACAGAAGAAATATGATAAAAACAATTAAATAAGAAAAGTAAAATTAACTAAAGAAGGAGTGTTAAATAAAAAAATATTATTGCAGAAATGGATTCCTCACCCAAAGTTAGGTAGGGTAACTCACTGACCTCACCCTGGAAATCCAACTCCTTCTATTTTTAAATAATTAAATAAAAAAGGGACCAAAAGCAACAAAGCCAATATGGCACCTTTTGGCCATTTAAATATTTCACATGTATTCTCACATATATGTTTTACAACCAAATTTCACTCATAATTGGAGTTTTGTGTATATTGTAGGAGTTACACACGGAAATGTGTTATGTCACAATTACTGCAGGCAGCCCCGCATCCTTACACATCCCTACGTACCCATAGCTACACATTCCCGCGTACAGAGGTCACGCGCGCAGCTAATTTTGCCACAAGCACAGCGGATCCTACACCGCGCGTATCTGAATTGACTGATTCCCGCGCATTGATCAGTCGTGACAAACCTGACAACCAGGTACCGCTCAAGGAAGCTACAACCTAGTTAGGGCCATCTGACATATGTAATAACATGAAATATGCATTATTAATAGTCTAAAACCTATAAAAATTAAATAAAATTAATAAGAAACTAAGTTTAATTATTTTTTAATAATAAACCAAACATTGAGGATTACCAAGTAAATCACTTATCCTGATCTTCAAAGACCACAAAAAAATACTAGAGGTCATCATAAAAATTATTAAAAACTACATACGTGCTCAGCAGATGATGAACAATCAGTAAAGGTCCACATCTGTCCACTTTAAAATAATTTTAATAGTAAAAATGAAGGATGAGTGCAGAATGATCACATTTAAGCCATAACAGATTAACAGATTTGGTGGCTAAATTAGCACAGATATCCAGCAGATCTGATGCCAGCTGATTGACAGCAACAAGTAGACGTGATAATCTTGCCCTGACTGGCTTGCCAGACTCAGACCAAGAGCAGAAACCTCTCTACTTGCCCTGAGAATCTCATAGTAGCCCCAAAAAGGTATTTATACAGACCTCTTTGGACCTATTATTCCCCATCAGTTTACCACAAATTATTATTATCAATCAGACACCGTGTAATTTTTAGTCAAGTGCTTATAAAGAGATAAGAAAATGGTTTATGACTTAGTCTGTAGTATTATTATTTATTTCTCAAAAAGAAATCAAACCATTGAAGTTAGTCAAGCAAACCTACGCCATCTGCTCTGAAACCCTTCCTATTATTGAAGGATTTTCGTGGTAAATTTCTCAGAGTGAGTGTTTCCCTTCCTGTCTTGGCCACTGTGCTGTTTTTCCCGGCCATATCAGTGGAATGAAGCCCTTTCTAAGGCACCCATCTTCATTCCAAGGTTCTTAAACTGCCCAAGGAGGCCCCTTGAAGAGAGGTTGTTTGTATGTAAGGACCCCCAGTAGTATAATACTGTTGCCCCTCTTTTATAGCATATTGAAAACAATTTTTAACCAAGCCAATTAAACCTTGCACCAGCTCTTAAAATATTCATTTTTTGAGCTTTTCACGTGTTTATCCTTGGAATACTATGATTATTATTATTCCAGTATCTCCTATCACTCTCTGTAGCTAAAGGACTGCAAGGTTCCTGGTATCAGAGAGCTGACAGAAAAAATAAAAAACTTTGGCCCCAAAACAAAAAAACAAATCTTGGTGTGTTGAAACCATTTTAACTGGGAAAAATCAAGGTTGAACTTATCCTGTCCAGAAAAATGGTTGCCAATGCACTCTCCAAAAGCTTCTCAGCTCCCTTGCTGCATCTCCTCACCACTGCCTGCCTGCAGTTACTCTTGGTTCTTCACCTCACCAAACATCCTGGGGTCTTGGAGTTCTGCAGTTCTAATTTTTCAAGGGTCACAGCATGTGAAGAAATTCAATACACTGTTACCTCCCTGTAAATGCTTGGTCCCACCCAACTTAATACCTCCTCAATTATCCACTCTCTATCAATCCACAGACAATTGCCTTTTAACTTCCAGATTTCTTTTCCCTCCCCAAAATACTAATCCAGCCTCCTCCAAGCTCCTCTACCAGCTCCACCAACTGTCCCATCCTTCTCATCATACATTTTGATAAAAAAGTCCTTCTCATAAAACCCTCTTTATTCTTAATTTGAACTGCCTTTCAAACTTCTTCTTCTTCTCCTTTTATCTGTTTTCTTTTCTTCCTATTTCTTTTGACTTCTATGGCACCAAACCCTAACTCAATCTAAAGAGCCAAATATTTATCATAATAAAATTCTCCTGTTTAGTGAGATTATTATTCAAATTTCTCATTTATACCTTTTTTTAAACAATACAGAGAATCCTTTGGGATTGGGTTAAGTTTAGAAAATAGCTTGCTTGTATTCTTTGAAGGGGAATTTATCATTTCTTTTAATCCTCTGGAGTATTTGTAAAAAAAGGTGGCTTTGAATTGTATGCCCTTCTAAACTATAGAAATTATTCACAATAATTCTTTTATTAAATCAATTGCTGGTTTCTTTGAGGCTTAAAATAGATCTCAGATAAGGTCCGCATTAATTATTACCTGTGATTTATAGGATGGTTGGAGAGTGTATCAGCTGGATCTGGATTATTGAAAAGGGGTTTTCCCATGTGGTTGGTCAGATATATTTGATCTGTAACCATTAGTCCAATAAACAAGGACAAGGGTGCTGGGTTGGAAAAAAAAAGGTTTTTAGAAAATTTTTTTGTTCCCTCTATCTCAATGGGTGTTATTACTTATTGGGAAAGGGTGTTTATTTTATCAGGTGTAGAACAGCATAGGTCTCAGAAGACCCTTATTCCAAGCACCTGGTGGTGTTAGTTCAATTGGATGGTGATGAGGTTTTAAACTTGGTTTTTTATTTCCTTTCTCCTTATTTTTTATTGTTTCACCAATTGGAGTTTATCTGGGTAGTAACACAGATGGATGGGTGGTGGCTGATGGATTATGGGTGGATGGAATGATGGTGATGGGTGATGGTGGATAAAAACTGGATAGGGGAGAGAGGCCCTCCTTGAATAGAAAAATCCTACGCCCAGGGTTTCTCAAGGCTGCCCCTGAGGCTATCTCTGTACAGTTTATGTACAGTGACAGCTCCTGGATGCCAGGAATCTTTCAGTCCTTTAGCTACAGAAAGTTATGTAGTGATAGAATCATAATATTCCAAGAAATAAACATTTAAAAATCTCAAAAACAATAAATATGATTAGAGCTTGTGCAAGTTTTAAAGTGGTTTGGTTAAATGGTTTTCAATATGTTTTAAGAGGGGCCACAACTTTATAAAAAGCTGGGGATCTTTACTGCTTTAGCTACCTCTCTTCAGGAGATCACCTTGGACCATATAAAACCCTGGGAAAATTAGCTCCTTATGACTTAAAAAAAAGGGTCACACCCAAAGGAATGATGGGTATGGCTAGGCTAAACAGAAAACAAGTCTGAGTAGGAAGGAAAATAACTTAATTTCAAAAATTATCTCACAAGGGTTCTTCAGGAATTCATGGTGTAAGGGGTCTCAGATCAAAGGTTGGGGTGTTTTTCTGATTTTCTTCAAGGGAATAATGATGGTGTTATAATTAATACTAAAAACTTCAGACTTAGCCCATATATCACTTGAATATTTATTATAAGCACCTGATCATGGATTGATAAATAAAATTCACTGTGGTTAAAACATCCAAAAAGGTACTTTATATATACCTTTTGGGCTCAAGAAGCCTTCTCAGGGCACGTAGATAGGGTAGTGCTTGTGGGCTAATGCTAGCAGGCTGGCCAAGGCTAGTTTCTCACACATTCTTAGTGCTATACCTCAGTTTTATTGTCTCTGCATTGTTTATTTGCAATTTTTATGTCAACACCTGTTTTGATGGCAATTTGTTATTTTTTTAGTTTGACATATACATTATTGTTATACTATATTTATTGGAAGTAGATGATCAAAAGGTGAAAATTAGTGAATGCTGGGTCATCTTATGATCATTTTGGTAATTTTTAAAATTTTTTATTTGAAATCCTTGGGGAGTTTGGTGGTCCATATAGATTTGTTAATGTCATTTTTTTGAAAACTGTTATTACTGTTTTATTTGAGTTTTAGAACCTATGTTTGAATTTTATATGGTTTTACTTAAGGAAAGTATTTGATTCACAACCCTGCGCGACCCGTTCACACCCCAAAATGGTTTTTGTAGGGTCACAAATTTTTATTTATTTATATTTATTTTATATGTTTATTTTATATTTTTATTTTATATGTTTATTTTATATTTTTATTTTATATGTTTATTTTATATGTTTATTTTATATGTTTATTTTATATGTTTATTTTATATTTTTATTTTATATTTTGATTTTATATGTTTCTTTTATATGTATATTTTATATGTTTATTTTAGATGTTTATTTTATATGTTTATTTTATATTTTTATTTTATATGTTTATTTTATATGTTTATTTTATATGTTTATTTTATATGTTTATTTTATATGTTGATTTTATATGTTGATTTTATATGTTTATTTTATATGTTTATTTTTGATATATCTTAGTCATTGATTTTTTATTTATTTATGTATTAATTTATTTTTATTCATTTATTTTTTTGTTAATTTATTTAGTTATTTTTTTAATTTATTTATTTATTTATTAATTGTTAAATTAATTTATTGATTGATTTATCTATCTATCTATCTATCTATCTATCTATCTATTTATTTATTTATTTATTTATTTATTTATTTATTTATTGATTTATTTAGGGCATTAATTTTCTCACACCCCCAATCCTTTATTTCGCAGATTTTTATGTCTTTGCAAAATCACCCTCACACAGACAAACCCTTTATTTCACAGGGTTTAAAGCATTATTTATTTTACAAATTTGAAGCCACAGCCCTTTAACTAGGTGTATGAAACCCTTATGAAAAATATTTGGTAATTTTTGAAGCATTGGAAAAGCTTTGAAATTTCATTTGAAAAACAAAATTTACCATCACATGTTAAATTAATTTTCTTTTGGTGATTTAAAATTTCAGGATTTTTTAAAAAAATTTAAAGGGGTCTATATTATTGTTTTGGAGATTTTGAAGATTGAATATGAAACCATAAATAATTCATTTAAAATCACAAATAAATTTAAAATTAAAAATCAAAAAAATTAAAGAATTAAAAAAATGAATTTCTCATTGTATTCTTGGATCATTTCCTTTGAATTTTTAATTGAAATTTCAGGCTGAATTAAGCTCTCAGAAATTTATTGAAATATTGACATAGATTTGTATCATTTATTTAGGCTTTTGTGGATATTTTCCTACACCTCAAACAATTCATTCCTAATATTTGAAACAATCACATTTCCCATTGCATTTTGATAATTTTGTTTTCCAATTCAATTGATTTCTTTTTTTGGATGCAAGCTCCAAAAAATTTATAAAAAAAAATTGAAAATATCTGCAAATTTATTGAAATTTTCTGGATGTATTCTTGGAATCCAAAAATTGAATCCAAAACCAAAACACTTCAAAATAACAAATCCATTTCAATGATTTTTTTCCACATCTGGAACCAAAGTCTCCCTCAATTTCATTTTAAAGGACTTTATAAAAGAATCCAAAGATGAAAAAAATTATTTTGACTGTGCCAGATGTGAAAAAAAACCATTCAAATAATGTGCTATTTTGAAGTGTTTTAACATGAGACTTAATTTTTGGAGGCCAAGGGTACATCCAAAAGATCCCAAAGACATTTAAAAAATCTCTTAATTTGTTTTTGTACCTTTTTTAGTGATTGAATCAATAAAAACAATTAATTGAAAATGAAAAGAAAAGGATTCAACAATGAAATAAGAAATTTTATTTTTTTTATTTTTTGAATGAATTTTTTAAGGTGTTCCAATGCTTCCAAAATTACAAAATGATTTTCATATGGGATTTAGAAACCTAGCTACAGGGCTGCGGCGTCAAATTTCCAAATCAATTGAATTCTTGAAAACCTGTGAAATGAAGGATTTGTCTGTGTGAGGGTGACATTGCAAAGATGTTAAAATCTGTGAAATAAAGGATTAGGGGCATGAGAAAATTAATGCCCTTTATTTATTTATATATTTTTAACTAAGTTATTTATTTTTGTTCACACCTTGTATGGGCTTTGAACCTCTTTTCACGACTCATATGGGGTGTGAATGGGCTTTTATGCCAGTTTGCAACCCTGGGGGTGCAAATTCAACATTGCCCTTTATTTAATTTTCTGAGGTTTCAAACCATCCTCCATCCTTCTGTAAACTTATTAAATATGCATGGCACATGCATAAGCAGTGTCCTGTGGTACCTTGTTCACAGAATTTTTACTGGCAGGTTTGATGCATGCATGCTTGACAGTATGTATTGTATGGATGCAGGGCTGCGCGTGAGAATTTTGACAGAACACAAATCTGGCCATGAATCCTAAACTACACACAACACTCAAATTCTGACAGATTTTTTTTTGGGAAACCTACATCTGAAAATTCATGTGGAATTTTAAAGTAGACAGAAAATCACTTGTAGTGGTGTTGTGTTTTTGGGAAATTTTCTTATTAATTTATTTGAAAATATAATGAGTTAGAATTCCATGATGGGGTCAGTGAGTGACCCTACCTTATTTTAGATGGGGAATCCAAATCTTTAATAATATCAAAGGATTTCCTACTAACTGTTTTAGTTTTGATAATATTTTAATATTTTTGTTTTATTTTAATATTTTTGTTTTATTTTAATATTTTTGTTTTATTTTAATATTTTTGTTTTATTTTAATATTTTGTTTTATTTTAAAATTTTTGTTTTATTTTAAAATTTTTGTTTTATTTTTATATTTTTGTTTTATTTTAATATTTTTTGTTTTATTTTAATATTTTTGTTTTATTTTAATATTTTTGTTTTATTTTAATATTTTTGTTTTATTTTTTTATTTTTCTGTTTTATTTTAATATTTTTGTTTTATTTTAATATTTTTGTTTTATTTTAATATTTTTGTTACTTTGACAGATTTCTCTGTAAATGATAGCAAGCTGACATACAGGGAGGTCAAAGTATGTGATGAATTTCTGCTGGTTGGTAAAAAATATTACAGGTGTATGAGGTATTTTTGATTGTTGGAAAAAAAAGGTAGCACATGGTTGTCATGCATGCACTCCCTTGCATATAGTTCTATGTGGTGCTAATAAGATGGTCAGGTACTGGTTAATTTTTTGGTACTGAGTGTGCTTCCTTTGTGAATATGTTGCTGTGTAGTTCTGGGATGAGTTTTTGTTGGTGCTTCTTGACTGCATATATTACTCTGTAGCGCTTGGGTTAGCTTGTAATGGTAGTTTTTTTGTTTTTTACTGCATAAAAGTGATTGCATATATTTCTGTGTAGTGTTGGGGTAAGTCTGTATTGGTAGTTTGTTTGGTAATAACTGAGCCTGATTGAATATATTTCTGTGTATACAGATGTGTTAATTTGGTGGTGTACTTGTTTCACTGCCCCTGGTCTGGTGACTGGTTGTCTGTTTGGTACTGCATGTAGTATCTTTCATATATTACTCCTGTAAATTGGTTGCACAGCCTTTTTTTAGGTGATTGGTTGTATTTTTTGTCCAGGTGTTGTGGTAAGATGTTACTGGTATGCATTAAGGAATTTCCAAGGCATATCCATGTACCTGTCACTAACTTATGGTACCTGAATGGGGTATCAGCTGGTACTAATTTATTTGGGATGTATATTCTAAACCATGAGGGATAGAGGGGTAGTTTGGCTAAGTGACTATTAGTTATGTTTGGTGTAGAATCCGTTTCTGAGTTTTTTTTTTGAGGATTGAGATTATATTTATACTAGAAAAGTGAGTCTGATGGCTACAGGTAAGGTTTTTTCTACCAAAATGAAAAACTATCTAACCTTGCACCCTTCATTTTTCAAGATAAACCCTCAGTCAAATGCTCTTCTTAGCAGCCTAAAAATCTATTGGATCTCTGCTCATAGATAATGATATCTAAAAAATTCTTGTTTGGTTCTTTGATTTAAATTGAATCAAATAATTGAATATGAAAGAACCAATTTCTGGTCAACTCTGTGCTTGGGATTACACTGTTGAAATAAAGTATGAAAGGATTTATTTAAATTGAATCAAATAATTGAATATGAATCCTTTCATACTTTATTTCAACAGTGTAATCCCAAGCACAGAGTTGACCAGAAATAATTTTAGATGATACTGAAAATGGCAAGTAATGAATGAGTTAATGGAAGTAGATGGTTTCTTGCGTTTAATTCTAAAATTAGTAAGCTATCTGCACTTGATAGTTAGTTTTATATAGGTTTTATGCTATTAGACTGAGGTAGATAATAATTAGGGGAGGGGATATTTAAAATTGATGGTAAAAAATAAACCTTGATTTCAAAGTGTGAAAGTTTCCCAGGTATAAAACTTGAAATCTCCTGCAAGTTTATGCTAATTTTTTCTGATTCCGCAGACCTCTTGGTCACAAATATAATTACTACCTGATACCCTATTAGTTCCAATATTAATTATACCATTCAATTCTATTATTTTAATCCCTACTTGCCATTTAAATAATTGTGTTAAGAGGAAAAAATTTCTGTATTCTGAGTAATGTAGCTTGAGGCAACCCATTCAAGTGCAAATAGTGTAGAATTTTCAATTTGGATTTCAAATTAAACCTATTGGATCCATCCAGCAGAAATAATGAAGTACTGGTAGATTCAACCAGTGGTGACTGAATTAATTGATATTCATTGAGTTAATTATAAACCACCATGGTCTCCCAAGATTTACTTTATTAGAGAGAATAATTCTATAAGTGATGATAGATAGATACAAAAATAAAAGGAAATGGTTCTAATATAAGGTTCTTCTATTATTTCCAAGAAGCAGTAGATACTTGAAAGCTAAACCACCAAAACTGTCACTTTATATTAGGGAATATCAGAGTTAGAAAACCCACCAATTTTTCAATGGCTGTTTTAAAACCAAATATGCCATTTCAAACATTCCATTAAAAAATCAAAAAAATCACTTATTTCACATCAGTAGTGTCAGAGTTACCTTGAAATAAGTGGTTTTTTTCCAATATAATATATAACTCCTGTACCATCCCCACTCATCCTCCCTCAATCCTCATCCATGCCCTCATACTCACTTAAACTGCCATAAATACTGCTACTTCAAATAGATTGACCAAACTACAACCAATATTGAGTGAGTTGTGTGGAGATGAGGACACTAGAAACCAGCCAGGAGCTTGAATTACTGAATTTTTTAAATTCTGGAATAGAGTATGGAAAACATGGTACACGTGGAATATATTCAAAGCTAATATCCTCTCTGATTTTATCACACAGATATTCTTTCATCATCTCAATTGAGAAGCATTGGATCCCTGGCTTCCTTCACTCAAACTAATCTTGTCTGATTGGAGGGAGCTGAATGTCATTTTAGAAAACCACTTCAAGAGACTCCAAGAATCATCCTCTAAGTCCAGTTTGGATCAGATTGGAAAGATTGAAAATATAGCTTCACAAGCTTGGAGAATTGGGCTTGGCAATTCTGAAGATCCTGGATTAAGATTCAAAGGATAAAACAAATTTATTGAATCAGGTGTTGATTCTATTGGTATGATGAGAATGGTTGGATTTGCTCGGAAACATATAATAAATGTGAAATCTTCTTCCCTCTCTCAAGCTACCAATTTTGGTAGTTTCTGTGAGGTCCTCAAGAAATCTGATGGACAGAAGAAATTGGAATAAGATCTGAAACATGAAATTCAACTGAATCAGGTCCCAAACAAAGATTACTTGCCCTTATGTCTATTCAATAATCAAGAAAGAGAGATAATCTTGGGGCATCTAACTCAAATTCATTCAATTTCTAAAGAGAAGTTTGAGGATGTTTACCCCATCTTGCCATCTCAAGTGGGAATCATCAGTTTGATTATCCAGTATCATGATGAAGCTCTTTATCAAGATTTAGGGTTTTATTTCTCTCAAGTGGCTTATACAATCATCCAGCCAAACATGTCAACCAGATCAATTTTTTGGGGTATGCTTAGGGCTATTGAACAACATACTACTCTATGCACCCTCTTTGTCCAACTCAGCTCACTCAATCAAATCTTTCAAGTGTTTTGAATTATTCTAGTCATAGGATTAACAAAAAAATAAAGATTTTCCAGGTGAAGGATGAAGTGGAATACCTGTAAAAACAGAAGTACCACAGAAAAAATCCACAAGGGAGAAACCCACCAGATCAATTGTTTGGAGTATTCTTAGAGCTATTGAACAAAATCCTAATCAATGCACCCTCTTTTTCCAACCCAACTATGTCAATAATGTTGTAGAGACTCCTTTGGGATTGGGTAAAATTTAGCAAATAGCTTTCTGTCAGTCTTTTAAGGGGAATTTAGTATTACTTGTACTCCTTCAGAGTATTAGTAAAAATATGGGTTGTTTTGAATTTACTGCCCTTCTACTACTATAGTAAGTCTGCACAATAATTACTTTAAATTATTTGATGGTTTCTTTGAGACTTGAAATAGGTCTCAGATCAGACCTAGATTAGTTACTAACTGTTATCAGTAGGGCTTTTGAAGAATGGACCAGATTTATTGGTTTATTGGTTAGTGATTGATCAGATATATGTAATTTTAATCAATATCCCCATTTTCAAGGGTTCAAAGGTTTTATCAAAGGGATGGTTCAGGGGAGGACCCAAGGATGGGTTTACCCACAGGGGGCTGGGTAGGGGAAATTTTGGGAGATGCTTTTTTTGTGATCTCTTCCTTTTTAAGGGTTATTTATTGAATGATGGTTGGTTCCCTTTGATTTGGTGCTTAATAGTTTAGGTCACAGAAGAACACTTATTTAAAGCAACTAATGCGGTGGCTCCAATGGTTGGTGAATGAGTTTATAAAATTGGGTTTTCATTTACTTTTATTCCTTTCCTTTCCTTTTATTTGTTGGTACATTGATGATCTCCTTTTTTTTCATCTGGATAGTACCACAGATGGATGGGTGGTTGGTGGTGGGGTGAAGTGTGTGTGGGATGGTTGTGTGTGGGATAGTGGGAGTCTGGATTATAGTGGGGGATACAACCGGGATAGGGCAGAGAAGCCCTCCTTAAATAGAAAAATCCTGCACCCAGGGGTGCTCAAGGCTGCCCCTGAGTCTCCCCTTGTTCTGGTGAGGAAAAGTGAGATACAGTTACATGAGGCATTCAAGCTGGTTGGGAAAAGTTTGTACAGTTACATGAGGCATTTTTTCTGCTTGGGAAAAAGGTTTTACAGTTACAGGAGTTTCATGCATTCAAATCCTTGCATATAGTAATGTGAAGAGATGGTGTGGGTTAGTAATGGTGGTTTTTTTGGTACCAAATGTTCCTGACTGAATATGTTGCTGTGTAGTGCTGCTTTGAGTTTTTAGTGCAGTAAACTTTCAATGGTGGGTTGTTTTGGATCTGCATGGTCCTAGCTGCCTGCATATATTGCTGGGTAGTTCTGTATTTCCTTGTACTGGTGGGTTGTTTGGATACGCATTGTCCATAATGCCTGCATATATTTCTGGGTAGTTCTGTGGTGCCTTGTACTTGTGGGTGTTTAGTTACACATATTCCTGACTTCCTGCAAATATTGCTGGGTAGCCCTGTGGTAAACTTGTACTGGTTGTTTGTTTGGTACTACATGGGCCTGACTGCCTGCATATATTTCTGGGTAGCCCTGTGGTGAAATTTTACTTGTGTTTTTTTGGCACTAAATGGGCCTGAATGCATGCATATATTGCTGGGTAGCCCTGTGGAGAAGTTGTACTGGTGGTTTTTTGGTTGCAAATGGTCTTGATTTTGGTGCTGAGTATACAGGTGAGGTGTTTGGTTGCATGTTTGGTTGAGGTTTTGTGGTGAGATTTTCTGGTATGCATTTAGGCTTTTAAAGCCATATCCATAGGCCTTTTCACTGGTTGTGGTACCTGAGGTGGGATATGGGCTGGCCATGATTGATTTTTGGCTGTATCTTCTAAACCATGAGAGATAGGGGGGTAATTTGGCTGAGTGAATGTAGGTTATGTTTGGTGTAGAATCTGTTTCTGAGGTTTCTTTTAGGATTGGGATTATATTTATACTAGAAAATTGAGTCTGATGGCTACAGGTAAGGTTTGGTCTACCACAAAATATTTCAAGTTGTTTTGAGTTATTCTAGTCATAGGATTGACAAAAAACATTGAGATTGTCCAGGTGAAGGATGAAGTGGAATACCTTTCAAAAAATAAATACCAAATAAAACCTCACCAAGGGAAAAACCTGTAGAAAGACAAACAAAATCAACACAGTGATTGAAAAATACCACTGGGTACAGAGGCAGTAGTAAGCCCAAAAGTATAAAGACCCACCAATACCTGACACCATGCTAACTCAATTTTTACTCTGGTTATGACATTCAAACAGGCCAGGAGGAAAATATTTCCAGAGTGATGTAACCATTAAAGAGTGAGAGTGGGAGAACACCAGTTGGCATGAGTTTCACCATGTCCAGAATGAATGGCAACACCATAACCAGTACCATACCAGGGGCAGGCTAGTCCAAATCTGTCACAGAAAAACAAAAAGGAGGTGAAAAAACTTTTTAAACTCAAAAAATTGACCCGCTTCATGCAAAGAGAAGGATAAAATGGGGGTGGCCACCCAGGAATAAGCATGAAAGGAAGCCCATGAGATGCTGACACGGGCTTCATTCCTGCTCATCGTAACATAGGACCAATATAAAAAGATCATAATAAGAACAAACAATTTTTTCCACCACAATCTACCCTTGAGATTCTTGCCTTTGCATCTGTTGTAATACACCTAAAACATGAAAAAAAATCAACTTTCCCATTTGAAATAGAATTACTATAACAAACATTATATTTTTTCTGCTGCTTAGGAAGTGCCATTCAGATCTACATAGATCTGATACCATTGAGCCTTCACAGCTTAACAATACCAGGCTAAGGTTGATTTGAGACCTGCAACTCTGAACCATCCCCTTTTGGTCCCAAAAGACTTGAATTCTAATTCTAAATGAGTTTTTTCTCTTCTTCTTCTTCTTCTTTTTAGGAATACCTGAAGGAGGATAGAGAGCAGAGAAAATTTAAGTGGGGAAAATTGAGTGCATCAATTAGAATATTTGAATGTGTACAAAGTAAGAGGAGAAGGATTTTTTGGTCATTAAATCATGCACTTTGTGATAGATGGATGTTAGAAATCCGGATGAAAGAATTGTGAATATCATGCTCTCAGAAGTAAAGTTCCATTTTGATTGATAAACAAAGAGCCAAGTTTGGTGAATATGTTCAGGCCTGGAGGAAATGGAGTGTTCAGAATCTTTTTTGAATTCATCATTTTTGGAAAAATTATCTCCAAGGGGTTGAAGGAAGTTCAACTGGTTTTATTAAAAATCAACACTGATTGCTCAAATGGATTTTGGGTAGGACTAAATTGGATGAACTCAATTTCAATTATGGAATCATGCCAGCTGTAGTAATTAGATTGATGATTTCCAGTGAATTAATCAATTGGGACTCAATGGACCAGATTTTGTATTGGGGATGGTCAGGAGTGGAAGAGAAATTGAATTGAAGAGTGATAAAATCTTTCAAAAGCTCAAAAAAGAAGAATTGGCTCTGTGGCTTCCTTCACTCAAAAAAATCTTGCTGAAGCCTTGCTTTGCAATTTGCCTAATTGAGGTCATCTTTCAATCTTTATATCTCACAGTTAATAACATTGATATCATTATTTAAATCCCAATTGTTTTTACCTCTCTATCCTTTGTCTCTGCTCTTAGTTTTGTTGCAAAATCCAAATCCTAAAAACTGATTGTTTGATAAAATTGCAGTTGTTTTATCAAAGGACCTATCCAGTCTTGATCTTGAGCAAAAAAATGTCTCAATCATCCATGAGGGGGGATGGATTGATAATCCACACCATAATATATCTGGGGATAATGGGTTCAAACAAATTGATGATGTTGGTTAGATTCAATTGTGATAGAATTCACAGAATTTGCATTTCAAGGACACAGTTAGAAATGGAATGATAGAAGTATTCTAAGAAAAGAAGGGAATCATAGAAGTTATGAGCTAGGAGATTGAGCAAATTTCTTTGATTTCAGCTTTTGATGAGGCCTATGGAGCTACCCCCTGTGTATGAGTGATGGAAAATGGGGGATTTGTGCTCAATCCAGTTTTATATTTTTTTAAAATTATAGGGGGATGGTGTACACCGCTCCCACACGGACTATGGGAGTCATTTAGGGCCCATACACTACTCCATATAATTTATAATTTATAATTTAGTATTTATTATTTATTATTTATTATTTATTATTTATTATTTATTATTTATTATTTATTATTTATTATTTATTATTTATTATTTATTATTTATTATTTATTATTTATTATTTATTATTTATTATTTATTATTTATTATTTATTATTTATTATTTATTATTTATTATTTATTATTTATTATTTATTATTTATTATTTATTATTTATTATTATTTATTATTATTTATTATTATTTATTATTTATTATTATTTATTATTATTATTTATTATTTATTATTTATTATTTATTATTTATTATTTATTATTTATTATTTATTATTTATTATTTATTATTTATTATTTATTATTTATTATTTATTATTTATTATTTATTATTTATTATTTATTATTTATTATTTATTATTTATTATTTATTATTTATTATTTATTATTTATTATTTATTATTTATTATTTATTATTTATTATTTATTATTTATTATTTATTATTTATTATTTATTATTTATTATTTATTATTTATTATTTATTATTTATTATTTATTATTATTTATTATTATTTATTATTTATTATTATTTATTATTATTTATTATTATTATTTATTATTTATTATTTATTATTTATTATTTATTATTTATTATTTATTATTTATTATTTATTATTTATTATTTATTATTTATTATTTATTATTTATTATTTATTATTTATTATTTATTATTTATTATTTATTATTTATTATTTATTATTTATTATTTATTATTTATTATTTATTATTTATTATTTATTATTTATTATTTATTATTTATTATTTATTATTTATTATTTATTATTTATTATTTATTATTTATTATTTATTATTTATTATTTATTATTTATTATTTATTATTTATTATTTATTATTTATTATTTATTATTTATTATTTATTATTTATTATTTATTATTTATTATTTATTATTTATTATTTATTATTTATTATTTATTATTTATTATTTATTATTTATTATTTATTATTTATTATTTATTATTTATTATTTATTATTTATTATTTATTATTTATTATTTATTATTTATTATTTATTATTTATTATTTATTATTTATTATTTATTATTTATTATTTATTATTTATTATTTATTATTTATTATTTATTATTTATTATTTATTATTTATTATTTATTATTTATTATTTATTATTTATTATTTATTATTTATTATTTATTATTTATTATTTATTATTTATTATTTATTATTTATTATTTATTATTTATTATTTATTATTTATTATTTATTATTTATTATTTATTATTTATTATTTATTATTTATTATTTATTATTTATTATTTATTATTTATTATTTATTATTTATTATTTATTATTTATTATTTATTATTTATTATTTATTATTTATTATTTATTATTTATTATTTATTATTTATTATTTATTATTTATTATTTATTATTTATTATTTATTATTTATTATTTATTATTTATTATTTATTATTTATTATTTATTATTTATTATTTATTATTTATTATTTATTATTTATTATTTATTATTTATTATTTATTATTTATTATTTATTATTTATTATTTATTATTTATTATTTATTATTTATTATTTATTATTTATTATTTATTATTTATTATTTATTATTATTTATTATTTATTATTTATTATTTATTATTTATTATTTATTATTTATTATTTATTATTTATTATTTATTATTTATTATTTATTATTTATTATTTATTATTTATTATTTATTATTTATTATTTATTATTTATTATTTATTATTTATTATTTATTATTTATTATTTATTATTTATTATTTATTATTTATTATTTATTATTTATTATTTATTATTTATTATTTATTATTTATTATTTATTATTTATTATTTATTATTTATTATTTATTATTTATTATTTATTATTTATTATTTATTATTTATTATTTATTATTTATTATTTATTATTTATTATTTATTATTTATTATTTATTATTTATTATTTATTATTTATTATTTATTATTTATTATTTATTATTTATTATGTATTATGTATTATTTTTTATGTATTATATATAATTTATAATTTATAATTTATAATTTATAATTCATAATCTATTATTCATTATTTATGATTTAGTGGAGGCTACTCAACTTTATTTTAGTTTTTTAGCGTGCCGTACAACTTAAATGGGACCTCCAGCATGCCACATGTCCCATTTCAGCCGTGTAGCATGCCACATGGCCCATTTGAGCTGTGTAAATTGCCACACGGCCCATTGAGCCGTGTACAGAGCTGTGTACACGGCTCTGTAGCCGTGAATTTAACATTACCCAAAATGATATAATGTTGCAGAGTGGAAAGGATGGGTTGAAGTAAGCATTCAATATCTTGTGTCAGTTTTTAAGCTGTGCCTCCTGTGATGGTGCCGTTTGGAGGTGTGAGGAAGAATTTCATACCCAATTCACATAGATGAGATGACCAGAGTCTGGCAGAGTGACTTTTGGCTCAGGATGTTGCACCATTGTCTCCAGTGTTGATGGTGCCACTAAGAAAAAAAGTTGCATAGAGGAATGGACTGGATCATTTCAAGATCCTCAAGGGCCTTTGTTTGGTGTAGAAATTGTTTTCTCACCAGGGTACAGCTCTTTGCCATGATTGGGGGTTCTTCCTTGCCCTCTTGTAGGAAAAGGATGCATGTTCTTCTTTTGAGTTGGAATAATCTTGACAGATTCATCAATAAACCAAAACTCAAGTTAATTTAAAGATCAAAATTCTTCTGAATGACTCACGTATTTGGGATCAATCAGCAATATTTGATCATTGTAAAATAAAAAGCTCATATAATCACCCTGAGAATAATAAATGCAAGAAAGGAAAAAGAGGGTGGGAAGGCATTTTGGATCGTGGTCAAGATTTTGTTCATGGTGGCTTGAATATAATCCATGATCTTCTAAGATTCTTTGAGACTGCCACCTTCCTCAGAGAGATTTTAAAAATTGGATGAGAAGATGAGTGGGTAGATGCTAGCACCAATCACAAGATGACCACTACTGGGTGGAGAATGAATGATAATTTTTGAACTTGTATGCATACTGAGTGGAGGGTGATGGATGATGAAACATAAAATGGTGTGTTTAATATTCAAAACACAGCATTTTTTTGGAACACACCATTTTGAAATACACCAGGCGAGGGGTATGTGTGTTTCAGAAAACCCGCCATTAAAATTTTGTGTTTGGTCAAACAAAAATGGTGGTTTTTCTGACTCTGATACGCCATATTGTTCTGTAAATCAAGCTGTTAATGAGTTATATTGAGGAAACAGTGCATGGAAAAGTTAAAAAAGGTGCAAGAGTTGAATCAAAGAGAAATTTTAATACTGTAGGAAGTGAGAGATAGGAAAGGATTTGTAAAGGAAATGAAGGGGAAGGGATAGGAAATGGGGTAGTAGTTAAAGGAGAGGGAGAAGAAGCAATTGCATTTTGATTCCAGGGAAACAGAATCCAAACAAATTCAAACATAATTTTGCCAATAGAGACCAATGCAAGGATTTTGACCGGAGATTTGAGAAAAATTTCTTCAGGACAGGGTTGAATGAAGCAACTGAAAAAGGTCTAAATGGAAGGGGATGGATGGGGAATGAAGTCAAAAAAACTCAAAATGCAAAGCGCAAGATTGCCTTTGAGGAAGGATTTACAAAACAAGTGAATATGATGAAAAGGATTTCTGGAATAATTAATGAGGAGGAGATCAGAAATTATTGCAAAATAACAGAGGAATCAAATGAAAGTTGGGAGGTGTCAGAAAAGGAAAAAAATAAATATAGGGAATTAATTTTATCACACCCACAATGCTTTATTTCACGGAATATAACATCTAACCTCCATTGCGCGCCTCTGCTGCTACATTGAGAAAAACTTTATTTCACAGGAATTTCAAGAATTCATTTTTTTTAATTCTGAATCTGCATTCCTGTAGCTGGGGTTTGAAAACCCCCAAGAAAAATATTTGGTAATTTTAAAGGCACTAGAAACCCTCCAAAAAGGGAATCAAACAATAAAAAAATTCCACCAAAACCAACTTTTCCATGGGTTTTTGGATCCTTATTTTGGCTATTTTGATTATGATCCTTTGGTTGTTTGATATATCAAAAAGCTCAAACAAAATTCAAAAAAATTTCCCCTTTTTTTAGATTTTTTTGGATGTATCCTTTTACCTTAAAATATTCCTTTAAAAAACCAAAAGACTAAAAAAAATCAAATATCTCATTGGAAATTTGCATCCTTTCATTTTAATTTTTATTTCATTTTTTTTGGTGATTCAAGCTTTCATAAATTCAACAAAAAAGTTAAAGAGAATTTAAATATATTTCTTCCAGATTTTTTGGATGTATTATTTTAACCTAAACAATTCCTTCAAAAAAGCAAAAAATTCAATTTTATCACCATAATTTTGGATCATTTTATTTTCCTTTTTTATTTTTTATTTTTGGTGAAAGATTTAAAAATTCAAAACAGCTATCAAAGAAATGTTTGATATTTGTTTCAGAATTTTTGGATATCTTTTTTTAACTTGAACAATTCTTTCAAAAAACCAAGAAATTGCAAAATTGAATTTTCTCATTGGATTCTTGGATCCTTTTGTTTGCCTTTGATTTTTTTTGGGGGGGGAGGGTTGAATTTTTCAGAAATTTAAAAAAAGAAAAAATAGGTCTATAAAACTTTTTACACATTTTTTGGGATGTATGCATACACCTTGAAAAATTCATTCAAAAATCAAAAGATAAATGACAAATATGGATAAAAATATGAAATTTGATTCAACTATGATTGTTTTTATGTTTCTACTTGATTTACTTTGAGGGAAAAAAAATCATTAAAAAGCTCTTAATTTTTCTAAGTGATGGTTTTCTGAGTTTTGGAATTCTTTGTGACAAAGCTTTTCCAAAGTGGATCTAACCTTGGAGCTGGAAAATTATCAGACTTGAAATTGAATGAGACTATATGTTTGAAATATTCCAAAAGAATGAAGAAATAGGAGAAAATTTGGAATTTGAGTGGGAGGGGCTTTCAGAGGAAGATAAGTGCAAGAAATCAAAGAAGAAAACAGAAACACAGGAAACTTATATGTTTCAGCCAGAAGAAAACCATGTCATGGAAATTTCATGCAAATATTTATGGGAGCTGGGCCAGAAAGGTGGTTCAGTTGCCTTCTTGCTTCTTGGAAATTTTCACCCCAGATATCACAAATTAATCTTGGGTCCTTCAAGATTGGGTTTTAATCAAGCTCTTTCACCATTTCTTTCCTCAATTAAATCAATTCCTGTGAGTTCCACCCCCAACAAATGGATGCTGCCTTAAATCCAAATTTCCCATCCCCTATAACATCTTGAAAATGGGATATATGTGGAATAGCTGTTTTGGGGGAAATGAAATCTTTGTATGGGAACTAAAACCAAAAATCAGAATCTTTTATAAAAGAAAATATGTTCTAAAGATAGAATTAAATTCTTAGTTGAGATTTGGTCAAATATTACAGAAGAAGAACAAAATAATGTGCAGGAAACCTGGAGGAAAAACACAAAAAAAATAAGAAAAAATTTAAAAATGAGAAAATATCAAAGGTACTCAATTTCTCACTCATTGTTTTTTCTGTTTGCGCTGATACCTTCCTTTCAGGAGGATGGTAAGGAGTATCACCATATTCGTTGGATAACTTTAGTCACTTGATTTTTGCCCCAGTATTGTATTCAGGAAAAGAAACCCACTGATTCATGATGGTCCCAGACCTCTGATAAAAGTTTGAATGAAAAAATTAATGAAAAATAATATCCAAAAGAATAACAAAAAATAAAAGTAAATGAAAGCATGAAATCTTAAAAAAATTCACATTGGGAAGCTCTTCATCTGATGGAACTTCCCCTTCATTAAAATCTGGAACCTCTTCATCTTCTGAATATTCCTCTTCAGTCAGAAATTCACCCTATGTTAAAAAAATGACAAGGAGTCATTAAAGAAAAAAATAAATTGCAGAAGAAATAATTATAGAATGAAAAGTAACTCTTACTCTTATTCCTCCTTCTTTTTTCACTTCCCCTTCCCCTTGATGGCCTTCCACCTTCTTCAAACCTGAACACATAGGAAAAAAATAGTAATTATGAAAGTTGATGTATATTTTTTTTTTCCAAAAAATGGTGAATGAAATTTGAATTTGCTATGAATTTATTCTTTGGCCTTCTGCTCCTCTTGGGTATTTCTAAATATTCAAAAACAGATTGATCTCTTTTACTTGAGGGATGAGAGATTGTCTTGTAATTATTGGCTGCTCCTTTGGTTCTTCCTCTTACTTTTGATCTTTGAGTGGAATTGGGGTCTTGAATCACAGTGAGTTGATATATTCCACTTTATAGCTTCTTGCTTTGAACCAGATAATTTAGCTGTTCTCCAGTTAGCAAATTTCTGAATTCTTCAAATATTTAACTGAAATATAGGTTTTCATTACTGTCTTTTTTTGGAACTTCATGTTGGAATCTCACCAAATAAATAAATAAATAAATGAAAATGTACTAAATTTTGCCATAGTTCCTCTGAGAGACTTTATTGAAACCACCTGGTAGTTATGCCAATTGTGATAAATTAATGCAGTTGCAAGTAGTTTCCCATGGTAATCGCCACAGCCTGGAGTTATACAAATTGGGATAACTCTGAGTAGTCATGCAGGCCAGATCCCTGCACAACTACACTCCTAGCCAGCTTAGCCAAGACCCAGACCAAGCCAGAGACAGAAAACCATCAAACTCACCACATTGATTGCGGAAAAAGCAAACTGACGGCCCCTAAAAAGAAGCAACCAGCAGACTGTTGCTGACCAACCATTGATTGAGGACAACCAGTCACCCAGCCAGCCCCAGATCACACACCAGCAGACTAAACAAGCAAATTTCTGGCTGCCAGTAAACAAAAAAAAACCAAAAGACTGCTGCCAACTACTCAGAACAGACCAAGCCCAAGCCA
Organism: Puccinia polysora; assembly: GCA_025617555.3. Lineage (NCBI taxonomy): Eukaryota > Fungi > Basidiomycota > Pucciniomycetes > Pucciniales > Pucciniaceae > Puccinia > Puccinia polysora. The sequence continues at coordinate 23,881,482 of CM062612.1, read as the reverse complement.
GCTCACAGCCCCACCAGGTTATCCCAATTTGGATAACTTGGAGCAGTTGCAAGGGGCAGAAACCTGCGCCGCTACATTTAAAATCCAGACAGCCCTTCTTCCCAGAGAAAAAACAGACAGGAAGCCAAGAACAACCAAGATAGACCCTGCCAGACCAAGCCAGCCACACCAGGCATTTACTGGGCAGCCCTAGCCAGCTAGCCAGTCTTAGCCAGCCCACCAGCCTCAACCAGACACCCAAGGCCCAGAAAGCCAGCCCCACTCAGCTGGAAAACCCACAACCAGCCAATCAGCCCCCTGGCTACCAGATCCCAACCAAGCCAGCCAGTCAGACCTAGCCAGCCAGCAAGATCAAGCCCAAAAGATCAGAGCAGACAGCCCAGTCCAGCCAGCCTACCCCAACCAAGCCAGCCAGCCAGATCAAGCCAGAAAACCCAGTCCGTGACAGAAGCTAAGACCAGCAAGTCCAGACCAAGCTAGCAAGCCAGACAGCCAGCCAGCCAACTAGCCAGTCAGAAAGTCCAGCCCAAGCCAGAAAGCCCAGAAAAGGCCAGCCAGTCAGTTATTCAGAAAGATCAGCCAGACCACCAGCCAGCAAGATCAGCCAGACCACCAGAAAGCCAGCCAGCAAGCCAGCCAACCAGACAGCCATACATTCAGCCATTCAGCCAGAAAATCAGCCAGAAATACAGAAAGCCAGCGTGACCAAAAGGAAGCCATTGAGCCAGCAAGAAAGCCATTCAGCTAGGCAGAAAAACAGCCAGTCAGCCATCCTTCCAGTAAACTAGACAGCAATTCAGTGAGAAAGAAAAATAGCCAGCCAGCCAGTTAGTCAAGCTCAGAACCCCACCAGACCAAGTTGAGGTGGAAAGCAAGAATGGAGAAAACTGAACAAATCAGACACTAGGACCAGCTAGAAAGACCAATTCCACCAACCAAGCTCAACAAGAATACCACACCAGACCAAGAAGATCAAGACACAGAAGGAGAAGACAAAGAACCCTCTCTGGATCTTCAAACCAGTCAACCTCAGATACCCCCCACCAGACCAAGACCAAACAAAGACAAAGTTGGAAAGCAGGATAAAGAGGAAGATCAAGCCAAACAAAGACAAAACTTAGGAACCCCACAAGAACAAAAAACTGGTGGATAGAAGGACTGAGAGAAAGAGCGGCAGACTAACAGAAGAACCCAGAGAAACAATCAAGCAGACAGACAGACCCAGGGAAAGACCAACATAGACCAAGAGTTCAACAAAGTTTTTCCAGACCTTTTGGTCAGATTTCCTTGTATTATCATCTCTGCCTTGATGTGAAGCCCTTTTCCTCATACTAACACCAGATTTCCATCATTATTTATCTGTGCCAATTATTTTCCTCATTTTTATGTAGACTGAACCTAGCCCAGAATTTCTGGTTTTAAGAAGATCAATCAAAACAGAAATTGATATTAAAGAGCCAAATATTTTATAACTTCAAGGTTTTCTGATTCATCAGTTGCATTGGGATCCAGAATTAACTTAAGAAAGAAAAATAAAAGTTAATTGGTAAATTATTAATTTGAGGTTGAATCCATCCTGCTGTGGAGACTTCCACTCATACAAAAATGTACATGTCTATGAAAATCAACAAAAAAACTCCAAAAACTTGCAAGGACTTGAACACTGGAAAAAGTTACTCTAGAAAAAAAATTTAAATAAAAATAAAAAATATTTGTTTATTGGTGGATTTAAAAATAGTCTAAAAAATTGTTGTAATCAAGGATAATTTTTTTGTTTTTCTTTTTCAAAGTTTTATCCAAGGAAATATATTTAAAAGCCAAGAAATCAAGTAATTTTCTGGATTTATTCCACTTTTCTACTGCTACCAATAAATGCCATGGCTACCAATAACCTACCTTTTTTGTCCATTGCCATTTGCTCCCTCTACTTTTACAGTTGTTCTTCTAGTCAATCCTTCTCCTTTTAATCTTTTTCAAACTACCGCTCAGCCTGTTTCAATTTACACTCAGCATCCAATTTTTGTTGATGAGCCAGAATATTGGCTTTCTTCTTTTGATCATAAATAGCCAGTTGACAATCCCACCTTTGCTGTTCAGATCAAAGTTTTTTGTATTCAATTTGTAATTTCACTAGTTTTTGTAGGGGAATATCAATGAGTTGGATTTTAAAAGCAATTAGATTCCATCAATCCACTTACTTAAATCTTGCTTGACCTTGATATATTTGAAGCCGGAAAAAATTGGAAGTGTTTCTCCTCTTTTGAAGGCTATTGGGTTTGATGTTAATGGAATTGGAGGACTTTTGCTTTCCCTTTGCAGAGGAGTTTTGTGTGGGAAAATTGTCACTTGCATTTAAAGGTGATATGAAAGGCCCCATTGGCTTGAGGTTTTGTCCATTCAGAAAAGGATGAGCCTGTTTTTTTACAATCTAAATGAGTCAAGATTAACTGGAAAGAAAAGAAAAGTAATTGCTTCCTGACCTGAAAAGATGTTGATTGTAATGGAGATAATGGAATAACTTGCTCCTCATTAGCAAATTTGTTGATATCTTCCACCCCAGGAAGAGAGAAATCCAAAGAAGTAAGTGAGGGGTCCAAGGAAGGGTTTGAATCATTGATAAGTGCCAATGTAGAAATGATTGGAGATGATTGTGTTTGAATATCCATCTTGGTCTCAGATTGGGGCCACTCAAAGGTTCCAACAGGATCATCATTGCTAGGTTTAGCATCCACAGCCAAGACCTCAGAATCAACTGAATTGGATTTTTGGGCATCAAAAGAAGCTAAAGGGGTGATGTTGTCCTTCTTTCCAAATATTTCATCCATTTAAATACAAAAAGGAAATATTAAGTCTAAATTATCTACCACCAAGTCAGTTCCCTTGGCTTTATTTGAGTCTGTGATACCAAAGCCAGTGGAGATTGACATTGAGTGTGCCTTTTTGTAATTGGCTCAATAATTATTGAATTTCTCCCTCAATGGTTTTGATGAAAGATACAGCCTAAATTTTGTTTTATTCTTCAGTTCATTGGCCATCAGGAGATAAAAGTTAACCTTAGAGGATGGAGGTTGGCCAACTTATGTTTCATTGTTGGACCCAAAGCAAGCATTGTGGTTAGAGGGAATTTCGAGCCGGTTTACCAGGATCATTTGCTCAGCTCTCTTGAGCATACTTGAGCCTTTGGAAGTTTATAGGCAAGGATTGTTTGTAGGATTGTTTGTTTTAGAGTTCCTTGGCAATCTCCGCTTTTGTGTATTTTATTTTTGTGTAGACCTGCGGGGGGGGGGGGGATTTGCTCAGGGGGCATTTGGAAATAGTAAGAGATGTAAATTTTTATAGCTTAAGCTCTGGTTGAAAGAGTTTAAGAGAGGATCAGGAGATGTCTTGTGTTGCCAAGAGGAGGGTGGATCCAAGGAGTCAGGAAGTGGAGCACTCCGGTTCAAAGTGAGGAAGAATGGATGTGGATTAATTCAATTGAAGTTCAGAATACTTAAGTAGACTAAGTACAAAAGAGGCTGACAAGTGGTTGAACAAATAGGTAGAAATGAATAATAAATATTCAATACTGGCCATTAGAGACCAGTCATTTTTGGAGGACCACAACACAGGTTGCACTCAAGATTCAGGCAAAACTAAGAGTAGACCAAAATTCTAACACACCCCCTTGACTGAAGCTTGAGGGAGGTTAAACAAAATAATAAGCTGGGAAATTCAGGAATCTTGCATGTCTATTAAATAAAACATTACAAATTAGAATTAAGAGATGTTTGAACTTTGAAATAAGGGTTTATTCTATTAGAGAGGAAGGAAAACTTGTGATTTTGGAACTACAGTTGAACTACAATTGAGTCTATTAAATCAAAAAGTGACACTAAAATTCCAATCTTAACTTTTGAGCCCTGGTCTGATAAGAACAGCAACTAAACAAAAAAAGATTTGCCCAAAGGGAGCAGGACCAATTTAGGACCAAAGGCATGACCAACTAGCCAGACATGCAACTTGAGGTAGTGCAGAACTGGCCAACTTTAGACAGTAATGACCAAACCAAATAGAATTAAAGCTTTGATTGCGCAAATAGGCAAGAAATAATGGTGGTTGAATAAGAGCTATGATTGCGAAAATAGGAAACAAGATGAAATAATGGTGGACCGGGTGATTGCAAGATCAGAGATTTGAGATGACCAAAAGCAAACGACCAAGGGCAATGACAAGGGTGCAATTCAAGGACAAGGCAAGGTGGCAAGAGGACAAGGAGACACACAATTGGAGAGAGGTCTTGAGTAGCAATCAGGAAAATGACTAGAGCAGGGGAAATTAAAAGACAACAACCAAGCAACTTGAGGTTGGTGAAGAAAATGTGAGGTTGGAAGATATAGAAGGTGTAAAAGTGGGCCTTGTTCTTCTTTTTTGAGTCGGAACGTGAGATTGATTTAGGAGCTTTCTCAGGGTATTTCACCCAGCAGTTCTTGGCAGGGTTTTGGGGCTTGTTGCAGTGAGGGCAGTTGGACAATTTTGAATACATGGCCAAGTGAGTGTTTCTGGAAGTGTTATTGATTGGATTGATATTTGCTTGGGCCTTGTCTTTCTCAAGTCTCTTCAAGATGTAATTGATTTTTTTTTTGCATTTGTTGGTATTCTTCAAGTAGTTGAATTACAAAGGCAATTTGGATAAGGTGAGGATGATCATTAATTCTTCTTCTAACTCTACCCCATGAGTTTCATCTTTTGAGTTGAGGCATGGATTTGCAAGACAAAGTTAAAGATGTTATTTTCAAATTTGATCTTGTTGAATTGAGTGAAGGAAAGCGTTTTGTTGATGAAGTCATTGGGCATGTATTGAGACTTGAGTAGATCCCAAAGGGCTATGCAATTGCGTTTTTCAGAAGAAGGAAAGGATCCAGCAACATATGATAAGTTGTCCTTGTTGAGGTGGTCAAGGATAAGGTTGTAAGCTTTTTGATTTAATTTATCAAATAGTTTAGCATTATTTTTATCTTTGTTATTGGAGGGACAGACTAATTCTTTGAGGATTATCTTGAGAGCATCAATAGAATCTAACTTCCCTTCCATAGCAATTGACCAGGTATAGTAGTTATCAATGGTTAAGAGCAGTTTCTGGTTGGCAGTGACAGAAGACATTGAATGGATCAGATGGGAGTCTTTGACTTTTAACTGTGTAAAGTTTTAGAGCTTAATCTCCAGTTGAAAGAGTTTAAGAGAGGATGAGGAGATGTCTTGTTTTTCCAAGAGGAGGGCGGATCCAAGGAGTCAGTAAGGGGAGCACTCTTGTTCAAAGTGAGGAAGAATGGATATGTATTCATTCACTTGAAGTTCAGCAGACTTAAGTAGACTAAGTACAAAAGAGGCTGACAAGTGATTGAACAAATAGGTAGAAATGAATAAGAGATACTCAATACTGGCAATTAGAGACCGGAAATTTTTGGAGGACCACAACACAGGTTGCACTCAAGATTCAGGCAACACTAAGAGTAGACCAAAATTTTAACAAGAGCAATGAAATCATGGGAATTATGAAGTGATGAGGAGAGAAATGATGGGATTAGAGATGAATTAAAGAGTATAGCAATGAAGATATGAGAGAAATAAAGTGATGAGAGTGATGAAGTTACAAGAGCAATCAAGTGATGAGGTTGATGAAGTGTTTATAGTTATAAAGTTATGAGATCAATGGATAAGATTTTTCCAATGAGGTTGGAGGGATAAAGTTCAACTGGTGTTAAGCTTATCCCATCATAATAAGTAAAAAGACTTCTTTTGATGGGATCAGCTCCAAACAAGTTGAACTTATTTCATTGGAAAAGCAAAAAAAAAAAATTAACCCCCCAAAAAATAGGGCTAGTCCATTGAGGGGGACTTGATACAAGTCCACCTCAAAGGACTATCCCTAAAGTAAAAAAACAAAAAAAAATAATTTCAACTTGTGTTAAGCTGATCCAATCATAAGAAGTAAAAATTCTCCTTATGATGGGATCATCCCAGCACAAGTTGAACTGATTTAAAAATGAAATATCGTTCAAAACACTCAAAATATGGTTTATAAATTACATCTGGAAACCTGTAAAAGTTCTGTGTTTTTGTGGTAAAGCGTGCTGTGGAAACAAGAGGTGAATACCCCCTCAAGTTGCCCCAAGATCAGAAGTTGTTTGTCCCAGGCATCTGTAAGGAGTTGAGCACACCATTCAAACAACTACCGGATAGAAAGACAGAGAAAGAGTCATTCTTTCTTTCTTCTAAGCATGGTGGGAGCTTCTTGGTATGCTATGATATCTATCTACAACTCAGATTTAAGAGCAAGGCATAAGACCCTTCCTCTCAACCCTAACCCCAGTACACAAACAACTTATAAAAACCCTAACCATCTGCCTGCCATTAGGTGCATCTGGATTTTTCCTTCTCACGGCGCGCGCAGCCTTGCCTCCATCCTACTTGAAGCCCCCCAATGCCTGTTAACATCTGCCCAACACACCTGTATTTGATTTTCCCCCCTGGTGGCCCCCACACAACCATCCTGCCCCTGCTTTCCCCAAACTAACAATATCCAAGAACCCAACTGGATAAACTTTTTTTTTGGTATATTTCCCTGCAGCAGATTGCTTAACTGCCATAGCAGATGCTGAGCAAACTACGCACTGGATTCTGAGCCAGTGGCACACTCAATGGTAAGCCTACTTTGCACCCAAAGCTGAGTGCGCAAGCTGCAACGCAGTCCCCAGTTCCACAGCTATATAATTCCACAACATTGCGTGGCACCCAAAAATCTAGCTTGGCCACTAGCCAAGAAATCTTGGAAGCTTTTAAATTGCAATTAGTTCCATTTCCCAATTGGCCTGGCCCCTTGCCAAGTTGGTTTGGGCATCAATCAAAGATGGTTGCACAACCAATTCTCAACTGTATTTTTTGGCTTCTTTTGACTCAAAAATTAGTACAAAAAAATAATTCATTTTATTTACTGTTTACTGTAAATATTTTTTCATAAATTGATAATCTGAATTAATCCTTTTATTTATTTTTATCATCCCTACTCCCCATCTCAATGCACTTTCCCACTGTCCCCTTCCTTCCTTGGGGATCAATCATTTCATTTTTCCAGGTTAATGATGCATGGTGTGGTAAAACAAACCTGTCCTATAGCCATCAGAATAATTTTTTTATTAATTATTATTCTTTTTTATAAAATTGACCTCAAAAATCAATTCTAAACCCCTCATAAACTATACTCTGAACTCAAACCAACCTCAAAGCCCAAATTAATCACCAGATAACCCCCTTCAACCATATCAAATACCTGTCACAAACAGCCCAACCCCTGGAACAGGCTAGATTATTTCACAAGCAGTAATAAATAAAAGATTGATTAAATATATAATGGAAAAATATTACGTTTAAAATAACCACACAACAAAACAAAATACCCATACAAGCAGGCCTTTAACCATACTAGTACCAATGTTACACTACAACCAGTACTATGAAACCAAGTTAAACTACCTTCCTGGATCACTCAGCACAATTCAGGGACTCTGAACCATCCTCTCAAGTAATCTGATAATCATATTACCACCAATCCAACCACTCAACACACATAAACACACCAACAGAAGTAGGGGATAATGTAGCCAAGTACATCTCAATCCTCACCCACCAGAAATAACAACTCAGTACACATGACTTTTCTGAAACTTTAACCACCCAATAAGGCCTCTGAACTGTCCTCTGAAGCACTCCGATACTCATATTGCCACCATTCCAACAATTCAACACACAAACACACCAACAGAAGTAGGGGCTCATGCAGCCAAGTACATCTCAATCCTCACCCACCAGAAATAAAAACTCAGTACACATGACTTTTGTGGAACTTTCACCACCAGATAAGGCCTCTTAACAGTCCTCTGAAGCACTCTGATACTCATTTTGCCACCAATCTAACCATAATATACTCATATATGCACCAAAAAAAGTAGGGGCTCATTACATTTCAATCCTTACCAACCAGCAATAATAATTCAGTACACATGAACTTTATGGAACTTTCAACACCAGATAAGGCCTCTTAAACGTTCTCTGAAGCACTTTTATACTCATTCTTTTATCACATCAACCACACAACACCTGCAAGACACACTCTCAAGTCACCCAAGGGAGCATGCAGTACCATGAAATACCTCATATCTCTACAGCCAATTACATTGAAACAAAATGCAGCTAGCCCCTGCAGCCTCCTATTAAATATAAGCGCGCAGAAGATTCCTTAAAAACACCCAAGAAAGGAGTGTTCCACCAATTCAACCATACAATTTATACAATTTCAGTTACCAAAGAGGGCTTGCAGCTGCAAAGCATGTTTCATGATTTTCACAATCAGCAAAATCAACTCAAGCTTCAGGGAGCTTCTGCATCATTTTTATAAAGGAAAAGCACCTAGAAGCGTCCATAAATCACCAATCTTAGCATTTTCCTCACATTTTTTCCTGTCTATCAAAATTTATACTGAAAAATACAGCTATCTCCTGGCTTGTTTCACACTTTTACTCACCAGAATTATTGCCTCACATAACTGCACCCTCCTGTGCTTCAAAAGTGCAGAGAGAGGATCAGAAAATTTCTTAGGGGAGCCCTGAGAATCACCTGAGGAATTATTTGTCTATTTAAGGGGGGATATTTTACCCTATGCAAGTTTTCTAGCATGAAATCTGGCCCTATGATATACCTGCCCCTATGATAGCATGGCATCTTCCTAACCAGTACCAACTTATCATGGAATCAGAATCCATTCAAAAGGAAATAATGGATCATCAAAAAAATTATCATTTAACATTTGAACCAACCCCAGGTGTTCTTGAAGAAGGGTTCTTGAGAAAAGACCTTTTATTCAGCACCTATCATTAAAAGGAAAAAATTTTATTTTAAATTAGTAAATTTATAAAAAAAAAGGAGGAGCACAAAAGAGAAACCAACAAAGCATTTTTCCACATAGCTCCCTGTGGGAAAACCTATTTTTGGTTCCTCCTACTGCTGAAACACCTCTTAGTCAACCATTAAATCCTTTGATTGGAATTTGGAAAAATAGTCAGAAAAAGTCAAACATTCTTGATTATTAATTGGTGGAAGCTTGCCAATAATCCAATAAAAATTTTAATAGTCTTTGAATTCCAAAAAATCTCTATTGATAATTAATCTAGGTCAGATTAGAGAACTATTTTAATTCTCAAAGAAAACCAGTCATTAATTAAAAAAAACTATTCCACAGACTTATTATGGTTCAGAAGGGCAGGCCATTCAAAACCATCTTAGCTTAAATCTATCCATTTAAGGGTAGTAGTAAACTAAATTCACCTTCTAGTGAATGCCAGCAATCTATTTAAAAAAATAATTCCTAATCCCTTGGAGTCTCCAAAATGGGCAACAATTGCCATCTATAGAACCCAAAAGGATGAATGGGAGAAAGATATTTGAATATCTGGAATGAAGGGAGAGAATAAAGAAGAAACTTTTTGGAAAAGTATTCCTCCTCTTTGGATCATCCAAAATCCCTTACCCTTGATCCCATACCCTCACTACTATCAATCATCAAGTCCTAGACTCAGCAATTGGCTTGAAATTTGCTTGATCATCATCCAGATCATTCTGATATGTATCCTTGAATGTCCTATTTGAGCATGATACAACAGTTAGATATAATTGTAAATTGGAAAAACGGTAAGGTGATCTGGTGGTGGCCTGAATGTGGCCAAGTAACCAAAAGGAGGTGGGTAAGGTTGCGTGATAAACAAAAAGAATAGAAGAAATGAGATTGAAGAAAAAAACTTATGTTGTTATAAAATTAGATAATCAAATTGAGATGCCAATAAAAGATGGTTTAAGGTTGGGGGTGCGCCCAACTTTGATCTGGGCCAAGAAAAACTTGGTTGGGCACCAATTTCAACCCCCCACAAACCCTACCCAATCAAGCCCCCTGGGCAACCAACCAAGTCCCTCTTGGCACACACCAAGTCAGACTTGGGCAGGCTCCCAGATGGGCTTTATAACACTTAATGATGTTAACTCAAAACATTAAACATAGTGATTTTCAAAATCTGATAACCCTTTTTATTAATAGAAGTAAAAGATCAGCATCAGAAGTAAATGTTAGACCAAACCCAAATGATGAAATGAAAACAAAAATGAGGACCCAATATGATTTTTATAAATTTGAATAAAAATGCAGTTGATCTATGACATGATCAAAACAACCATAATCTTTCTTTTAATTCAAAGTAGAATGTTTTTATACAATGGGTGGGATTGGAATCATATCTCCCTCAAGTAATAGATGAATCCAGTGGTCATTTTTAAAAAGGGAAAAGAAGATGGCATCTGATGGTTCTTTTAAACCCATTTTCATAGGAGTATAATTTCAACATGAAGCCAATTACATGAAAGAAATGGGCCTTCCACAAGTATCTGCTATTATTTGGGCCATATCTAAATTTACAAGCCATTTTGAAGAGGGAATCTTTTCATTGATTTCTTTAAAATGAAGTCTTTTGTTAATCTTTTAAACCTCATTGATACCCCCAAGTATCTCAGAATATCATGCCTTATGTTTCCTCAATGTTTCTATCATTTCAATTTTGAATTTAAACCATCAATTTTAATTTTACCAAAGTGATTTAGAAATGGTTCTAAATACGCATTGACCATCACCAAAATGATCCCAAAACTCACCCAAGAGCTTATGTAACTTCTCAGGTATTTGATTTAGGTATTTCAAATTTGGTTCCTAAAATAAAAAATCACTTAGCCAAGATTAAAATTACGTGGGCAATGTTAAATTTACAACCCAAAACAACCTGTTCACACCTCAAAACGGGTTGCGTGGTGTGGTTTGCAACTCATCTGGGTTGTGAACAACTATTTTCAACCCATCTGAGGTGTTAATGGACATTCACAACCAAGATGGATCACAAGCCGCGCCATGCAACCCGTTTTGAGTTGTGAACAGGTTGTGTAGGTTCAAAAATTTTTATTTTTATTTTTATTTATTTTTATTTTGTTTATTTTTATTTTATTGATTTATATTTTATTTATATATATTTTATTTATTTATATTTTATTCATCATATTTTATTTATTTATATTTTATTTATTCATATTTTATTTATTTATATTTTATTTATTTATATTTTATTTATTTATATTTTATTTATTTATATTTTATTTATTTATATTTTATTTGTTTATATTTTATTTGTTTATATTTTATTTATTCATATTTTATTTATTCATATTTTATTTATTCATATTTTATTTATTCATATTTTATTTATATATATTTTATTTATATATATTTTATTTATTTATATTTTATTTATTTATATTTTATTTATCTTATTTTATTTATTTATATTTTATTTATTTATATTTTACTTATTTATAGTTTATTTATTTATATTTTATTTATTTATATTTTATTTATTTATATTTTATTTATTTATATTTTATTTTATTTATTTATATTTTATTTACTTATATTTTATTTACTTATATTTCATTTATTTATGTTTTATTTATTTATATTATATTTATTTAAATTTTATTTATTTATTTATCTTTTTATTTTGGGTAATGTTAAATTCACGGCTCATTGATCCATGTACACCACTCTGTACACGCCTCAATGGGCTGTGTGGAACCCTACAAGACTCAATGGGCCGTGTGGCACCCTACACGATTCAATGTGCCGTGTGGCACCCTACACGACTCAAATGAGCCGTGTGGAATGCTACACGGCTCAAATGGGCCGTGTGGCACCCTACACGACTCAAATGAGCCGTGTGGCACCCTACACGACTCAAATGAGCCGTGTGGCATGCTACACGGCTCAAATGGGCCGTGTGGCACCCTACACGACTCAAATGAGCTGTGTGGCATTCTACACGGCTCAAATGGACCGTGTGAAATGCTACACGACTCAAATGGGCTGTGTGGCATGCTACACGTCCCATTTGAGTTGTACGGCACGCTAAACAACTAAAATCAAGTTGTGTGGCATCCACTAAATCATAAATAATGAATAATAAATAATAAATTATATATAATAAATTATATATAATAAATAATAAATAATAAATAATAAATAATAAATAATAAATAATAAATAATAAATAATAAATAATAAATAATAAATAATAAATAATAAATAATAAATAATAAATAATAAATAATAAATAATAAATAATAATAAATAATAAATAAATAATAAATAATAAATAATAAATAATAATAAATAATAAATTATAAATTATAAATTATATGGAGTAGTATATGGGCCCCCACGCGTTGAGAGGCCCTACACAACTCCCACAAAACTGGCGCCATGAATTTTACATCACCCTTTTATTTTTAATATAGTTTGGGTGTTTTTTTTTATTTATTTATTTATTTATTTATTTATTTATTTATTTATTTATTTATTTATTTATTTATTTATTTATTTATTTATTTATTTATTTATTTATTTATTTATTTATTTATTTATTTATTTATTTATTTATTTATTTATTTATTTATTTATTTATTTATTTATTTATTTATTTATTTATTTATTTATTTATTTATTTATTTATTTATTTATTTATTTATTTATTTATTTATTTATTTATTTATTTATTTATTTATTTATTTTTTTATATATTTATTTATTTATATATTTATTTATATATTTATTTATTTATTTATTAATTCATTCATTTATTTATTTATTTATTTATTTATTTATTTATTTATTTATTTATTTATTTATTTATTTATTTATTTATTTATTTATTTATTTATTTATTTATTTATTTATTTATTTATTTATTTATTTATTTATTTATTTATTTATTTATTTATTTATTTATTTATTTATTTATTTATTTATTTATTTATTTATTTATTTATTTATTTATTTATTTATTTATTTATTTATTTATTTATTTATTTATTTATTTATTTATTTATTTATTTATTTATTTATTTATTTATTTATTTATTTATTTATTTATGGGAAATGTTGAATTTGTGACCCCAGAGTCACAAACAGGCATGAAAAGCCCTTCACACCCCATATGAGTTGTGAACAGAGGTTCAAAACCGTATGATTTGTGAAAAAAATGAAATAAAATAAATAAAGAACATTTTTTTTCTCACACACCCAACCCTTTGTTTCATGCATTTTGACATCATTGGGCGGTTGGGCGCCCCTGGTATTTCTTGCAAAAATACTTTATTTTATGCTTGTTGAAATAATCCATTTTTTTTGAATTCTGACTCCACATCCCTGTAGCAGGAGTTCTTCAACCCCTAACCACTATATCTGGTAGTTTTAAAGGCATCAGAACCCCTTCAAAAAGGCAATCAAAAAATGAAAAATTACTGTAAGGACAAATTTTAGCATGGGGCTTTGGATCCTTATTTTGGCTGTTTTAGTTGGCTTTTTTTTTTGATTATTTCAGCTGCCATGAATTTTGAAAAAAATTCAAAGAGCTTTCAATTTTTTTTATGCTTTTTGTATGTATTCTTTCACCTTAAACAATTCCTTCAAAAAACACAAAAAACCAAAAATCAAATTTTTCTTTGGACATTTCAATCCTTTTATTTTCCTTTTTACTTCATTTTATTGGGTGATTCAACATATCACAAACATAAAACAAAATTTGAAGAGCATTAAGATTTATTTTTAATATTTTTTTGATGTATGATTTTACCTTAAACAATTGCTTTAAACAAGCAAAAAATTTGAAAAATTCAATTTTCTCATTGGACTTTTGGATCCTTATGTTTGCCATTTTGCCCCATTTTTTTGGTTTTTCAAGCTTTTATAAATTTGAAAAAATATTGAAGAGATTCTTAAATTCTTTTTCAGAATTTTTGGATATCATTTTTGACCCTCAAAAATTCCATCAAAAAAACAAAAAAACTTTGAAAAATTTACTTTTCTCACTGAATTTTTGAATAATTTTGTTGGCATTTAAAATTGATTTTTTTGGGTGATTCAAGCTTTCAGAATTATAAAAAAACAAAAAAATTTCATTGATACTTTTTAAATATCATCTTCATTCTTGCATACACCTTACAAACTTCATTCAAAAAATTCAAAATGAAGAACAAATATGGATACAAATATTAAAATTTATTCAACTATGACTGGTTTTATTTTTCTACTTGATTGTAGTGGAGGGAGCAAAACATCATTACCAAGGTCTAAATTTCTGTGAAAAATGGTTTTCCAAGATTTGGAATGCTTTTTCAAAGCTTTTCCAAAGTTAATCTAACCCAGGAGCTTGCCAATGATCAGACTTGAACTTGAATGAGACTATATGTTTGGATTTTTCACAAGAATGAAGCAAATGAAAGAAGTTTTGGCATTTTGCGTCGGAGGGGAATGCAAAGGAAGATAATTGCAAGGCATTAAACAAGAAAACAGAACCACTGGAAACTTATATGTTTCAGCAAGAATGAAACCATAGAATGGAAATTTCATCCACATATTTATGGGAGCTGGGCCATAAAGGTGGTTCAGTTGCCTTCTTGCTTCTTGGAAATTTTCACCCCAGATATCACGCAGTAATTTTGGGTCCTTGAAAATTGGGTTTGAATCAAGCCCTGTCACCATGTCTTTCATGAATTCAATCCATTCTTCTGAGTTCCTCCCCCAACAAATGGCTGCTGCTATAAAGCCAAATTTCCAATCCTCTATGACATCTTGAAAATTTGAGATATGTGGAATAGCTTTTTTTGGGGAAATGAAATCTTTGTATTGGAACTAAAAACAAAAATCAGAATTTTTGATAACAGAAAATATTTACTAAAGATAAAGCTCGCTTCTTCAGTTGATACTTGGTCAAAGATTGCAGAAGAAGAATAAGATAATTTGCAGGAAGCCTAGAGGAAAAATACAAAATAAATTAGAAAAAATTAAAAAATGAGAATATATGAAATGTACTCACTTTCTCACTGATTTTTGGGGCTGCTAATACCTTCCTCCCAGGAGGATGGTAAGGAGAATCACTACTTTCATTTGATACCTTTATTCTCTTGATCCTTGTCACCAAATTTTATCCAGGAGAAGCAACCTGCTTATTCACAATGGTTCCAGACCTCTTATAAACATCTGAATGAAAAAAAACAAATGAAAAATAACATCCAAAAAATTATCCAAAAATATAAGAAAATGAAAGCTCACCATCTTAATTACATTCACATCTGGCAGATATTCATCTTCCAAATCTTCCCCTTAATCCAAATCTGGCACCACTTCATCTTCTGAATATTCCTCTTCAGTCTGAAATTCACTCTATGTTAAAAAAATGACAAGGACTCATTAAAAAAAACAACCCATTTCAGAAACAATAATTATAGTTATAAAATTACCTCTTCCTCTGATTCCTCCTTCTTTCTTCCCTTACACTTCCCTTGGATGGCCTTGCAACTTCTTGAAACCTGAAAACATAAGGAAAATAATTAATTATGAAAGTTGATATATCTTCTTTTCCAAAAAAAAAAAAAGGTGACTGATCTTAGAATTTTCTATGAATTTCTTCTTTTGCCCTCCTCTCCTCTTGGGTTCTTCTAAATATTCAAAGCCAGATCAATCTCTTTTGCTTGAGGACTGAGAGATCTTCTTGAAATTATTGGCTGCTCCTTTGGGTCTTCCTCTTACTTTGGATCTTTGAGTCAAATTTGGCTCTTCCATCAGGGTAAGTTGATATCTTCCACTGTAAAGCTTCATGCTTTCACCCAGATAATATAGCTGTTCTTCAGGTAGCAAATTGTCAAATTCTTCAAACAGTTTAGTGAAATGTTGGTTTTCATTACTTTCTTTAGTTTGAACTTGAATTTTTTCTGAATATTCAGTTGATTCAGGGTTCACAGTCAACTGGATAAAGTAAATCAATATCAATCAGGCAATTATTCATCTGATCTTGAATTCAAAAAAAAAAGAGAAAAAATTACTGAGATGGGAGCTTTGAAATGCCATTGAGGATTAAAATCATTAAGTTGGAAGAGTTCAACCTTTCTGATGGCCAATTTGACTTTGTGAACACATGGTATACCCATGTAAGAAGAGTAATCACAGTTGTTGAAATTGGTGGAGGAATCAGGAACTTGATGAAATGAATGAATGATTTGGAGGGCAAAGTGGCTGATTTTTCCAGAGCAATGATCAACAAAGTGAGGAAAACAAATGGGCTGCTTGAATTTTTGCTGAGAGGCTTCAATGGCTCTCTCATGGGTTTGGATTGTGATGGAACTGTAAATTTTTTGAACTACATAATAGAAAGAGCCAATAGAAGAATTGATGAATCTTTTGATGTAGGAGTGAGAACCTTCTATTATTGATGTACTTGTGTTTCCAAAGTGGAATTATTTGTTTGCAAAAAAGGAGACAAATTTTCTTTTTAGAGGAATCCATTTTTCAAGAAGGTATTCAGAAGTGGGAGGATTCCATACCAGAGAAATTTTTGTGAAGTTTTTGTGATAACTTGATTCAGATTCTGAATAGACCAACTGATGCCATTGTTTCTGGAATAGATTCCATTCATCTTCAAATTTAAAGCTCTTCCTGCAATGAGTTTGAATATTCTTGAAAATGTGCCAGACACAGAGAAGATGATGAGAGGAAGGGAAAACTGATTCCATTGAACCAATAATTCCTTTTTCCTTGTCCTTCAAAATCACACTAGGTTCTTTATCTTCAAATATTTCCTGAAGTTGAGTCAGGGCCCAATCATAGTTCTGTTTTTTCTTTTGAGATAAAAAACAGAAGGCAAATGATAAGCTTCTAGCAAAATTGTTTACCCCAAGAATATTAAGAAGGGGAATTCCAAAGTTTTTGGTTTTATATGTACAGTACATCATAATGAGAGTAGGGAAAAGTTTGAAAATTTTCATGGAATCAGGGTGTGAAATGAATAATGAAGTAATTTGACCATCAAAGTTGTTCATTTTGTAGTAAAAAGAAGAATTCTTGAGTTCTGGTATGAGCGCTTCCACAGGATTTTTGTCATCAAGGGCATTTTTTTGTATTTGGGATATTTTGTTGTAAATTTTAGGGAGATTTGTATGGATAGGTGATGATGAGTTTTGTAAAAGAGAGTTGAGAATTTTCAAAGGGGGAACTCCAGCCTTTGATAAATTTTCAACAACCTACTTTTGGTCCCCTTGGATTCTTCTGTGGATGGGATCACTGAAAGGATCAATGAAAGATGGATGGTTGTTCTCTGGACATATAATCTTCACCACCCAAACACCCAATCTTTTTGAAAAATTCCCTAATAAACTGAAAGGACAATTGGTCTTTCTTGATTTTATTAATTTTTTGGTATCTTTGCTTGGTTTATATTCCCCATATTTATCACATTGATAAGTGTAGGCCTGATTCTTGCCATTTGATACTCTGGTAGATATGGCATATCCATGGGACTTTGCCCATGATTGGATAGCCTCAACCAGCTCCTCCTTGTGATTATATGATGGCTCAGGAGGAGGGGACAGAAGGGTGGAATCAAGAGTTTGAGTATATGAAGAAGGAGCAAGGGGAGTTGAATCACTAGTTTGATCAGATGAGTTAATGGAGGATGGGCCTGGTGAAGCAGTTGAAACAGTTCTGAAAAGTGGGTGGATGTTTTCTTGGGCCATTGGAAAAGGGGATGTTCTTGTATGGAATTTTCTGGGGTGTTGAGTTGTTTTGATGAGTGTTTGGTGGTGTGGTGTGGTGAGGTTTGGTGAGGTGTGGTGAGGTGTGGTGAGGTGAGGTGAGGTGTGGTGTGGTGAGGTGAGGTGTGGTGAGGTGTGAGATGTGGTGAGGTTTGGTGAGGTGTGGTGAGGTGAGGTGAGGTGTGGTGAGGTGAGGTGTGGTGAGATGAGGTGTGGTGAGGTGTGGTGTGGTGTGATGTGGTGTGATGTGATGTGATGTGGTGTGGTGTGGTGTGGTGTGGTGTGGTGTGGTGTGGTGAGGTGTGGTGTGGTGTGGTGTGGTGTGGTGTGGTGTGGTGTGGTGTGGTGTGGTGTGGTGTGGTGTGGTGTGGTGTAGCAGTGGTGGGGGGTGATGGGAGGGTGGAACAGGTCAAGGGGGTGGTTTATAAGATTATTGGAGCGCTCCAAGATTGGTGGTGGTCCCAAGCAAAATTTTTCAGTCATATTGAATATATGCATGTGAAGGGCTCAAAGAAGAGTAAATTTTTCTAATTTTTTGGTTTTTTGATGGAATTTTTAATATCAAAAATGACATCCAAAAATTCTGATAAAAATGTGAAAAAGCTCTTTAATAGTTGTTTTACAATTCTCAAAGCTTGAAACACCAAAAAAAACTAGTCAAAATGGCAAACATGAGGATCCAAAAGTCCAATGAGAAAATTGGATTTTTTAAATTGTTTGCTTTTTTAAAGGAATTTTTCAAAGTAAAATAATACATCCAAAAAATCTGAAAAAAATATTCAAATTCTCCTCAACTGTTGGTATAACTTTGGGATAGCTTGAATCACCCAAAAAAAATGAAATAAAAAAGAAAATCAAAGGAGTCAAATTTCCACAGAGAAATTTGTTTTTTTTGATTTTTTTTGATTTTTGAAGGAATTTTTAAGGTGAAAGGATACATCCAAAAAATATGAGAAAAATATTTGAAAGCTCTTTGAATGTTAGAAAAATTCAGGGCAGCTGAAAAAACCAAAAAAAAAAAACTAAATTAGCCAAAATAAGTATCCAAAAACCCATGCAAAAATTTGTTTTTACAGAATTTTTCATCTTCTGATTGAATTTTTGAAGGGGTTTTGATGCCTCAAAAATTCCCAAATGTTTTGTTTGGGGGTTTAAAAACCCCTGCTACGGGGCTACAGATTCATAATTCAAACAAAAAAAATTCTTGAAACATGTGTGAAATAAAGTATTTTTGCGTGAAATACCAGGGGGGTGTGACCGCGTGACAAGATCAAAATGCGCGCAATAAAGGGTTGGATGTGTGAGAAAAATAATGCCCTAAATAAAATAAAAAAAAGAATAATTAAATAAATAAATGAATGAATGAGTAAGTAAAACAAAAAATAAATAGATAGATAGATAGATATATAAATAAACAAATAGATAAATAAATAAATAGATAAATAAATAGATAAATAAATAAATAAACAAATAAAGGAGTAAATAAATAAAAAATAAATTCATACATAAATAAATGAAAAATAAATTCATACATAAATAAATAAAAAATAAATAAATAAAATATATCAAAAATAAATAAATAAAATATATCAAAAATTAAAATATAAATATAAATTTGCAACCCTACAAAACCCATTCAAACCTGAAAATTGTCAGATTGCTACTATTGCAGAGCAAGCTGCAAAAGTAACTAAAATAACATAAAAATAATAATAATACAACTAACCTAAGAAGGAGTAGGAAAACCATGAATATTATTACAGAAATGGATTCTCCATCCAAAACTAGGTAGGGTCACTCACTAACCCCACCCTTGAAATCCAACTCCTTATATTTTTAAATACTTAAGAAAAAAAAGAACCAAAAACTACGGCTCCAGTATTGAGCTTTTTGGCCAATTTAATATTTCACACACATTGTCACGTATAGGTTTCACACCTAAAATTCAGTCAGAATTGAGGTATTGTGTATATTTTAGGAGTTACGGGCGGAAATGTGTTTTGTCACAATTCCCGCACGCAGCCGCGGCAGCCACAGCACCCGCGCGCAGCTGAGATACAGCCGTGTCAACCTGTCAAGGTCGTGTACGCAGCCCCAGGCCTCTGACAAGTACGCAGCCGCGGGACTACGGGCTGAAATAGTGACAGGCAGCCCGGGTACTGCGTAAACAGGCTACAACATACACGGGAACTTGTTACATATGTAGTAAAGGTTCCCGTGCATAGTAGACTGTCTAAATATACATAATATTATATAAAAATACCTAAATAATCTTTAAACGTATTTTTTATTTAATATAATGCAAAGAATCAAGAATGTCGAAAATAAGAAAATGACAGCTTCAAAAAATATATTCAAATAACTTTAATATACTTTTATGAGAATTACTATACATCAACATCTTCATGAAGTACTAAGGAAGATAATGATGTAATAATATTACATGAATTCTTATGACTTATATTTTTAAGTAATTATCTTAACAAATCAACTGGAACTTGTAGATAAAGAGTAAAAACAATATTATGACCTTTTACTCCAGTTATATGATACATAATGAGAACTTACCTGACATCAAAATGTCCGTAGAGATGTCTAATAATATAATTATCATATTACAGGGAACATATACTAAGGATAAATAATTAAATAATACATAAATAGGACATATTAGTGTTATTCACACGTCCTAATGTCCATTATAAGGTAGAATAATTCCCATACCCTAAGGAATTAGATGCTACCCGGGCTATAGCACCAAGGGCACATGACAGGCTACCTCTGGTTACCCTGCTAGCCTTAGTGTCCGTCCCTTTGAGCACCTACAACCCTCAGAAGGACCATATTGGGACCCCAAATACTATAAATACAGAGCTCTTTTGAGGATGTTGTTGGGCAGAGACCCAGTAATATTCATATCCAGATGCTGTGCCAAGGTAATCAAATACTTATAAGAGATAAGTAAGTGATTTATGGCAATTTCTGATCAGTAATATCTGTCTTCAAACCTCTTTTTATCAATTAAAACTGCTGAACAACCTTATAACCCCAGTATACAGGTTTAACCCATCAGTACACGTCCCAAACAGATACCCAAAGGATTTAATAATATACCAGTTAGTCTTATTATCCTTTCTCTGTCGTGGTAGCTTGGCTACAAGGCCCTACCACTCTATTGTGTATTTTATATACATATTATCTTTGGGTATAATAATCTTTAAACTAAAGAACTTAAAGTAACCAGGACTACGTGTTTTCATACTGAAATCCCTGAAGAGAGGTGTTAAAGATCCCCAATATAATTGTGGCCCCTCTATAAATATTTAATAATCAATTTTGATTTGAAACAATAAACAATAACCAAACCATTTAACCTTGCCATAAGCTTAATCCAAGTATTCTACGGATTTTTGCTGCAATTATTAAATAATATATTTATTATTTACAATATCACCTCTGGTAGCTAAAGGATAGCAAGGGTCTTGGCATCCAGGAGTCTGACAAAAATGGATTGCATGGCGCGGTTTGAACCCCATTTTGGGGGTCAAACGGCTGTTCACACCTCAGATGGGTTGCAAACGGCTTTTCAAACCTCAGATGGTTTGCAAAAAGCCTTCAAAAACCCAGATGGTTTTCAAACAGGGCCACACAACCCATTTTGGGGTGTGAACAGGTTTTTTATGGTTTAAATTTTAACATTGCCATTGATTCATTCATTAATTCATTCATGGATTCATTCATTTTATTTATTTATTTATTCATTGATTGATTTAGTTATTTATTTATTTCTTTAGTTATTTGTTTTCTTAATAATATATTTATCTTAATGTTTCACACCTCATATGGGTTTTAAATGGCATTTAACGCCCATTTAAAATCCTGGGGTCACAAATTTAACATTTCCCAAATAAATTGATCAAATGAATACTCAAAAAAGATGAGCTTCTGGTTGACTTTTCCTGCACGTCTTCTTAAATCAGAAGAGGATTCTGATTCCAAATCAAGTGAGCCTAATTCACTTTCAGTTGTTTCCTTGGAACTACAAAATTCATATTCTGAGCCTGAGGACTTGGAATACAAAAATCATATTACCATCAGTCCATTGAACTATTAAAATTAACACTCCCCAGAATAAAAGACTTACAATTTAGGGTTTTTTTGGGTTCAATTCTAACCCATTTTTCCCTCTTAAGTTCCTTTTAAAAATTTGCAAATCTTGAAATTACACAACAAGTCTCTTTCCATTTGGTTCAACCATGGCTGGACCATAAGGCTTGTGGCTTGAGCCTTGCCTTAGCAACCAAAGTGGTTGCGTGCTCAACCAGGGAATTTAAAATCTGCATTTTAATGTCTTCAGGTTGTCCCACGCCCATTCAACTGATCTTATTGAAAAAATGAGAAGAGTCATACACTGGATCAGTTTCAAGCTTTCAAAAAGAAAAAGAATCACTCATTATTCAATCCATTCAGGAATAATTCAAGCCCTTCAAACAATCCCACTTAATGAACCGGAAGTGGTCAAGTCTAACCTCCACTGAGGATGAACGTACTCAGGCACAATTGTTCCTCTTTATGCTAGTATTTCTCCTAATATGCGGGAGAATTCAAGCCCATTGTCTTTGAATATGAACCGGTGCACACTTTGCCATCACAATCACGTTTTAAGTTTTCAAATTATTCCTCAATGAGTTGAATTGCCTCAATTGTCAATTTTTATCCTAAATGCAAAGGTTCTGTTTGAAGAACTATTCCTAAATTTATTCAAGAGTTGTTAAGCAAAACATGCACTGATTTGATTTGGATATCAATGTTTCCTTCCAGGTGTTTCCATAAATCCAAGATGTTCACCAAAAATCCCAAAATTAATTTTTTGAAAGTAGAATGGGCCCCTTCTACCTGAGAAGTTGGTTTATTTCCAAATTCAGGATTGACACAAGTCCACACTGTTACAAAAAATCTCTTTGATAGGGAATTTCTTTTCCATATACTCAAGCACATCCTCATGGTATTTCAAGAAACACTGTATACAAGTTTCAAAATAAGAAATCCCAGAAGAGATGAACGGAAGAAGAAATGCATTGGCCCATGCTGAGTTCTGCATAATTTACTTCTTCCTCACCCTTTGTTTCAAAGGCCCCATAATTTTACCACAGAGGAATAAACATTTTCCATGCTTCAACATCATTACTGAAGAAAAATTTGCAATTTGCTTCAATATTTCTAGACAAGTGCCAGGAGAAAATTGTTGAGATTTTAATCCCTGTTGAGGGAAAAATACACATTATAAAAAATTGATTTTATTACCAAGTGAAAGAAGAGATAATTTAAACCATGATAGAAAAAATAATCATCTAAATATGTTGAGTAATAAAGGATTTATTCAAGAAACAATTTCTAACCAAAATTACTGGACATGTAATGGAATTCAATTATTAAATTGACAATTTAATAAGTAGTATTACATAACATGCAAGAATTTTGACTAGAGTATCTCAAAATTAATTTAAACTACTATTAAAAACAATTCAATATAAAAAGTAATAGATAATATTTCATCATAACTTTTGCTTTCTTATGAAGAGGATAAAAGCATTCAATTGTTTATTAATTTTCTTATTACTTGTAAATAGTTTCCCTCATGGCTTTGGAACCAGGTCTCATAAATATTTAAAGGATCCAGTTCCCAGCCATCCAATTTGTTCTTTATTCATATTCATTCATTAAAAATAATCCATTTATCAAATCAACCAAAATATTATTAAACTTATCTACCAACTATCATTGCTATTTCCAAAAAAATTCTGTTTGGATGACTCAGGGAAACTTGAAGAGTTGAAGAACAACTATGATTCCATGGAGAGATGAACGGATGGTTGTAGGCTATTGAGGAGTCTAATGAGGAGTAATAATGAGGCTACAAGAGACAGGGAAAAGGGAAAATACTTGTATATTCAAGTGTAACTGATCTGAAGGGGAGGAAGGGAAACTCCGGTTTAGTTGTCTGGTAATCAGATGAGTTTCATTCCTGGTCCAAGGGGAGGACCAGTATTTAAGCACAACTGGAGAACCCCAAAGGGGGACTAAGGCAGCAGGTTAAGGACAACTAGAGAGCCCCAGAGGGGGCCTGAGGCAGGGTTAATGAGATAATGAAAACAGCAAGTTAGAAGTAAAGGTAACTAAATTTGTAAGTTACAGAATAAGAACAGAAAAATACAACACACCACCTTAACTGACAAATTTAGGAACCAATTTGAGACCAATCAAAATTTCAGAGATTCATGAGAATTGAGAAGAGAATATGAGAATGAGAGATATGAGATTTGAGAAAGGATGACAAGACACCACCTTGTCAGCATATGAGATGGGGAATGGAAGCCTATTTTAAGAGGAGCAACTAGGACCTCAGGCATAGTTGCCTAGCATGATATGGGAGAATAGCATTACTAGTTTAAGAGGAGCAAAAAGGACCTCAGGCATAGCTGCCTAGCTTAATGGGGAGGATGATATGATGATGATGATAATGGTGATGTTGAGGGTAATGGTAATTGTAAAGCTAATATGATAGTGGTGGTGATGGTGATGATGATGGTGATGGATGATGGATGGGATGATGATGGTGATGGGAATGGTAATGGTGATGGTTTTGAAATGGATTGGTAGCAGTTGTAGGATAATGGTGGGTGATGATAGAATATAATAGTAATGAATGTGATGGTGATAATGAAAGAGGGTGGAGAGCACAAAGCAGATGGTATTGAACATAATGGATGAGAGGATTCCAACAAAACTATGTAAAATGGCACAAATCACAGATTTTTCACGGTGTGGTAAACCAAACCTGTCATGTATCAATCAGCCTCATTTTTTATTAATTATATTTTTTATATCAAATTAACCTCACAAATCAATTCCAAACCCCTCATAAACTATGCTCTAAACTCAAACCAACCTTAAATCCCAAATCCATCACCAGATAACCCCCTTCAACCATACCAAAGACCTGTCACAAACAAACCAAAAACTGGCACAGACTGGATTATTTCACAAGAAGCAATAAATAAAAGATTAATTTGGCATCTAATGGCAAAAATATTATGCTTAAAATAACCACACAAAAAAAATAACATACCAATACCTACAGGACTTAAACCATACCAGTACCAATTTTGCACTCCAACCAATACTATGAATCCAAGTTACACTGCCTTCCTGTATCATTCAGTACAATTCAGGGCTTCTGAACCGTCTTCTGAAGCACTCTGATACACAGTTTGCCACCAATCCAACAATAAAACACTCATACATGCACCAACAAAAGTAGGGGCTCATGCAGCCAAGTATGTCTCAATTCTCACCAACCAGCAAAAAAAACTCAGTAAACATGACTTTTGTGGAACTTTCACCACCAGATAAGGCCTCTGAACCGTCCTCTGAAGCACTCTGGTACTCAGTTTGCCACCATATCAAACACAAAACACCTGCAAGCCACACTCTCAAGTTACCCAAGGGAGCATGTAGTAAAACAGCATACCTCATATCTCTACAACTCACTCCTTTGAAAGAGAATGCAGGCAGTTCCTGCAACATTTTATACATGATAAGGGCTCAGAAGCGTTCTCAGAAACACTCAACAAAGTAGTGTTCCACCACTTCAACCATACAAGTTATACAATGTCAATTACCAAAGAGGGCTTGCAGCTACCAAGCGTGTTTCATGCTTTTCCCAACCAGCAAAATTAACTCAAGCTGCAGAGAACTTCTGCATCATTTTTATACAAGATAAGCACTCAGAAGAGTCCAAACCCCATCAATCTTATCCATTATCTCATATCTTAGCCTGAATATCAAAATTATACTAGAAAATACAGTTATATCTCAGTCTGATTTACACATTTTCTCACAAGAATTACCTGTGTCATGTAACTTTACCCTCCTGTGCTTCAACAGTTCAGAGAGAGGATTATAACCTCAATCAGTGAAGCCCTGAGGATCCCCTGAGGAATTATTTTTCTATTTAAGGGGGGCTCTTTTGCCCTATCCAAGCTCTCAAGCATGGAATCTGCCCCAAGCATGGCATCTGCACCCTATGATATATGTCCCCTAAGATCTATGGCCTCTGCCTGATCAGTACCAGCTTTTCACTGAACCAGAATCAACCTGAGATTAAATAAAGGATCATAGATGAAATTATCATTGACCATTTGAACCAACCCCAGGTGTTCTTGAAGAAGGGTTCTTGAAAAAAGACCTATCATTCAGAACCTATTATGAAGAGAAAAACCCCTTACTTGTGATTAGTAAATTTATAAAAAATGAAGAGCACAACAGAAAAACCAACCAATTTTTTTTTCCGCCCAGCTCCCTGTGTGCAAACCCATCTTTGGGTCCTCCTACTGGTTAAACACCTTTTAGTCAAACCTTAAATCCTTGAATTGGGATTTGGAAAAATAGTCAGAAAAAGTCAAAAATTCTTGATTATTAATTGGAGGAAGTTTTCCCATAATCCAATTCAACTTTGAATATTCTTGAAATTCCTAAAAAAATCTGTATTAATAAATAATCTGGGTCTGATTAAAGACCTATTTTAAGTCTCAAAGAAAACCAGCCATTAATCAAAAAAATTATTGTGCAGACTTATTATAGTTCAGAAGGGCAGGCAATTCAAAACCATCTTAGTTTACCTCTATCTATTAAAGAGTAGTAATAACTAAATTCCCCTTCTAGTGACTGCCAGAAATCTATTTGCTAAATAATTCCATTATCCCTTGGAGTCTCTACAACAGTCTGTCACAAATACTTTGGGAAGCCTCTCTGGATGATAAGCCAACTCCTTTAGTGCATTCAATGCCCAAATATAGAACTCAAAAGTTTATTTTGTTATAGAAACAGAATAATTTGTAAAAGATTTCCTGTTGGCTTTAATTCCTGCAACATGAAATAGAGGGGTGTTTTACCAAATTTTTTTATAAGCACAATCTAAAAAAGCAATAAGATGGAATTTTTTACAAAGGTTTAAAGAATCAGGATGAGCCAAGAAAAGGGCCTCTAGTTGACCCTCCCCACTGAAATTTGACCTGGAGAACCACTGCATTCCTTTCAGAATTTCGAATAAAATTTACATAAAACTTTTCCCATTCAGCTCAGCTGCTTTTACCTTGCACTTATTGTTATAGATTGTTCTATTGTCAACATATTCTCCCACATAAATCTTTGAAAATTTCCTTTTTATTTTAAGTTTATTAAGCCCATCTTTCATGCCTTTCTTGAGTTGATCCCTCAGTTGAGGATTCACTGAGGGCTTTGCAGATTGTTGATTATGGTTTTAGCTATTTATAATGGAGATGAACTGCATGAAATTGGCTACTTTCCAACTTTCATGAATCATGAATTGACACACAACCTTCCTTGTGTGATATTTCCTTTGAAATTTGGTGAGAAAAGGCCCCTTGTATGCTCCATATTTGTTGCAAGCTAGGTCTATGTAATTGTATCTCTTTGACTTGAATTTTTTTAGAGCGTAGCCATGCATGGATTTCCATTTTTGGAAATAGGTTTTTGTGATTTCAGGCTAAAATAAAAGATGAAATTGCACAAGGAGATTCAAAAAAGAAATCCATGAAAGGAGACAAATATGAAAGAAGGAAAGAAACAATAAGAACATATATCACACCTAAAAG
Organism: Puccinia polysora; assembly: GCA_025617555.3. Taxonomy (NCBI): domain Eukaryota; kingdom Fungi; phylum Basidiomycota; class Pucciniomycetes; order Pucciniales; family Pucciniaceae; genus Puccinia; species Puccinia polysora. The sequence continues at coordinate 23,854,102 of CM062612.1, read as the reverse complement.
AAAAGGCTCTGCAACTGTAGGATGAAGAAACACCACAAGAAAATCTAGCAGAAAATCTGACAACACAGGTTGGTAGGAGAAAGAAGTGGTGAAGGTGAGAAAGGAAAAAAATTAAAAAGAAAAAAAAGAAGAATTAGAATGAAAAGAAAAGACTACTCACCTGCATCAGACACCTAGGATTCCGTCAGCTTGCTACTATTGCAGAGAAAGCTGCAAAAGCAACAGAAATAACATAAAAAGAATAATAATAATATGAACCTAAGAAGGAGTAGGAAAACCATGAATATTATTGCAAAAATGGATTCTCCAACAAAAATTAGGTAGGGTCACTCACTGACCCCACCCTTGAAATCCAACTCCTTATATTTTTAAATAATTAAGGAAAGAAAGACCAAAATACCACAACACCACTATTGAACTTTTTGGCCGAATAAACATTTCATACGTATTGTCACGTATAGGTTTCACACCTAAAATTCAGTCAGAATTGAGGTGTTGTGTATATTTTAGGAGTTATGGGCGGAAATGTGTTCTGTCACAATTCCCGCACGCAGCCGCGGCAGCCAATGCACCCGCGCGCGTCTGAGATACAGCTCTGTCTCTCTGTCAAAGTCGTGTACGCAGCCCCGGGCCTCTGAAAAGTATGCAGCCTTGGGACTACAGGTTGACAAAGTGACAGGCGGCCTGAGAAACTTAGGTACCGCGTAAACATGCTACAACCCACACGGGAACATTCTACATATGTAATTAATGTTCCCGTGGATAGTAGATAGTCTAAAAGTACATAAAAGTATATAAAAATAATTAAATAACCTTTATATGTATTTTTTATTACATATAATTCAAAGTACCAAGAATGTCGAAAATAAGAAAATGACAACTTCTAAAAATATATTAAAATACTTTAACATACTATTATGAGAATTTCTAGACATAAATATTTTTTGTGACATACTAAGAAAACTAATGATGTAAAAATATTACATGAATACCCATGAATTATAATTTTTAAGTAATTATGTTAGTAAATCAACTGAAATTTGAGAATAAGGAGTAAAATCAATATCATCACTTTACTCCAATTATTTAATACATAATGAGAACTCAACTGACATCAGAATATCCGTAGGAATGTCTATTAAAATAATTATCAACTTACTGGGAACATTTACTAAGGATAATTAACTAAATAATACATAAAAGAGACAGATTAGTGTTATTCACACGTCCAAACATCAATTATAAAGTAAAATGATTCCCATACCCTGTGGAATTAGATGCTAACCGTGCTAAAGCACCAAGAACACGTGAAAGGCTACCATTGGTTACCCTGCTAGCCTAAGTGTCTGTCCCTTTGAGCCCCTGTACCCCTCAGAAGAACAATATTGGGACTCCAAAAGCTATAAATAAAGAGCTCTTTTGAGGATATTGATACCCAGAGACCCAGTTATATTTATATCCAGACACTGTGAAAAGGTAATAAAATACTTATAAGAGATAAGTAAGTGATTTATGGCTTAGTCTGATCAATAATATCCATCCTCAAACTCTTTTTATCAATTTAAACTGCTGAACAACCTTATAACCCCAGTATACAGGTTTAACCCATCAGTGCACGTCCCAAACAGATACCCAAAGGATTTAATAATATACCAGTGAGTTTCATTATCCTTTCTCTGTCGTGGCAGCTTGGTTACAAAGCCCTGCCACTCCACAGTTTATTTTATATACATATTATCTTTGGGCAAAATATCCTTTAAACTAAAGAGCCCAAAGTAACCAGGACTATGTGTTTTCATACTGAAATCCCTGAAGAGCGGTGTTAAAGATCACCAATATAATTGTGGCCCCTCTATAAAAATATTTAATAATCAATTTATCTATATTGATTTATAACAATAAACCATAACCAAACCAATTAACCTTGCAATAAGCTTTATCCAAATATTTTAAGGATTTTTGCTGCATTTATTAAATAATATATTTATTATTTATTCTATCACCTCTGGTAGCCAAAGGATAGCAAGGGTCTTGGAATCCAGGAGGCCGACAGATTCAATGGTGTGGATTGGAAACTGCACAAGGGAAGACATCCTAGGTGGAGGGCTGGTGCCAGTACTTAACTGGGTGAAGCCTGGTGCATGGGCTAAGAAATGGTGTGCATGGAAATAATTACTGCGGCAGGAAAGTGTAGTCATTTCAGTTAAATCAGGTGTTCCTGGCCCTGAGTTAGAGACTGGCTCTCTTACCCTGATGCTTGAGAAATAGGAAAAAACGAGCAACACAAAGAAAAAGGAGATGGTACAGAGAAGACAGAAAGTAATATGATAAAGGGAGATTAGTGAATTATAGAGGGCTGAGCTGAAGACATTCATCCCAAAATTGGCCCAGGATTCAGCTCACTTAGCTGCAGGGCTCCAAGTTGGAAATTTTGAGCTGTTTCTGGGGAGAGAGATAAGAGACTGTTTTGGTGAGTAATCTAGCAGGTTTGCTCTTTGATTAGATTTGCTTGTAGGTGATTTTCTCCTTTTCCACCTCCTCTCTCAGGAATTGATACAGTAATTCCATGTGTTTTTTCTTCAAAGTGGCGTTATTTTCTGAGTTATTTTCAAGTTTGATGTAGCCATTTTTTTCCTTTTGGATCACTGTTGGGTCAATGGCTGGATTTTCAAAGATTTCTAAATCCAGGGAGCGTTCCTACGGCACCTCCTTCACAGCCTCCACCACCACCTTGTATTCCGCCTTGGTGGTTGAAAGTGTGATGGTAGGTTTTTTGCAATATTTCAAGCCAACAATGTCCCCATTCCAGAGGACAAGAAAGCCACTGATGGAGTGCTGAGTGGAGGCAAAGGTGGCCCATTAGGCTTCAACGCAGAAATTCAAGCTAGAGTTGGAGGACTTCTTGGAGAAGTAGATTCCCAGACTTTTGGTGAAAAGTAAGTAGCTAACAACAAGAAGCCCCATGTTGTAGTCAATTTTGGATGCTCTTTTGAGAAATTGCAATAGATAGTTGGTGAAAAAACTAATTTTGGTAGGCTTCTTACAACTGAAATAATTGAGCTCCCCAACCAGCTTCCTGTAATTTACAATTAACCAAGAGAATTGCTTGTTTTCATTGTCCAAGGCTGGTAGCAGTTTACCAAATGGCTTGAAGGGAGTAGAGCACTGTTTGTGCAGGGGAAGATTGTATTGTTCAGCAAGCAAGGCAATTTGATTTTTGTTGCTGAGCTGGATTTGGCCTTCCAACTGGTGGACATTTATTTGCAGGAGGAGAGGGGCAGAGCCCAGGTCTTTGGTTTTGAATTTTCTGGAAATGTACTTGAGGAAATATTGAGTTCAAGGGCTGAAGATTTCAATGTTGTCAATTTTCATGTAAATTTAGGTGTCCTTTTTCCAGAACACACTAAAATTGGCTTTGCTAAATCTTAAAACATCTTGAATTAGCCAATTGGATAAATTGGTGTACCACACTTGGGGGGCCTGCTTCAGACCATAAAGTGCCTTCTTCAGCTTCAGCTTCATCCCTGGAGTGACTTGTACATTCTCAGGTACATTTATCTGGATTGAATACTTCAGTGGTGTGTTGAGGAAAGCCAATTTGATGTTTATATGGTGGAATTGGTATCCCTTTTTAACTGCAAACGCAATCAGGAGTTGTAACAAGGTTTTGTCACCAGTTGGTGGAAATACATTGGTGTATTTAACACCGTATTCTTGATTAAATCCCTGCATGCACAAACAAGCCTTGAATTTTCTGATCCTTTTTTGGTCATTGCGCTTGGTTCTGAAGACCCAGATGCACTTCAGAGCACTAGTAGGTTCACCAATGTCACATTATTCCCAGAAATTGTAGGAGAGAATGTTGAGAATCTCTTTGTTAATTGCAGCAATCCATTCAAACTTGAAGTGGCTTTGAAGAACCTCCTGGAGGCTCTAGGGGTCTTTATAGTGGGTCTCTTACTTCAGATTCAATTGAGGAGCTGGGAGCTTGGCACTGCGGCATTAGTGGTCTAGGATGTTCTGCTCCAAGATTTTTCTGTAATTGGGAGACAGTTCATTAGCAAGTTGGAGATCAGAACCCAAAGAAGAGGGTGCTAAAGTTTGAACTGGGAGTTGATGAGCAGAAGTTCCAGGCTCAGGAGGGAGGAGAGAATCAGAGAGTGTGGGTAGTAGCAGGAAAGTTTCCTGGGAGCTGTTTGAGGGATAGTTGAAGGAGTATTCCAGAAAATTGACATTGTCACTTGAAAAGACTTGCACAGAATGGATATCCAGAATTTTGTACAAGGATTAGTTGTTCACATATCCAACAAGAAGCACTTTCTTTGCATTTGCACTGAGCTTGTTGGGTCCTTTGACCTTTGGGACAAGCAAGTAATTAGTACAGCCAAATGCCTTGAGGAAGCTGAGGTTGAAGGATTTTCCAAACCATGTTTTTTAAGGAATTGAGTTACTTCTTGAGGTAACAGGGATGAGATTCAGGATTTTTGTGGCCTTATTCACCGCCTCAGCCCAGAACAAGAGGGTAATTTTGCTTTGGACAAGCAAGAAATGCGCCTTTTCAAGAATGGATATGTTGTTTCTTTCTGCAAGAACATTTTTTTGAGGCCTTTAGGGAGGTGCTAGATGATGTTTGATGCCATTTTCAGCAAGGAATTTCTTGAGAGACTTGCTGAAAAACTCATCACTGTTGTTGGTCACAACTTTTGTAACCTTGGAACCCAACTTTCTTTCAGATGATCAGATAAAGTCTTTTAGGGTGTTGAATTCTTGATCCTTGGGGCGGAGAAATGACAGAGACTTGAAGCTCAATTATTGATCCACTATGGTGAGAAAGTACTTGCATCCACGATTGGATTGGGTTGGAAGTGGTCCTACTAGCTTTTCATGCAGGGTTTCAAGACAGCAAGTGACAGGTTTGAAGTGGCTTGACAGGTTTGAAGTGGCTTTGGAAGGGGGTGGCATTCAACTTACAGGTATGGCAGAGTTTGCAGTGGCCTTGCAAGGTAATGCTTGTAAGGAGCAGTTTGAGAGTTTTACGGCTGAGGTGTTAAAGTCAAAGGTGCCATACATCATCTTTTGGCTCCTTTTGATGAATTCTTCCATGGGGACAGCGTTGAAATACGGTTCTGCAAAGCTCAACCAGGTTATTGAAAGCAGTCCCTACAAGTGAGAAGTTGTGTAAATTGATTTGATATCCACAGTGTTCAACAAAGTGGATGGTGGCTGAGTGTTTGGTTAATCTGGGAAGCAATACTAGGCACTGGTTTAGACTGGGAGCCAGGAGCACATCCTGGAGTCTGAAAGAGATCCCAAGGTGGTTGATTAGGGTGGCTGTACCTAAATCAGTGTCTAAGAGGCAGGATACCTTTCTTCCAGTCCCAATTTGCAAGGAGTTTGGCCTGGAGTTTGAAAGGTATTTGGGTCTGTTGACTATGTGGTGGGTGGCTCTGGAGTCTAACACAGGTAGAAAGGAGTTTTTAGGTTGTCCAGGGATCAGATCAGCTGAGAATTGAGGAAAGCCTGGGTTGGTTCTGTCTCAGGTTGGGATCTGTATTCCAAGTCTTTGGGGGCTGAGTGGTGGTGGGATTGTACCATGGATCTAGAATTTTCTGGAAGCAGTTTGGGATGCAGGTGCCAGCAGCTTTTTTCAGAGTTCTTGGAGAGTGGTTTGTGCTTCCCTTTTCAGCATGGATTCTTGGTCTTGGGTCTTTTCCTAGTGTTGGTGGAGGTCTTTAGGGGCGCAGTGGAGGGCTTGGAGTCATTTGTGGGGCCTTCTGACTTTTCTTCTCTCCTGGAGGCTTCCAGATGAGTTACTTCTCTTGGTTTGTTGAGATAACTTGTTGGATTCTTGAGGATCTTTTTGTTGAGAAGAATAGTGTCAAAAATGTGATAAAGTGAGATTGGAAGCTTGGACAGGATAGTATAGCTAAGGATATCTTGCAGTAATTATAACTTGGAAATGGATATTTTGTTCATAAAATTTTGGAATTTTTCAAGGTCCTGGATCAGATTACCTTTGAACTGATATTGGATGAACTTCAGCCACAAGGGACCACAATTCTTGGAGGATTGAGAGGCATATCATTTGTGGATGGCTTCTGAGATAGCTCCAAGGTTTTCTTCATTAGTGCTTTTGATGATTTTGTTGAACGCAGTGACTCCCAAGCACTGGATAATTATGTCAGAAGCTTTGTAGATCTTCTTCTCCAGTGCAGTCATGTATTATTGAAGCAGATTTTATTTGGCTGTCATTTCCAAGAGACCCTTGCGCCTAGGGTAGCTTTTCATCTTTGAGAACCAGTTGGGGAAGTTTTTCTTGTCAATTAGGGGAATTTTGAGCTGGGGGCTTTCTTCCTGGTTGGCCATGTCAGAGCCTTGTCTTCTGATTTGTCAAGGAATGCTCTCAACTGTAAATCTGTTGAGTTCAGGATAAAATAAAACATGACATTGCACAAGGAGACTAAAAAAATAAATCCATGAAAGGAGAAAAATATGAAAGAAAAAAATAAACAAGAAGAACAGAGATAACACCTAAAAGAAAAGGCTCTGCAACTTGAGGATGAAGAAACACCACAATTACAGCTAGCAGAAAATCTTAAAATGCAGGTTGGTAGGAGACAGAAGTGGTGAAGGTGAGCAAGGAAAGAAAGGAAAAGTAAAAAAAAGAAAAAGCAGAATGAAAAGAAGAGACTCCTCAGAAGCCTCAGACACCTAGGACAAAATGGTGCAGATTGGAAACTGCACAAGGGAAGAAATCCTGGGTGGAGGTCTGGTGCCAGTATTTAATCAGGTGAAGCTGAGTGCATGGGCTAAGAAACGGTGCGCATGGGAATACTTACTGCGGAGGGCAAGTTTGGATGTTCCATTTAGTTGAAGCGTGCCTGGCCTTGATTTAGAGACTGGCTCTCTTACCCTGATTCTTGATAAATAAGCAAAAAGGAGAAAAACAGATGAAAAGGAGATGGCACAGAGAGGACAGACAGTGAAATGATAAGGGGAAAATAATGAATGATAGAGGGCTTAGCAGAAGAAATTCATACCAACAGTTTTCAGCTTCTTTCCTACCGGGAAAGGCTCTCAAAGGAGGAGGTTAAAGAGGCTCTGGCACCCAATGTTTACATAGTTCCATAGTTTCATCCAACATGGTTACATTAGTATAAATTGAGCCAAATCAGTTGAATGGCACATGAAATGTGACCCAAAAGCTCAATTCAATTTCATTTGCAAAAAATCTTGTTCCTCAATTGTAAACCTAGATGAGGATGCATTTGGGACCTCAATTTTTTATTTCCCAAATCCCCACCCAAATCCCTAACTTCTGCCATAGTTTTTTAAGGGCACTATTGATTATGTCTTTCAACAAAGCCATGTTGAAACCAGGGGGGATTGGTCTTTCCACTGTTCCCATTACCAAAAATAAAAAAGGAACTTTAGTATTCAATGCAACAGCCAATTTAAAAACTCCAAATTTTCCTCACTTTTGGGTTAAGAAAAATAAAATTACCCAACAGGAAAGTATAGTGTGTGAATGGTTCGTGACAAGACCTTGTTTTTCCAATAGGCAGAATTTGAGGGACAGTTTAGAATTTCTTTTGGTGGTGCAATACTCCCAAAATGTATGGAAAATCCCCAAATTTGGCTTAAAGGCACTCAAATGTGGTCTGGGGGTGCCCCTAATTACCCCCTGAAATGGCCCATTTGGTGCTATTTTGCCCCAAATGGACCAAATGTTTCAAGGAAGACATTTGAAACCCTGTTTAGAACTTGCAGGACCCAAAGGAGGTTTCTACCTACTTGTTTGCAACCCAAATTGGTTGCAAGCTACACATTTGCAACCCCATGAAGGTTGCACAAGTTGTAAGAAAAATTTGCTTGAAACTAGTTGAGTTGTGAACCTCCATTCATGACTCATATTTTTTTTTGATGGTTTTTCATGTCCATTTGAAAGGCAGGGTTGTGAATTTAACACCTCCCTATTTTTATTTGAAAGATTGAATTTTGAAGCTGTTTATAAATAGTTTTTTTTAAAAAAATCCACAAAACCATTGATGATGTCACTGAAGATGAAATTGTTAGAGAAGGTGTTCCTGGAGAAGGAAAATTTATGGGATAGAAAGGACTTGTTGAAGATGAGAAAATTCCTGATTAGAAGTTTTGGAAGACATTCAGTTTTTTTTTCATTCATGAGATATGTATTTTCATTTGAATATTTTTTTTGCTGATTATTCTTAGAGTTTTGGGAATTTGGTGAGTAAGATGATTTTTTACCATGAAAAAATCCATAGAAAACTCCGAAAAATTTAAAAAAACTGAGAGATAATGATTAAAATTCACCCTATAGGCAACCAGGGAAACAATTATTTGTACCCACTGTACCCACTGCAACTGGTGCAAGTGAATTTGTGAGTATTAGTTTCTGCCTTTGTTGAAATTTTATTCCATTCCATGAATGAATTGTATTTTAAATAATTTTTACTTTTCTAAATTGTTTTATTGATCCTCTGGAATATTTTATGAGGTGGAAGTAGACCAAGTGAGTTATAAAATAAATATAGATTTTTTTTGATCCTGAAATTAATTTCACTTTTCTAACTCAGTTTTGATGCAAAGATTTCTTTTAAGCAGAAAACTTGATCCCCCATATATACTATATGTTAAATATGTATTGGAAGATGGAAAATTTAGGTTCACAGAAGCAGAAATGAGTGTGGGTTTGAAATCTAAAGATTTGAGTCTAATATACAAATAAACTATAAAAGAAATGGATTCCAAACCACTCCTCCAAAACTCTAAATTAATGGAGGATGTCTGGAATAAAAGTATTACAGAAGCTAGGAGGGACCTCAACCGCCAGTCTCAACCAGCTCCCAGATTCTTCTGGGTGAAATTTCCTTTCTATGCTTACTTCCTTTCCAAAAACTTCAAAAAACAAGTGTTTCTCTTAGGTCCATGATAAATTCACAACCCTACACAACCCATACATGACTCAAAATTGTTTGTGTGGCACTTTTCACAAGCCTGTGGGCTGTGAACAGTTGTTCACAACTCAGATGGGTTGTGAGCTGCGCCACAAAACCCATTTTGCATTGTAGCATGCTGTTCAAAACCCCAGGGTTGTGAGCAAAAAAAAAAGAAACAAATTGAAATAAAAATAAACAAAAAAATTAAAAAAAAAGCAAAAAAAGCAAAAAAAAGCAAAAAAAAAAAAGCAAAAAAAGCAAAAAAAGCAAAACAAAAACATCAAAACGAATTGAAAAAATTGAAAAAAAAGCAAATAAAAATTAAATAAAAATTGTGAAAATTTCACAGCTCCAGGGCCATAAATACATATTCATGGTTCTATGAACAAATAAAAACAAACAATTAAAAAGTCTCAAAAAATGGAAAAATAAAAAATGGCAAATAAAACTAAAAATCAATAATATACATCAAATACAGCCCTGAAATAAAATATGATAAAATATCATTTTTGAATAAAATACAGTAAAATACTAACATTTTATTGTATATTAAAAAACAATTTTAATTGAATCAAAACAAAATTTAACTAAATCACATTTAAAATAAAATAAATTTAATTCATATCATTTCACAAAGTCAATCAATCAACCCCCAAAAAGAGGAATGTAAGTCTGCCTCAATGGACAAGCCCTAAATTTAAATCCCCCCAAAAAAAAGATCAACTTGTGTAAAGACAATCCCATCATAAGAATTAAAAATCCTCTGTATGGTGGGATCAGTCCAACACAAGTTGAAATGACTGAAAAATAAATTCACATTGAAAAAACTCACCATAATGATGTTAACTGAAAAACCTTAACATTTATATTCAAAATTTGATAACCCTTCATTTTAATAGAAGAAAAAGATCAGCATCAAAAGCACATGTGAGACAGAACCAAAATGACAACATGAAAGCCTAAATTACAAAGTATTATTATTTCCATAAATTGGAATACAAATAAAGTTGATCTTCGAGACAATGAACCCAACCAGAAGCTTTTTTTGAATTCAAGGAAGAAGTTTTTGATACAAAGGGCAGGATTGGAATTGTACCTCCCTCAAGTAATAAATGAAACCAGTGGCTATTTTTAACAAGGATGGAAGGTAGAATCTGATGGTATTTTAAACCCATTTTTATAGGAGTATAAGTACAAAATGACTCCAATGAAATTAAAAGATTGGCCTTGCATAATTGTGGTTTTCAAAGCCCATTTGAGTGCCAACCAAAGTTTTTCCAAAATTCCCTAAAGCATTCATGGTTCCTAGCAAAGCAATTTTGGCGCCTTGAAAAGCCTTCTTGGTGCCTGGCCAAGTAAGTCCAGTGCCTTTCCAAGCTTTTTTTGGCCCCAATCAAAGTTGTTTGCATCAATTTGTTTTGCAAGTTCTCTTGCTTCCTCTATATTTGCAAATTTTGAGGAATGGGGGATCAAAATTGGTAGGTTCCTCAACAATTTTATGTAGTTTAATCAAGAATGGTTCATTACTCAATATTGGTTAGTTCCTTGGCCATCTAACTCCCCCCCCTCCCCCCCAAAAAAAAATATCAATATGAATATTAATACCAGAATAAGAAAAAGAGAAAAATAAAAATTAACCAGAGTAAGAAAAAGAGAAAAATAAAAATAAAACACAATAAGAAAAAGAGAAAAAATAAAAATAAAACTTACATTTTCAAATGGGGTGATGATAAATTCATGGCTCAAATGAGCCATGTACACAATTTATTTGAGCTGTGTGGCACAGCTGCATGGCTAAATTTCAGCCGTGTAGAGCTCCACACGGCTCAAGTGTGGTTGGGCTGTACTCCACGCATCCTGGGACTGCCCTGTGGTGTCTGCACGACTACATATGAGCCGTGTAGAGCCCCACACGGCTTGAATGCAGTTGTGTAGCCTTGTGGAACGGCTAACAACTGAAATGCAGTCGTGTAGCTGTGTGGAACAACTACAAGCCTGGTGGCCCAAAAAAAAAAAGTAAAAAGTAAAAAGTAAAAATAAATAAAAATAAATAAATAATAATAAAAACAAAAAAAACTGAAGAAAACCATGTTAGAATTTGAGTTTATATATATGTGAATTTCACCGGAGTTTGAAGTATCATTGATTGGATTGATTTGATTTATATTATTGTTTTTATTGAAGTATTAAAATAATGGTTAAAATATAACTAGGCTGTGTTCTTAGTAGTTATTGTCAGACTGTCCAAGCATAACATTTCACTTACCATGTCACTTAAACTGCTCATGTTAATTTTGCCTTATTCATTTTGTACTCAACCACTTGTTGGCCAATCATGTATTTAGTCTATATAAACCATGGTGCTTTCAAGTGGAACTCATCATCTGTTCAGCCAATTACATCAACTGGAGTGTCCTTTTCCTCCTGATCTCAGTTCTGTTACGCTTGACGTTATAAGCTCCTTTCATTCATTTCTCTTTACCTTTAATTTAACCAGAGCCCAAGCTCTTTTTATTCTTTCAAACAAACCGGTTACCTTCCAAATGGACTAGACCTAAGGTAAAAGGGCCAAAAAATACAAGAAGTCTTTTGAAAATCCCTAAAGTAATAGTGCCAAAAAAATACAAATCTTTTGAACAGCCAAAAAATACAACAAGTCTTTTGCCCAGCCCTAAAGTAAAAGTGCCAAAAAAATAGAAGTCTTTTGACCAGCCCTGAAGTAAAAACACCAAAAAAAACATGCTTAACCTGTGTTAAGATGATCCCATCACAAGTTGAACTGACTTACCATTAAAATATGATTCAAAACACTCATCATATGATGTTAACTCAAAACACTCAAAATAATGATGTTAACTCAAAACACTCAACATAATGATGTTCAAAATGTGCTAACCCTTTAAATTAATAGAATTACAAGATTAGAATCAGAACCAAAACCCAAATTATGAAATTAATCTATAAGTTAGAATACAACTGAAGTTTATCTTTGATGTGATCAACCCAACAAGCTGCTTTTTTAGTAACCAAGGAACAGGGTTTGGAAAATATGGGTTGGATTGGAATTACATCTCCCTTGAGTACAAGCTGCAACCAATGGTTATTGTTAACAAAAAAAATGAACATAGGATCTGATTGTTCTTTTACACCCACTTTCATAGGATTAAAGTTACAACATGAATCCAATGAAATGAAAAATATTGATCTTTCATAAGTATCAGCTATTATTTGACCCATATCTAAGTTTGAAAGCCATCATGAAGATGGAATCTTTAAATTGATTTCATTGACATCAAGTCTTTTTTCTGTCTTTTGAATGTATTTACTGCCACCAAGGATCTCAGAATAGCACATATTATATTTTCCTCAATGATTGAACCATTTCTTTCCAAAATTTAAACAATCCATCCTCATCATACCCAAGTGATTTAGAAATGACTCTAAAACCACAATTTACATCACCAACTGGATCCCAAACCCCACCCAAGAACTTATGTAATTTCTTGGGTATTTGATTGAGGTAATCCACTTCCCAAAATCAAAAAGTTGTCAGCCAAAATTCTAAAATCATTAAAGGATTCAACACTAACCAAAGGTGAGCTTCTGTTTGAATCATCAATTTCTTCTTCATCATCCTTTGAAAAGGAATTGGATTTCAACGGCACCAAACCTGATGAACTTTCACTTTCTTCAACTGAACTTTGAAATTCAGATGAAGAGCCTGACTTGGACTATAAACAATTCACAATCAGTTCATTAAAAAAATGAACCTTTCAAAAAAGAAAAGACTTAAAATCATTTTTCTTTTCTTCTTTGGTGCCCTTCTACTTTTCTTTTCCCAATTAAGTTCCTTTTCAATGTTTTCAAATTGAGAAGGATCTTTCCGGGTATCTGTCAATTTTGGACTTCCTCTGCTTGATTGCAAGACTTTAGGTTCAATTCTTGGCTTTGATTGATAATTGGACGTCTCCTTCATCAATTGCATCAACAGCCTGCAATAATCTTGATCAAGATGATTCAATATCATTGCATTGAGCTTCTCATGTAACTGAGAATCTTTGAGCAGTTCATCAACATTGGCCTTTAAAAATTCAAAGGATCCAATATTATTCAAGTAGTAATCATCATTCAAAAAGCATTAGTCACAAAGTGATTTGAAAAATCCAACTTAAACCAACTTACAGAGCTAGAACTGCAAGTTTCATAATCCAACCACCACTGGGGATGAATATCTTCAGGAACAATGGAGCCTCTTGAAACTAGTAGGTCACCTATTTGATGGGAACAGGGGAAACCCATAGTCATTGAGTCTGACTTGGTGCACACTTCCCCATCATGGTTCTGCTTTAACTTTGCTAATTGTTCCCCAAAAATTTTGATTGCCTATAAAGAAACCTTGTATCCAAATGTTAAAATTTCAGTAGGAAGAACTATTCCAATATTTATTCAAGAGTTTTTAAGCGCAGCCTGAACCAATTTAATTTGATTGGAAACTTTTCCATCTAATTTTCTCCAAACATCCAACATGTTTCCTGATGATTTTTCAAGTAATTGTTTGAGACTGACATGGGTCCCTTCAACCCAATACGTTTTTTTATTTCCAAAGTCTGGGTTTTTTCAAGTCCAAGCTGTTACAAATGTCTCTTTTATATGGAATATATTATGATCCATATACTTTTGTACATCCTCATGGTCTTCCAAAAAACACTTTAAAAAAGTTATAATGTAAGGAACCCAAAACTAGGGGGATTAACAGTAGAGGCTGTGATTTGGCACTTACTCTAAGTGCTGCATGATTGATTTCTGCCTCCTCCTTGGTTTTTGAGGCCCCATACTTAGCCCACAGAGACATAAAGCTTTGCCACCCTTCAACTGCATTATTGAAGCAAACTTTACAGTTTGCTTGTATGTTTTTAGAAAAGTGCCATTGATAGAACTGTCTTTTTTGACTCAGGGAATATTTTTTCTAGATTATGGATCAAAGATTTTTCACTGTCCATCAAAAAGACTTTGGGAAGTTTCTCAGGATCATAATCCAACTCCTTTAGCGCATTTACAGACCAACTGTAGAGCTCAAACACTTCTCTTGTTATAAAAACAAGAGATTTTTTACAGTTTTCTGGTTGGAAGTAATTCCTACAACGTGCAATAGGGGGATGTTATACTTAGTTGTCTTATAAGTGCAATCCATCATAGCTATATGAAGGAATTGCTTGCAAAGCTTTAATTACTCAGGGTGAGCCAAGAATAGGTCCTCCAAGTGACCCTCTCCACTGAATTTTTCTCAATGAACCCAACCTGAATTACCAAGTTGTTCAAAGAGGACCTCCATAACACTTTTCCCCTTTAGTTCTGCTAGCACTAAATTACGCTTAGTGTTATAGATGATTTGATCATCAACATATTTTCCACCATCAATCTTGCTCAATTTTCTTTTGAGTTGAAATGTATTGAGCCCATCATTAAACCCTTTTTTTAGATTGTCTAAGGCTACCCCAGAGATTCTCCTCAGGTGATGATGCACTGAGGGGTTTGGGGATGGTTCATGGTTATGTTAATCATTCTTGTAGGAGATACGCCACAAGGGGTGCTGCTTTGTGCAACATGCATGGATTTAAAACTTGCACCCAACCTTCCTTGTGTGTGTTTGCCTTGACCATTTGGTGAGCAATTTCCCAGAGTAAAAACCATTTCTATCACAGGCCAAATCCACATATTTATCATGATTTGATTTGAAAACTGTTTAAGTGTAAACATGCTTCATTGCCCATGTTTGAAAAAAAGTTTTTGCCTCTTTCCTAGTAGGAACATTTCTCAAGGGAGGTGGGTGAATTGTGTCTTTCATATTTAAATTGTTATATTGATTTCATGCACTCCATCAGTTTCCATTCTGAATTAAATTAAATAAGGCAAAGACCAGTAAAATAAAATGTTACTCACCACCAGAGGTCTTGTCCATTTTTCAAATATTTTGTTCCTCAATGGTCACCCTTGATGAGAATGCAATTTGGGATTCCAATGATTCATTACTTGAATCCTTTGTTTCCGCAGCCTTGTTCATTGCACTAATGTAGTCCTTGTATGCAGATATGTTAAAAGGAGGGCTTTCAACTGTTCCCATAATGCAAAAAAAATGCAATTCTACTTAAGTTTTCAATCCAACTTTCAATTGAAAAAAAGTTTGCTCACTTTAAAGGTGATAAAGATCAATTTTGTGGGATGGTTATTTGCAGTTTCCTATAGTGTTACTTTAATTTCATGTTAATTTCACTTTAGTGTCACTTTATGATTGCTAGATGTGGTCCAACAGTCCCACATAGTATGCGTTGATCCCAAATTTGTGTTGATGAAACCCAAATGTGGTCCAGGGGGACCCAAAAAGTTTGGCACAACCCCCGGGGGGGCCATACAGGGCCGTAAACCCCCTGGACGCAGCTCAAGTCTGCAGTTTATGGGGGTACACGGCTCAAATAGACTGTGTACAGGGGGTATACAGCCTCCTGGGGGTTGCTTGTGTTTGAGATGGCCCCTTGGGCGCGTGTAGACGTGTTGAAAACGCGTGTGCGGGCGTTTTGGGCGTGTGTATGGCCCCCCACGCGTCCATTGGGCTGTGTAGGGCCCAACACAACTCCCACACGGCGGAGAGTTGTGAATTTATCATCACCCTTTCAAATTATTGAAGGGCAGATGCAAATGGAATTTATGGATCAAATATTTGGAGGATAGAAGCTGGTTTGGTGAGTACAACCAGCTTTGATAATCTTAAAGGGAAGCTTGTTTGGGCACCAATTTTTTACCCCTGCAAGTCCAACCTTATGAAGCGCTATTGGCGCCTATCCAACTCCCCCTGGGTGAATGACAATTTGAACTTCAAAAGGGACCCAGAGGGGCTTTATAGTCCAGATCTGCCATTATTTGACCCATATATAAATTTGAAAGCCATTTTGAAGAGGTAATCTTTTCATTGATGTCTTCAAAATCAAGTCTTTGTTCAATTTTTTTGATATCTTTGCTACCACCATGTATCTTTGCATTGCATGCCTTATGTTTCCTCAACTTTAATCTCATTTCCTTTTGGGTTTTAAACCATGCATTTTCATCATACTCAAGTGATTCAGAAATGAGCCTAATGTGCAATTAACGTCATCATAAGGATCCTAAACCTCACCCAGGAACTTATGTAAGTTCTCAGGTAGGTATTTCAACTTTTCGTTCCTACAATCAAAACTCACTTAGGTAACATTCAAATCACATTAATAAAATCAATACTGACCAAAGGTGAGCTTCTGGTTGACTTCTCCTTCAGGTATTCTCCCTCAGAAGAGGATTTGAATTGCAAATGAAGGGAGCCTAATTAACTTTCAGTTTTTTCCTCTGAACTATGAAATTCATATTCTGAGACTGAGGGCTAAACATCATATCACCATCAGTTCAGTAATCCATCAAACTGAAAACTTCTCAAAAGAAAATAATTACAAAATTTGGTCTTTTTGGTGACCTTCTTACATTTCTTTCCCTCTTAAGTTCCTTTTCAACATGTTTAAATTGTAAAATTTTACAACAGGTGTCTTTCAATTTGGGTCAACTGAGGCTAGACCATAAGACTTTTGGCTTGAGCCTTGGCTTAGAAACAATTGTTTTATTCATTCTTGAAAAGGGAATTTAAAAGTTTCAATTTAACTTCTTCAGGTTGTACCATAGCAATTTAACTGAGCCTATTGAACAATTGAGAATAGTAGAGCACTTAGTCAGTGTCAAAATTTCAAAAAGCAAAAGCAGAAGTCATTGGTAAATATATTCAGGAATTAGCAATCAAATAAGAATAATCAATCAAAAAGTATTAATAAACAAGCAATTCACACAATCCAAAAATTCAACAATCCAACTTACTGGATCGGAAGGGTTCTGGTTCAACCTCCACTGAGTATGAAAATCCTTGTGCACAACAGATCCTTTCAATGCTATTATTTTTCCCAATATGTTGGAACAGGGAAAGCCCATTGTCTTGGAATATGACTTGGTGCAAACTTTACCATCATGATGAAACTTTAACTTCTAAAATTTTTCTCCAATGAGTTGAATTGCCTCAATTGGCAATTTGTATCCCAAAGGTAACAATTCTGCTGGAAGAAATTTTCCTAACTTTATTTGAGAGTTTTAAATCAACTCATGCACTGATCAGATTTGGCTGTCAATGGTTCCATCAAGGTGTTTCCACACATCCAAAATGTTCCCAAATGAACTTGCAACTACATGTTTGAATGTAGCAAGGGCCCCTTCTACCCAAGAAGTTTTTTTGTTTCCAAAGGCAGAATTTAAACAATTACATGCTGTTAAAAACATCTCTTTGATAGGGAAAATGTTATTTTCTGTTTAGTCAAGCACGTCCTCATGGTCTTTCAAGAAACACTGTATAAAAGGTTCAACATAAGCAATAAAAGTAGAGATAAACAGAAGAAGCAATAAATTTTCCTACTCTGAGTTCTGCATCATTGAATTCTGTCTCCCCCTTGGTTTTAGAGGCCCCATGCTTTTCCCAAAGAGACATTAAACTTTTCCACCCTTCATTATCATTGCTGAAACAAACTTTGAACTTTTCTTGAATTTATTTAGACAAGTGCCAAGAGCACAACTGTCTGGATGACTCAGGCAAACTATGTACAATGGCACAAATCACATATTTTTCACAGTCTGTCAAAAAGACTTTGGGAAGCATCTCTGGATCATAGACCAACTCCTTTATTGCATTCACTTCCAAAATTTAGAAATCAATTTTTTTTTTGTTATAAATACAAATACCTTTTTAAAAGATTTCCTGTTGGCTGTCATTCCTGCAACATGCAGTGGCAGGATGCTGTAAATATTTTGCTTATGAGTACACTCCAACAAAGCAATAGGATGAAACTTTATAAAAAAACTGTATAGACTCAAGATAAGCCAAGAACAGGGCCTCTAAGTGACCCTCTGAGCTGAAATTTGACCTGGATACCCACTGATTATCTTATGGTCTTTTCAATAGCACATCCACAACACTTTTCCCCTCAATTTCTGCTGCTTTTTCCTTGCGCTTAGGGTTCTAGATTATTCTTTTTTCAGTGTATTCTCCCCCATGAATCTTGATAAATTTCCTTTTGATTTTAATTTTATTGAGCCCATCTTTCATGCCTTCCTTCAATTGATCCAAGGCCACAAAAAAAAATTGCCTCAGTTTAGGATGCACTTGGGGGTTTAAAGATGTTTCATGATAGTTTTGGTCATTTCTAATGAAGAGGCACCACATGGGATCTGCTACTGTGCAACCTGCACAGATCATGAATTGAAACCCAAACTTCCTTGTGTGAGTTTTCCTTTTCCGTTTGGTGATCAATGGCCCTTTTATATTCCATGCCTGTTGCATGCTAGGTCTAAATATTTGTCTCTCTTTGAATCAAATGTTGTCAGAGTGTAGTCATGCATGGATTCCCATTTTTGGAAAAATTCTTCTTCCCTACTAGTGAAGGCTCTCACAGGAGGATTTTCAGGAGTTTTTGGAACCTACTAGCTACATACTCACATAGTTGCAGCTGCCATGGTTACATTAGTATTCATAAAACAAAATCAATCAAATGGTTCATGAAATTTGAACCACCACCACAAGTCTATTCCAGGTGTGAAACATCTTTTTCCTCAATTGTAACCCTAGACAAGGATGCAATTGGGGCTTCCAATTTTTTATCTTTTAAATCCCAAGCTTCCGCCACAGATTTTTTAACTCAAATATCAATCAAGTCCTTCAACACAGCCATTTTGAAACCAGGGGGGGCTTGGGCTTTCCACTGTTCCTATAATCCAAAAAATCCCAATTCATTTTATTATTCAATCCAAATCTCAACAACTCCAAATTTTAGTAAATTTTGGGTTGAGAAAAAGAGAATTATCCAATGGGCAAGTATTGTGTATGTTTTGTGACAAGACTTTTTTTCCCAATAGGTAGAATTTTTCATTCAGTTCTTTTAGTGGTCCAATAGTCCCACAATATATGCAAAATCTCCAAATTCGTGTTTTTGGAACTCAAATGTGGTCCAGGGGTGCCCAGGCACCACTAATTACCCCTCAAATGGCCCATTTAGGGCTAATTTGCCTCAAATGAACCAAAAATATCATTCATGACACGTGCAACCCCAATCACAACTTGTGTAACCCCCAGGGGGTTGTAAGCTACCAGTTTGCAAACCAAAGGAGTAGTTTGCAACCCCCCAGGGGTTGCGCAAGTTCTGGAATTTTTTTTCAACTCTTTGAGTTGTGAACCTCCATTAAAAACTCAAATGGGTTGTAAATGTATCAACCACCTTATTTTATCTTATTTTATGCCCTATAATTATTTAACAATTAATTCCTCACCAACTGAAAATTCCCAATCTTCACCTATATTTCTTATTCTTTTAGAAGATTTCTAGAATATAGTTTCATTCATTTTTAAATCTCATGCTTGGAAAGTTACAAAATTACATCTAATTTGGGAGTGCTTTGCATGCAAGAAATCCAAAAGGTGGATGAATACATTTGATTCAGGAACTTTTTTATTCTAGGATGGAGGTCTTTGGCTATCCTTGAAGTTCTGGGAGAGAAAAAATGAGACAATTGAATTTGATGATTGACTTTATTCATCATATATACATATTATTGAATATTCTTCACGTGTTAAGCCTACCTTCAATTGATTTTTTGCTTCTTGAAGGGGGTCAGGTTTCAAATTTTCATGATTCAAATGAACAACCAAGGTTAAATTTATTATCTATTTTTAAAAACTTTAAAATACTGAAATAAACTTTCCAAAGGAAAAAAAAATAAACAATGCCATTTTTTTAAAAAAATTAAAAACCATTCTGAAGGTACAAAAAATTGTCCCCCAAAAAGCCCTTCTTGATTCCAATTTTCGGGTTTGACATTAAATTTAATGGGTTTTAAATACCCTCAAAAAAATCCTTCATCAAATTTTCTGATTTCTCTGAATTTCATCTACAGGCATGCAATATCAAAAGATGAAAGCATCAACAGAATAGGGTTTAAAAAATCATTGAAAAAAATTCTTTTTTTGACTTCCTTGAATTTTGGTAATTTTTTGAGTCAAAAAAATAACTGGGAAAATTCCCAAGACATATCTAGGAAAATCTCTGAAATATTGGAAAATAATTTCACCTTCAAAAATACAAAAAGATTTAAGAAGAAACTTCAAAAATAAGGTTCAAAAATGCAGAGAAATTGGCCACCATCCCTTATTTTTTGATTTTTGGAATGAATATCAAGGGGGATTGATACCTTTGAAACCTTCTCATAAATATTTTTTTCCATTTTTAGAACCTTATCTACATTTCTGAGGTTTCAAAAAATTATCACTGAAATATTTAAAGGGCATTAGGTTTCTCACACGCCCAATTCTTTATTTCACAGAATTTTATGTCTACCTGCCATTGCGCACCTCTGCTGCCACGTGGAAAAATACTTTATTTCACAGTACTTTCAGGAGTTTATTTTTTTTTTTGAATTTTGATTCCGCATTCCTGGAGCCAGGGATTTTGAACCCCCAAAAAATATCCTTGGTACTTTTGGGGGTATTAAAAGCCCTCCAAAAAAGAAAACAGAAAGTTAAACAATTCTGCAAAAACCCATTTTTACATGGGTTTTTGGATCCTTATTTTGGATATTTTAATTATTATTATTTTTGGTTATTTAATCTAACTATTATTTCAAAAAAAATTCAAAGATTTTTTCAATATTTCTTCCCAATTTTTTTGATCTATCCTTTTACCTTAAAAAATTCCATCAAGAAACTAAAACATTTGAACAATTTAAATTTTTCATTGGACATTTTCATCCGGTTATTTTAGTTTTGATTTCATTTTTTTGATTATTCAAGCTTTTAAAAGGCTAAAAAAACAGCCAAAGAGAATTTAAATATTTTTAACATATTTTTTGGGTCTATCATGTTACCTTAAAACATTCCTTCAAAAAACCAAAAAATTCAAAAAAATTCAATTTTCTCATTAGAATATTGGATCCTTCTGTTTGCCTTTTCTATTAATTTTTTTGGTGTTTCAAGCTTTTAAAAATTTAAAAAAACCTCTCAAAATTGTTTTAAATTTTTTTTCAGAATCTTAGGATTTCATTTTTTACCTTAAAACTTTCCTTCAAAAACCAAAAAATTCAAAACTTGAATTTTCTCATTAGGAAGTATCAGAGTTAAGCAAACCTTCCATTTTTTAATGGCAGGTTTCAACCCAAATCCAAAATTTTAAACCCGCCATTAAAAATAAAAAACCACTTATTTAAGATCAGACATGTCAAAGTTAACATGAAATAAGTGTGTTTTTTCAAGTAAAGTATATAAAGGCCTTCACCAGCTCAACCACGCTTCATTCAACATCATCACACCTGGTTTCATCCTCCAACCTCATCAGAAAAAATTCTACCTCCATCCTCATCCAGAAATTTGATTCATTGCTCTCATCACTTCATCAATCTCATCTATTCTGCTTCATCACTCTCATCCCTGCATCACTTCATCACTCTCACCTTGCTTCATGACTGTCATCACTTTATTGCTTTCATCACATCCATCCTCTCATTTCTTCATTGCTTCATCCCTTTATCACTTCATCCCTCCTTCCATCACATCCTAACTCTCATTGCTTCATTGCTTCATCCTTCCTTTCATCACATTACTTCATCCCTTCATCCCTCTTACTCTTCTTGAATTGCACCTCAGCAAACCTCCCCCTGCAAGTCCACTCAACCAAAGCAAAAATCCCCCAGGAACTCAACATCCAACAATCCCCCCTCATTGGCTTCCAAAGGCTCAATTCAGGTCAAGAGAGCTGATCACATCATCCTTTTAAACTGAATCAAAATTCTCTCCAATATGACGCTTGCTTTGGATTGGGCAATGAAACACAAGTTTTCCAACCTCCATCCTCTAATTTTAATGTTTATCTCCTGATTTCCAATGAACTAAAAAATAAAACCAAGGTAGGCTGGCTCTTTCATCCAAACAGATGAGGAAGCAATTCAAAAACTATCAATCCAAACATTTCCCCTTTAACCAATGCTGACAAGCCCAATTCTGTCCCTGTCACTGTATATTTCCCAATCCATCTCCTCCCATCCACATACTAAATTTCAGCTGAGGATCAAGTAGGGATTAAACTCATCATATAAAATTGTTAGGGTTGCAAGCCCTATTCTTTCCACATCTCTGTATGTTTGTCAAATCATCTCCTCCCATCTTGTTCCCTCCCAACCATATAATTTGATCAGGGTGAGGATCAATAATGGATTCAATTTTCTGTATAACATTTTGAGGGATGCAAGCCCTATTCTTTCCACGTCTCTGTATGTTTGTCAAATAATCTCCTCCCATCTTGTTCCCTCCCAGGAAACTTCTCCGCTTGGTGTGAGGATCAAGAAGGGATTCTTCTTTTCACAACATTTTTAGGGCTGCGGAAGCATGAAAAGCCAAAATTTAGTTGCACACAATGAGATTTGAACCCATGACCTCAAAATTGGTGAGTGACACTTGAACCACCAAGCTAAGTGTGCCATTTCCAGATGGACCAATGTACCTGTCCCCACTGGCACTCAAATCCATACATCAAAGGCCGCTGCTGGCAATCAATCCATGGATTGCCGGCGGGGGCAGAGGAGGAGAAGGTGGTGGAGGCCACCACCCAAGATTGACTGCTGGCGGCGGCAGAGGAGGAGGAGGAGGGGGCTGCCCGCAATTAATTGCGGGTGAAGGCTGCTGGAAATCATTTGATTGATTGCCGGCGGTGGCATAGGACAAAGTGGAAACAATCAATTGATTGCTTGATCAATTGCAGGAGGCAGGAGAGGAGCAGGAGGAGGAGGTTGCAATTGGAATTGATTGATCATGGGTGGCGGCCTCCTCCTCCTCCTCCTCCTCTGATTCTGCCCACAATTGATCAATTGCTCAATCAATTGCCAGCAGTGGAAGAGGAGGATGAAAAAAAAGGCTGCCGCCTGTGATTGATCAATCAATTGATGGGGGAGGAGGAGCTGGAGGAGGCCTCTGGCAATTGATCAATCAATCAAGGGTTGCGGCAGAGGACAAGGAGGCTGCCAGGAGAGGAGCAGGAGGAGAAGGGCGCAATTGCAATTGATCAATTTCCAGCAGTGGAAGAGGAGGAGGAAAAGGAGGCCGCCTCCTGTGATTTATCAATTGATTGCTGGCGGAGGAGGAGCTGGAGGAGGCTGCGGACAATCAATCAATCAATCACTGGCGGGGGCAGAGGACAAGGAGGAGAAGGAAGCCACCCAAATATTTTTGGAAAATGATTCAGACGTATTTCTTGAATTACTGGGCATTGGAATGCAAGATTGCAGGATCAAGGTTTCCCTGTAAGGCAATTTGAGATGCTTGAGTACCAGGGGATTGGATAGCCACAGAAAGTGGTTTGGCTTGAAGGTGGGAGGATGATGAGAGGGAAACTCAGGTTGATTGACTGGTTTCCTGTTAAAATCTGGGAAAATTTACTTGCTTTGCAGAATTTGGGAAATTAACTGGCGGATTGAGAAAGGAGGTATGGGGGGACCTAAAGGTTGAATGATCAATGGATCAGAAACCAATGAGGGGCAGGAAGAGGAGGAGGATGAGGAGGACGGGGGGCTTACCAGGGGTGCCAACCAAAGGAGGAGGGGGGTGGTGGGTGAGGTGGTGGTGATGGGTGAGGTGGAGGTGGTGGGTGAGGTGGAGGTAATGGGTTTTTGATGAGGAGGAGGAAGGAGTGGACCAGTGGTTAAGAGTTCAGTCAGCTTTTTTTCTTTTTCAACTTGCTTCCAGGAAGTTTTATTGGACATTTTGAGAAAGATGGTAATTTGATGTGGGTTGATGATATGATGATGGGATTTGTGTGAAGATGGAGATGTGAAGCAATAAAGATGTGAAGCAATGGAGATGAGATGTGTGTGGTGTGATGGAGATGGGGTTGGTATGTACTTGTTGATGTGGATGGGTTTTTTGGATGTGATGGATGGTGGTTGATCATGATGCATAAATGGTGGGTTTAATGGCATGTTTGATGTTTTAAATCCTCCATTTTCATGAAACCCGCCATTAAAAATGGTGGTTTTGGTCAAAAAAAATGGGGGGCTTCTAATTGCAGGTTTGCTAACTCTGACACACACTACTGGACTATTTGAACATTTTTTTTGCCTTTCAAAATATTTTTTTGGGGGTATTCAATATTTCAGAAATTTCAAAAAATAAGAAAATATATTTTTAATACTGATCTTTTGGATGTATGCATACACCTTTCAAACTTCATTCAAAAAATAAATAATAAGGAACATATATGGATACAAATTGAAACTTATTCAACTATGATGATTTTTATGTTTCTACTTGTTCTCTTTGAGGCAACAAAAACTCATTGCCAAGCTCTAAATTTTTCTGAATATTGGTTTTCCAATATTTGGAATCCTTGGTCAAAAAGCTTTTCCAAAGAGTATCTAACCTGGGAGCTGGTCAATTATCACACTTGAACTTGAATTAGACTATATGGTTGGATTTTTCTAAAAGAATAAAGCAAATAGGAGAAGTTTTGGAATTTTGAGTGGGAGGGGAATGCAAAGGAAGATAATTGCAAGGCATGAAAGAAGAAAACAAAACCACTGGACAATTATATGTTTCAGCCAGAAGGAATCCATGGAATGGAAATTTAATCCACATATTTATGGGAGCTGGGCCAGAAATGTGGCTCAGTTTGTTTCTTGCTTCTTGGAAAGTTTCACCTCAGATATCATGCAGTAATTTTGGGTCCTTGAAGATTGGGTTTGAATCAAGCTCTGTCACCATGTCTTTCCTGACTTCAATCAAGCCTTCTGAGTTCCTCCCCAAGAAAATGGCTGCGGCTCTAAAGCCAAAGTTCCCATCCCCTATGACATCTTGAACAAGTGAGATATGTGGAATTGCCGTGTTTGGGGAATTAAAACCTTTTCTTTGGAACTAAAACCAAGAATCAGAATTTTTAATTGCAGAAAATATGGTCTAAAGATAAAACTCACTTCTTCATTTGAGACTTGGTCAAAGATTCCATAAGAAGAATATGATAATGTGCAGGAAACCTAGAGGAAAAACCCAAAAAAATCAGACAAAATTTAAAAATGAGAGAATGTCCAATTTAATCACTTTCTCACTGAATTTTGGGACTGCTAATACCTTCTTTCCAGGAGGATGGTAAGGAGAAACACCATCTCCATTTAATACCTTTAGTATCTTGATTCTTTTCCAAGGATTGTATTCAGAAGAAGCAAACCACTTATTCACAATGGTTCTGGACCTGTGACAAAAGTTTGAATGAAAAAATTAATGAAAAATAATATTGCAAAAAATCAAAACCCAATAAAAGGAAATGAAAGCTCACCATCTTGATAACATCCAAATCTGGAAGCTCTTCATAAGCTGGATCTTCCCCTTCATTAAAATCTGGTACCTCTTCATGTTCTGAATATTCCTCTTCAGTCAGAAATTCACCCTATGTTAAAAAAATGACAAGGACTCATTAAATAAATTATCCATTGCAGAAGAAATAATTATAGATATAAAATTACCTCTTCCTCTGATTCATTGTTCTTTTTTCCCTTCCCCTTTCCCTTGATGGCCTTCGACTTTCTTGAAACCTGAACACATAGGAAGAAAATATTACTTATGAAATTTGATATTTTTTTTCCCAAAGAATGGTGACTTACCTTGGAATTTTCCA
Organism: Puccinia polysora; assembly: GCA_025617555.3. Classification (NCBI taxonomy): domain Eukaryota; kingdom Fungi; phylum Basidiomycota; class Pucciniomycetes; order Pucciniales; family Pucciniaceae; genus Puccinia; species Puccinia polysora. Next base: position 23,828,385 of record CM062612.1, on the reverse strand, counting down.
TGAATTTCTTCTTTTTCCCTCCCCTCCACTTGGGTTCTTAAAAATATTCAAAATCATATGGATCTCTTTTACTTGAGGACTGAGAGATCTTCTTGGACTTATTGGCTTCTCCTTTGGGACTTCCTCTTACCTTGGATCTTTGACTGCAATTGGGCTCTTGAATCAGATTAAGTTGATATTTTCCACTGTATAGCCTCTTGCTTTCACCCAGATAATATAACTGTTCTCCAGGTGGCAACTTGCTAAATTCTTCAAAAAGTTCAGTTAAATTACGTTTTAATTAATTTCTCTTGTTGGAACTTCAAGTTTTTCAGATTCTTCAGTTGCATCAGGCTCCAGAGTTAACTGGAGAAATCAAAATCACAATCAATCAGGAAAAAAATTGCAATAGATGTGTTACTTTGAAGGTTTTTAACATAGGATTGTATTTTTGGAGGTCCAAGATACATCCAAAAAATCTGAAAAAAATACTCAAAAATTCTTTAGTAGTTTTTTGAAATTTATAACAGCTTGAAACAACAAACAAAAAAATCAAAAAGGCAAACAAAAGGACCCAAAAGTCTAATGCAAAAATTGAATTTTTCAATTTTTTTTCTTTTTTGAAGGAATGTTTCATGGTAATATAATACATCCAAAAAATCTAAAAGAAATATTGAAATTATCTTTGACTGTTATTTTAACCTTTTAAAAGCTTGAATCACCAAAAAAATGAAATCCAAAGGAAAATAACAGGATGCAAATTTTCAATGAGAAATTCAAAAATTTTCAATTTCTTGGTTTTTGATGGATTTGTTTAAGATAAAAGGATACATACAAACAATCTGAAAAAATTATTGGCAAGCTCTTTGAATGTTACTTGAAATAATTGGTAGATGAAATAACCAAAAAAAAAGCTAAAATAAGGATTCAAAAACCCATGGAAAAATTACCTTTTGCGGAATTTTTTTACTTTTTTGATTCCATTTTTGGAGGGGTTCTAATGCCTCCAAAGTTACCAAAGCTTTTTTTGAGGGGTTTAAAAACCCCATCTCAAGGACCGCGGCATCACAATTCAAAAGAAAATAAATTTTTGAAAGTACCCTGAAATAAAGTGTTTGTCCATGTGGCAGCAGAGGCCCGCAATGACAGGTAGATGTAAAATTCCACCAAATAAAGGATTGGGGGCATAATAAATTAATTCCCTATTTAAAAACCACATGCATTTAAGGGTTTTTGAATGAGCAAATTAAATCTACACCATGTAATAACTGTGTGAGCTATAGGATTGGGGGGTGTGAGAAAAACAATTCCCTAAAACAAATATATGATGAAAACAAATAAATGAAAATCAAAAAAAAAAGAAAAAGAAATAAATAAATAAAGAAAGGAAGAAAGGAAAGAAAAGAAAGAAATGAAATGAAATGAAAGAAAAGAAAGAAAAGAACAAAAAGAAAGAAAAGAAAGAAAAGAAGGAAAAGAAAGAAAAGAAAGAAAAGAAAGAAAAGAAAGAAAAGAAAGAAAAGAAAGAAAAGAAAGAAAAGAAAGAAAAGAAAGAAAAGAAAGAAAAGAAAAGAAAAGAAAAAAAAGAAAGAAAAGAAAGAAAAGAAAGAAAAGAAAGAAAAGAAAGAAAAGAAAGAAAAGAAAGAAAAGAAAGAAGAAAGAAAAGAAAGAAAAGAAAGAAAAGAAAGAAAAGAAAGAAAAGAAAGAAAAGAAAGAAAAGAAAGAAAAGAAAGAAAAGAAAGAAAAGAAAGAAAAGAAAGAAAAGAAAGAAAAGAAAGAAAAGAAAGAAAATAAAGAAAAGAAAGAAAAGAAAGAAAAGAAAGAAAAGAAAGAAAAGAAAGAAAAGAAAGAAAAGAAAGAAAAGAAAGAAAAGAAAGAAAAGAAAGAAAAGAAAGAAAATAAAGAAAATAAAGAAAAGAAAGAAAAGAAAGAAAAGAAAGAAAAGAAAGAAAAGAAAGAAAAGAAAGAAAAGAAAGAAAAGAAAGAAAAGAAACAATTACCATAGAATTTGGCTTAGGATTTGCCATTTGAAGTTTCCACAAAATTTAGAAGGCTCATCTTACAATCACCCCATTCCATTTTCAAATCAAATTATATCTTTCATAATCAAAATTATAGATCATTCAATCAAATAGAAAAGAAATTTTACCAAATTAATGGTTTTCTTGATATCAACTCTTCAATATTTTCCAAATCCTGAACCTGATCCACCTAATTCCTTTCAAATAAAAAATTTTTAATCATCAAATATCTTCTTTCATTTGGGAATTTTCATGTCATGTTCTCCTTTGAAGAAGAAAAATCCTCCCCCCTCCCACAGATTTTGGAAGAAGAAAATTATTGCTAGAATCAGATTGCAAAGAAAGCTACTGTCCATCTAAAAATATAAATTTTCATGAGTCTTTTGGATAAGCTTTCTGTTGCCTCAAGAGTATTTCTTTCCACTGAGTCAAATTCTCTTTTTTCTTTTTTGTACAAATAAATGTTTTGAAAGGGAAGAGGGAATTTCCAGAGGCATGATTAAGCAATCCAATCTTTTGATTGCAAAAATTTTTCAAACAGAGCTTGGGTTATTTCTTTTACCTCTTCATGGTATAACGTTCATGTTTATGGTGTTACTTTTTTATCAGGTGCAATTGCTATTTTCAGAGCTTCATCTCAAAACATTGCTGTGAGTATGGTGACGTTGCATCCCCGGTCTAGCCCCTGGTCCAATTTTGAATCATTCATTTGCCACTTTGCATCACATGCATGAACTGCTTTGATAGTTGTTGGTAAAGATCCACTTGACATACCAAGGTCTTAAAATAGTGTTAGGCCTTACATTCTGGACAGAGAAATACCATACCTTTTAGGGATATGCCTAGCGAGAGAGACAAGAAGCAATTTTGCCTGTTTTAAAGGCTCCTATTTGGTGTACTTTATAAGGCGCAATACTCTAATTCTAATCATCGACATAATATAAGAAAGAAGCAGGTAAAATATCGGAATGGCACCCGGGTGCAGGTGCCATTATAATCTTTTCTTGAATTAAATTCCTCCAGACAGTCCGACGTTTTTTTATCTTGAATCGACTAAGTGAAAACCAGGATTGTATTATATGGAATCATGATTAAGGAAGAACAAAAGTATCCACCAGGGAAAAGGCGACAAGTCAATGTGTATTTGAATCTTAATCCAAATTACCAGCCCAAGAACATAGTTTTCATCGAATTAAATGAATGCAAAGTCGCACGTATTTTGCATGCTCTCACATGAAAGAAAATTATGAGTGACCACAAATTTTCAGTAGAAAAATAAGACGAATGTTGGATCACCGCGACTGATATTTTTTGTCAAAGAAAGGAATGATCATTTTCAATTTTGTTCAACCTCTTTCGCTTGCTTTTCCAATTGATTGGTTTCATGTACTTGATTTCGGGGTTGGTGCTCAGCGACATCCTAGATAAAGTCATTGACGACAATAAATAAGTAATTTGAACGGAAAGATGAACTTTCTTAGCATTGAAAATTTGAATGCTGACCTGGACTCTGAAGAGTATTAGGGGTATGAGAAAAATCAGCCCCAAACCCAGTAAAGCCCACGAGGAAATGAAAATCGCATGGTAAGAGGCTTGGTTTGCATCTATTCTAAAAATAACCGCAGCGCCTGCGGACTGGATTCCTTTTTATAAAAAAAGGCACGATTGAAAGCTCGGTTCAACTTCACAGTTTGTGCCCAAGGGGAACAATCCGGCCATTACCTTTGTAAAATCCAACCAAAGTGGCGAGTTCTCTCGGCTCTGTCGCCAGCATGCCCATGATCCAACTTCAAAAGACCAATAAAAAACTCAAACCAAATTGAGCTTGCCATATATGTAAATTTGGATGAAGGCAGACAAACTAACTAGGCATAAGTTTGCCACATCGAATCAGTTAAACCTATAGAAATAGATAATCCAAAGAATCAGCTTAACGATATTTAACCCAAGAGCCAACCGGGGTGACGACTTGACATTTTGGAATCTTACCCAGGTTGCGTTGAACTAACCATAAAAAATATACAACCAAACTCTTCCTAAATATCCGGAATCCTTCCAATCCATCTTAATGAGAGTTGAATCTCTATCATAATCTCTTTGAACGCTCCAACCAAACCCCCAAACAATGAATATCACACAGCTCAAAATCACCCAACCCAAAACTGCTCTTTGTTGGCGACTGAACAGTTTTTGGAAATCTAACAATAAACCGAATAGACCAGAACCAAATATCTGTGAAAGCCAGTAAAGCAACGCATTCAATGACCTTGTTCTAAGATTGAAAAGTGCCAAGTTGTAGTCGTTGAATTGATACGTATAAAACCTGCAGGCAGGAGGCAAATGAACATTTTTCAAAGACGGAAAAAGTCCGACGAAAATGCGCTGCCCACCAGTTGCTAGCCCAGAAGAACGGAAAAAGAAGAAGAATCGTAGGATCTTGTATCAAGGCTTTAATCATAGCCCGAAGTTCAGTTTTCCAACTTGGATTCTGTGGAACCGTGACCCAAGTTCCATCGCTTCTTCTGATAGAAGAGGGTGGAGCCAAAATCAAACTCAAACTTGTGCCGATTACAGTGATTGCCAAGAATCCGATGTAAACTCCGTCTGGCACAGGGCTATTCTAATTTATTTGAATTCAACTCAAGCGTGTTGGTAAGCCCTCAAGACAAGTGATATCCAGAGAACATCTTGGAGTAAAGCTAATGCTAACTAACGGTCGTATTGTGATAATTCCTACCCAAAGCAACCGCTTCACCCAAAACGGCACCTGTTTGAAGGATTAATCACGCGTCAAAACCAAGCACATAAAAGTCTTGCGTCTAAAGCGAGGGTAAATTTTTAGATATACTTACCAAGATTAAAAATTATCCAAAATGATGCAATGTATCTTCCCTTGTTTGACTCCGTGGTATAAGCCAGCATTAAGGAACCTTGTGCGGTCCATAGCAATCCAGCACAGATACCGAGTAACGCACCAGCTGCAATAACAAAACCACTGATGTTTGGTGTTGCGATGTCTTGTTGTTAAAAACGATCTTTCAGTGAAGCGAGATAAATAGGCTATACTGACGCATTTTGATTGTTACTGTATGAAAGATAAGAGCCAATGAATAGGGTGTAGCCGCAAGAGCTGACCGAAATGGGAGTTGAAGCCACGAGCACAAATGGCGTAATTAATCAGATAAGAAAATACTATTGACGGGGCACTTCCAGAGCATCAAGGGTGAATTTTCATGCACACCCGATCGTCAAAGAAACTCTCGGTCCGAGTTTGTTAACAAAAGTTCCTGAAAGAAAAGCGGTCGTGGCGAAAGTGGTATACAACGCGACATTCGCTACGCCAATTTTGACCGGAAAGCATAAGTCGATGATTCGCTGAGAACGAAGGGTTGCGCTGACTACGGGCCCGGCCCGTCTATCTGGAATTGAAACAAATAGAGAAATGTACCGTTATCAGCAGTAGTTGCGTCTACTTGACCTCCACCACCGAGGCCACTTAGGGCATTGAAAATTCCTATGAAGTATGTAAATAAAGTGCATCCAGTGCAGAGAGATGGGTGTGCATTAGTGCAAGTCCCCCTTTGGGTAATGTGGGTTCTGATGAGAGATTAGAAATACAGACCAGGGCAGCAGAAGCAGACCATTGAGATGATCGCAAGTTGAAGGAATGGGTGACGGAAGGTGGCCGAAACCTTGGATGGTTCTACGAGTTTCGCCGACCTAAGTTGCGTTGATCGCAGCTCCGATGATGAAAACATCTTGATACTAGTCGCGGTGGGCGGGATCAAGTGCTTAGGCTGACGGCGTCCCCCGTAGAAATATGTAGCTAGGAAGAGAACGAGGAGTAGTTTCCGGCGAGTGATCTATGGGCGGGAGTGGCTGAACAGACCGAAAAACCCTCCCCATAAACTTGGTTTAATTTTACCAAACAATTTGGTAAAGTTAAACTCGAGCAAGGGTCAAACTTCTAGAGACGGTTGAAGCCACAAGCAATCGATCTGATGGGAGCAAAGAGCTGGTCAGGATGATGACGATGACGGAGGGGAAAAGGCTTGGAAAGGGTGATTTGGCCTGGTGCTCAGCAACCATCACGAAGAGCAAGGGGTAATCGACAGACTCTCACTCACTATGGCAGTTCCCGGATGGGCGGGAGTGGCTGAACAGACCGAAAAACCCTCCCTATAAACTTGGTTTAACTTAACCAAACAATTTGGTAAAGTTAAACTCGAGCAAGCGTCAAACTTCTAGAGACGGTTGAAGCCACAAGCAATCGATCTGATGGGAGCAAAAAGCTGGCCAGGATGATGACGATGACGGAGGGGAAAAGGCTTGGAAAGGGTGATTTGGCCTGGTGCTCAGCAACCATCACGAAGAGCAAGGGGTAATTGACAGACTCTCACCCACTATGGCAGTTCCCGGCTCAGCTGATGGTTCTAATCTCCAGCTGAATAATCGGCAGCGGATTGGTTCCGGGATTACATGGATTACTTGATTTCGGATGCAAGTTCTAACTTCCGACAGACGAAGAAGGCATGCTGTTCATCGGACAGATACACGCGACGCACCAAACTTCTACATAAACCCAGAACTGAGCAACTCCACCAATCAAGCCTCAGAGTGCTTTGGTGGAGAGTCCGATAGGACAAGATTTACACCCAGCAGCACACTCTGATGTCTTCACCCAAACCGACGCACACCGAAATTGGGCACTTGGTCAGGCAGCCAAACAGAGGGGAACGGTCAGACCAGGCTCAGCTGGTCACGAGTTATACGGCAGTTGTGTTTGGAGATCGAGTTTCTGCGCTACACCATCTGCCATTTCATGGAAGCAGTAAGCAGCATAACTATGCTCGACGGTGTCATATGCATTTACACGCATATGTATGTATATACACGTGGTGTGTATTTACACATTTAGATCGAAACCTGCCTAGTATGAATTCGATTAAGTTCAATGCCAGATATTTCGGCGCAGACTAAAATACACATACAGTCCCACATGAATATTTGCAAAACATACTACAAACCATGCTACCAATGCAGCCCCTCACTTGAAAAATGCTTGGCAGCGCAAGGGATACTCTGCGAGCAGCCAACGATGGAAACTCATCAGCGTGCCTTGATCTGATGGAGCACAATTATGACTTTCTGTCTGATCATACATCCAAAAGAACAAATACTGATTGCTTGGTCTCCGCCAAAGGAAAGAAAGGATAATGAACCCCTTCTTTTTATGCCTACGAGGAGCAAATGGACTTCCACAGCTTGATGGTCATGGTGTCTATTGTCATCATGTCCTTGCATTTTTATGTGAAAGATTTTCATCATTCAAGATGCGGCTTTATATATCAGTGTAATTTGTTCAATGGCATGAGTGAACAATAGTAAGGAAACCACTGCCCTTTTAGTAGTCCAATTATATTAAAACAATAATAATGAAAAATGGGGAAACTCCCAAAATACAAGGAGTAGACATCTGTGTTTTCATATATGCCAATGGTTCTTGGCCATATTCTTGGACATGACTGACTGCCTCACTCTGGATACCCTTAGTTATTATTTCAGTCATGGCTGGCTTAATTTGTCTGGCTGGCCACTGCTAAGCCATCTTAGTTGGCATGTGTACTCCCCCATACACAGTATATGGGTCCTAAAACTTCCTTGCAGGCCAATTCAGTGACAACAGAGGTGGATTGAACTCAAAACTGAGATGGGACCTGAAATATCTTTGAAAGAAGTTTTACAACCCAACAGACGTTGTTAATTGTCAACTTTCACACATTTTTGTGGGGTTAACTTGGGAGGGATTGATATATAGATTGATGTTGCAACCATAGTTGCAACTTATAAACCATGGGTAGTGACTGGGTGAGGGTCTGATGATGGAAGAACCAGATCAGGGCCCAATGTGAGCCTGAGTAGGCTCAATGGAGTAGAGAGTTGAGTGAACAGATTAGGGCCAGATGAAATGTGGAGACATAGTGTCACAATGGGGAGTTGAATGTATAACATTGGTACCACTGGACTCATAACCTTTAAATATGGTGAAAAGGGTTAACCCACCACCAGGACATGTTAGTTGGCATATGTACTTCCCCATACACAATACATGGGTCCAAACAGGGGAAAGGATAATGTTTGACTGCATGCCATTCTCCTGAATGGAGCAGGCTTGTTTTTGTGTTGGTTCAAGGTACACATTCTCAAGCCATCTGTTATAGTTTTTCATAGGGCTACTATTTCCTGATTTACTCAGGCTAACTACCCAATAATAGAGTGTATCAACGTTAACCAATGCACAATTTTTTTAATGGCTGGTTTCAAACCAAATTTGCCATTTCAAACCTGCCATTAAAAAATAAAAAAACTCACTTTCTTCACAAAAGGGGTGTCAGAGTTGCCAAAAAAATAATTGGGTTTTCTTGAATATAGTATATAAAGTCAAGACTCAAACAGAGAACCACATCCTACCACACTGTTGCTCCATCATCTCCAAGCCCAACATCCAATCCAGCCATCGAAGAATCCTACCAAATATCAAGCAAAAGATCTCCCAGGTATGTTTGATCATCCCTTCACCACTCAATCTCATCTCTTCTCCCATTATCATCAACCCCTGTGGCTCTTTTTTTGGAATCAATATATTTCTTTGATCAAGCTTGAAAATAAAGTTATCTTGAATGTCTCTCAATCCTTTGACATCTCACAACCAATCCTAGAGCAGTTTCAATCCTTTGAGCCCACTTGAAAATCCATCTTGATCCAAGGAGCAGCACAAGCAACAGAAGGAGATAATCATCCATCCAAAAGGTGGTACCATCCAATCAATCAAAACTTGAATCAATCCTTCTTATCAATCAAGATCTTCAAAAATCCACCACCTCCTCAATCACCATCAAACCCCCTAGACTCCATACCACCACCATCATCATCATCAGCTTTGAAACTTGGCTCATCAGGCTCACAATCCTCCTAAGTTGAGGGTTTTGATGAACCCCATTAGCTTCCCAAATCCTGTTGCGCGCCGGCCTTTGCATCTGCGCGGTTTGTCCTTCTCATGATGCCCTCTGTGCCCTACTTGGAGCCCCTGGCAGTTACCATGACCACCTGTTGCGCCTTCCTGTAGCTAAAAATTTCATTTCATGAATCTCAAAACTAAAACCAACAGAAACAAAGAAGGAAGGAGCTGTACAAATGAGGGACAGTCAAAATAGGCATAAGTGTAAGAAGTTGTTGAAAATAACATAAAATATCAAACAGGAAAATTAGGATTGATGTTGTGAGAGTCAGAGCAATGAAGTTGCCTCGCAGCTGGAAAAAATCAGGGAGTTGAAAAATGTTGGTAGGATGAAGTGGGAGATTGATGCTGGTTGTTATATCAAAGGGTGGCAGGCGGCGGTGGAGCTAGAGATCAATGGTGATTTTTATTGTAGGAAATGATGGAACAGCAAAAATAGATTTGATGGAGAAGATGGAACGGCAACAATAGATTTGATGGAGAAGATTGATGAAGTGAGTGGGGAAAAAATGATAAATTGATGGACAGAAAAGGATGGGGAGTGAGGAGCGGAGACAGAGAGTATGATAGTCAGAGGGAGGAGCAGAGACGGAGATGGGAGAAGTTTGGAGTTCAAGGATGAGATGGAGAAAGGAGAGAGGATTCAGGAAAGGACGGAACACGGTGAGGAATGGAGGAATTGGGAATTCAGATGATGGAAGGAAAAGGATGGATAAATCACCAAAGGGATGATGGGATGATGATGAGAGAGGAATAATGAGATGATGATGAGAGAGGAGTGACTGGATTTGAAGTGTTGACACTGGGAGTGACAAGCCAGCGCAGGAGGTGCTGGCCACTTTTGATTCTGTCAACTCAACACACCGCCCTGTTCAGTTGTGAGGTGCTAGTACAACAGAGGTGAGAGCTTGAACCAAGGGTCTGATTGTTGGCTTGGTTAATGGGTTGGCAATCATTTTGTGAGACGGAATGAGATTAGTAATCATGTTTTTGGCCTCTCAATGCTCTTGGAGCCACTTGATCTGAGTGTCCACGTGTTTTAAAGCACTATGATGCAATTGGAAGCAAACCAAGTCATTACCCGCCTTATTGTTGATGTTGAAGCAGTGGGATAACTGGACATCAGGGTTAAGTTTGTGAAGTAGGTTGTCAAGCCACAATTTTTCTTGGGAAACGGATACCAAGGCTTTCAATTCACCTTCAGTGGAGGAGAGGGATACCAATGGTTGGAGCTTGCTATTCCAGGATACTGGACAGCTGTACAATAGAATGATAAAGCCGGTATGACTTCTACGCGCCAAAGCATTGTTGCCGCCGTCAGAGTCACTAAAGCATTCAATGTTGTATTTGAAATGTGTTGACTTGAGTCTGAGTGCCAGGTTCTTTGTATGATTGAGATATTGCCAGGAATGCTTGGCCTCCAGCCAGTGTTGAAGGCCAGGCTTATTGTTGGATTGAGAGAGAGTGGATACAGTGTGGGACAAGTTGGGACAAGTTCTACTGGCTATGAAGTTAAGGAAGCCCAAGGATGATTGGAAGTTGATGTTGAGTTTGAGGAATTTGTTGAATTCTTCATTGGATGCCGGAGAAAGGTGAACATTGGGAGTCATGGGTGTGGCAATTGTTTTGGATTCAATAAAGCCTAGCTCTTTTAGGGCGTACTTGATGTGCTTGGGTTGCAGAAGACCTGGTCCCTGAGGAGTATTGACAAGTTGATTTCCAAGGATCTTGTGAAGCGGGCCTTTGTGAGAGATGGAGAATTTGAATTTGAGTCAATTGCAGAATTCAGTTGATTGACCAATTACAATTAAGTCATCAATGTAGAAAAAGAAAAAAGTGGAAAGCTTACTGTGAATGTAGAGACAGGTATCTGCGCTTGATGCATTGAATCCTTTGGATACAATCCACGCTCTTAATGTGTCAAACAAGCTCTTTGGAGCCTGCTTAAGGCCATATAGGGCCTTGTTAAGTTTGAAGTAAGGGAAGTTTGAAGAATATCCATCAGGTTTCTTGATGTAAACATCCTTGTCAAGTGGGGCGTGTAAGAGGGCGGACTTAATGTCCATTTGGCGTATTTTAAGGGAATGATGGATAGAGTAGATCAGGAGAGCGCGGAGAGTGGTGATTGAGCCAGTGGAAGCTTATGTTTCTCCGTAATTGCAGAATTCCATTTGCTTGAAGCCTTGGAAGCACAATCTCAATTTGAAAAGGGATTCGGAATTGTCAGGCTGTTCTTTAAGTCAATAGACCCAGACGGTGGATAGGGCTTGCTTCCCGTCAGGTAGAGTGAGGCATCCCTCCCAGACTTTAAGTAGATCTATGCCGTCCAACTCCACTTTCATCAATTCTAACCATCTGATTTGATCGGGACTCTTCTCCACATCTTTATAGGATCTAGGAATGGATTGCATGAGAAATCCAAAGCTTTGAGGGCGCTGAATGTTTGAGCAGTCGCAGAAATTGTAAGTGTTGTGAGGAGTGAGAAGATTGGAAATTTGCTTGCCATCTGACACGTCAGAGTCCGGCTCTGGGTTTGATTTGCTCTCTGGTGTCAGAGACGTGGGAGTTGGTGGATTGGAGGGAGACAGGTGTGGGTTGGATGTGGATGAGGCAGAACTCTGGGAGGTAGGATTTGGAGATTGAGTATTTTTGGAGACAGGGAAAGTGAGAATTTCAGTTAAGGGATCAGGAAGAAGAGAGTCAAATGGGGAGTTGGGAGAGGAGGAGGAAACATTGTCAAATTTCATGTTTTCAAAGATTTGAACATGTTTTCTATGGAAAATTGAACCAGATTTGGGGCAGTATACTCTGTATGAATTTAGGGCGAGGTCAAATCCCACCAAGATTCCTTCAACACCCTTTTTGTTGAACTTTGAGGATTTCAAGTTGTTGTTTAGGACAATGGTCTTGGAGCCTAGGGTTTGAAATAGTTTCAGCTTTGGAGTTTTGTCATGCCATAGTTCAAATGGGGATACTTTGATGTGTACTGAGGGTACTGAGTTGAGGATCTTGCACACACCAACCATGATCTCATCCCACAAATCAAGTGGAATGGACATATCTATCATCAATGTTCTGGCGGCCTCAACAAGTGTTCTGTTTCCTCATTTGGCTACTGGATTATGTTGAGGGGTGTAAGGTTTGGAGGTGGTGAGGAGAACACCATTGTCCTTCAAGAAGGATGAAAGACGGGAATTCAAAAATTCACCACTGTTATTGGAGTGAAGAATTTTCAGCATTTTGTCAAAAAAATTTGAGTTAAATTTTATGAAGTTGATGATTTCATTGGTCACTTCCAACTTGAGCTTGAGAGGTACACAGGTCTTGTATTTTGAGAAGTTGTTGGTGAGGAGTAAGAAATATCTATATCCGGATTTGGAAATGGGATTGATTGGACCACAGACATCAGAGTGGATAAATTCAAAAGGATGGGAACTTGAAGGAATATGGTTTTTGAAAGGCAATTGGTGAATTTTTCCTTTTTCGCAAGAGGTACAAGCATAGTCATCCCATTTCAGATTGGGAAAGAAGGTGGACAGAAGCTTGGCTTGTTCACAATGAACGTGGCCAAAACGTTTGTGAATTGTAGACATGGAGAGGAAGATATGGCAGTTTGATGGATTTGGAGTCAATTCTTTGACGTAGAGGAGGATGTTGTGAATGCAACCGGAGATTATCTATTTTCCCTCAAAAAGTAGGCCAAAGCCTTTAGAGTCCAGTCAAACCAGTGAAAATCCCTTTTGAATGAGTTGGCCAAGTGAGATCAGATTGACAGCTAGATTGGGTACCAGAAGTGAGTTGGTGAGAGTGAGAGATGCAGTATCCGTGTGAATGATTACCTCACCAGTTCCTTGGGACATAATGGATGCATTGGGCTTTCCAGTGTTGAATTTGGTGCTGTTTTCCTTGAGCCAGTTGAAATAGTTGGGGCTATTAAACATGTTGTTAGTAGTGCCAGAGTCCAGGAGCAAGGTTCCACGATCAATCTTGTGGAAATTGGCAACGGCAAAGGTGTATGCCAAGTTTGCTGAGGCTTTAGGGTTGGAGGTTTATTGCAATTGATTCTTGGAGGAGAGATTGTTGTTGGTTCCATTTTAGTTGGGACGCAGGTGGGGATATAGAGCAAAAAACTTGTTCTTTGGATGATATGCCTGAGGATTTTGCAAATTGGTTTTGCATTGTAGGGGTTCTTGATTTGCTAGGAGAGTCAAAGCGTAGGTTCCTGCCGCCACCTCGTTTTTGATTTGATTCAGATGCCTGAGGACTAAGTTGCCGTTGATCTTTGCTTCACCAAGGGAATGAGTTATGGTGGTCTTTAGGTGCTCGAGCTGTGGGGGAAATTTATACAGAATCAAGTAGGCAACTATGTCTTCATTCATCTTTATGCCAATTTTGGAGATTCGAAGAAGGCATGATCGTACGTTGGCCGTGAACTTCTCTACATTTTTGGGGTCAAATGCAAGGTTGAGGAAATTGAAAAAAATACAAGCTCTGTTTGAAGTCTGAGAGGAGGAATAAAACTCATTTATTGACTCCCAGAGTGCAATTCCATTCAAAGCATTGGTATCCTCGACGCAGTTTATATAAGTTCAATTGTCCAGCTTGGCTAAAATTTAGCCGGAAATCTCCAGGTTGATTTCTGGAGGGAATTCTTTGTTTTCATTGTTGTTGAGCCAATTGGCAATTCCTTTCAGAGATAATATGGTGGTTAATTTGGATCACCACAATGAGAAGTTAGAATTGTGGAGGTTAGGAATGGAATCCATTAAGGTGCAAAGGAGGGATGGGTTTGAATCTGTTGGTCCAGTTGAGTTCATGATTTCCGGATTGGCTTGGTTGTGGCTTTTGGCTTTTAACCGTGAAAATTTAATTTCATGAATCTCAAAACTAAAACCAACAGAAAAAAAGAAGGAAGGAGCTGCAAAAATGAGGGACAGTAAAAATAGGCATAAGTGTAAGAATTTGTTGAAAATAACATAAAAGATCAAACAGGAACATTAGGATTGATGTCGTGAGAGTCAGAGCAATGAAGTTGCCTCACAGCTGGACTAAATAAGGGACTTGACAAATGTTGGTAGGATGAAGTGGGAGATTGATGCTGGTTGTTATATCAAAGGGTGGCAGGCGGCGGTGGAGCTAGAGATTGACGGTGATTGTTATTGTAGGAAATGATGGAACAGCAAAAATAGATTTGATGGAGAAGATGGAAGGGCAAGGATAGATTTGACAGAGAAGATTGATGAAGTGAGTGGGGAAAAAATGATAAAGTGATGGAAAGAAAAGGATGGGGAGTGAGGAGCGGATACAGAGAGTATGATAGTCAGAGGGAGGAGCGGAGAAGGAGATGGGAGAAGTTTGGAGCTCAAGGATGAGATGGAGAAAGGAGAGAGGATTCAGGAAAGGACAGAACACAGTGAGGAATGGAGGAATTGGGAATTCAGATGATGGAAGGAAAAGGATGGATAAATCACCAAAGGGATGATGGGATGATGATGAGAGAGGAATAATGAGATGATGATGAGAGAGGAGTGACTGGATTTGAAGTGTTGAAACTGGGAGTGACACGCCAGCGCAGGAGGTGCTGGCCACTTTTGATTCTGTCAACTCAACAGTAGCCACCCAAATCCCATTTTCCCGTTGCCATTGCATCCGTGTGGTTTGTCCTTCTCATGACGCCCTCAGTTCTCTACTTGGAGCCCCAGTGCTTACAGTAAACATGCCTTGGTCCCCAATCCCAATGTTGAGCCAACTTGTGCTTATTTCTGAGCGTGAGCGCAATGCCCAAATGCTGAGCCTGCCTGCGCTCATTGCTGAGCCTGCAGGCCACAAACAGTTACCAATCCTTGTCTATCAAATGCCACCATAACATTCATGTTCAAAAATAAGAGTAAATGAGACAATCAAGAGCAAAAGTTGATGATGAGGCACAAGGAAGAGAAGGCCAAGAGGGAAGAATTCTGTGGTCAACAGTTCAAACTAGAGAAGGATTCTAATAAACCTAAGGTTGCACCGGGTGGATTACAATCCAGGTGGGCCAATAAGGCTAGGTACCAATCCAAGAACACCCAAGGTGATGATTAAATAGAAGACAAGTTGGGAAATGATCTAAATCTGATCTCGGGTCTCACTGGTTGGTTGAAATTTATTTCCAAGACAATGGGTGCTGAGATCAATTCTCAAAATTGTAAGTTGGATAACATGTCTTGCAAGACTGATTGACTTGAAAATTGCATTCAGGGTCAGATCAAAAGTTTGAAATGGATCAAATGATCATCTAAGCCTGTATTCCCGTCTTGATGGACAACCAAATCCCTCAGTGTTTTATTTTTTTATTGATTTCTTGGAGTGGTCTTTTCAACCCATTGGTGTGGTTCCATTTCTTGTGTATTGTTGTTATTATCTGCTACTTTATGGATTGATTTTCTGGTGGTCAAATTGCAAGCAGAAGGAATCTCTTTTTAAAATTTGAGATGGTTATCCCCCAATATTCTCCTATTTTATCTGCTGGTTTTTTAAAATTTTGTTTGGCCCAATTGATAGCCTGTGGGTCTTGTTAACCCAAATGGTTTTTTTTTCTCTGGTCATTTCTCATCCCTTTTCTTTTTATTTCTTTTTATCTCTCTTTATATTTTTGTCTCAAACCAAGAAAGTTGTTCCCATGGTTTTACACCAGATCATCTTCACTGGCTTGCATGAAACAGAACTAAAGCATAAGTTTTTCAAGATTCTCACCATGCCATTGGTGACCCAGGTTTTATCTAATTTCAGTAAGCTATTTTTCCAAGTGTATTTCATGGAGATGATGCCAGAAGGGAGCACAATCAGTCTCTTTCTGTGTGGCTCATTACCTGCCCTACCAGCTTTGAGTATCAGTACCAACACACAAATCTTAATCTATCAGACCTTCATCTTTTCCACAAGTGCTTTTATGATGAATGGGGATGGCTGTAAAATCAACAATATTTGGGATAGATCAATTGATTGGAAAGTCCTAAACACCAGAATAAGACCACTTGCCTCTGATGCACTGACAATAATCAAGGAATGGTTTTGAAACAGATAGCTTTGATCTCAATAAGAAATTTATAAGTTTCTTTCAATTTAAAGGATGTTATTTGTTATTAAAGAAATAAAAGAAGCAAGGATTTTTCTTGTGTGATTGATGCAATAAAAATTTTTGAAATAAAATTATGTAAGACAATTAATCCATTGAAATTGGATGATCAAAAAGGAGAGAAGCAGGAATAAATCTTCCTCAATGTTGGCTTCTCTTTATTCATTGATCATGGTTGTTTGTTCTCTGCTGTTTCATAAGAGTGCATTGGTGTCAGTGATCATGCTTACAAGCCTGTTAGCTGTTGTTTTCTTAGGTGCAATTTTTCTCATCTCAAAGTCTTTTCTTGTCTGTTGTGGTCTCTATTGGGCCTGGCTAGTCTAAAATTGATGGATCTGGAGTGTTTCTCTTGGTTCTCATTCCAAGTACAAACCACCCCTAGATGAGATTGTTGTTGAAATACGTGCTCGACGGGATGATGAGGAGATGGAAGGATGGGAGGGAGTTATGCCAGAGATGGCTACAGTCTGATTTAAGGGGTCCAGAAGGGACCAGATTCAAGAGGGCTTTGGTAAGTGGGCCCGGATGAAAAAAGGGGTGAAATCTGATCATTTTTCATTGAAGGATCAGAAAGTAAGGAATATTTACAGAAAACTAGAGAACCACAAATGGGTCTATGAATAAGGAAGAATATTCAATAAGGTGAGACAGGATAAAATGGTTGAGGATAGGAAGTTTAACATGATTTTCACAGAGGCTGAGAGTAATGACATTTGAGTATCAAGAGCTTGTGAAATAAATAGGATAAGGTGGCCAGTAGACTACAAGTACCAGACATACAATAATAATGTGGCCTGGATAACTACAAGTATCAGGACATATAATGGTGGTTGAGACAGCTAAAAGTATCTCAAGCAAACATAAGATATATATAAAGCGGTCAGAACAAGCTAAATGTATTCCAAACATACATTTTAATAAAACTAAATATAAATGCACTGAGAGAGGGAGGTGAGCGGACATGATGATGAGGTCCAAAACTCAACAATTGTTTTAACATCAAGCATTTGTCCTGTATCTCCTCTAATGGTCAAACCAAGATCCCCAGGGTTTAAATCCTTCTGGGATTGTTGAGAAACATTGAATTTAACCAACTGGCCTGGTGAGACCTGACCATGGTACCTTGTAGTCTGAAAATTTTGAATGATGTGTTGAGATGATTGAGTAGAGTGTAAATCTGGTTCCTATTTTCTAAAATTGGTTGAAAATTTGAATAAAAATTGATGACCTTAGAGTGGAGGATGGAACAATTGATGATATGATTTGAGAAATTATGGTTGAAAATGGAAATGTTGTGATGATAAGAGGTGACAATGGGACAATGTCAGCTTGCTACTTAACACAGAGAAACCTGAAAAAGTATAAAAAACAAATAAAAGTAAAAAATAAGTAATTAAAACAGAAATAGTGGGAAATCCATAAACATTACATCAGAAATGGATTCCCCACCCAAAATTAGTTAGGGTAACTCACTGACCCCACCCTTGAAATACCACTCCTTCATATTTTAAATAATTGACTAAGAAAATAACCAAAATTCCACAGCACTTCTATGGCACTTGTTGGCCATTTTAATATTTCACTTTTATTTTCACATATAGGTCTCACACCTAAAATTCAGTCAAAATTGAGGTGTTGTGTATATTTTAGGAGTTACACACAGAAGTGTGTTTTGTCACAATTCCCATGCGCAGCCCTGCGTCCCTACACAGCCGCTGTGCATCTTTGTTACATTTAAGCATTAAGTTCCCGTGTGCAGTATTTCCACACACAGCATTAACTGCCACGCACGCAGCTTATATTACCCTGCGCACATATGTATTGACTGATCCAGGCACCAGGGTCCATTTGGTCAACCTGACAGAAGGTACCACCACCAACAGCTGCAACCCAGTAGGTTCTATTGTGTGTATGTAAAATTGTGAAATATGCATGAAAATGGTCTAAAAACCTTCAAAATTAAAGAAAATTATTAAATATCTAATTTCAAAGTATTTTAAATTAAAAATCAAATATTAAGAATTACCATAACAAGGACTGATTCTAATCTTTGAAGACCACAAAACACATCAAGGGTTTGTTGTAAAAATTATTGAAAATTATCATCATGATCAAAAAGTGATGGAAAATTAATAAAAATGTACTTCTGATCACTCTAGTCCAACCTTAATAGTAAAAATCAACGATCAGTGAAGAATGATCACATTGACAGACTAACATATTAACAGATCCTGCAGCTAAAAACATGCAGAAAGACAGCATACCTGAGGTCAGAAGATTAAAAGCATCTTGAGGATGTAAAAATCTTTCCCTGGCAGGCTTACTAGTCTTAGCACTTGAGCCTTACCCTCTCTACACGCCCAGAGGAGGCAATTTTTAACCCCAAAAAGGTATTTATACAGACATTTGTTGGCTTATTGTCCCCCAGTTACCTAGAAATTTATGAATTATCATCCAGAAGATTTTCCATCCATGACAAAGTTCTGAAAAGATTTAAGCAATTGATTTATTTACCTATCTGATTTATAGTATAATTATTTCTGAAATAATTATTGATTAATTGAAGTTTAGTAAGCAATCAACCCCACCTTTGCTCTGAACCCCTTCATCTGAATCTGTGGAGACTTTTCTGTGAATTATTGCTAAAGAGTGGGTTAATTACATCCTTCATTGGCCTGAGTGCTGTTTTCCTGGCCATACCAGCTGGATAAGTCCTTAAAAGGTACCCACCATTATTCCAAGGTCTTCACATTGCCCAAGGTGGCCCTTTGAAGAGAGGTTGTTTTTCTGTAAAGATCCCCAGTAATATAATACTGTGGACCCTTTTTTCAAAATATATTGAAAAAAAATTAACCAAACCAATCAAAAATTTCACTAGCTTTTGAAAAATTTATTATTTGAGCTTTTTAAATGTTTATTTTGGGAATATTATTATTCCAGTAATTTATCACTCTCTGTAGCTAAAGGACTGCAAGGTTCCTGGCACCAGAGAGCTAATAGACAACCAGTGATAGTTTAATTATAACCAGAGGAGGAGGAGGATGGAGAGGGTGGTTCAAGGTGCTAGGATGAGATGATGTCAAAGGTGGTTGTGGTTATGATGAACATTGAAGATTTCATATTTGAAACCTGCCATTTTTTTGAAACCTGCCATTTTTTTTAAACCCTGCCATTTTTGAAAACCTGCAATTTTTTGAAACCCCCCATTTTTCTGAAACCCGCAATTTTGAAATACACCAGTTAGGGGGTATTTGTATCTCAGTAAACCGCCATTACAAATGGCGGTTTTTTTCACTATGATACACCCTAATAAGTCCCTTTTGTTGTTTATTCTTTAATGATTAAAGATAAAAAGATTATGGCGTATCAAATTTAACCAAACCCGCCATTTTTTAATGGCGGGTTTCAACCCAAATCCGCCATTAAAAATCAAAATAACCCACTTATTTCACATCAGATGTGTCAATGTTAACATGAAATAAGGGGGTTTTTTCAAATAAATTATTTAAAGGCTTCCGCCACCTGTCCACATCATCCACCCCTGGCTTCCCACCTCCTTCTACCTCCAACATAATTGCAAATTTTTTGACCTCCAGCCTCATCATAAAAAGATTCAACACTCTCATCACTTTATCACTCTCATCATCACTCTCATCAATTTATCACCCTCATCACTTGATCACTAACCACTTTATTGCTTCATTGCTCTCATGGCTTCATTGCTCTCATTGCTTCATTGCTCTCATCACTCTACCTCCAATGAGAACTTGTACCTCCCACCTCATCCAAAGAATCCAATCATTGTTTTATTGCTCTTGTCACTTTATTGATCTTGTCACTTTATTGCTCTCATCACTTCATATCTATCATCAATTTATCTTGCTTGTCACTTTATCCCTCTGATCACCTTATTTCCCTTATTCTTTCCAAATGGCCCCTCAGCAAACCTCTCCCCACAAGTCCACACAAAAGTCCAACACACCAAAGCAAACATTTCCAAGGAACTCCACAAAAAACAATCCTCCCCCATCAGCTTCCAAGGTCTGTAACAATCCTCCCCCATCAGCTTCCAAGGGCTCAAGTCATCTCACAAGAGCTGATCACATCATCCTGGTCAACTGGCTCAAAATTCCCTTCAACTATGATGCCTGCTTTGGATTGGAAAATAAAACACATGTTGGCCAACCTCCATCCTCTAAGGTCAATGGTTATCTCCTGATGGCCAATGAAATCAAGAAAAAAAAAGTTAGGCTGGATCTGTCATCCAAAAAGATGAGCAAGCAATTCAAGAATTATCAAGCCAAGTAAAAACAGGCCCACTCCATGTCAATCTCCACTGGCTTTGGTATCACCAACTCTGACAAAGCCAAGGAAATCAACTTCATGGTTGATAAGTTGGACTCCATTTTCCCTTTTTATATTCAAATGGATGAAATCTTTGGAAAGAAGGCCAAAATCACCCCTTTAGCCAATTTTGATGCCCAACAATCCAATTCAGTCCACACTGAGGTCTTGGCTGGGGATTCTCAGCCTAGCAATGGTGATCCTGAAGAAAACTTTTCCTTGGAGTGGCCCCCATCTGATGCTGAGGAGGATATTCAAAGGCAATCAGCTCCAATCACTTCTACTTCCATGTTTATTGACGTGTCAAACCATACCTTAGACCCCTCCCCTCCTTCTTTGGATTTCTCTCTTCCTGGGTTAGCAGATCTCATCAACCTTGCTGATGTGGAAAAAGATACTCCTCAGTCTCCATTACCCTCAAAATTGGTTCAAGCAAGGAAACAAGCTCTTTTATCTTCTTTCTGGTTAATCCTGACTGATTTAGATTGTAAAAAAACAGGCTCATCCATTCCAGAATGGCCAAAAAATCAAGCCAATGGGGCCTCCCACATCGCCTTTGAAAACTAGTGACAACTTTCAGACTCAAACCTCCTCTTCCAAGGGTAAGAAAAAGGCCTCCAATTCCATCAATATCAACCCCAAAAGTCATCAAAAGAGGAGAAAAACTTCTGGTTCTTCAGGCTTTGAAGAAATCATGGAGAAGCAAGATTCATGTAAGTCCATTGGTTGAATATCCTTGCTTTCAAAATCATTGTCATTGCTTTTCCCCTGCAAAAAACAGTCAAATCACAAATTGAATCCAAAAAACTTGAGTTTGAAAAAAAAAGTGGGATTTTAAACTGGCCATGGATGTTCAAAAGCAGAAAACCAAGAGTTTGGCTCATCAAAAAAAATGGAATGCTGAGTGGAAGTTGAAACAGGCTGAGCTAGAGTTTCAAAAATAGGAAAAGGAGAAGGATCAACAGCAAGCACAACTGGAAAAGGAGAGGGAACGACTTGGAACCAAAAAAAAGGATAAGGTAGCAGTAGCCTTGGCTTGCATTGGTAGCAGTAGAACAGCAGATGAAATAAAGCAGATAAATCAAATGCTGGGCTTGTAAATATATTTGCATGGGTGAGAGAAAAACAAAAAAAAATATTTTTTATTAAAAAATTTGAGAGTATTCTTAACCCCACCAACATACAGATTTTTTTTGTTTTTATTTATATTTTTTTTTTCTAAATTAAATCTGGCCATAATTCAAGTCCCTACAAGTGTTTCTAGTTGTTTTATTAATTTGAAGTGACATGGCCATTCTGGTATGGGTTTCTTTCTCTACAACAGGAAAGGTATGGTGCTTTTACTTATTAGCTGCCCAAAACATTTTGACTACACCTTTTTGCTTGAAATCAATTTCAAATTCAAGGTCATGAAAAACAAATTGGCCATCCAATACTTGATATTTGTGTGTATTTTCAATAAGTTGACCATTTGATTTCTTGGTTGGAACCACGAGTGAAAAGGATTAGCCAGAGATGTTGCCTTTGCCAATATGAGGAGAGTTTTAAAAAGAATCTGAGGTGAAAGTGATGTTTGGGGAGCAATCAAAAGGTGTAGGCTTGGAACCAAATCCAAACAAAGAGAAAGAGGGGATTTTGTTGTCCTTCATGGTATCATGGTTTGATTCAAAGGAAAGTTTGGGAAAATTGCAAAACATTTGTCCTAGAATTTGGGATACTTTGTTTGCCTTAAGGTTGAGGAAAGCATACTCTGCAGGAGAAGATCTAATAGATGATTTCTTCACATAAAGTCCAAATAACTCCAAAGGATGCATCAATTTTTGTCATCCAACTGCCCACATTTTTCCACCCCAAGATCTTGAAGGACCAACTGGGTTGACAAATTGTTTTAAACCATGAAGGAAAGTGGTGACAAATTTGATGTCCTTCTTATTTTGTTTGGAGAGTTTATCCAAGGGCAAAAATTCAATTATTGCAACCAGGGCTTGGTGATCAGATTGATCAAGGACAATTAATTTTCCATGGTGGAAGAAATGGAACCCTTTGATTGTTTGTTTTGCTTGCTCAAACTCTTCCTGGGTGGGTTTTTGACTATTATTTTTCTTTTCCACAACAATTGAAGGGTACCGATCCAAAGGACGTGGTTTCCAACCAGACCAAACCAACTTTTCATTCATGCCTTCCTCAGTAACTTCCAAAGAAATTTCTGAATCCCAATATTGAAGCCTCTTTTGGCAAGCAGCCCTACTCTTCCCACCTCTCTGTATGTTTTTCAAGCCATCTCCTTCCATCTTGTTCCCTACCAATCCTATACTTAGATTGGGGTGAGTAACAAGGTGGGATTCAATTGTTTGTTTAAGATTGTGAGGCAGGTCGGAGAAGAATTGGACATTCACCAATAGGGGTTGAGGGATTGAAAAAAAAAACAAAAGAAAAAAACAGTCAGTCAAATGGACTTCATCAGTGAAAAAAGATTGGATCAAAAAAATGAAACCAAATTTGGACTTGATCTCAAGTTCACCAGAATCATGATCACCAAAAAAAAACAAAAACTGTACCAAAAAAAAATCACATCAGCACCCACAAAAAAAAAAAAACTTACCTGGGTTTGAGGGAATTGGGCTGGGCCCAGGAACCAGGGAGGGGGGGAGGTTGGTCAGCCGGGCAGGCATCAACAGGGGGGGCGGGGCCAACGCAAGGGGGAGGGGGGCTGGCCGCAGCAATGGTGCCAGCGGGCAAGCAAGGAGGGTGGGCCAAGGTGGGGGGGCGGGGTGGCACCAGCGGCCGAGCAAGGAGAGAGGGGGGCCAAGGTGCCGCTGGTGGGCAAGGAGGGGGTGAGCAACAAGCGGGGGCCGGCAGATCAAGAGGGGGGGCAAGGTGGCACTGGCAGCCAAGCAAGGAGGGAGGGGGGCCAAGGTGCCGCCGGAGGGCAAGGAGGGGGAAAGCAACAAGAGGGGGCTGGCCAATTGAGAGGGGGGGTGAGGTGGCACTGGCGGCCAAGCAAGGAGGGAGGGGGGCCAAGGTGCTTCCGGCAGGAAAGGAGGGGGAAAGGGGGGGCAAGGTGGGGCCCGCAGGCAAGCAAGGAGGGGGCGGGTGGTGAAGGAGCGGGTCAGCTTCTGATGATGGGGAGGATGAGGATGAGGATGAGGAGAGAGAGCTTAATGGTGCCAAAGGTGGTGGGTGAGGAGGAGGTGAGGTGGTGGGTGAGGAGGAGGTGGTGGTTGAGGAGGAGAGTGGACCGGTGGGTGGGTGGGGTGATGTGTTGGGTCAGTTTTGTCTAAGAAAAAAAAAGAAAAGAAAAACGGAGTGAGTCAGCCTAGGATTCTTGGTTGAACAACCAAAACAAAAAAAAACATCTTTTACCTATTTCAAAACAAAATCTTACTCATCAAAGTGGGAAAGGGTGAGGGGTAAAATCTGCTCTCTCATAGAAGAAGATGAGGGACAAGATGATACAGGGATGACTTGAGGCAGATCAGGAATATCATCTTCAAATATTTTGTCCCATTCATCTTTGATGTTGGCCAAAAGATTGTGAAGGATTAAACAAGTGATAATCCAGTTGATGAGGAACTTCATGTCTTTGGGGTTGTGAAGCTGTTTTTGCATTTCCCTTTAGCTGAGACATCTTCCTTTCAGGAATCCTATGGCATGCTCAATCCAAACTTGTGATTTGGAAAGATGATAGTTGAAATTGGTTTTTTCTTGATTGTTGGAAAAAACATTCTGGTATGCTGGAACCACATATTTCCCACTAGCATAATCTGAATTGGCCAGAAGGTATTGATTGTGGTCAAAGTAGTCCTCTGGTTTTTGGGCAATCCGCATCCGATTGAACATGTATGAATCATGACAAGAACCTGGAAGGCCAGCATGGAGGGATATGAACTCAGAGCCACAGAATATCTCAACAAAAATATGAAACATATTTGGTCAATTGTTTCATCAAAGATTTCATCAAATTCATTGGAAAAGAAATGAATCAGTCTCATTTTTTTGCAATCAAAATAGTGGTTGCCATCTAGCTTGGGTTTTTGACTCAAGGGCATGGTGGTTCCATCAACAAACCCAATGCAACCAGGAAAGCCTTTGGTCCCCATTACTTGAATTATCTCCTTGCATTCTTCTTTTGTTGGCCAAGAAAGGACTGAGAAACGGAAAGATAGGATAGAAATCATGACTGTTTTGGTTTATAAGTCAATGCTTCAATAACTGACTAAGAATAGATTTTTCAATCAATGGATTTCTGCTCCATTTCCATTTGATTGCAATGTACAAAGAGCAAAATCAAGTTGGATCGCTGGATTTCATTGAGGGTTCCAAGAATTGTTCTGGAAGATGTGGTGGTCTTCAATCATCTCCAAAAGTTTTATGAATGAAGGCAGAAAAGTTTGGAATAGTTGCTAAGAGCTTAAGTTTGGGATGAGATGAATCTTTTGCCTTTCATACATAGGGTTGTGGAGGGTGTGTATTCTTGGAACAATGTATTGCTTTTCCAACAGATAATCCAAAGCTAACCAAGTTGATTCCAAATTGGAGTCTGAATCAGAGTCTGAATGGATGTCAAAAAATAGAAAAAGTTCAGTCAGCTTTTTTGCATTTTCAACTTGCTGGCAGGAAGTTTGATTGGACATTTTGAGAAAGATGGTGATGTGATGTGGGGTGATGAGATGATGATGGGATTTTTGTGAAGATGGAGATGTGAAAATTCATAGAGATGTGAAGCAATGGAGATGAGATGTGTGTGATAAAATGGAGATGCAACCAGTATGGATTTGCTGATGTGGATGGGTGTTTTAGATGTAATGGATGGTGGATGGATGA
This sequence comes from Puccinia polysora, assembly GCA_025617555.3. Classification (NCBI taxonomy): domain Eukaryota; kingdom Fungi; phylum Basidiomycota; class Pucciniomycetes; order Pucciniales; family Pucciniaceae; genus Puccinia; species Puccinia polysora. The sequence continues at coordinate 23,803,085 of CM062612.1, read as the reverse complement.
TGATGCATAAATGGCGGGTTTAATGGCGGGTTTAATGTTTGAAATCTGCCGTTTTCATGAAACCCGCCATTTCAAGATACACCAGTTAGGGGGTATGTGTATTTCAAAAACCCGCCATTTTCAATGGTGGGTTTGGTCAAAAAAAATGGCAGGTTTCTAATGGGGGGTTTGCTAACTTTGATGCGCCCTATTGTGTGGCGGCTATTTATTCACTTTGTCTCAGCTTCAGAAAAAAATTAATCTGAGTGTGTTGCAGGGCCACAGTTCTGAAAATTTTTCATTCTGAGCCAGTTGAATTCTACAGTCACCACCACAAAAGGATAATGCCAAGCCAAATAAATGATTTTTCAGAATTTGGGAAAGGAGATGAAGGCACAGAGATAGTGTTCTTGAATTAAATCATGTTCTTAGAGAACAATAACATTCTTATTTTTGAATGGAACCTTGTTATTGTTCAGGATTTTGGGGAGACATGTTCAACAAAATGCAGGTTGTGATCAAGGCATTGAACAATTCAGGTATGGTTGACAGATTATTGTTTTCCAACTAATGCTTGAATTTATCCAAAAAATCAGTTGAAGTATTAGTCTGAAAATATAATATGCAATAAATTGGTGATTAGGCAGGTTCTTGATTTTAAAATGGGTAGGAGAAGGCTCACAATAAATTTAGGCATTTTTGATTACTAAATCCATTTTGTTTTCAAAGGAGTTGAAATTTCAGCATTTCTATTCCTAAAATAACACCTCTTTCAAATAAAGGCATTGATGTGGTGATTTTATACTAAATACACAGATTCTGAAATTGTTTTGAAGCACAGGAAGGTGTGTAAGCCTCAAAATCTTTGGCCAATGGAAAAAAGGCATGAGTTTGGAAAATTAAAAGTTGGAATGCCTTTTTGAGAGTTGAAAAAGTGCCTGGGGTGGGAAAAAACACCTTTTGAGGATTTTTTTGTCCTTCCAAGGTCTTTGAACATTGATTGAGGCCTTTGGGGGCTAAGATCAGGCGTTCAGACCCCCTATGGTTTTGGTCTGGGGTAGAAAGTTTGGGATATTCCAAATGTGGACACCAATTGAGTAACTTAGCATGTAAAAGTTCAATAAAATCAATTTCTTTTCAAGGAATTCAACTCTGAGATCAGATTGAAAAAAGACTTTCACAATATGAGAAAAATTAGTAAAATTATAGAAAGTCAATTTCTTTGTGAAAAATGGAATATATTTGGTGGGATGTAGATAAAATTTAATAAAGCGCAATAAAAAAAAATGCTGTATTCATTAGGGTGTATCAAAGTTAAGCAAACCCGCCATTAAAAAATGGCGGGTTTCAACCCAAATCTGCCATTTCAAAACCACCATTAAAAATCAAAAAAACCCACTTATCTCACATCAGAAATGTCAAAGTTACCTGAAAATAAATGGGTTTTTTCAAATAAGGTATTTAATAGCTTTCACCACCCCAACCCATCATTACACATCATCACCTCTGGTTTCAACCTCCAACCTCATTGGAAAAATTCTAACCCCAACCTCATGCAAAAATTTGATTAATTGCTATTCATCTCTTCATCACTATCCTCATCACTTCATCACTCTCATTGCTTCATCAATCTCATAACTTTCTCACCTCATCACCTCATCACTCTCATTGCTTCATCACTCTCATTTCTGATCAATCTCATCACTTTCTCAAAAATTATCACTTTCATTACATCCATCCTCTCATCACTTCATTGCTTCATCCCTGCTTTAATCAAATACTAACTCTCATTGCTTTGTTGCCTCATCAATCCATCCCCACTTTCAACAAATCCCTTCATCACTTCATTGCTTCATTTATTCATTGCTACATCCCTCTTACTCTTTTTAAATGGCCACTCAGCAAACCTCCCCCCGCAAGTCCACTAAACAATCAAATGGACCACAGAAAACATCCCCAAGGAACTCAACATCAAAAAATCCTCCCCCATCAGATTCCAAAGGCTCAAGTCAGCTCAATAGAACTGATCACATCATCCTGGTAAGCTGGCTCAAAATTCCCTCCAACTATGAATCTTGCTTTGGATCTGAAAATGAAACACAAGTTTTCCAACCTCCATGCTCTCAGTTTAATGGTTATCTCCTGATGGCCAATGAACTAAAAAATAAAACTAAAGGTAGGCTGGATCTTTAATCAAAACAGATGCGGGAGCAATTCAAGAACTATCAATAAAAAAATTTCCCTTTAGCTAATGATGAAAATTCCCATTCTTTCCCTGTCTCTGTATGTTTGTCAAATCATCTACTCCAATCCACATAATACAATTGGGGTGAGGATCAAGAAGGGATTCAATTCATTTTATAAAATTTACTTGAATTGATACCCCATTTGGAAATGATTGCTTGATTGATTTAAAATTTCTCCAGCAATAAATTTCCAATCAATTTCTCAATAAATTCATGATTGATTGAGAGATTGATCAGAGATCAATTGAGAGATCAATTGGCAATGGATTGGCTAGTCAATGTCTCTGTGTGTTTTTAAAATCATCCCCTCCCATATGTTTTCCTTCCAACTATATACTTTGATTGGGGTGAGGATCAATAAGTAATTCAATTTGTTTGTGTAAAATTTTGAGGGAATTGGCATTTCTACAATCCAAAATTTTGCACACTATGGGATTTGAAACCATGAACTCAACATTAATAAATGATGCTTTTACCACCAAGCTATGTGTGCCATTTCCAGATGGGCCAATGTGCCTTTCCAAACACTCAGCCTCATCAAAAAATAACCCCCCACCCACAATGATCATCCCAGCTCACATTATGCTCATCAAACACTTGAATCAATACCAACTTTGTTTACTTTCCTTATCACTCTACCCATTCCTCCCCCCCCCCTGGGCAATGTGTAGTCTGTCTCTTGTCAAAGCTTATCATCACCTTTTCAACCCAATGATCATCCTCAACACTTTAACTATCAATTGTTTGAAGGGGGGGGGACTGGTTGATCATCCCATCAGTTGGTCAAAGGGGGGGGGCAGTCAATCAGCCCATTGATTGGTTGAAGGGGGGGCCCGTCACAGTAAAAGGGGGGGCGGTGTAAGACCCCAAATGGTGCTAGGCTGTGGCAGTTCTGTCAAGGGGAAAGTTGTTGTTTAGGCTGCCCTCCTGAGTGTTACAAAAATATTTCAATGTAACCGAGACCAAAGTCCAGAACCTGGTAAATGGGGGTCCAAAGATTAAAGGATAAAGATGATAGTAGTCCGTAGCTGGGAAACAACGCTATCTGAGGCAAGATAATGCGGGGGAAAAATTGAATAGAAGAAGTCAAGGATTGTTCAGAGTTCAACAGGACAAGGAAATTGTAAGTAACAACACCCACAAGCTAATAGGTCTGGTTGTCAGCAGAAGCTTAGGAAAGATCAACTCAATCCCAAACAACTTCCAGGTTCTCAATGAACCTGCCCAACTCTCCGCAATCAAGCGCTTGCAGGGTACCAGATAACTGTGGGTGGCTGCACAAGACAAAGCTAATTGTTTTGATGAAGCTCAAGAAGCAAAACAATAACTGATTTGAACAAGAATAACCCAACACTTTTCAAGGGACTCAAGAGTAGCGTGGCGGAATTCAACTTCAAAAGAAATGAAGGGAGGTTTAACACTCCCGTTTTTAAGCTTAATAAAACCTCTTAATTCAAAAGTGACTGGTTCCAGAAAAATAATCAAAGGATGATCAGGACCAGTATGGTCGGATAAAGGGATCAGGAGTGGTGTAACACACTCAAGAATTCCATTCGTCAAATTCTTCTTCAACCAGCAAGGCTATTGGTTGGTGATAAGGATCAAGGATCAGGATTTGAGTATGGAGGCTCAAAGATCAAGGGGCAATCATGGATATACCCAGAATTTGGGCTCAGATAAAGGGGAATGGGACCCCACAGATGATTTATTTCAAGATGAAAATGATGATCATTCCGTGATAATATGCCATAAGATTCCCCCCCCCCCCATGCCAAAAGGCATGGGAGAGCCCCTCCTTATATGGGCAGGAGGCCCTGTTAGACTATGTACAAGTGATACTACAGATAGAGTGGATTTTTTTTCTTTTCTTTTTCTTTTCTTTTTCTTTTCTTTTTCTTTTCTTTTTCTTTTCTTTTTCTTTTCTTTTTCTTTTCTTTTTCTTTTCTTTTTCTTTTCTTTTTCTTTTCTTTTCTTTTTTTGACACTAGATGATCAGAAAAATAGATCACGCGGGCCAGTGGAAATCCAGCCTCCCTGACTGGGGTGGGATTGTTCTCATCCCTTCCCCTTCCTTGCGTCCGTCCGCGGACGGGCATGCACTACAACACAAAGATCACCCACCCCTCACCCAAAGGCAGAAGGGGTGGGGAAAAATTTAACCATACCGCCTGCAGATGTTTGCAGGGGGTAGACAAAGCTTTTCCACCCCCACCCAAACGCGGAAGGGGTGGGGAAAAATTGATGGATTGTTGGAGTTGGTTGAGCAATTGTTTGATGTTGGCCAATTTGCAGACCAAAGGGGATTGAGTGGAAGTTGATAGGCGGAGGGTAGATAGTCAAACCGGGATAAGGAACCGTAGGGTAGGGAGAGTGAGTAGGTTGTGAGTTGGAGGATCCAATCCAACCGGTTGGTAGGAGAGTGAGGGAGCCCGCATACGTTGGCTAGGTACGGGTAGAGGGACGGGATGATGATCAGTCTCCAAGAGACTCTTTAACAAATCATGAGACTGAGAACTTCTGGTAGATATACTACCCAATGGGTCGGATGATAACTTGGGAGTTCAAGGGAGAGGAGGTTGTAACTGATTGGGTGATGAGCAAGCCAGTGAGGTGGTGATATTGTTGGGAGTATCTGATGTTTCTAGACAGGTGGTGTAGAGAACGGTGAGGATGTAGATGAGGTAGAATAGGATGAGGGTGATAGCCTGAGAAGAGGAAGATTGGGCCGAGCAGGTCTTTGCCCGCGCGTTCAACCAAAAGGAAGGGGGGGAACAAAGAGAGAATGAATTGAACCCAATGCCTAGGTGATGATACCAAGAGAGGCCTGTCCTAGACCACTGGGACAGAGGAATGCTTGGCAGGATGAGGAAATTGGAGGAGTGATACTGATACAAAAAAATTCTGATTTTTTTTTCCTTTTTTTTTTTGATGAATGACACCTAAATAAAAGAATCGTAAATTTTTTTTTTGAATTTTACGCATCTGGTCCAGGGTGTCCAGATTTGGTCACCACATCTCTCCCCAACTTACAGAGTGTCCCTAGTCTGCATCTGAGCTTGATGTCATAAAAAAAGAAAGGAAAGATGATTGAACACAAGAAATTGCCACTTTATCTTGAGGGAGATTGAAAAGAATATCTTGATCCATCCAAAGAAAATCCTAGAGTTTATTCTACCCCAATTTGCCCCCACTGAAGCCCGTATTCTTCCATACCAAAGCCACCAAAAATAGGATTGAGATCAGGATCTAGTTTAGACTCATTGCAGAGATTTGAAAAAGAACCAAGAGAAGATTGAGAAGGAATAAGAGTACAAGGAAAAGAAGAAACAACAGATGAAGAAGAAATATTTTTGGATTTTTCCATTTTGATTTGTTTTTGATTTTTGATATTTTTGAGATCAGAAGAAAACGTTGAAAAGAAAGAGAAACAAGCCTCTGGGATGAGAGTTGACCCTTGAGTTGAAGTTTTAGGCTGAAAAGAACTACAACTATTAGTAGGATCAACTACTCCCATAAAAAATGAGAGGAACTAGAATTATCCTTCTGTTCTCCTTTTAGAGATGACTTAGGAAAATTACCAGGGAAATCTCTTTCCCAGCGACCAGAATCCAAAGAACAAAGAGGAAACTCAATTTTTCTACCATCAGAATCAGGGAGGAGGATTCTCTCCCCAACTTGATTGGAAAACATAAGAGTTGCTCCAAAATCAATTAAGAAAGGTTGACCCAAGATCATAGGTCCATCCAGATGTGTGATCCAGAAATGACAAGTTCCAACAATGTTTTGGCCAATCCGGACTGGAAAATCTTCAACAATTCAAACCAATTCCCAAGACTGGTTTTCTATTCCATACACTGAAGAGGTGAAGCTGACCCTAGGGCTGAGTTTAAGTTTGCAGGCCATAGCATCTGAGATCAAGTTGAGCTGAGAGCCAGAATCAACAAGGAGTGAGAACTTTTTTTCTGATTCACCAAGATAGCAGGGAAAAAAACCAAGAGGACAAGAGTAAATACTAGACTCAGAAGAGGGATCTGTTCCACCAGAATCCTCCATCAAAGTTCCAGAGGATACCATGAGTTCTTCAGGACCAATTCCCACATTTCAACGCGAAACCCATTTCTTTATTCCTTCAGCAACAGATGGAGAGATCAACAGGAGTTCAGCCACAGATAGATCAGGAATTTCAAGATCAGAAATTTTCTTTAATACCCCTTCCACAGCATTGAGGTGATCTTTGGAAATTCCCCTCTCAAACCAAACTTTGGGCTGGGTTGAGGGAGGAAGATTGGGTGAAGCAGGAACAGGATAAGGGGATTGAGGAGGTTTAATAGATGAGGGATGAGGATCAGGGTAATCTTGAAATCTTTCCATGAGTGTTTCTTTTTCCACCTCCATTTCTTCTACATCAGAAGAGGGCTCAGGTGAGGATTGTCATTTGGGTGGTTTTTGGAGGATCAAGGTTGGCAAGGAAGGAGATTTGTGAGGTTTGGGCTCCTCATGTTGCTTCCTAGCTGGGTTGGATTGATAAGTACCAACCAGAGTGGAGGAGGAAATAGCTGGGGGATACCAGGGTTGAAGAGTACCACAAGAAGATCGGAAATCCACAGAAGCCAAGGATGCCTTCATAGGAGGGGGTGGCTGGTAAGAGGCCACCACATGACAAATGGGGCAAGAATAATCAAAGGGGATTAGGGCACCATTAGGAAGGAAAAAGTTATTCCCTTTTTGCTCTAGCAATTTATTGTCTTTTTCCTTCTGGAGTTTGAGACATTGACTGGTTCCATGGCCTTACCTGTGGCAATAATAGCAGACTAGAGTATTTTTAGGAACAGCACTAGAAGGTTTAGGAACAGCAAGAGAGGAAATCTTTTGATCCATTTTTTTCTCAAAGGCTTTGAGCAGTTTAGAGATCTTGTCCATTGTAGCAGTTTCTTGGTTAGGATGAGGGTTCTTGGGCCTGCAATCAGATTCCATTTTATTCATAATCTTTTTTGACTCTTTGAAAGAGGGAGCATGGACTGGTTCAGTGGTTTTAGATTTTTCAAAAGTGAGGGCTGTTTGACCTTTCATAACTTTATCCACCACTCCCCTAAGGATAAGAAAAACAGGGAGCTTGAATCAATTATCCCTGGTAGTGATCATGAATCCAGAATCAACAAGTCCGTCCTTGATCCTTTCCTGCACTTCAGGGGAAAAAGATTGGAAAAATCAGACTCAAATTTTGTCCACTGTGTTGATGTGATTGTTTTGGAAAAGGTAGGATTGGATGGGATCCCAAGATTTCCTAAAGGACTGATAATCAGAAGATGAAGCCACACCACCATTGGAGATCCACTGGGAGACAAGGTTATCTAAATCCTGCAAAGTAAATTGTGCTACATCTATTTTTCCCCAATAGGCCAACATGGCTTCCCGCAGCAGGGCCCAGTTATGCCGTTCAAAACCATCAAACAACTTGATGATTTCCATAACTTCATCAGAGGAGATAAAAATTGTAACTGGTAGGACATATTGAATTCGCAAGCCCCATCCACCAAAGCAGCCATCTCGTACAAGTCCAAGAAGCATTCCACATTTGTCCCATTGAAACCTAAGTTCTTGTTCTGGGGCTAGATCTTAACCCTCTTAGGACAAGCAGAAGAGGCGCTGGGAGATTCCATTTTGACAGAGTTTCCTAAAAGATCCAAGGAGCAGATTTCCAAAGTGGCTCACAAATGTGGCAAGAGTAGGGTTTCTCAAAAAAAGACAAGTATCTTGCCCAGATGGTGCAAAATTGGGAGGACTTACTTCTAGAACAAGTTGCCTCCACGGATCTAAAGAAAAAAGAAAGAGATTGGATTTCAAAGTTGATGATTGATGGGACTGTAAATCCCAAGGTTGCTGGTTCAATCCTGGCCTGAGAGAAAAAATGTAAGACTCCAAACGGTGCTAGGCCGCGGCAGTTCTGTGGAGGGGAAAGGTGCTGTTTAGGCTGCCCTCCTGAGTGTTACAAAAATATTTAAATGTAACCAAGATCAAAGTCCAGAACCTGGTAAATGGGGGTCCAAAGAGTAAAGGATAAATATGATAGTAGTTGGTAGCTGGGAAACAACACTATCTGAGGCAAGATGATGCGGGGGAAAACTTGAATAGAAGAAGTCAAGGATTGTTCAGAGTTCAACAGGACAAGGCAATTGTAAGTAACAACACCCACAAGCTAATAGCTCTGGTTTTCAGCAGAAGCTTAGGAAAGATCAACTCAATCCCAAACAACCTCCAGGTTCTCAATGAACCTGCCCAGCTCTCTGCAATCAAGCGCTTGAAGGGTACAAGATAACTGTAGGTGGCTGCAAAAGACAAAGCTAATTGTTTTGATGAAGCTCTAGAAGCAAAACAATAACTGATTTGAACAAGAATAACCCAACACTTCTCAAGGGACTCAAGAGTAGCGTGGCGGAATTCAACTTCAAAAGAAATGAAGGGAGGTTTAACACTCCAGTTTTTAAGCTTAATAAAACCTCTTCATTCAAATGTGACTGTTTCCAGAAAGATAATCAAAGGATGATCAGGACCAGTATGGTTGGATAAAGGGATCAGGAGTGGTGTAACACACTCAAGAATTCCATTCGTCAAATTCTTCTTCAACCAGCAATGCTATTGGTTGGTGATAAGGATCAAGGATCAGGATTTGAGTATGGAGGCTCAAAGATCAAGGGGCAATCATGGATATACCCAGAATTTGGGCTCAGATAAAGGGGAATGGGAACCCACGGATGATTTATTTCAAGATGACAATGATGATCATTCCGTGATAATATGCCATAAGATTCCCCCCCCATGCCAAAAGGCAGGGGAGAGCCCCTCCTTATATGTGCAGGAGGCCCTGTTAGACTATGTACAAGTGATACTACAGATAGAGCGGATTTTTTTTTTCTTTTTTTTTCTTTTTTTTTCTTTTTTTTTTTCTTTTTTTTTTCTTTTTTTTTTCTTTTCTTTTATTTTTTATTTTATTTTATTTTTTTTTTGAAACTAGATGATCAGAAAAATAGATCACGTGGGCCAGTGGAAATCCGGCCTCCCTGACTGGGGTGGGATTGTTTTCATCGCTTCACTTTTCTTGCGTCCGTCTGCGGACTGGCGCGCGCGACAACATAAAGATCACCCACCCCTCACCCAAAGGCAGAAGGGGTGGGGAAAATTTTAACCAGACCGCCCGCAGATGTTTGCGGGTGGTAGACAACGCTTTTCCACCCCCACCCAAAGGGGGAAGGGGTGGGGAAAAATTGATGGATTGGTGGATTTGGTTGAGCAATTGGTCAATGTTGGCCAATTTGCGGACCAAAGGGGATCGAGTGGAACTTGATAGGCGGAGGGTAGATAGTTGAACGGGGATAAGGAACCGCAGGGTAGGGAGAGTGAGTAGGTTGTGAGTTGGAGGATCCAATCTGACCTGTTGGTAGGAGAGTGAGGGAGCCCGCATACATCAGCTAGGTACGGGTAGAGGGATGGGATAATGATCGGTCTCCAAGACACTCTTGAACAAATTTTGAGACTGAGAACTGCTGGTAGATATACTATCCAATGGGTTGGATGATAACTTGGGAGGTTGAGGGAGAGGAGTTTGTAACTGATTGGGTGATGAGCGAGCCGGTGAGGTGTTGATATTGCTGGGAGGATCTGATTGTTCTAGACAGGTGGTGTAGAGGAAGGTGAGGACGTAGATGAGGTAGAGTAGAATGAGGGTGAAAGCCCAAGCGGAGGAATATTTGGCCCGCCCATTTGGCCAAAAGGAAGGGGGGAACAAAGAGAGAAGGAATTGAACGCAATTCCTAGGTGATGAGACCAAGAGAGGCCTGTCCTAGACCACTGGGACAGAGGAATGCTTGGCAGGATGAGGAAATTGGAGGAGTGATACTGATACAAAAAAATACCAATTTTTTTCCCCTTTTTTTTGATGAATGACACCTAAATAGAAGAATCATAAAAAAAAATGAATTTTCCGCATCTGGTCCAGGGTGTCCAGATTTGGTCAACACAGCGGTCAATTGGCCCCCTGATTGATCAAAGGGGGGGGGCAGTCAATCAGCCTGTTGGTCGGTTGAAGGGGGGGGCCCTTCAATTGGCCCCTGATTGATCAAAGGGGGGGGGGGCAGTCAATCAGCCCGTTGGTTGGTTGAAGGGGGGGGGCAGTCAATCAGCCACCTGATTGATCAAAGGGGGGGGGGGAAGTCAATTGGCCTGTCAATTGGTCAATGGGGGGGCAGTCAATTGGCCCATTGATTGGTTGAAGGGGGGGGGCCAGTTGATTGGCCCCCTGATTGATCAAAGGGGGGGGGACTGGTCAATGGGCCTGTTGGTTGGTTGAAGGGGGGGGGGTTGGTTGATTGGCCCCCTGATTGATCAAAAGGGGGGCAAGTCAATTGGTTGAAGAGGGGGGGGGAAGAAGATTGGCCTGTTGGTTGGTAAAGGGGGGGGGTGGTAAATTTTCCCCCTGATTGATCAAATGGGGGGGGGGGACTGGTCAATCAGCCAATTGATTGGTCAAAGGGGGGGGGGGGATGGTTCATTTGCCTGTTGGGAGTTCAAAGGGGGGGGCAGTTGATCAGCCTCCTGATTGATCAAAGGGGGGGGGACCAGTTGATTGGCCCATTGGTTGGTTCAAGGGCGGGGGGGCAATCAATTGGCCCCCTGATTGATCAAAGGGGGTGGGCTGGTCAATCGGCCTGTCAATTGTCTGAAATGGGGGGCCAGTTGCAGTTTAAGGAGGGGGGGCAGTCAATTGGTCAAAGGGGGGGGGGGGAAGGAGTCCATTGGTCAAAGGGGGGGGGTTTGTTGTTGAGGATGGGGGAGGGTTTGCTTTGGCAGTGGCCATGGATGGAGGGGGTGCGGTGGGGGGGGGGGGGTCTGGTGGGTCAACAAGGAGGGAGGAAGCAAGGGAAGAGTTTTTAGCACAAATGAAACAAGGGGGGGGTGGATTGAGAGAGAGGGGGGTGGGCATACTGGGTTGGGCTGGAAACAAAGATGGGAGAGGAAAGGGGGGGTGTTAGAGAGGAAATCAAAAAGGGAGTTGAGATGAAGAGACTTACCTGGAGATGGAGACAGTGATGATGGGTTTGTGGGTGTGGTGAGCTTTTTTTGGTGGTGAGTTGTTGAGTCCTATGAGTGGGTGAGGAGGAGGAGGGTGACTGGTGGAGTCCAATGAATGGGAGAGGAGGAGGAGGAGCAAGGTGAAGGGGGTGACTGGGGTCCACTTGTGGGTGACTGAAAAGATCAATTTTCTGACTTGGTAGGAGATCTCCAAGGCTTCAGGGTGAGAAGAAGTGGTTGAAGGGTTAGGATGATGGTGAGAGATGATGATGAGCAAGGATGAATTTTTTGAAGTTGGAGAGATTCCAAGTGAGAGATGTATGGATTTGCTGATGTGGATGTGTGGATGGGTGTTTTGCATGCAATGGATGGTGAATGGATGATAATGGCAGGTTTGATGTTTGAAACCCGCCATTTCCATGAAACAAACCTTTTTGAAATACACCATTTAGGGGGTATGTGTATTTCAGAAAACCACCATTAAAAATGGGATTTTTGGCCAAAAAATGGCGGGATTCTAATTTTGGGTTTTCTAACTTTGATAAGCCCTATTTATTTTTGGAAGGAATTCCAAATTTTTGGTCAAATTCAAGATAAGACTCCATAAAGACCATCAGTCATGATAAAAATAACTAAAATGAAAATTTTTGAACAAGTTTCAGTTTTCTGATGGAATATAAATACTTTTTTTCAAACATAAAAAAGTAAAAAAGATGCTAAGTTTGCATATGTTATGAATATAATTATAAGATAATTGATTATTAAAAAAATAATTTATTAATAATAAATGGGTAATGATAAATTCATGGCCCATTGAGCCATGGACAAAAATCAAAATGAGCCATGTGGCACACCACACAACCACATTCATGCTGTTTCCATGTCCCCATGGCTCAAAGAACCACGTGGCCCACACACCACGGTCCGGGCTTTTGTGGGATGCTGCATGACTACATTCCAGCCATGTAGAACTCCACACGGCTCAAATGTAGTTGTGTGGAATCCCACACACCACCAGAATGTGGTGAACCAAAAAAAGAAAAAAAAGGAATGAAAGGGTACTAACATAACCCATAAAATAAATAAATCTTGGAATAAAAACGGAAATCAACCAAAAAATCAAGAAATGTTGATTCTTTGGTTAAAAAAACAAAAAAATTAAATAAATAACAAAAAAACTGGTACTATCCAATTGACTAGCCCTAAATTAAAAAGAACCAAATAAAACACAAGTAACTGGACTAGTCCTAAACTAAAAACACCAAAAAAAATCACAAGTAACTGGAATAGCCCTAAATTAAAAAAACCAAAAAAAGAAAAGTAACTGGACTAGCCCAAAACTAAAAACACCAAAGAAACCAGTTCAACTCTCATTAAAAACACTCATAATAATGATTTTAACTCAAAACACTCAACATAATTATGTTAAAAATTTGATAACCCTTTATATTAATAGAAATTGTTAGCTGCATTAGAATTAAACTTTATATGAAACCAAATGATGAAATGAAGTCAAATTCTAAAATCTCTATAATCTAGAATAAATTTGCATTTGATCTTTGAGATTATCAACCCAACCAGAGGCTTTTTTGGAAATCAAGGAACACGTTTTTGCTACAATGGGCCGGATTGGAATCATTTCTCCCTCAAGTACCAATAGAACCCAGTGGTTATTTTCTAAAAAGGAAATATAAATAGGGTTTGATTGATCATTAACACCATTTTTCATTGAAGTGTAATAAAAAAACTCCAATTAAATGAAAAATATAGTTCTGGTGTATGTGTCTGCTAATATTTGTCCCATATCTAGTTTAGCCAACCATTTTGAAGAGGGAATCTTTTGATTGATGTCTTCAACATCAAGACTTTGTTTAATCTTTTCTACCTCTTTTGCACCACCAAGCATCTGAATGTAGCATGCTTTATTTTTCTCTAATTTTTCAATCACTTAATTTCTCACTTTAAGACCTCCATTTTCATTTTAACCAAAAGATTTAGCAATGACTCTAAATCCGCAATTACCATCTCCAAGCCAATCCCAAACCTCACCCAAGAAATTCCATTACCTAACCCAAGAACTTATGGAATTTCTTGGGTATTTGATTGAAATATTTCATGTTTGGTTCCTATCATCAAAACTAAATTAGTATTCATTTCTTTAATCACATCAGTGAAATGAATACTCACCAAAGATGAGCTTCTGGTTGAGCTTTGCTGCACGTTTTCTTCCTATGAAGAGGATTCTGATTCCAAATTAAGTGATCCCAATTCACTTTCAGTCTCTTCCTCTGAACTATGAAATTCAGATTCTGATCTTGCCAAATTTGACTAACAATTCATCCTTAGTTAGTTAGTTCATTAAGTTAGTTAGTTCATTAAACCCAAAAAATGAAAATTTTTCAAAAGAAAAGACTTAAAATCTTTCTTCTTTTCTTATTTGGTACCCTTCCAGTCCTATTTTACCGCTTGAGTTGTTTTTCAAAATGCTCAAACCAAGATGGTTCTCTTGTGTATCTGTCAATTTTGGCTGGCCCCTACTTGATTGTAAGACTTTAGGTTCAAGTCTTGGCTTCAATTGATATTTTGTGATCTGCAAAATGATATAATTCAATAGGCCTCCTTGCTCATGATCCAGAGATTCCAAGATCATTGCATTTACTTTTTCACATAACTGAGGAATTCTCAGCATTATGTCCATGTTGCACTTAAAAAATTCAAAAGGATCAAACATTAGTGAATTAGGAGTAATTAATCAAAAAGAATTAATAACATAGTGATTTGAACAATCCAAATTAAGCCAACTTACAGAACTAGAACTGCAAGGGTCAAAGTACAACCTCCACTGAGGATGAACATCTTTGGGTACCATGGATCCTCTGAATGCTATATGGTCACCTATTTTGTGGTAAAAGGGCAAACCCATAGTCTTGGAGTATGACTTGGTGCACACTTTACCATAATGATCACGTTGGAACTTCTCAAATTGTTCCCTAATAAGCTGAATTGCCTCTAAAGACAATTTGGATCCCAATGTTAGCAGTTCAGGTGGGATAACTGTCCCTAACTTAATTCAAGAGTAGTGCAGTGATGCATGAACCAATTTAATTTTATTTGAAACTGTTCCTTCAAGGTTTTTCCAAAAATTCAACATGTTTCCTGAAGAGTTCAAGGAATCACTTGAGAGTGGCATGGGCTCTTTCAACCCTAGATGTTTTTTTGTTTCCAAAATCTGGGTTTATACAAGTCAACACTGTTACAAATGTCTCTTCAATAGGGAAAATGTGATTTTCCATGTACTCAAGCACATCCTTGTAGTCTTTCAAGAAACACTATACAAGTCAAAAGGTCAGAACCCAAAACTAGAAAGAATAAGAAGCAGTGATTTGGACCTACTCTGAGTTCTGCATCATTGACCTCCGCCTCCTCCTTACTCTTTGAGGCCCCATACTTTGCCCATAGAGTCAAAAAGCTTTTACATCCTTCAAAATTATTAACAAAGTGCCCTTTAAAGTTTGCTTGTATTTTTCTAGACAAGTGCCAAGTGAAACATTGTCTTGATGACTCTGGGAAACTAGATTCAATTGCACAAATCAGAGCTTTTTCACGGTCTTTCACAAAGACTTTTGGAAGTCTCTCAGGATCATAAGCCAACTCCTTTAATGCATTTACAGACCAACCATAGAAATAAAACATTTCTTTTTTTATGAAAACACAATAATTTTTAAAGGTTTTCTGGTTGGCTTTCATTCCTACAATGTGCAATAGCAGGATTTTGTACTTATGTGTTTTATAAGTACAATTCAACATAGCAATATGATGGAATTGTTTAGGAAGCTTTGATCACTCTGGGTGGGCCAAGAATAGGCCCTCCAAGTGACCCTCTCCACTGAATTTTTACCAATGAATACAACTTGATCCTTCAAGCTGTTTGTAGAGTACATCCATAAAACTTTTCCCCTTCAGTTCTTCAAGCTCTACCTTCCACTTAGTTTTATAGATTGTTTGGTCATCAACACAATTGCCGCCATCAATCTTGCCAAATTTTCTCTTAAGTTGTGACATATTGAGCCCATCATTCCTGCCTTCTATTAGATTGTCTAAGGCTACCCCAGTGATTTTCCTCAGTTGAGGATGCACAGAGGGATGTTCTGATGGTTGATGGTTATGTTGAGTTTCTTTGTAGGAGAGTTTCCACAAGGGGTCTGCCTTTGTGTGACTTTCACAGATTAAAAACTTGCACCCAACCTTCCTTGTGTGAGTTTTCCAAGACCGTTTGGTAAGGAGTTGCCCTGAGTAGGAACCATGTTGATCACAGGCCAAATCCACATATTTATCTTTCTTCAAGTTAAAAACTGTCAGAGCGTAACCATGCTTCATAGCCCATGTTTTAAAATAGTTTTGCGCCTCTTCCCTAGTAGGAAAGACTCTCATGGGAGGTGGGTCAAGTGGAACTAGTAAACATTCATTGGTTATTGTCATAGTTTCATAGGTGTCATAGTTTCATAGGTGTCATAGTTTCATAGGTGTCATAGTTTCATAGGTGTCATAGTTTCATAGGTGTCATAGTTTCATAGGTGTCATAGTTTCATAGTTTCATAGTTTCATAGTTACATAATTACAATCCCTCAATTAGTTTTGAACAAATTAAATCAGGCAAAGACCTCAGTAACATAAAATTTTACTCACAACCAGAGGTAAAATCCAACTTTGAAACATTTTTTTCTTCACTTTTCACCCTTGATGAGGATGCAATTGGGGCTTGCAATGCTTCATGACCCAAATAATTTTTTTCCAAAGCTTTGTTAATGGCACTATTGATGTAATACTTCAATGTAGCCATGTCAAAAGGAGGGCTTGCCACTGTTCCCATAATGCAAAAAAATTGCAATGCTAATTCAGTATTCAATCCAAATTTCAAATGAACAGCTGCAAATTTTGCTCAATTTTGAGTTAAGAAAGATGTGTCAAATTTAACTTTAATATCTAGGATACTTCAATTGATTTCACTATAATTTTGCTTTGGTATTGCTAGGCGTGTTCCAACTGTCCCACATAGTATAAGTTGATCCCACATCTGGGTTTAGGGAACCCAACTGTGATCCAGGGGGTGCCCAAGATTCTGGCACAACTTCTGGGGGGTTGCGCAACCCCAAAAATGGAAGATTCAAGCCATGTACAGGGGTACATGTCTCAAAATCACCGTTTCTGGGGTTTACACAGCTCCTATACAACCCCCCAGGGGCCGCGGGTTTTTGGAACAGCCCTTTTTAGTTGTCTATGGGCCATGTGGGGCCCTAAACAACTACCACATGGTTGGAGCCGTGAATTTATCATCACCCATAATAAATTAAAAAAAATAAAATATCACAAATAAATATTTTTCAGATAAAATTTAATATTCCTGATTTCATATAAAGACCTTTTTACTACAAAAAAAAGAGGAAAATATAAAAATAATTATTTAAAAAGGGGAACCCTATCATCTGGAAATAGCTCAACAAAAATTTCAAAAATTAAAAAAAAGTGATAAACAATTTCAGAACTCATTCATATAAATAAAATTTAATTTTCTGATTCAATTTTAATACCTTTTTGAAAAAAAAAAACAAATAATATTAAATGATAGGAATAAAAATTTCATGAAAGGAATTCAAATTTTGGCTTTTTTCATCTTTCAATAGGGCTTATCAGAGTTAGCAAACCCGCCATTAGAAAACTGCCATTTTTTTTGACCAAACCTGCCATTTTTAATGGCAGTTTTCTGAAATACACATACCCCCTAACTGGTGTATTTCAAAATGGTGGTTTTCATGAAAATGGAAGATTTCAGACATGGAACCCACCATTGAACCATCCATTTATGCATCATCATCCATCCACCATCCATCACATCCAAAAAACCCATCTATTTCAGCAAATCAATACCATTCCCATCTCCATCACATCACACACATCTCATCTCCATCTCTTCACATCTCTATTGCTTCACATCTCCATCTTCACACAAATCCCATCATCATCTCATCAACCCACATCAAATTACCATTTTTCTCAACATGTCCCATCAAAATTCCTGGAAGCAAGTTGAAAATGCCAAAAATCTGACTGAACTTTTGTTAGTATTTGACTGCCATTCAGACTCCAATTTGGAATAAACTTGGTTGGCTTTGAATTCCCTATTACAAAAGCAACACATGTTTCCAAGAATACAAACTCTCCAAAAACCATTGTATGAAAGGCAAAAGCTTCATCTCCTCCCAGCCTTAAGCTTCCAGTAACTGTTCCAAACTCTATTGCCTTCATTAATAAAACTTTTGGATATGATTGAAGACCACCACATCTTCCAGAAACATTCTTGGAATCCTCAACGCAATCCAGCTATCCAACTGGCTGTTTCTCTTTGTAGATTGGAATCATATGGAAATGGGGCAGCAATTCATTGATTAGAAAATCTATTCTCAGTTTGCTATGGAACCATTGACTCATACACCTAAAGATTCATGATTTCTATCATATATTTCCATTTCTCAGTCCTTTCTTGGCCCAAAAAAAGAAGAACGCAAGGAGATATCTCAAGTAATGGAGACTGAAGGCTTTCCTGGTTGTATTGGGTTTGTTGATGGAACCACCATCCCCTTGAGTTGAAAACCCAAGCTAGATGGCAACCACTATTTTTATTGGAAAAAAAGGCAATTCATTCATTTCTTTTCCAACAAATTTGATAAAAACTTCAATAAAACACTGACCAAATATGTTTTGTCTGTTTGTTTACATACTCTTTGGCACCACAACTTGTTTGTGATAAGAACAAGAAGTTCATATCACTCAATGCTGGCCTTCTTGATTCTTGTCTTGATTCATATGTTTTTAATTGGATGCAGATTTCCCAACAACCAGAGAACCACTTTGACCAAGATCAATAACCTCTGGCCAATTCAGATTATGCTAGTGGGAAATATGTGGTTCCAGCATACGGGAATTTTTTGTCCAACAATCAAGGAAAAACCAATTTCAACTATCATCTTGCCCAATCACAAGTTTGGATTGAGCATGCCATAGGAGTCTTGAAAGGAAGATGGGACAGCTTAAGGCAAATGCAAAACCAGCTTCAAAACCCCAAAAACATTTAGTTCCTCATCAACTGGATTATCACTTGTGTAATCTTTCACAATCTTTTGGCCAACATCAAAGATTAATGGGAAAACATATTTGAAGATTATATTCCTGATTTTCCTCAAGTCATCCCTGTCTGATCTTGTCCCTCATCTTCTTCTATGAGAGAACAGATTCTTCCTCTCACCCTTGCTTGCTTTGATGAGCAATGTTTGATTTTGAATTAGGTAAAAATCCCTTCACCAAATGTTTTTGGTTTTGGTTGTTCACCCAAGATTCCTAGGCTCATTTGGTTTTTTTTTATTTTCTCATTTGGTGGGGTGGACTTAGAAAAAACACCCTCAAAACTTTCAAACCCCCCACCCGTCAAACCACCCACCTCACCCCACCAAATCACCAGTTGGTCAACTCCTTCCTCCTCCTCACCCATAACCTCCACCTCACCCACCACCTCCCCTCCTCCTTTGGTTGACACCCCTGATAAGCTTCCCCCCCCCTCCTCCTCCTCCCCATCATCCAATGCTCTTCCTTTGATTCATCCACCTCCATCCCCCTCAGCCCCCCCCACTCCCTTGGTTGATTCCCCGGGTAAGGTCCCCCCTCCCTCCTCCTCATTCCCCTTTTCCCTCCCTCTCACCCCCCCTCACTCCCTCCCAATCACTCACCAACGCCCCCCCTCTCCCCCCCCCTCACTCTGGTCCATCCCCCCTCCTTGTTTGGCTCCCCGGCCCGGCCCCCCTCTCCTTGCCTGGCTGGCTGGCCCAGCCCCCCCTCCTTGCTTGGCTTTCCAGCCCCACCCACCCCTTGCTCCGGTCTTCCCCCCCTCCTTTCTTGGCTCACTGACCCTGCAGCCCCCTTTCCATTGTTGGACCCCCCTCCTTGCTTGGCTTTCTGGACCCGCCCACCCCTTGGTATCCCTTGGCTTGCTAGCCCCACCCACCCCTTGGTCTTGCTCAGCTTGCCCACCCCCCCTTGCTCCAGTCTGCCCCCCCCCTCCGTGCTTGGCTTGCTGGCCCTGCCCCCCCCCTTGCTTGGCTTGCTGCCCCCCCCCCCATGGTCTCTCTTGGCTTGCTGGCCCCGCCCCCCGCCTTGCTCTCATCTACCCCCCCCCCTTGATCCCCTGCAAGGCACCCCCCTCCCTTGCCTTGCCACCGGGCGCCATCCCCCCTGGCCCAAAGCCGGACCCAAGGCCTGGCCCAATTTGTTTGCACCCAGGTTTTTTTTTGGTGATGATGTGACTGTCCTATTTTTTTTTTTTTTTTTTTTGGTAATAAGCCCAGCCCAATTTGTCCACACCCACACCCAGTATTTTTTTTTTTTTTTTTTTTTTTTTTTTTTTTGTGATCACATGGGTGAAATTTATTTTTTTTTTCTTTTTTGTGGAAATCCTTTTTTGATGGCTTTTACTTCAATTCCATCCCTTCTCCCACCTTACTCACAATTTTATATGCTAAATTGAATCCCTTCTTGATCCTCACCCCAAGCGGAGCATTTGCCTGGGAGGGAACAAGATGGAAGGAGATGAGGTGCCAAAAATAAAGAGAGGTGGCAAGCAGAGGGCTTTGAAGCAAAAGAGGGATCAAATGAGGGCATTTTAAATCCCTTTGGAACTTGAAGAGGAGGGAATCAATGAAAAGGTTGTATGTTATGGATGGAAACTATGGCCTTTGGATCTGTATCCTGCCATTACTGCTGAAAACAAAAAGAAAAATTGAAAAACCTCACCTGCCGAGAGCAGAAAATCAAGCAATTCCATATCTTCAGCCATGACAAAGTAATTGTTCTAAATAAATCTGATAACAAGGGTATTGTTTCAATAATTAAATTTATCCCATTGGAGAAACTTTCTGATCAAGAAAAGAAGGACATCAACTTTGTGAAAAATTTCCTTCACCAGTCAAAAAAACTTGTCAACTCTGTTGGTCCTTCAAGATCTTGGGGTGGAAAAATGTTGGCATCTTTTTACAACTCACCTCACATTGACAAAGGTGACATCTCTGAGTATTCCTCTTTACTTTCAGTTCCAGCCAAGAAATAAAATCAATGAATTATTGAAAATAAAGATGAATATGACGTATCAGATGGCTAATTTTTTTTTCCTGACCTTGGCTTTGGAAGTGATTCCAAGCAACAAGGTATAGTGAAAATGTTTTGGGCAGCCAATAAGTTCAAGCACTTTAATTTTCTTGCTGTGGAGACTGAAACTCATGGAAGAATTGCAATTTCAATGCAAATCAACAAAAAAACTCAAAAAACTTTCAGGGACATGGGTAGTTGGAAAATATACTCCAGGAAAAAAATATAAATAAAAAGAAAAAATATTTTCTTATTGGTGGGGTTAAAAATAGTCTTAAGCATTGTTGTAATCAAATTTTCTTTTGTTTTAAGTTTTTCATCAAAGCAAATATATTCACAAGCCCAGCATTTGGGTAATCTGCTTTAATTAATCTACTGTTCTACTGCTAACAATGTATGCCGCAGCCATTGACCACTTATCCTTTTTTTCTGTTTCCAGTTGTTCCCTCTCCATTTCCAGTTGTGCTTGCTGTCAATCCTTCTCCTTTTCCTCTTTTTGAAATTCTACCTCAGCCTGTTTCAAATTCTACTCAGCATCTCATTTTTGTTGATGAGCCAAACTCTTGGCTTTCTGCTTTTGAAAATCAATAGCCAGTTGAAGATCCCAATTCTCCATTTCAAAATGAAGTTTTTGAGATTCAATTTGCAATTTCACTGTTTTTCAGAGGGGAATAGGAATGAGCCTGATTTTGAAAGCAAGGAGAATCCAATTGGCTTACTTGAATCTTGCTTCTCCATGATCTCCTCAAAGCCCAAAAAATTTAAAGTTTTTCTCCTCTTTTGAATGCTATTGGGGTTGATGTTGATGGAATTGGAGGCCTTTTGCTCTCCCTTTGAAGAGGAGGTTTGTGTGGCAACATCATTGCTCTCATTTGAAGGGGATGTGGGAGGCCCCATTGGCTTGAGTTTTTGGCCATTCAGGAATGGATGAGCCTGTTTCTTTCAAATCTAAATCAGTTGGTATTAACCAGACAAAAGAGAAAAGAACTTGGTTCCTTACTTGAGCAGATCATGATGGAAATGGTGATACAGGAATGACATCCTCCTCATTGGGCAAGTTCTCCAGTTCTTCCACCCCAGGAAGAGAGCAATCAAAAGAAGTAAGTGAGGGGTCCAAGGTTGGGTTTGAATCATCAATCAATGCAGAAGTAGACGTGATTGTAGCTGATTGTGTTTGAATATCCTCCTTGGCATTGGATGGGGGCAACTCAAATTCAAAGGTTTCATCAAGGTCCTCATTGCTAGGCTGAGAATCCCCAGCCAAGTACTTGGCATCAACTGAATCAGATTTTTGGGGGTCAAAAGCAGCTATATGGGTGATGTTGGCCATCTACAAATATTTCATCCATTTGAATATAAAAAGTACACATGGAGTCCAACTTATCAACCACCAAGTTGATTCCCTTGGATTTTTTGGAGTTGGTGATACCAAAGCGGGTGGAGATTGACATGGAGTGGGCCTTTTTTTAGTTGGCTCAATAATTCTTGAGTCACTCCCTCTTTGTTTGGATGACAGATACAGCCTGCATTTTGTTTTATTCTTGAGTTCATTTGCCATCAGGAGATAAACATTGAACTTAGAGGATGGAGGTCAGCCAATGCGTGTTTCATTGTTGGATCCAAAGCAAGCATTTTAGTTGGACAGAATTTTGAGCCAGTTTACCAGGATGATGTGATCAGCTCTCTTGAGCTGACTTGAGCCTTTGGAAGCTGATGGGGGGGGGATTGTTGGATTTTCAGTTCCTGGGGGATGTTTGCTTTGGTCAATTGGAGGTTTTAGTGGACTTATGGGGGGAGGATTGATGATTGGCCATTATGAGAGTGATGAAGCAAAGAGGATAGGAAGAGAGGAGAGTGATTAAGTGAAAAGAGGGATAAAGCAATGAGATTCAAGATGTGATGAAAGCAATAAAGCAATGTGGTTGAGGGAGTGATTAGGATAGTGATGCAAAGAGAGTTAGCTGGATGTGATGAAAGCAATAAAGGAATGAGAGTGATGAAGTGATGAGGATAGTGATGCAATGAGATTTAGCTGGATGTTATGAAAGTTATAAAGTGATGAAAGTGATGAATTGATGAGAATAGTGATGAAGAGATGAAGAGCAATGAACCCAATTTTGTTCCAATGAGGTTGGAGGTAGAATTTTTCCAAGGTTGGAGGTGGAAAACCAGGGATTTATGAAGTGGAAAGGTTGTGGAAGCCTTTATATACTTTAATTGAAAAAACACAATTATTTCCAGATAAATCTGACATGTCTGATGTGAAATAAGTGGGTTTTTTTGTTTTTCAATGGCGGGTTTGCTTCACTCTGATATGCCCTATTATGCAAGATCTTTTGATGGATATCAAACAAGATGTTCCACCAATGCAGAATATGAATAATATCTTGAAGATATTATTTGATGATAATTTAGGTTCTTTTAATCAGGGAAGAGGTGTTGCAGTAGCATAGTAAATACAATAGGAAGTTTGCAAGAGTTGATTGAAAAGGATTAAAATTATATGTTTGAGGAGGATGTGCAGGATGGGTTGAAAGAATTTGTGTAGGATATTTTGCATGGAAAAATATTTGGGGGTAAAACAAAGGGGATAGGCCCTCTTATGATTTTTTGTTGTTATTTAAATTGAAGGAAAAATTACAGATAAAAAGGATATGGTTGGAGTAGATTATTTGTTGTATCATCTTATATTGCTACAGCAGATTTACCTAAAATGTGAATGACACTATTTTTATTAGAAGGAGCATTGGGGATGGCAGAGAGATGGTAATTGGGAGATGATGGGATACAGACAGAATATTGTGATGCACTGGTAGAAATAATAAGGAAAACGTTACTTATTGAACAGTAAAGAGTAGGAAGGAAAATAATTTTTATTTGATTGAATATATTTTGAAAGTTATATTTGTGTTTTAAGAGAACATGAAGAATTCATTAATTCTTTCACAGCTATTTTGGAATTGCAATTTTTATTTTGAAGCTTTTTAGTAAATTTGAAAGTCTTAGTTCTAGGTATTATTTAAGAAATCTAAACTTTTGGATTCTTATAATTAGTAAATTTTCCAAGATTAATAAGTTCAGAATAATCAAGTATATATGAGTTTCAGAGAATTCTTTATTTATTTCAATTTATACCTGGAAATTGGGCAGGATCTGGCACCAAAATATCAACCATCAAGTTTTTCACACCACATGTTGGTGCCTCATTATGAGATTTTCTCTGGAATTTTGATTTATGTTTTGGAAAAGCAAAAATTAAAAAACAAAACTTAACTTATGAGCAGAAAAGAAATATTAAAATTTGGTAAAATTCCTTTATACAATAATTATTTTTAGGGTGATGTTAAATTCATGGCTCCAGTCGTTTGGGAGCCGTGTACACAGCTCCAGGCGTGTGGGAGCTGTGTAGGGCCCCACACGGCCTGTGGGAAGCATGTAGGGCCCATACACTACTCCATATAATTTATTTTTTATTTTTTATTTTTTATTTTTTATTTTTTATTTTTTATTTTTTATTTTTTATTTTTTATTTTTTATTTTTTATTTTTTATTTTTTATTTTTTATTTTTTATTTTTTATTTTTTATTTTTTATTTTTTATTTTTTATTTTTTATTTTTTATTTTTTTTTTTATTTTTTATTTTTTATTTTTTATTTTTTATTTTTTATTTTTTATTTTTTATTTTTTATTTTTTATTTTTTATTTTTTATTTTTTATTTTTTATTTTTTATTTTTTATTTTTTATTTTTTATTTTTTATTTTTTATTTTTTATTTTTTATTTTTTATTTTTTATTTTTTATTTTTTATTTTTTATTTTTTATTTTTTATTTTTTATTTTTTATTTTTTATTTTTTATTTTTTATTTTTTATTTTTTATTTTTTATTTTTTATTTTTTATTTTTTATTTTTTATTTTTTATTTTTTATTTTTTATTTTTTATTTTTTATTTTTTATTTTTTATTTTTTATTTTTTATTTTTTATTTTTTATTTTTTATTTTTTATTTTTTATTTTTTATTTTTTATTTTTTATTTTTTATTTTTTATTTTTTATTTTTTATTTTTTATTTTTTATTTTTTATTTTTTATTTTTTATTTTTTATTTTTTATTGTTTATAAACACATTTTAAATTCAATTACCATCCAAAAACATGAAAGAGATATTGAATAATCTCAGGAAAAATTCAAGCATCTAACTGGTTTACCTCACTGTGTGGATCATCTATCTGGAAAAATCAGCCACTATGCCCTCAAAAGCATTCATTCATTTCATCAAGTTCCTGAATGTTTCACTAATTGAAACAACTGTGATTACTCTTCTTACATGGTTATACCATTTATTCATGAAAAGTCTCTATAACACATGATTCAAATTTATAAAACTTTGAATCCCCCCCAAAAAAATAATTAAAAAAGGCAAACAAAAGGATCCAAAAATCTTATGAGAAAATTGAAGTTTTTCAATTTTTTGGTCTTTTGAAGGAATTTTTAAGGTAAAATGATACATCCAAAAAATCTGAAAGAAATATTTTTTTTCTCTTTGAATGTTTTTTGGACTTAATGATAGCTTCAATAATTGAAAAGAATCAAACAAAAGGAAAATAAAAGGATGCAAATTTCCAATGAGAAATTTGATCTTTTTGATTTTTTTTGGTTTTTCAAAGAAATTTTTTAAGGTAGAAGGATACATCCAAAAAATGTAAAACAAATATTTCAAATCTCTTTGAAATTTTCTGAATGTTCTGATAGCTGAAATAAACCCAAAAAAATAATTAAAATGGCCAAAATAAGGATCAAAACAACCATGGAAAAACTGGTTTTGGTGGAAGGTTTTAATTTTTAACTCCATTTTTGGAGGGGTTCAGATGCCTCCAAATTTACCCAAACCTTTTTGGGGAGTTTTAAACACTAGCTACAGGAATTCAGAATCGGAATTGAAAAAAAAATAATTCTTGAAAGTATTGTGAAATGAAGTATTTTTCCATGTAGCAGCAATTGGGCGCAGTGGTGGGCGGACGTAATATTCCATGAAATAAAGGATTGGCCCCATAGGAACATTAAAACCTTTTTTTTTCAGCACAAGCTAATGAAATATCATAAGAGGTTCAATGGGGTACTCCAAAGTCTGATCCAATTCAGATTTCTTTTGTAAATGATAAAAATAAGGGTAATGTCAAACTCATGGCTCTGTACAAGGCTACCCTACAAAAGTCAAGTGAGCCGTGTGGCATGCTACACAGCTCAAATGAGCCATGTGGCATGCCACACGCCTCAAATGGGCTGTGTGCCATGCTACACATCCCATTTGAGTTGTTTAGCCTCCACTAAATAATAAATAATAACCAATAAATAATAAATAATAAATAATAAATAATAAATAATAAATAATAAATAATAAATAATAAATAATAAATAGTAAATAATAAATAATAAATAATAAATAATAAATAATAAATAATAAATAATAAATAATAAATAATAAATGATAAATAATAGATAATAAATAATAAATAATAAATAATAAATAATAAATAATAAATAATAAATAATAAATAATAAATAATAAATAATAAATAATAAATAATAAATAATAAATAATAAATAATAAATAATAAATAATAAATAATAAATAATAAATAATAAATCATAAATAATAAATAATAAATAATAAATAATAAATAATAAATAATAAATAATAAATAATAAATAATAAATAATAAATAATAAATAATAAATAATAAATAATAAATAATAAATAATAAATAATAAATAATAAATAATAAATAATAAATAATAAATAATAAATAATAAATAATAAATCATAGATCATAAATCATAAATAATAAATAATAAATAATAAATAATAAATAATAACTAAGAAATAATAAAAAATAAATAATAAATAATAAATAATAAATAATAAATAATAAATAATAAATAATAAATGATAAATAATAAATAATAAATAATAAATAATAAATATAAAATAATAAATATAAAATAATAAATAATAATTAATAATTAATAAATAATAAATAATAAATTATAAATAAATAATAAATCATAAATAATAAATAATACATAATACATAATAAATAATATATAATATATAATATATAATATATAATATATATTATAATATATAATAAATAAAAAATAAAAAATAAAAAATAAAAAATAAAAAATAAAAAATATTTATTTTTAATTTTTAATTTTTTATTTTTTATTTTTTATTTTTCATTTTTCATTTTTTATTTTTCATTTTTTATTTTTTATTTTTTATTTGTTATTTGTTATTTGTTATTTGTTATTTTTTATTTTTTATGTTTTATGTTTTGATTTTTAATTTTTAATTTTTTTTTTAATTTCTTATTTCTTATTTTTTATTTTTTATTTTTTATTTTTTATTTTTTATTTTTTAGTTTTTATTTTTTATTTTTTATTTTTTATTTTTTATTTTTTATTTTTTATTTTTTATTTTTTATTTTTTATTTTTTATTTTTTATTTTTTATTTTTTATTTTTTATTTTTTATTTTTTATTTTTTATTTTTTATTTTTTATTTTTTATTTTTTATTTTTTATTTTTTATTTTTTATTTTTAATTTTTAATTTTTTATTTTTTATTTTTTATTTTTTATTTTTTATTTTTTATTTTTTTTTTTATTTTTTATTTTTTATTTTTTATTTTTTATTTTTTATTTTTTATTTTTTATTTTTTATTTTTTATTTTTTATTTTTTATTTTTTATTTTTTATTTTTTATTTTTTATTTTTTATTTTTTATTTTTTATTTTTTATTTTTTATTTTTTATTTTTTATTTTTTATTTTTTATTTTTTATTTTTTATTTTTTATTTTTTATTTTTTATTTTTTATTTTTTATTTTTTATTTTTTATTTTTTATTTTTTATTTTTTATTTTTTTATTTTTTATTTTTTATTTTTTTATTTTTTATTTTTTATTTTTTATTTATTATATATTATATATTAAATATTATATATTATATATTATATATTATTTATGATTTATTATTTATGATTTATTATTTATGATTTATTATTTATTATTTATTATTTATTATTTATTATTTATGATTTATGATTTATTATTTATGATTTATGATTTATTATTTATTATTTATTATTTATTATTTATTATTTATTATTTATTATTTATTATTTATTATTTATTATTTATTATTTATTATTTATTATTTATTATTTATTATTTATTATTTATTATTTATTATTTATTATTTATTATTTATTATTTATTATTTATTATTTATTATTTATTATTTATTATTTATTATTTACTATTTACTATTTATTATTTATTATTTATTATTTATTATTTATTATTTATTATTTATTATTTATTATTTATTATTTATTATTCATTATTTATTATTTATTATTTATTATTTATTATTTATTATTTATTATTTATTATTTATTATTTATTATTTATTATTTATTATTTATTATTTATTATTTATTATTTATTATTTATTATTTATTATTTATTATTTATTATTTATTATTTATTATATACTATTTATTATTTATTATTTATTATTTATTATTTATTATTTATTATTTATTATTTATTATTTATTATTTATTTTTTATTATTTATTATTTATTATTTATTATTTATTATTTATTATTTATTATTTATTATTTAATATTTATTATTTATTATTTATTATTTATTATTTATTATTTATTATTTATTATTTATTATTTATTATTTATTGTTTATTATTTATTATTTATTATTTATTATTTATTATTTATTATTTATTATTTATTATTTATTATTTATTATTTATTATTTATTATTTATTATTTATTATTTATTATTTATTATTTATTATTTATTATTTATTATTTATTATTTATTATTTATTATTTATTATTTATTATTTATTATTTATTATTTATTATTTATTATTTATTATTTATTATTTATTATTTATTATTTATTATTTATTATTTATTATTTATTATTTATTATTTATTATTTATTATTTATTATTTATTATTTATTATTTATTATTTATTATTTATTATTTATTATTTATTATTTATTATTTATTATTTATTATTTATTATTTATTATTTATTATTTATTATTTATTATTTATTATTTATTATTTATTATTTATTATTTATTATTTATTATTTATTATTTATTATTTATTATTTATTATTTATTATTTATTATTTATTATTTATTATTTATTATTTATTATTTATTATTTATTATTTATTATTTATTATTTATTATTTATTATTTATTATTTATTATTTATTATTTATTATTTATTATTTATTATTTATTATTTATTATTTATTATTTATTATTTATTATTTATTATTTATTATTTATTATTTATTATTTATTATTTATTAATTATTTATTATTATTTATTTATTATTTATTATTTATTATTTATTATTTATTATTTATTATTTATTATTTATTATTTATTATTTATTATTCATCATTCATTATTCATTATTCATTATTTATTATTTATTATTTATTATTTATTATTTATTATTTATTATTTATTATTTATTATTTATTATTTATTATTTATTATTTATGATGTATGATTTATGATTTATTATTTATTATTTATTATATTTAGTGGAGGCTAAACAACTCAAATGGGATGTGTAGCATGCCACACAGCCCATTTGAGGCGTGTGGCATGCCACATGGCTCATTTGAGCTGTGTAGCATGCCACACAGCTCACTTGACTTGTGTAGGGTAGCCTTGTACAGAGCCATGAGTTTGACATTATCCTTATTTTTATCATTTACAAAAGAAATTTGAATTGGATCAGACTTTGGAGTACCCCATTGAACCTCTTATGATATTTCATTAGCTTGTGCTGAAAAAAAAAGGTTTTAATGTTCCTATGGGGCCAATCCTTTATTTCATGGAATATTACGTCCGCCCACCACTGCGCCCCATTGCTGCTACATGGAAAAATACTTCATTTCACAATACTTTCAAGAATTCTTTTTTTTTCAATTCTGATTCTGAAGTCCTGTAGCTAGTGTTTAAAACTCCCCAAAAAGGTTTGGGTAAATTTAGAGGCATCTGAACCCCTCCAAAAATGGAGTAAAAAATTAAAACCTTCCACCAAAACCAGTTTTTCCATGGTTGTTTTGATCCTTATTTTGGCCTTTTTAATTATTTTTTTTGGGTTTATTTCAGCTATCAGAAAATTCAGAAAATTTCAAAGAGATTTGAAATATTTGTTCTACATTTTTTGGATGTATCCTTCTACCTTAAAAAATTTCTTTGAAAAACCCAAAAAAATCAAAAAGATCAAATTTCTCATTGGAAATTTGCATCCTTTTATTTTCCTTTTGTTTCATTCTTTTCAAATATTGAAGCTATCATTAAGTCCAAAAAACATTCAAAGAGCAAAAAAATATTTCTTTCAGATTTTTTGGATGTATCATTTTACCTTAAAAATTCCTTCAAAAGACCAAAAAATTGAAAAACT
Source organism: Puccinia polysora (assembly GCA_025617555.3). Lineage (NCBI taxonomy): Eukaryota > Fungi > Basidiomycota > Pucciniomycetes > Pucciniales > Pucciniaceae > Puccinia > Puccinia polysora. The sequence continues at coordinate 23,773,078 of CM062612.1, read as the reverse complement.
TTAATTTTCTCATAAAATTTTTGGATCCTTTTGTTTGCCTTTTTAATTATTTTTTTGGGGGGGATTCAAAGTTTTATAAATTTGAATCATGTTTTATAGAGACTTTTCATGAATAAATGGTATAACCATGTAAGAAGAGTAATCACTGTTGTTTCAATTGGTGAAACATTCAGGAACTTGATGAAATGAATGAATGCTTTTGAGGGCATAGTGGCTGATTTTTCCAGATAGATGATCCACACAGTGAGTTAAACCAGTTAGATGCTTGAATTTTTTCTGAGATTATTCAATATCTCTTTCATGTTTTTGGATGGTAATTGAATTTTAAATGTGTTTAAATACATTATAGAAAGATCCAACAGATGAATTGATGAACCGTTTGATGTAGCAGTGAAAAAATTCTATTCTTGAGGTACATGTGTTTCCAAAGTGAAAGAGTTTGTTTGCAAAATAGAGGAAAATTTTTCTTTTTAGAGGAATCCGGTTCTCAAGAAGGTAGTCAGAAGTTGGAAGTTATCTTGATAGCTTGATTCAGATTTGGAATTGAAAAACTGATGCCATTTTTTCTGAAACAGCTTCCATTCATCTTCAGATTTGAATTTATCCCTGCAATGCGTTTGAATATTTTTGAAAATGTTACAGAGAAAGAGAAGATGATGAGAGGAAGGGAAAATTTTTTGAATTGAACTGATAAGTGCTTGTTACTTGTCTGTAAAAATCACACTAGGTTTTTCATCTTCCAAAATGTTTGGAAGTTGAGTCAGGGCCCATTCATAGTTTTGTTTTTCTCTTGAGATAAAAAAAAGAAGGCACCTTTAAAACTTCTTGAACAGTTTTTTACCTCAACAATATGAAGAAGGGGAGTTCCAAAATTGTCTTTCATGTGCAGTCAATCATCATAAGAGTTGAGAAAAATTTGGAAGTTTCATAGAATCATGGTGCAAGATGAATAAGAAAGTGATTTGAACATCCACATTGTTCATTGTGTAGAAAAAAGAAGAATTTTAGAGTTCCAATATGAGTGCTTCAACAGGAGTTTTGTCATCAAGGAAATTTTTAGAATTTTGGATATTTTATTGTAAATAGTATTGAGATTTGTATGGACAGGAGATATTGAGGTTTTTATAAGAGAGTTGAGAATTTTCAATGGGGAAACTCCAGCTTTTGTTAAATCTGGAAACATCTCCTGTTGCTTCCCTTGGATTCTTCTTTTGAGGGTATGAGTTTATGGATCATTGGAAATTGGATGGTTGTTGTCTGGAAATATTACTTTTACCACCTAGACACCCAATTTTTTCAAAAGATTTCCTGGCAATCTTAAAGGAACATTGTTCTTCATTGATTTCTTTTAACTTGGTGGTATCTTTTCTGGTTTTATTCTCCCCAGATTTATCAAATTGATAAGTGTAGGTATGTTTTTTGCAATTGGTTCGTCTGGTAGATATGGCATATCAATGAGACTTTGGCCATTATTGGATAGCTTCAGCCAGCTCCTCCTTTTGATTATATGATAGCTAAGGAGGGGGAGCCACAGGGGTGGAATCAGGGGTTTGAGTAACTGAAGAAGGAGCAAGAGGAACTGAATCACTAGTTTTATTAGATGAGATACTTGATAATGGGACTGGTGAACCAGTTCTGAAAAGTGGGTGGATGTTTCCTTGAGAAATTGCAAAAAGGGATTTTCATACTGAAACCTAACTCAGTGTATCCTCAGAAATATCAGTCTAACCCTCAGTCCTAATCTCCTTGCCAAGGAACTTCAACCTCAGGGCTCAGGAGACTTATATAAATATATCTCCAGTAACTATATATCCTCAGGATCTTCATGAAGTACATACTTACATATAGTCTAACCTCATACAAAATGCAGATAGACTCCATAGGCTTGCACATCATTAACCTACCAGGACTGCAAATCCTATAACCTTATCCACTCTGTCTAACCCATAATACATCATGGTTTATCATTTGGGAGTCCTTATGTACATCCTCTTGCAGATTGTGCCTTATACTCTCTGTACTTAGTACATAGTGTCATGGACTTCATGTACACTGTACATCCTCTTGCAGATTGTGCCTTATACTCTCTGTAATTAGTACATAGTGTCATGGACTTCATGTACACTGTACATCCTTTAACTTTACACTCCCAACTTAGACAGCCAGGCCGTTAACCTTACCCCAATTTACAATCAGCCTATCCCAATGTAGTGGCATACCTGATTGGACCTCTCTGTTACCCTGACTACTCCTTTGTCATTAGATATGTAGTCTGAGCGCCAACCAACTGTACCTCTGTTTTAGTTCCAGCTCTTGTCTATTTACACGGCCCCCTCTTCCTCCTTCCTGATTGTTCCCCAAGAAATCAGTTTACTAATTCTTACTTGGAATTCATCCCAGCAAGTGTGATCAGCACCTCATCCTCAATTAACTCCGCCTCTGCTCCTTGTAGAATCATCCAGTAAACTTTCCCCCAAGCCTACTGAAAGAAGATTTTCCTTTTGACAAGCCCTGCTTGCATGTCAGCAGCCCTTGTGACAGAGCTTTTATTTGTAAAAAATGGTTTGAAGATAGGAATTGATATTTGAGAAATATATTGAGAAACAATTGAGTTAAAAAAGGTATTCAAAGACTTGATATAAGAGGGAAAAGTGTTTTTTGAAAGTATCTGGAGTGTTGAGTTGTTTTTGTTGAGGATTGGTTATAGATGATGAGTGGTTTGTGGTGTGGTGTGGTGTGGTGTGGTGTGGTGTGGTGTGGTGTGGTGTGGTGTGGTGTGGTGTGGTGTGGTGTGGTGTGGTGTGGTGTGGTGTGGTGTGGTGTGGTGTGGTGTGGTGTGGTGTGGTGTGGTGTGGTGTGGTGTGGTGTGGTGTGGTGTGGTGTGGTGTGGTGTGGTGTGGTGTGGTGTGGTGTGGTGTGGTGTGGTGTAGTGTTGTGTGGTGTGGTGTGGTGTGGTGTGGTGTGGTGTGGTGTGGTGTGGTGTGGTGTGGTGTGGTGTGGTGTGGTGTGGTGTGGTGTGGTGTGGTGTGGTGTGGTGTGGTGTGGTGTGGTGTGGTGTGGTGTGGTGTGGTGTGGTGTGGTGTGGTGTGGTGTGGTGTGGTGTGGTGTGGTGTGGTGTGGTGTGGTGTGGTGTGGTGTGGTGTGGTGTGGTGTGGTGTGGTGTGGTGTGTTGGGGGTGATGGGATGGTGGAAGAGTCAAGGGGGTTGTTTATAAGGTAATTGGAGCACTCCAAGATGGGTGGAGGTCCCAGGAAAAACTTTTCAGTCATATAGAATTTATGCATGTGAAAGTGCTCAAAGAAGAGTCCCAGAAACCACAAGGGTTTTATGATGATTCTTTTTGGTTTGGTTTTTGAGACACAAAAAGTGCCTCAACAATTAAAAAAAATGATTTTTGGAAATATTCAGATGATCCCTTTAAATATGGTTCTTCAAATAGTTCATATTGTCCTTATTTCATTCAGGAAAAAGAAATCAAAAAAGGATAATTAAAGATAGACTACCTTTTTATTTTGAAATATTTTTGTTATCATTTATAATGTGAGGGGTAAGGAATGTGAAAAGCAGTTGGGAAAATTTTTTTTGGAGCCTTTGAATTCTATCTTAAAGTACTTTCAAGAAGAATTTGTGGAAATTTTGATGCCAGATTTTTAAAAAAACATTGCAATAGATGTGTTAGTTTGAAGTGTTTTTACATTGGATTCAATTTTTGGAGGCCCAGGATACATCCAAAAATTCTGAAAAAGAGATTAAAAGTCTTTTTGATAGTTTATTTAAATTTCTAAAAGCTGGAATCACCAAAAAAATAAAATAAAAAAGGCAAGCAGAAGGATCCAAAAGTCTAATGAGAAAATTGAAGGTTTTGAATTTTTTGGTTTTTTGAAGGAATTTTTTGAGGTCAAATAATACATCCAAAAAATTCAAAAAACATATTGAAATTATCTTGGACTGTTTTTTTAAATTTTTTCATACCTTCAATGACCAAAAAAATAAAATCACAAGGAAATTAAGAAGATGCAAATGTCCAATGAGAAATTTGATTTCTTTGGTTTTTTGAAGGAATTTTTTAAGGTAGAATGATACATCCAAAAAATCTAATATAAATATTGAAAATCTCTTTAAATTTTGTTTTAAACTTTTGTGAGCTGAAATAACCAAAAAATAATAATAAGAATAGCCAAAATAAGGATCAAAAAACCCATGGAAAAATTGGTTTTGGCAGAGTTTTATAATTTTTTTACTCCATTTTTGGAGGGGTTCTAATGCCTTCAAAATTACCAAAAATTTTTTTGGGGGGTCTCAAAAGCCTAGCTACAGTAATGCAGTGTCATAATTCAAAAAAAAAATGAATTCTTGAAAGTATTGTGAAATCAAGTATTTTTCTGTGTAGCAGAAATGGGGCCAAATGGCACACGGACCTAATATTCCATGAAATAAAAGAGTGGGGGTGTGAGAAAACTAATTCCCTCAAAAAATTCTAAAGTGAATTTCAAAGAACTTATCATCATTGCTGCAGAGTGACAATTTAATATCCACTTCAACTAGGAAAAAAAAGTTTTTTTCTGGAAATTTGATGAGTTTAAGGATATCCAATTGGAATAAAATAACAATTAAACATAATGGATGTGGAAGGAGTGCAGAATTCATTTTAGCCATAAAAGGAGCACAGGAAGATTGTGTCTGAAAATTGAGGAACATAAGACATGGATTTAAAATTTAAAAGCTAGGAATAAAAATATAAATAAACATAGAATTTGGAGGAATGAAAGGGGAGTATGGGAATGGAGTTTCTGGATAGAAAGAAATAACAAAATTGAAAGGAGGTGATGATTTTGGAAACTCAGGGATGGAATGTAAGGCATAGGGGGCTTTTCACAAAACAATCAAAGCAGAAATTTGAAACTGGGTGTGGATGGATTAGATTGAAAAGGAGGAAATTAATCAAGGTGAATAACTTTGTGGTGTTGGAAGGATCAGTTGCAGGTAAAATTGACCTACTATAACTGCCAAAGAATATTCCAGAAAAACCATAGTAGGAGAAGATAAATTTACCCCAAAAGCTCCTGAAAAGTGATGTTTTGTAGTAATGGAAGATCAAGGAGACCAATAATTGGTGAAAATAGATTATTCCACTGGGAAAAGTTGTAAACTATTTGAGAATGCACAAAGAAAGAGAATACATAAGGGAATAGCATTCAGGTGGAAAGAATGCTTTAAGAAATATCCAGGAAAAAAGAAATGATTTTTTGAGTGGAATCCTTGGTTTTTAATACTTAGATTGTGCCCACGCCAATCCTATTTCAAGAGGGAGAAATTATGAATATATTTGTATAAAATTTTTAAAAGTGCTTTAATTTTAAGTTAAAATGGGCTTTCAAAAACTCAAGATATGTAAAAATTAATTTCTAAGGAACAGAAATGGAAAGCAAAAGTATAGCTTATTTTATATTAAAACAAAGGGAGGATCAGAAAAAATGGGTCAAAATGGAAAAGAAATTAAGAGAAGAGCAAAAAACACATGAACAAAAGAAAATTTACTAAATTTATACAATAAGAGTGTATCATCTACATGATACCCAGTGGTGATTTTAAATAAAAATTAGTACCAGATGGGAGTGGCTGGATTTTAAATGTGTGATTGATTAGAATACCTGGAACCAGGGGAAAATTGGAGGAAAATTCTTGCATGTTCCACCCTGCAAAAATTTTTCAACTTTTTTTGGGTTGTAACTCTTTCCTAATTCAGGCAATCTATCCAAATCAATCCCAAAGACCCATACCACAACTTCTGTTGAAATATTTTACAAACAATGTGAAATCAAATATTATTCATCCTTGAAAGGAGTTTAAATCATGAATTAAGGTTTATTTGAAGTTTTGAATATATTTTATTGATCTATGTAAAAAAATAAGTTTGATATAGATTATACCATTTTTGTTTTATTTTTTTTCATTCTTGGAAATTCATCATAAAATTTCAATTATTTTACCAAAAAATTTAAAATTAAATAAATCATTAAATCTTTGGATAATGTGACTTCTCAAAATCTGCATCTTGAGATTTGGAACACAGTGCCACTCATGCTGGGTCCTTATTAATTTTGAAAAGAAAAAAATTTATCTACTGTTTTCAAACTTTTACTTTGAACTAAAATACTCACAAGGATGGGCCTGTATATGCATCACAACTTTGATGAAAGCACCAGTATTGCAAGAATATTCAATTGAGGATTTATGCTTTGAAAGAGGTTCTCATAAGCTTGTTATTTCAAATAAAAAATGATATCCCAAGTTTGAAAAAACTCTTTATTCATATTACAAGGACATTCCTCAACTTTTAAAAAAATTTCAGGGGCCTTTTTCTCATGTTTTTGCTGGATATTGAAATGAAATATCACTCTTGGTTCTGATTTTCCATCATTTTCAGGAATTTCAAAATTTATTTTCTGAGCAATTGATCCAAGAATGGCTTGATTTAACTACACACTAGAAGCATTATTGTAACTGGATTTCTTGAAAAAAACACCCTGCTTTCAAATTAAAAATGATATTTTTTTTATTGGTTCATCTTGTTGGCTTAGTATGCAAAGCTGAATCATTAGCTTCACAATCCCCATAACAAAAATGGATAAAAATAACTCGTGAGTCAGTAAGATAAAAGCAATCTAGCATTTCTTTCCAGTTGCTTTTACCCTTTTTGATATTCCAGTTTGGTGATAACTTTGTAGAAAACCAATTTATTAAAAGAATTTAAAATCTTTGATTCTTTGCCTTCCCTCCTAATTTAACAGAATATTTCTTGGTTGGATATATTGTCTGTAAAGCGCATCTGGGAGCCTGTCCAAGTTTGGCATGGCATGAACCCAGAGGGCTTGATTGGGTTGGGCTTGCAGGGGTAAAAACTTGGCACCTGACCAAGCTCCCCTTGATTCAAATCAAAGCTGGTTGAGCTTGACCAACCAGCTTGTCTCCTTGCACTCTTCAATCCATTGATTTTATCCACATTCACACCTTGATCACTTTTAAATTTAAGTTTTATTTATTTTATTTCCCTTTTTCTTGTTCCGGTATTCATATTCATATTATTATTTTTTGTTGGGGGGGAGGGGGGTTAGATGACCAAGGAACCTATCAACCAATTTATTAAAAGCAAAAAGCCATTTCTTTTAACAAACCCATTCTATGATCCACCTCCTCTACCCCTGTTCCCAATGACCAAATCTCCAAGTGCCCACTTTTTGCACCCACCAAGGACAATCTCCAACAAGTCAATCAACTGACTTTAAATCCTTCCATCAAACCATCCCACCCCCCTAAACCCATCCTCTCCACCCAATCATCAGAACCTAAACCATGGTAAGAGCTTGAGGGATAAATTTGAGGCTGCACTCAGTCATAAGAGAACTAATCACCCTCAGAGCATATCCATTATCAATACCAGTAGTGACAAAGGCCCATACTCTCCCCTGCCTGGATATGGCTTATGCCTGTCAGTATCCAGCCCCCCCTCCGCTCTTTTCTTAATAAAAGCATAAAAAACCCATCCTTCATTTTGCATACCTTCTTTTTAAATTCTGATGTTCAAAAAAAAAAATTTAAAAAAAAAACAATGGAATTTTTTTATTGGGAGATGATAAATTCACAACTCCCAGTTGTGTGGGAGTTGTGTAGGTCTGTACACAGCCCATTTGACCCATGGGGGCCCATAAACAATTCGGCGCAGCTCCTGTTGCAACCAGCCAGCAAAGAAGACTGGATAAAGGTGACCAGCAGGGGGGACCTGACCACCCTCCCACCAACAACAAGGGGTGCTCCCCCCCTCTTTACCAAGGGGGAGGAGAAACAAGCTGAGGGGGATCTGACCACCCCCCAGCCCATCTTTTGTTACCAACACCCTGGGGGCATCAACCTCCAGGGCCCTGGTGGGGGGATCTGACCGCCCCCCCCAGGGAATTGACAGAAAAGAGGGGGGGTGGCATGTTCACCGGTTACACTCAACCATTTGAGGTTGAGACAAGACCCAGGTGATTCCTGGGTCCCACTAATTTTTATTGGTTTTTTTAGTTTTTTATTCTTTTATTCATTTTTGGCCTTTTTTTTATTTTTGGCCCACAGCAGTTTTTAGTTGTGTGGCACGCTACACAACTACATCCAAGCCGTGTACAACCCCACATGACTTGAATTTAGTCGCGTGTGGTGCCAAACAACTACAAACGATTGTGTGGGGGAAACACGACTCAATTGAGTTTTTTAGAGGCCACACAACTCAACATGAATTGCGTAGAATTCCACATGGCCCATTTGATGTGAATTTAATATTAACCTTTTTTGTTTATGCTCATATGCATTTGAGTATACAAAAACAAAGAAAAAATGAAAACTGCCTATCAATTAAATTTTTTTTCATTTCTCATTTTTTGAAATGAAAAAAATAGTTTAAATTTTCAATTCAACCAACTTTGATTGGTAGCTTTCCAAGTTTTCTTTAATGCCAGACCAATTTCGTCTGGCGCCAAGAAGGCTTTGCTAGGCACCACGGTTGCTTCAGTAATTTTTAAAAAAAATTTGGTTGATTCCCAGATGGGATTTACAGACCATATTTTCATGATGGAGTGTAATCTGTTTTGTATTTTTTCATTTACTCCGCAGTATCTGCTTTGTAATGAATAAAGTTTTAAATATCTTGAACAGGGTTTTTTTTAGACTACAGTATTTCTAAATTTATCAAATAAATTTTTTCACCATTCAACTACTCAAAGTTTCTGGCTGCTACTCTTCAAAGAAACTTGGGCATTTTTTTTCCAACTGATGAATGGTCTAGGAGATTATTTGAGTTGAATTTGGTTGGTTTAGTATGCACCTATCACTTTTCTTGAAATTTCCCTAAACTTTTTTACAGGTAGATATTCAGAAAAACAATTTCAGTTTTTTGGGGGGTTATGAAAAATGCACAACTCAAATGAGTTGTGTACACAACTCATTTGAGTCATATTGCACGCCACACGACTACATTCAAGCCTTGTAGCCTCCACACGACTCAAGTTTAGTTGTGCAGCCCCCACACAGCAGTCAAGTGTTGTGTGGCCTACAGCCCAACCACATTCAGTTTGTGTGGGGCTCTACACAACTTGAATGTAGTCGTGTTTCCATGCCACACAACTAATAGTCTTGTGGGAAAAAAATAATAATAATAAAATAAATAGATTAAAATAAAAACAGGAATCACCCAAAAAATTGAAAAATATTGATTTTTTGGTTAAAAAAAAACAAAAAAATAAGAAATAAAATAAGAATAAGTAAAAATAAATAAAAAAAAACTGAAGAAAACTAACCAAAAAAAATGCAAGTTCAATTTGACTAGGCCTAAAGTAAAAATACCAAAAAAATATAGGTTCAACTTTACTAGCCCTTAAGTAAAAGTGCCAAAAAATACAAGTTCAAATTGTGGCTAGCCCTAAAGTAAAAGTGCCAAAAAATACAAGTTTTTTGGCCATCCCTAAAGTAAAAACACTAAAAAAAAATAAGTTCAACTGGTGTTTAGCTGATCCCATCACAAGAAGTAAAAATACTCCTTATGATGGGATCAACCCAACACAAGTTGAACTGACTTACCAATAAAATCTCATTCAAAACATTCATCATAATGATGTTAACTCAAAACACTCAACATAATGATGTTAAAAATTTGATAACCCTTTATATTAATAGGATTACAAGATCAGCATCAGAACCCAAACCAAAATGATGAAACTAATCTATAAGTTAGACTACAACTCAGGTTGATCTTTGAGGTGATAAACCAAATGAGACGCTTTTTTAGATATCATGGAACGTGGTTTGGAAACTATGGGCAGGATTTGAATCACATCTCCCTTAATTAAAAGCTGCACACAATTGTTATTTTTAACAAAGCAAATTAACATAGGATCTCATTTTTCTTTTACACCCATTTTCATAGGAGTAAAAGTAAAAAATTAATCCAATGAAATGAAACATATTGGTCTTCCATAAGTATCAGCTATTATTTGACCCATGTAAAACTTTGAAAGCCATCTTTAACATGGAATATTTTCATTGATGTCATTAAAATCAAGTCTTTTTTTGATATTTTCAACATATTTACTGCCACCAAGGATCTAAGAATAGCACCCCTTATTTTTCCTCAATGTTTCAAGCATTTCTTTCCAAACTTCAAACTATCCATTCTCATCATACCCAAGTGATTTAGCAATGACTCTAAATCCACAATTTCCATCACCAAATGGATCCCAAACCTCCCCCAAGAACTTATGTAAGTTCTCAGGTATTTGATTGAGGTAATCCACATCCTAAAAAATAAAATTAGTTAAACGAAATTCTAATCTCATTAAAGGAATAAACACTCACCAAAGATGAGCTTCTGTGTGACTCCTCCATTTATTTGTCTTAATCCTTTGCAAAGGAATCTGATTTGAATACCACAGACGCCAATAAAATTTCAGTCTCTTTCTCTGAACTATGAAATCCTGATGAAGAGCCTGACTTGGACTATTAAAATTTCTCCATCAGTTTATTGAACCAAAAAAATGAACCTTTCACCCAAGAAAAGACTTACAATCTTTTGTCTTTTCTTCTTTGGTGCCCTTCAAATTCTCTATTCCTGGTTAAGTTCCTTTTCAAAGTGTTCAAATTGAGAAGGATCTTGCTGGGTATCCCTCAATTTTGGATGACCTCTGCTTTATTTCAAGACTTTAGGTTCAAGTCTTGGCTTTGATTTATAATTTTCTGTCTCCTTCATCAAGTGCTTCAACAGACCACCATAATCTTGCTCAGGATGATCCAAGATCATTGCATTTAGCTTATCATTTAACTGAGAATCTTTGAGCAGTTCATCAGCATCAACCTTTAAAAATTCAAAATTATCAAATATTAGTCAAGTAGGAATCATCAGTCAAAAATAATTAATCACAAATTAATTTGAAAAATCCAAAAATCCAACTTAAAACAACTTACAGAACTAGAACTGCAAGGGTGATAATCCAACCCCCACTGAGGATGAACATCCTCAGTCCCAACGGATCCTCTGGATGCTAGTAGGTCACCTATTTGATGGGAACAGGGCAAACCTATAGTCATCAAGGATGACTTGGTGCACACTTCCCCATCATGTTTCCGCTTTAATCTCTCTTATTTATCCACAAAAAAGTTTGATTGCCTGTAAAGACACCTTGTATCCCAATGGTAATAGTTCAGTAGGAAGAACTATTCCAATCTTTATTTGAGAGTTTTAAAGGGCAGCCTGAAGAATTTTGATTTCATTGGAAATGTTTCCCTCTAGGTTTTGCCAAACATCTAAAATTTTTCCTGAAGAATATGTAAGGAATCATTTCAGAGTAGCATGGGCCCCTTCAACCCAAGATGTGGTTTTATTTCCAAAGCCAGGTTTTTTGAAATTCCAAGCCATTACAAACATCTATTTGATACAAAAGATATTATGATCCATATACTCAAGCACATACTCACAGTTTTCCAAGAAACACTTTATAAAATTCATAATGTAAGCAACCCAAAACTTGGAAGATGAACAGACAAAGCAGTGATTTGGCCCTTACTCAAAGTTCTGCATCATTGACCTCTACCTCCTCCTTGGTTTTTGAGGTCCCATACTTAGCCCACAGAGACATAAAGATTTTCCAACCTTCAAATTCATTTTTAAAGCACACCTTACAGTTTTCTTGTCTTTTTTAGACCAGTGCCATTGACAAAACTGTTGTGTAGACTCAGGGAAAATTTGTTCTAGAGCACAGATAAAAGCTTTTTCATGGTCCGTCACAAAGAATTTTGGAAGTCTCTCAGGATCATAATCCAACTCCTTGAGGGCATTGAAAGACCAATTGTAGAATGCAAATTTTTCTCTTTTTATAAAAGCAAGAGATTTTGTAAATTTTTTCTGGTTGGCTGTAATTCCTACAAAAGACAATAGGGGGATGTTTTAATCATTTGTTTTATAAGTACAATCCATCATAGCTATATGATGGAATTGTTTGCAAAGCTTTAATGAATATGGGTGAGCCAAGAATAGGGCCTCCAAGTGACCCTCTCCGCTGAATTTTGCTTTATGAACCCAACCTGAATCACCAAGTTGTTCAAAGAGGACCTCAATAACACTTTTCCCCTTTATTTCTTCTAGTGCTGTAGAGACTCCTGTGGGATTATATAAATAAAGTAGCAAATAGCTTTATGGCAGTCCTTGAAGGGGAATTTAGTATTACTTCTACTCCTTTAGAGTATTAGTAAATACTAAGGGTGGTTTTGAATTGCATGCCCTTCTAGTACTATAGTAAGTCTGCACAATAATTTATTTAAATTAATGGCTGATTTATTTGAGACTTAAAATAGGTCTCAGATCAGACCTAGATTAGTTATTAATTGTTATTGGTAGGGTTTTGTTGAAGAATAGACCAGATTTATTTGGTTATTGGTTATTTATTGATCAGATATTTTTGATCTTAACCAATATCCCAATATTAAAGGGTTCAAGGATTTATCAAAGGGATGGTTCAGGAGAGAACCCAAGGATGGGTTTACCCACAGGGGGCTGGGTAGAGGAAATGTTTTTTGTTTCTTTTTGTTGTGCTCTCTTTCTTTGTAAGGGTTATTTATTGATTAAGGGGTAGTTTTTCTTTAATCTGGTGCTGAATATTTAGGTCACAGAAAAACCCTTATTCAAGCACCTGGTGGGTGGTTTAATTGGCTGAAGATGGTTAATAACTTGGTTTTTTATTTCTTGTTTCCTTTTATAACTGATTCACTACTAATATTTATCTGGGTATGTACCACAGATGGTTAGGATGAATTGGGCTAGGCCAGATGGCATAGAGGTGGATGGATGTGGGTGATGGGTGGTAGGTGGCCAGATGGCATGAGATGGTTGTATGTGATATACAACCTGGATAGGGCAGAGAGGCCCTCCTTAAATAGAAAATCTGGTCCTCAGGGGATGCTCAGGGCTGCCCCTGAGGGTGCCCTGGGGCTTCCCCTGTTACAGTGGGATACAGGTACATGAGACATTTTACCTGGTTGGAAAAAGACAGTGCATGAAACTGAGGCAATTCTGATGGTTGGACAAAAGACACTGCATGAAACTGAGGCAATTATTCTGGTTGGGAAAAGATTGTACAGGGTTTTCATGCCTGCACAGCCTTGCATAAATTTCTGTGAGTTTCTGATAAGATTGGTCTGGTGCTGGTTGCTTATTTGGTACTGACTGTTCTTCCTGCATGTATTGCTGTACATTCACTGGTGGTTTTTTTGGTGCTACTTGCTTCTGACTTCATGTATTTCTGTGAATTACTGGTGGTTTGTTTGGTGCTACTTGCTTCTGAATTCATGTATTTCTTTGCATTACTGGTGGTTTGTTTGTGCTGCATGTTCTTGACTACCTGCATATATTGCTGGGTAGTACTGGGGGTTGTTGTTACTGGTGGTTTTTTTGGTATCACATGCTTCTGACTGCATAAATTTCTGTGTGGTGCTGGGGGTTGTTGGTACTGGTAGTTTGTTTGGCATCACATTCTACTGGCTGCCTAAATTTCTGTGTGGTCCTGCGGGTTGTTGGTACTGGTAGTTCTTGCTGCCTGCATGTATTGCTGGGTAGCCCTGTGGTACTTTTACTGGTGGTTTGTTGGGTATCTCATGCTTCTGACTACATAAGTTTGTGTGTGGTTCTGGGATTGTTTGATAATACATGGTTCTGGCTGCCTGCATGTATTGCTGGGTAGCCCTGTGTACTTCTGCATATCCTTGTGTTGGTGTATTTGCTTGTTTGTTTTGATCTGGTTGAGACTGGTTCCACTTCCTGCTACCTATACTGTCCTGTATACTTCTGCATAGGCTTGTGTATGTGTTTTTGAATGAATCCTTGGTGAGGTGACAGGAGCTGAACCAGTTGCACTACCTCCTGTATCTGTATTGCTGTATTCTGTCTGAGGTGACAGGGTTGGTGTATGGTTCTGGTGTTGAGGGTAAGCTGTTACTGGTATGTACTTGAGGTTTTTCAAGTTCTGTCTTTATGAATTCCACAGAGCTGTGACACCTGGTTTGGTATGAGTTTGCCACAGTTGAAGGGTTCTTGGGCTGTATCTTCTAATCCATGAGGGATAGGGTGCTAATTTGGCTGAGTGACTATAGGTTATTTTGGATGTAGAATCCATTTCTGAGGTTTATTTGAGTTTTTGAGCTGTTTTTATAGTAAAAAAGTGGGTCTGATGGCTATAGGACAGGTTTGAACTACCACAGCGCTACCTTACTCTTAGTGTTATAAATTGTTTGGTCATCAATGTATTTCCCACCATTGATTTTTCTCAATTTTCATTTCAGCTGAAGTGTATTGAGCCCATCATTCATGCCTTCTTTGATATTTTATAAGGCTACCCCAGAGATTCTGCTCAGGTGAGGAAGGACTGAGGGGTTTGGAGATGGTTCATGGTTATGTTGATCTTCTCTGTAGGAGATTTGCCACAAGGGGTCTGCCTTTGTGTGACTTGCACGGATTAAAAACTTGCACCCAACCTTCCTTGTTTGAGTTTTCCTTGAATTTTTGGTGAGCAATTTCCCAGAGTACAAACCATGTCTATCACGGGCTGAATACACATATTTATCAAAATTTGAGTTGAAAACTGTTAAAGCGTAACCATGCTTCATTTCCCATGTTTTAAAATAGTTTTGTGCCTCTTCCCTAGTAGGAAAAGCTCTCACAGGAGGTGGGGCAGGTGGGTCTGTAATAGGTACGCCATCCATAGTTAAATCATCATATTTCAGTTTCAATTAAATTAAATCATCCAAAGACCAGAGTAACACAAAATTTCACTCACCACCAGAGTTCATGTCTATTTGTGAAACATTTTGTTCCTCACTTGTCACCCTTGATGAGGATGCAATTGGGGCTTCCAATGTTTCATTACCCAAATCCTTTTTTTCCGCAGCTTTGTTCATTGCACTATCAATTTAGTCCTTCAAAGCAGCCATGTTAAAAAAGGAGGGCTTGCCACTTTTCCCATAATGTAACAAAAAAATGCAATGCTACTTCAGTATTCAATCCAAATTTGAAGTGAAAAACTACCAAGTTTTCTCACTTTAAATTCAAGAAAGTTCAATTTTGTGGTATGTTTGTTTGCATTTTCCATTTATTTTCAATGATTTGGTTCACAGATTCACTTTATTTCACTTTATATTCACTTTGGGGTCACTTTGGGATTGCTAGATGTGGTACAACAGTCCCACATGGTATGTGTTGATCCCAAATTTGGGTTGATGCAACCCAAATGTGGTCCAGGGGGTGCCAAAAATTTTGGCACAACCCCTGGCCACATATCAAATTAGCCGTGAACGGGGGTACAAAACCCAAAAAAGCGGTTAATGGGGGGTATAAAACCCCCCAGGGTTTGCGGGTGTTTAAGACAACCTCTTGGGCACATGTAGACACCTTGATGGGCCTGCACGCGCACTTTGGAAGTGTGTATGGGGCCCCACGCGTACATTTGGCCGTGTAGGGCCCTACACAACTCCCACACAACTGGGAGTTGTGAATTTTTCATCACCCTTTTTTTTTGGAAAATGGGGCACACAGATTCAAGGTATTTAAAACTGTGTCAATTGAGTTGAATCCTCTTCAATGTATAAATACAATTCAGGGTTGATCGAGTTATCCATGTTGAACATATGGGATTGGGTTTTCAATTTTATGTTCAAAAGATGCCTAACATGAATGAATTCCCCAAATGTTTTTAAGGGGGAAACTATATGAATTTGAGACCCCAGCATGGGTTGTATAGGAAGTCTATGCATCTCTCAAACTTGTAGTAGAATTTTTCTTAGCAAAATGAGTCTCTTCACTAGTGTCTCTCTTCTCCCACTAGGAAAAATGAACTTTGTTGGTTCTCTTACCAATGAGAACCTGCAAATTGGATATTGATCCATTCATGGCTGTGATGGAAGTCTTGGTGCTATTGGTTCAGGAAGAATGGCCTCTAGTTCTTAAATTGCTTCAGCTTCTCTATTGGCTCTTCCACTTTCTTGATCCTTGTTTTATCCCCACTAGGATTGATTAATAATCTCTTTGCAATCTATTTTGAATAATTTGGTTCTTCAATTAGGATCTGGAGCTTGATTTGGATGATTTTTCATGCACTCTTGGAATTAGTGTTTGTAGTTTAATGGTTGGAAGGTCTGGTGTTATATTTTGATGATCATTTCAGGGTTTCCAAAAAATCTTGCCTTGAAAAGTTGGAGTGGGAGTTGTAGTTGGAGTATGAGTAATATGAATTCCAAATCAGCTCAATCTCCTCAGAATCAAAACAAACATTTGATGGCCAGCTCCCAGTCATCAAATAAACTAAATCCAAAGTGCTAGAATCTAGTACCATGTGTGAGTGCAGTAGCTTTCTACATGAGCATACTAAAACCTCTTAGTTAGAATCTTTTCCTAAACCTAATTTATTTTTTAAAGGTTTTCAGGAGTACACCTCTTCTTCATTGGGGGATTCTGTCAAACTTGTGAAATATTCAGTTGATCTTATTGACATAAATATTATCTTCTTATTATTTATTTTAATATATTACAAATATTTTACAATTAGAAGAATGATTTTTTGCATCTAGCAGTATATAAAACTTGACTCTCATGATCAATCTACTCCTTTCCTTATGAAATCCATTCTTCTTGTTCCCCATCCTGACTTCCAGTCCACTCCTTTCTGAAGTTTCTCTCCTACTAGTAACTTCCAGACTCATTTTGAGTCTTCCTTGGGTTCTCTTCCACTGTGGATTCCTCACTCCTTTCTGCTGAATCTCTCAGCTCAATCCGGTTTGGATGCCCCCCCTGGTACTAGTCTTCCTTCTTCTGTTAGCTACTGCCACCCTGGATCTGTGCCAAGCCTCTGTGTGACTGAAACCTGAGCATTGTGTGAGAATTGGAAATGAGTTTTATTTTTTTTGGAAAGATTTACATGATTTTTTATGTTGCATATATGGTTTTCTGAACCTACAGTTACACCACAGATATTTCTTTCAGTAACAAAGACATAAAAGGGGGCACATGCTAGCATGTGCCTCCATTTCCCCCCTGTTTTGGGGAACAGTATACTAAATATTTCAATTATAAATTTTCTGTCAACTAACTTTTGATTTTATGACAAATGAATATCTGCATTTGTCAGCATAACATATTTCAGGACCCTTTAAATCCTTCACCTGCTGAAGTTTATAGAGTTAGAATAAAAAAATTATTCAAGGTGATGCAGCAAAGGTATCTAACAATATAGATAAAGAAAATGCAAGGAGGTGTTTTTTTATGGTTCAATTGTGAATAACTTCATAAATAAATGATTAATGAAATAAAAAGACAAGCCGCAGTTGAAAATTGGTATCTTTGAAAAATCTCTTCAGGGGATTAAACTCATAATCTGCGCAACTTCAAATATGGAAACTTAGTAAAAGGATACCAAAGGGATTTTCATCCAGGAGAACGTGTTTTATGTCTGGGATTGGGTAGAAAACCATCCAGAGAAGAGCGGAATAAATTTATGGGTAGAGGGTTGAAACCAGGGTACCTGCAATAAATAAAATTAAGGGTAGCTGGTGGGCTTATTATTCTTTGAGGGCTTCCTGTGGTGCAAAGGTTGATTTATAAGGGTGGACTGCTCAATATAAAGGTAAGAATAAAGCCATTAGTCACTTAATTCTTCTAATAAGAATTTGATACTGGTATGGCATGGTGTCTGTGAGTATGATAATGAATAAACAGGGGAATAAATAACTAGAAAATAAGGCTGAATTTATCTTGTTTCACTTTATCAGGGGTTAACATGATTTATTTCAGAGTAAATGGAGGGTAAGAAACCATTTTCTGGGGCTAGGAGGGCATTCCTGCATGGTTCTCAGGCTGCTTTTGGTGGTGTAGGCCAGATGGCCTTGTCACATTTCAATAAATATGTTATTTTTAGAACTTATTGCATGATTTTGGCAGGAAAATGAGACTTCAATCAATTCCTAAACTTCTTTTGTAATTTTATCTCTATTTTTGTAAGCTTAAGTGAAATTATATTTGATTGAAAATACTTTTTGAGAAACTTCTATGTTACAAACCAGGGGAAAAATGGAGGCAGATGCTAGCAGGTGCCCCCCTGTAATGTTGGTATTACTGACAGAAATAACTCTGGTATTACTCAAGGTTAACCAAACCATATCTCCAACATGAAAAGAATGTAACTCTTCCCCAACCAACATCAAACTCAGTTCCAATTCTGATACAATGCACACTTGTTTGTCACACAGAGACTTTACACAGGGCCAGGGTGGCATTAACTAACATAAGAAGGAAGAAAAGTACCAAGGCAGTAATACACAATGGATTGAGGTGAGAAATTCAGCAGAGAGGATTGAGGACTCCAAAGTGGGTAATAACCCAAAGAGGACTCAAAATGAGTCTGGATGGTACTAGTAGGAGGGTAAATCCAGAAAGGAGTGGACTGGAAGTCAGGGTGCAAAAGAAGAAGAATTTAATTCATAAGTAAAGGAGGAGATAGATCATGAGATTTAATGTTTTTATATTTCTAGAACAACCCCTCATTCTCCTACTTGTGACATATTTGTAATATATCAAAAGAAAAAATCAGAGAAAAATATTTTTGTGAATAATATCAACTGAATATGTCACAAGTGTGACAGAATCCCCCAATGAAGAATAGATGTTCTCCTGAACACCTTTAAAAATAAATTAGGTTTAGAAAAATATTTTAACTTAGAGATTTTAGTATGCGCATGTAGAAAGGTACTGAATTCACAAATGATACTAGATTCTGGGGGTGTAGATTGAGTTATTTTGATGACTGGGATCTTTCCATCAAATTTTTGTTGTGATTCTGAGGAGATTGAGTTTATTTGGAATTCATATTAATTTAATCCAACTCTCACTTTTCAATAAAAGTGTTTTTGGACCCCCTAATGGGCTCTTGGGAGCATTCTCAAACAATAATTCCATCCCTGCCAACCATGATGCTACAAAAATCAATTAAACAATTGTATGAAAAATTTTCAAACTCAAAGCCCAGATACCAATAAGAGTGCCAAAATTATTCAAGATAGATTTTAAAGAGATTTTGGATCAATCCTAGGGGTCCATGACAAGGATGAAGAGGGTGTAAGAGGCAATTAAGAATCTGAAGCATTGGAAGACCAAGAGGCCATTCCGCCTGAACCAATGGCAACAAAACTGCCATTGCAACCACAACCGGATAAATATCCAACATCCAGGTTCTGATTGGTAAAAGAATCATCAAAGGACCTGTTTCCAAGTGGGAGAAGAGAGGAAAAATTGAAGGTACTCATGTTGCTAATACTGATTCCACTACATGCGCTAGAGTTGCAAAAACTGCCTATACTACCCAAGCTGGTGTCTTTAATGCAAAAAGTGTCCCCCAGAACTTTTGGCAAAGGTCTGGGGGAAATTCCTGTCTCAATTTTAAAACTTTCAGAGAATCAATTACTTTCAGGAATATTTTAACCATGCAATTGAACCCACAATCCCATATTTTCAACATGGATCACTCCATCAACCCCGGATTGTAATTATATCTTGAAGGGGCTGAAAATTAATTGCCACAATTGAGAAATACCATGAATATGTGTTCCCTCTTCTCCAAGAGCAAAGCAGCCTTTTTTTTCTGAATTATATCTGCCTTTAAAAACCTTAATAGATATTTTGAGCAAAGTGATAGGTGCAAAATAAAAAAACTAAATTCTACTAAGAAAATCTTCCAGACCATTCACCGGTTGGAAAAGAAATTACAAAGGTTTTTTGAAGGGTATCATCTGGGACTTTTAAATAGTTTAATAGTTAAAAAGTTTATTTGATAAATTTGGAAATCATGTATTATAAAAATTCCCTGTTCAAGAAATTTCAAAATTAATTCAGTACAAAGAAGATGCTGTGGATTCAATGAAAAATCCCAAAAAAAGATTGCAATCCATCATGAAAATATATCTAACCAAGAAAGCTGCAGGTAAATCAGGAGGGATGGCACATAATATTAGCTTGAAAATTCTCCTCATTGGTTGGTTTTCTACAATTTTAACACCAAAAAGGAATATCAGCAAGGGTAAAGAAATTTGATAAACATTATAGACTGATTTTTTCTTACTGACTCACCAACTATTTCTATCCACTTCTGTTGTGGGGTTAATGAAGCAAATGATTCAGCTCTGCATAATAAGTCAAAAATATTAACCAATAAAAAAACTTTTTTTTTTTTAATTTGAAATTGGGGTTATTTTTTAAAACTTCCAGATAAAATTATTATTTTATTGTTTAGTTAATTCATGCCCTTCATGGATCAATTTTTCAGAAGCTCAATCTTGACCCTCCTGACCATGATGGGAAATCAGAAAAAATAGTGATTTTTCTATTCAATATCAACCAAAAACATGGGTGAAAAGCCCCCAAAAACTTTTCAAAATTTGATGAATCTGCTCTTAGTATGAATAAAGTAGCTAATTAAACTCTGGGTATCATTTTTTGTTTCAAATAATGAGCTCATGAGAATCCCTTTCAAATCTCAAAGCCTTAATTAGATATTCCTGAAATACTGGTGTTTTAATAAAAGTTGTGATGCATATACAGGCCCATCATGGTGATTATATTAGTTTGAAGAACCAGCTTTAAAAAAAATTTTTTTTTCAAAATGAATAAGGAACCAGCCGGGATGGTTTTGTGTTCCAAATTACAAGTTCCAGATTAGCAGCAGTCACATTCTCCCAAGGTTTATTGATTTATTTAATCTTGAATTTTTTTGGAAAGATAATTTAAATTTTATGATGGATTTCCAAGAATGAAAGAATTAAAAAAAAGCTATAATATTTATCAAAATGATTTCTTTATCATACATCATCCAAATATATTGGCAATTTTGAAGAAAACTTGAGTTACAATTGAAAATCCTTTCAAGCATGAATAAAATTTTATTTAAAATTGGTTGTAGATTATTTCAAAAGAAGTTTTGATGTGGGTATTTTGGAGTTATTTGAATAGATTGCCTAAATTAGGAAAGAGTTACAACCCAGTTGTAACCAAGTTGAAACATTTTTACAGGGCGGCACATGATAGCATGTGCCTCCATTTTTTCCCTGGTTATTTAGTCAAAGGATTTGTCACTGATTGAGGATTCAGGAGTCTGTGAACTTTATTTTTGTCCATTCTTTTGATTTTGGTCAAGAGTGTCCAACCATTTTTAAGAGGGTTTCCACCTGTCTTTTCTGTCATTTTTTGACTTATCAGTGGGTTTTATGAAATTTTTGATGGACTGGAATGCATATTACATATAAATTCCTTTCCAATTCATTTTTCAACCTCTCAGTCAAGAACTTTTGTGATTATTTTTCATCTGATATCTGGGGGCGCAGTGTCACAACTGACCCTGGCATGCAAGGGGCTGCAGGCACAGGCGCTACTACTCATAGAACTTAAGGATAATTTTTTTGGATTGCAATGGAGAAGTTGAGAGGAGGGTTACAAGTTATGATAAAATGGAAGGATGGAATGGATGTGTCCAGGAGGAGGAGGTTGAATAAGGGTTTGTTGAATCCTATAAGAGTAAAACTAGGAAAGGACAATTTTATAAGAGTTAAGCAGTGTCAGCTATCTGATAACGGGAACCTTGCAGTCCTTTAGCTACAGAGAGTGATAAAAATGCTGGAATAATAATAATTATTATTATTCCAATAATAAACACTTAGAAGCTCAAATAAATGATATAATAAGAGCAGTTGCAAGGTTTAATTGGTTTGGTAATAAATGGTTTTCAAAATAATATAAAAGAGGGACCACAGTATTATACTACTGGGTATCTTTACAGACTAGAATCCTTTCTTCAAGGGGCCTCCTTAGGCAGTTTAAGAACCTTGGAATAAAGATGGGTGCCTTAGAAAGAACTTATTCCACTAATGGCCGGGCGCAACAGCCCAAATGGCCAAGACAGGAAGGGTAACACTCACTCTGAGCACTTTACCATGAGAATCCTGGAATAATTGGAAGGGTTTCAGATCAGATGGGGTGGATTGCTTGACTAAACATCAAGGGTTTATTGGTTAATGAGAATAAATAATACTACTACAGAATAAGTCATGAATCACTTGCTTATCTTCATATAAGCACTTGATTAACAATGACACGGTGTTTGATTAAAAATAATAATTCCTTGTAACTGATTGATTGATTGTATCCAAAGATGTCTGTATAAATACCATTTTGGGGTGATCTTGATCTTCTCAGGGCACGTAGAGAGGGTTCTGCTCGTGGGCTGAGGCTGGAAAGCCAGTAAGAGCAATATTGGCATGTCCACTTGGTTCTGTCAATCAGCTGTCCTTAGATCTACTGGATTTCTGTACTATTTTAGCCACAGGATCTGTTAATCTGTTATGGTGTAAATTTGATCATTCTGTACTTATCCTTCATTTGTACAATTGATATTGCTTTAAAGCAGGCAGATGTGGATTTTTACTGATTTTCCATTATCTGCCGATCATGTTGATAGTTTTTAATAATTTTTATGAAAACTCCTTGTAGTGTTTCCTGGTCTTCAAAGATCAAGGTCAGTGATTTATGTGGTAATCCTTGATCTTTGATTTATTATTAAAAAATGTTTTAAACTTAATTTTCATTAATTTTATTTAAGTTTTGATCTTTTTAGATCATTAGTAATGCATATGTCAGTTTGTTACATATACTAGGCAACTCTAACTAGGTTGTAGCTCTTCTGAGCGCTACCTGGTTGTCAGATTAGTCATGACAGATCCAGACGCAGGGATCAGTTAGTACAGATGCGCGCGGGGTAGGATCCGCTGCGTGCGTGGCAGAATCAGCTGCGCGCGGGTCTCTAGTACGCGGGAATCTTTTACTACAAGTACATAGGGATATGTAATGATGCAGGGCTGCGCGTGGGAATTGTGACATAACGCATTTCCGCGTGTAACTCCTAAAATATACACAACACCTCAATTCTGAGTGAATTTTAGGTGTAAAACCTATACGTGAAAACACGTGTGAAATATTAGAATGGCCAAAAAGTGCCATACTGGTGTCTTAGTTTTTAGTACTTTTCTTTTTAATTATTTTAAAAATGTATAGACTTGGAATTCAGGGGTGGGGTCAGTGAGTGACCCTACCTAATTTTCGGTGAGGAATCTATTTCTGTAATAATATTTATGGATTTTTCACTCCTTATTTTGTTAATTGAGATATTCTTATTTTTTCATAGTTTTGTGTTGCTATTGACAGGTTGCTCTGTACATAGTAGCAAGCTGACATTCCCCCACTCCAAGATATGTCTATATCTGAAAAAAAAATTGGGTTAATGCCTCCTTCTGGCTCTGTAGTTCCTTAGGTGTATAGGTCCGTCAGGTATAATATTTTCAGGCAGCCATTCATCTTTATCAGCTGATTCTCCCTTTTATCTAACTAGGTAGAGTCTGAATTCTTTTCCATTGATCCTATCTTTTTTATCTTTAAGGATCTTGCTAATGTTTCCTTTGTCTTTTTCAGGTTCTTCTGTAACAGGTATTGCAAGTGAATGAGTATGTTCTCCATTCCTTTGGTGGTAATGTTTGATGAGACTTACTGGTGTAGAGACTCCAAGGGATAATGGGATTATTTAGCAAATAGCTTGCTGGCAGTCACTAGAAGGGGAATTTAGTTTACTACTAGTATTGAATAGATAGAGGTAAGCTAAGGTGGTTTTGAATTGCCTGCCCCTCTGAACTATAATAAGTCTGCACAATAATTTTTTTTAATTAGTGGCTGGTTTCTTTGAGACTTAAAATAGGTCTCTTATCAGACCTAGATTAATTATTAATAGAGATTTTTTAGGAATCGCAAGACTATTCCTGGTTGGATTGGATTATTGGCAAGCTTCCACCAATTAATAATCAAGAATTTTTGACTTTTTCCGACTATTTTTTTCAATTCCAATTAAAGGATTTAAGGGTTGACCAAAAGGTGCTTAACCAGTAGGGGGACCCAAAGATGGGCTTGCCCACAGGGAGCTGGGCGGAAAAAAAGCTTGGTTGGTTGTTCTTTTGTGCTCTTCCTCTTTTATGAATTTACTAATCAAAAATAAGGGGTTTTCCCTCTTAAAAAACAGCTGCTGAATAACAGGCCTTTTCTCAAGAACCCTTCTTCAAAAACACCAGGGGTTTGGTCAAATGGTCAATGATAATTTCGTGTATGATCCTTTATTTCCTTTTAACTTGATTCTGGTTCACTGACAAACTGGTACTGATTAGGCAGAGGCCATAGACCTTAGGGTGCTGATGCCATATTCTGGGCTGATGCAATACTCTGGGGCTGATGCCATACTCTGGGCAGAAGCCATACTCTGGGCAGAAGCTATGCTATACAACTTGGATAGGGAAAGAGAGCCCTCCTTAAATGGACAAATACTTCCTCAGGGGATGCTCAGGGATCCCCTGTGTGCGGTTCTGAGCCTCTCTCTGCACTGTTGAAGCACAGGAGGGTACAGTTACATGAGACAAATCATTCTGGTGATAAAACATGTAAATCAGGCTGAGAGATAACTGTATTTTTTAGTTCAATCTTTGAGAGTCAGGCTAAGATATGAGATAAGAGATAAGAATGTTGTAATATGGAAGCTTCTGAGTGCTTATCTTGTATAAAAAATGATGCAGAATTTGCCTGCAGCTTGAGTTAATTTTGCTGGTTGGGAAAAGCATGAAACATGCTTGGCAGCTGCAAGCCCTCTTTGGTAGCTTGAATGGTGTGACCTGCATGGTTTTTGTGGTTGAAGGTCATGTTCTGGGTGTTTCTTAGGAAGCTTCTGAGCCCTTATCATGTATAAAATGTTGCAGGAGCTACCTGCATGCTGTTTCAATGTAATTAGTTGTGGAGATATGAGGTATGCTGTTTTACCACATGTCCCCTTGGGTGACTTGAGATTGTGGCTTGCAGGTGTTGTATGGTTGATATGGTGGCAAACTGAGTATCAGAGTGCTTGAGAGGACGGTTCAGAGGGCTTATCTGGTGCTGAAAGTTCCAGAAAAGTCATGTGTACTGAGTCGTTATTGCTGGTTGGTGAGAATTGAGATATACTTGGCTGCATCAGCCCCTACTTCTGTTGGTGCATGTATGTGTGATGTATGGTTGGAATGGTGGCAAACTGAGTATCAGAGTGCTTGAGAGGACGCTTCAGAGGGCTTATCTGGTGGTGAAAGTTCCAGGCAAGTCATTTGTACTGAGTTGTTATTGCTGGTTGGTGAGAATTCAGATTTACTTGGCTGCATGAGCCCCTACTTCTGTTGGTGCATGTGTGTGTGTTGTATGGTTGGAATGGTGGCAAACTGAGTATCAGAGTGCTTGAGAGGACGCTTCTGAGGGCTTTTCTGGTGGTGAAAGTTCCAGAAAAGTAGTGTAACTTGCTTTCATAGTACTGGTTGTAGTGTAACATTGGTACTCATATGGTTTAAGTCCTGCTGGTATGGGGTATGTTGTTTTGTTGTGTGGTTATTTTGAGCATAAGCTTTTGATTATATATTAAATTAAGACTTTTCATTAATACATGTGACATAATACAGTCTGTGCCAGGTGTTGGGTTGTTTTTGTGACAGGTGTTGATATGGTTGAAGGGGTTTATCTGGTGATTGATTTGGTTTTTCAGGTTGGTTTGAGTTTAGAGTATAGTTTATGAGGGTTTTGGAATTTATTTAATATTTTCTTGACTTTAATTTGATATAAGAATAAAAATTAAGAAGACAAAATGAGTCTGATGGCTCTGGGACAGGTTTGGTTTACCACACTGGGAAGACTGGATGTTTTCTGGAAAGCTCATCACTGAGGATTACTTCTACAGCATTTTTACCATGAAGTTTATTGATGGTGAAAGGTCCAACAAAATCTTGTCTAAGCTTTCTATTTCCAACTAAGTTGTTAAAGTTGGTGGTAGAGATCAAGACTTGATCACCAATCTTGAAATCAGGTTCCTTATGGGTTTTATTCCATCTTTGCTGGTTATACTCCACAGCATCCTGGACACACTTTACAGCATTTTTGTTAGCTACATCTATCATGTTTTTGAAATCAAGTGATGTAGGGTGAATATTTGTTAGCTGGTGGTTAAGGTTATCCTTGGGTAATCTAGGAATCCATCCTCTTTCCAGTATGTAGGGTGCTTCCTTAGTAGTAGAGTGCTTGCTACTGTTGTAGGCCATCTCCAGTGCAGGTAAAAGGCTAACCTAATTTTGGCAATAACCATCAGAATTCTTGTATTCTAGTCCAAAGCCACAGAATCTCCTGAGCATTTCTTCCAGGGTCTGAATCATTCTTTCAGCTAAGCCATCCGTCTGAGGGTGATAAGCTCTAGAGAAAGCTAAGGTGGTTCCAAGCATATCATAAAGATTCCTCCAGAAATCAGAGGTGAATTTAGGATCTCTGTCACTGATAATAATCTTGGGAACTCCAACATCAGCAATGAGTCTGTTCCAAAATAATAGGGCAACTTCCATAGCAGTGTCTTCCTTGTGATTAGGTAGAAACTTTGCTTTCTTGGAGAACCTATCCACAATGACCAAGACTGAGTTGTAGGAATAGGCTCCTCCTGGTGGTAGTCCAGTTACAAAGTCCATGTTGATGATCTCCCATCTTTTCTTGGGTTCAGAAATATTTTGCAGTAGACCTAACCGTTTCCCAGTGGTCCTGTTGGACTTCTGACAAGTTTCACAACTGGTAACATACTGTATAGTGGAGTCTCTCCAATTAACCCACCAAGAATTTTGTTTAACCTTATCTAAGTTTCTATCAGCAGATAAATGACCAGATGAGCAGTTATCATGGCACTCAGACAGAACATGTTTGATATGGTCATCCTTAGTTAAGACTATAACACTTGAATGTTGATGCCTATAGTATACTAGACCATCTCATATGGTGAACCTTCCGGCTTTGTATGGTTTCAAAAGAGGTTCAGGTAGGCTATTGATCAATTCAGATGGTGGAGAAGTACTTTCCATAATAGTGATCAGAGTTTTCATGCCAGAACTGTAAGATTCTTTGATTGAGTTGAACAATGATTCATTCAGTTCACAAACTTGGATTCCCATTATAGGAGCTTCAATGTTCAACCTGTTAATTTTAAGGATAGGGAAGATATCATTATCCTCTGGATCATAAGCAGGGTTACTTGGGTCATTGGGTAACACATTCCTGCTCAAACTATCAGCATTCTGGTGTTTAGTCCCAGCTTGATGAACTATGGTCATCTGACCTCTGTACTGTTGTATGGCTATCTGCCATCTTAACATGTGCCTACTAGGGGTCTTCATGTTCATCAATGTCCTGACAGCATTGCAGTCAGTAATTAAAGTGAAATTGGTGCCTTCTAAGTAATAATGGAGTTTCTCTAGAGCCTATACTAAGGCAAGACATTCCATTTGACTTGCACTGTACCTTTTCTCAGTGTCTTTAATTTGTCTTGATATGAAGAGTATAGGTTTTTCCACTGGTTTGTCATCCTCTATGACCTCTTGGTGTAAAGCATCTCCTAGCCCTTCCATTCTGGCATCTATGTAGAGTTTGAAAGGTTTAGAATAATCTGTCTGGATCATTACTGGAGCTGAATTCATTGCCATTTTGAGTTCCTCATAGTTCTTGATTCTGTCATGAGTCATTTCAAACACGGTGGTGTTGTTGCCAATCTCATACAGACATTTGGTTAGAAGAGCAAACTTTGGTAAGTACTTCCTATAGTAGCTGCAGAAGCTGATAAAGGATAGGAGTTCAGTTTTATTCTGAGGAATAGGCCTATTCATTACTGCTGCTATCTTGTTTTGGTCAGCAGCTAAGGTTAGTCCAGAGACAATGTTTCCTAAGCCCTTGAGTTCCCCGTAGCCAAAGTTACACTTTTTCATTCATACTTTCAATCCCAGGGCAGAGATGGTTCTGAGGACTAGCCTTAATTTCTCCATGTGAGTATCCCAATGATCAGAGTAAATGATAACATCATCAATGTATACCATCATCCATCCCTGTCTAATGAATAATCCTAGGACAATATCCATCATCCTTTGGAAATGAGAAGGAGCATTTTTTATACCAAAAGGCATCCTAAGATACTCATAAATTCTTAAATGACAGATAATTCTCATGAATTTCCGGCTATCAGGGCTGATAGGTATTTGGTGAAAACCTTTCAGAATGTCCATGGTAGTGATGCACTTAGCTTTGGACAGGTTATGCAGGGCATGTTCAATCCTTGGAATTGAATAATAATCCGCTTGGGTGTAGTTGTTCAGCATTCTGAAATCTCCAACCATTCTTGACTTATCATTGTGCCAAGCTATAATTACTGGGGTAGTGATATCCACTTGTTCATTGTGTCCTACTTTCCTTAAGACTTGTAAGTCAACCAACTCTTGAATATGGGTTTCCAGAGCAGCTCAAGATTTTGGACTAGAAGGGTAAGCAGGTCTCCTGAGGTTAGGTGGGTAAGGAGGCTTAATAGTCAGAGTTAGGATCATATCATTTCCTTTGATGTTGCCAATGGGATGATCCTTGGTACAGAAAGCATTCTGATTTTCAAAGAATACTTGTAGGATATCCTGTTTTTGTTCTTCATTGAGCAGGGAATTCAAAGAAGATTGGGAGAAGTATTCCTGATTGAAACTCTCTAAGTGTTTT
The DNA here is from genome assembly GCA_025617555.3 of Puccinia polysora. NCBI lineage: Eukaryota > Fungi > Basidiomycota > Pucciniomycetes > Pucciniales > Pucciniaceae > Puccinia > Puccinia polysora. Next base: position 23,744,364 of record CM062612.1, on the reverse strand, counting down.
TCATAATTGGAATCAGAAGTTTGAGCATTGACATGGCATATTTGGAAATTCTTATTCCAGTCTCCTCCTATAGTGAAGTATCTACCCTTTCTCTGGAATACATCTATACCATATAAGAAAAGAGAATCATTTTCAAGGATAAAATAATCACATACTCCGTTTTGGAGCACTACAAATTCAATGTTCAGTTTGAGTGATCCTTCAGAGTGAGGGAGTATGATATCAGAATAACATACTCCAACAGCATTGAGAGCAGAATTACAACTGCTGAACTTAGCCTGAGGTACTGGTAGTAAGTTCAGTTTCCAGCTTGGGTCTTGTTTCTCCAGATAAGTTGAACCAACACAAGAGAAAAAGGCTCCACTGTCTAGAAGTAACTTAACAGGGGAACCTTGGATTAAACCAGTAGCATAGCATGTTTTGCCTGAAGTGTATCTTTTACCGGCAGAAGGTTTTAGAGTCAAGGCCTTAGCCTCAGAGCTGTGGTGAATCTTCATGTTGGGATTCTATTTTTGAGGTAAGTTAGAATCCTCATTGATAGAATTTATGTCCAGAGAAGACTCAATACTTCCTTCAATAACATTGATGGTGTTAGTGATCATTAAGTCACAATCAGAGAGTGATTCATCAGTATCATCAAGGTGAGGTTCAGGATTGTCATGTTCTTCTCCTTCAATAAGATTAATCCTTTTCCTAGGTAGAGGACAATCAGGTTTTACGTGTCCTGTGTGGTTACAGTTCCAACATACTTTTTCCTTTGATTCTGGAGTCTTCTTGACTTCCAAGGTAGTTGGATTAGTAGCAGGGGATTCCTTAGTTTTGGAAGTATATTCTTCCCTGTTCCTAGTATTTTGTTCCCTGGGGAGTCTATTGACTCTTTTATTGAGACCATTCATATCAATAGTCTCTTCCAAAACACCTATTAAGGTGGAGAGATCTGAATCCATAGGCATCCTGCACCTTACACTGTGGTTGATTTGTCCAGGAAATAAGTTTAGGAGTCTTTCATTGAATTCTTCTTTAGCAGCATCTGGATAAAAACAGTCTAACCTCTTTTTCTGGTCTAAGCACCACTTATGAGGTTTGTCCTTGGATGGATCAAACTGGGAGGTTTCAAAAGTTTTCATCATCTTTCTTTTCCAAATCCTAGTACCAAATTGTACTTTGATCAATTCTTTCCAAGAACTCCAGGATAAAGATCCAACTTCTTCTCTCTTATTGATAAAACAATCAAGAGCTACTCCTTTGAATAGTCTGGGCAATCTTACCACAGCTATTGCATCAGGGAGCTCATAAGAAGAAAGAGTATAGTCAATAAATTTAATGAAACTGACATGGTTGTATTCTACTTCTCCAGAGAATTTAGGCCATTCAGTAATGGGAGGAAGTAACTTCAAAGCCTGCTCCATTTCAGGAGTAGGACTGGGTCTGAAAGACTCATTCCTAGTTATCCTGGTTCTGGGAGGAACACTAGGAGTACTGGTGACCCTGGCAGGTCTAGTCTCTTCTAGGTCAATGACCAGATAGTTAGTAAAATTGACCTTAAGATCTCTGAGATCATTCTTAATCATACCTAACTCCAAATCAAGTTTATTGCTTAATAAGTCAATTTTGTTAATCAGATGATCTGAAGGAGTAGGACTTGTTTTCTTAACTTCTTCCTTGAGCTGGTCTATGGTTGCAAGAATATCTTTCTGAAGAATTGATTGGTTATCATCAATATGTTTCATCAGGTCCAACTTACTAGTTCTTATACTATCCTTGATTTATTGTATTTCCAACTCATCAATTCTCATAATTTGAGACTGAGTGTCAATCACGCTGAAAATAATTGAACTTAATTTGTCAAATTGTTGATAAACTTTGTCAAAGCATTGGCTAATAATAGTAAAATTGTGAGACACATTTACAGAAAAGCTATTAAGAGCTTCTACATCTAATTGTGGTACACCCTTTTCCACTTCTGTGCTAGGGATATTATGCTATCCCAATCCTTTGGGTTCCTTAACTTCTTATGGGCTGAAGACCTCTTCTTTTTGGGGTCCTTTCCCTTTAAGGAAGCTAACTGATACCAAGGATTCCAGTTCTGCACGTAGCCTTCTACTTATTTCTTTGGGATCAACCTTTTCAGAGAAATCTGAGATTTCTTTGCCAGAGAAATAGCTTTTCTCATACCTGGTTGATCCTCCTGTGTCTGAGCCAACTTGAATTGTTCCCAATAGCTCACATGCTCTTTCACTAACACTTTGACTCTTTCCTGCTTGGTTGAGTACAGCTGGGGCGGTGTAGAAGGACCTGTATCCTCCTGCAATAACTTGTTGGGCAACAAGAGGTTCTCCAACAGACTTTTGGTTGGGTTGGCGGCTGCAGTCGTTGCTGTTGTTGTCCTGCGTGATGCTATGGTCACGGGTTTGAGTCCGCTCATTGCGCTTGCGACTGGATTCCTTGCGCGCACAGGTTCCTCCGGGCAGAGATCCATACAACGGGGCTATACCTGTTCCGCGGGTGTTGCGCCTATTTTGATACATAGCACTAAAAAAATGAGTAAATTTTTGTCAAAACTTTTGAAAAAGACTTTAAAAATATAAAAATGATATTTTTTGGGTGTTTTATATTTTTAATAATTTTTTTATATATATTTTAACTTACTTAAAGTTAAATTCAAGGGTACCAACACTTGGTTGGGATCACAACTGTCCTTGGGGGGTATTCCAACGGGGTCTGAGTGACTTCAAATCAGATCCTGGGATAAATCCAAGGGTAAGTCCAAGGGTACACTTTCTGGGACTTCCTCTAGGAGGTCCTGGTTAATTAGATGACCAAAAAAAAATCCAGCGAGATGGATAAAAACAAAAAATATAAGTTTAATATTTTGTTGTATTTTTACGTGTTAAAATGATATTTTTAGAAAAAAATAATCACTTATGTTGCCTTAATAAAGAATTAAAATTGATAATTCTTTCAAGCTCAATTTCTTTGTCTTTTATAACTTGCTGTTTATAATAAAGCAATTTCTCCTGTTGTTTCTCAGGAGTTATAATAACAGGGAAAAAGTTACAGATTTTTTCTTCTTTTTTCTTTTTAAGAAGGTTCAAATAATAATTGATCAATTCTCCATTGGTCTTGAGATCCACTAGAGAAACAAATGATCAAAAATATATTTTATAAGTATTTTAACTTATTTTTAAAAAAATAAATGGACTGGTCCAAGGAATAAATAATTAAAAATTAATTATTTAAGGATATTTCCCGGCCAGACCCCCAGTTGTCAGCTCTCTGATAGCAGGAACCTTGCAGTCCTTTAGCTACAGAGAGTGATAAAAATTCTGGAATAATAATTATGATTATTATTCCAATAATAAACACTTAGAATCTCAAATAAATGATGTAATAAGAGCAGTTGCAAGGTTTAATTGTTTTGGTAATAAATGGTTTTCAATATAATATAAAAGAGGGGCCACAGTATTATACTACTGGGGATCTTTACAGACTAGCAACCTCTCTTCAAGGGGCCTCCTTAGGCAGTTTAAGAACCTGGAATAAAGATGGGTGCCTTAGAAAGGACTTATTCCACTAATGGCCGGGCATTGTAAGACTCCATACGGCGCAGGGCCTTGGCAGTTCTGTGGAGGGGATAGGTGCTTTTTTAGGCTGCCCTCCTGAGTGTAACAAAAATATTTAAAATTAACCAAGATCAAAGTCCAGAACCTGGTAAACGGGGAACCAAAAGTAAGAGGATAAAGATTGTAGTGTTTGGTAGCTGGGAGACAACACTATCTGAGGCAAGATGATGTCGGGGAACACTTGAATAGAAGGATTCAAGAATTGTTCAGAGTTCAACAAGACAAGGAAATTGTGAGTGACAACGCCCGCAAGCTAATAGCTCTGGTCGTCAGCAGGAGCTTAGGAAAGATCAACTCAATCCCAAACAACCTCCAGGTTCTCAATGAACCTGCCCAACTCTCCACAATCAAGAGCTTGAAGGGTACCAGATAAATGTGGGTGGCTGCACAAGACAAAGCTAATTGTTTGAAGAAGCCCTAGAAGCAAAACAATAACTGATTCAAACAAGAATAACCCAACACTTCTCAAGGGACTCAAGAGGAGCTTGGCGGAATTCAACTTCAAAAAGAAGGGAAGGGAGGTTTAACACTCCAGGTTTCAAGCTTAATAAAACCTCTTCAGTCAAACGTGACTGGTTCCAGAAAGATAATTAAAGGATGATCAGGACCCGTATGGTCAGACAAAAGGATCAGGAGTGGTGTAACAAACTCAAGAATTCGATTAGACAAATTCTTCTTCAACCAGCAAAGCTATTGGTTGGTGATAAGGCTCAAGGATCAAGGGTTTTGAGTATGGAGGCTCAAGGATCAAGGGGGAATCATAGATATCTGATGTGATGATTGGATTATGATGAGGTGCTCATTCCATGCTGGATGATTTTCCAAAAGGCAGGGGAGAGCCCCTCCTTATATGGGCAGGAGGCCCTGTTAGACTATGTACAAAGGATTCTACAAATAGAGCAGAAAAAGAAAGAAAATCAGGTGATCACTTGCGTCTGTCCGTGGATGGGCGCGCGCAACAATACCGGAATCACCCACCCCTTGTCCAAAGGCGGATGGGGTGGGAAAGGAAAATGAACCCGACCGCCATGGATGTCCGCGGGCGGTAGTTGACATTCTCCAACCCTTGTCCGGAGGCGGAAAGGGGTGGGAAAGTCCCAGGAAGGGCAATGGATGAAGTTTGTGAGAGTGCGGATGGGAGGATAGGATATTGGCTTGAGGCAATTGAGTAAATCCTGATGGCCTTGAGATTGGCAAATGACAGACTGAGTGAGGTGGGAGATTGATGGGTCCAAGGATTGGAAAAGTGCTTGGGGGTGCGGTTGGGATGGGTTTGGTACGGCATGGAGGAGCAACGTGCAACAATGATGATGAGCAAAAATGACGACAAGAGATGAGTGACGCGCAACAATGACGGATGAGCAACGCGCAACGGGCAAGGATAAGGATGAGCAACGTGGGACAGGCAAGGATAAGGATTAGCGATGCGCAAGGGTGAGGATGAGCAACAATGATGACAAGCAATGAGCAACGCGCAACAATGACGGATGAGCAACGCGCGACGGGCAAGGATAAGGATGAGCAATGCGCAACAGGCAAGGATAAGGATGAGCGACGCGCAACGGGCAAGGATAAGGATGAGCGACACGCAACGGGCAAGGATAAGGATGAGTGACGCGCAACGCGCGACGCGCAAGGGTGAGGATGAGCGACAATGACAACAAGCAATGAGCGACGCGCAACAATGACTGATGAGCAACGTGCAAAGGGCAAGGATAAGGATGAGCGATGCACGACGCACAAGGATAACAAAAATTTTTGAATTCTTTTCCCACGGTGTCCCAAATGGTTCACCAAAGCTTAACAGCACAAATGGCTAAGACAAGAAGGGTAACACTCACTCTGAGCACTTTACCAAAAGAATCCTGGAATAATTGGAAGGGTTTCAGAGCAGATGGGGTGGATTGCTTGACTAAACTTCAAGGGTTGATTGGTTAATGAGAATAAATAATACTACTACAGACTAAGTCATAAATCACTTGGTTATCTTCATATAAGCACTTTATTAACAATGACACTGTGTCTGATTGATAATTTCAGCTTCCTGATACCAGGAACTTTGCCATCCTTTAGCTACAGAAAGTGATATTGGTGTTGGAATAATAATTCCAAGAAAATTACGGTAAAATGCTTTAATAATTGGTTTAAAAGCAAGTGAAAAGTTTGGTTGGTTTTGTTGGATTAAATTGGTTTAAATATATTTTTAAGAGGGGCCAAAGTTTGTGCAAACTGGGGATCTTTATTGAATAACAACCTCTCTTCAAGGGGCTCTTTTGAACCGTGTAAAGACCTTGGTATAATGAGGTCTTTTATGATTGCTCACAAAGATTAACTCAAGGGGATGGGTGGACTGACTGTCTTACAGCACTTATGCCTGGGTTTCAAGGAGGAGACAACTTACTAGTTTAAGTACTTACTCCAGGAGGCTTTCAGAGATTCACGGTATGAAAGGGTCTCAGGACAATTATTGGGGTTATTTGCTGATATTCTTCACGGAATCAATGTTGGGGTCAGAATTATTAATAATACTATCAGACTATAGCCATATATCACTTGTTTATCTTGAATAAACACTTGATCACGGATGGGAAGGGGTCTGCATTGATACTTAAAAATTACTCTGGTTTTAAATCACTTAGAAAGGGTTGTTTATATACCTTTTTAGGGGTTATAAGACCTTCTCAGGGCATGTAGAGAGGGTTGTGCTTGGATGCTAAGGCTAGCAGGCTGTTCAGGTCTATTTTGACACGTAGTTCTGGTGCTGTCAATCTGCTAGTCTGGTCTATGTCATATTTCTTTTTGAAATAATTGTCAGAAGGTGTTTAAGTGTTAATTTCTTATTTTTATGATTCAGACATATTTCCTCATTTTGTATTAACTTTTTGAGTAACATGGGTGGAAGTGGGTATAAGTAGATTCTAAGGCATCTTCTGCACACGTTGGGAATTTTTAATAGTTTTTAGGTCAACTCCTTGTTGTGTTTTGTGGTTCATGAAGATTGGGCAATCTCATTTACGTGACAACCTTCATTATTGTTTCTCATAATTTATTTGCTTTATATTTTGATTTTCATATTTTTTATTCCATATTCTTAGGTTTCAGACATCTCTCTGACCGGCAGTCAAGTTGTTACATATGCTTGATGTGTGCATGCAGTTTGTAGCTTGTTCCTGCGGTACTTGGCTGTCAGGCTTAGTGCAATTTCAGTTGACGCGGGCAGGCTTGACAGCTGCGTGTGGGAATCTGTTGCCTGTGGCCAGTCAGTCATTTTGCATGCGGGCCTTTTGAAATGCGCCTACATATTGAGTTTCAGGCGCATGTACCCTTACTGTATGAATGCGGGGCTGCGCACCGGAATTGTGACACAACACAAATTGGCCTGTAACTTCTAAAATATACACAACACCTCAATTCTGACTGAACTTTAGGTGTGAAACCTATACATGGCATAATGTGTGAAATTTTAAAATGACCAAAATGTGCCATGGTGGCGTCGTGGTCTATTTTGTTTAATAATTATTTAAAAATGTAAGGAGTTAGAATTTAAGGGTGGGGTCAGTGAGTGACCCTACTTAATTTTTGGTGGAGAATCCATTTCTGTAATAATATTCATGGATTTCTCACTCCTTCTAATTTTTTTATTTTTATTTCTATTTCAAATCTGCTTTGAAAGGTTGCTCTGTCTAAGGAGCAAGCTGACAGATAATAATAATTCCTTGTAACTGATTGATTGATTGGATCCAAATAGGTCTGTATAAATACCTTTTTGGGGAGATTTTGATCTTCTCAGGGAACGTAGAGAGGGTTCTGCTTGTGGGCTGAGGCTGGCAAGCCAGTCGGGGAAAGATTGGCACGTTTACTTGGTGCTGTCAATCAGCTGTCCTTATATCTGCGGGATTTCTGTACTATTTTAGCCACAGGATCTGTTAATCTGTTATGGCGTAAATTTGATCATTCTGTACTTATCCTTCATTTGTACAATTGATATTGCTTTGAAGCGGGCAGATGTGAATTTTTACTAATTTTCCATTATCTGCTGATCATGTAGATAATTTTCAATAATTTTTATGAACACTCCTTGTAGTGTTTTGTGGTCTTCAAAGATCAGGGTCAGTGATTTACATGGTAATCCTTGATCTTTGATTTATTATTAAAAAATGTTTTAAACTTAATTTTCATTAATTTTATTTAAGTTTTGATATTTTTAGATCATTAGTAATGCATATGTCAGTTTGTTACATATACTAGGCAACTCTAACTAGGTTGTAGCTCTTCGGAGCGGTACCTGGTTGTCAGATTAGTCACAACGGATCCAGATGCGGGGATCAGTAAGTACAGATGTGCAAGGGGTAGGATTTGTTGCGTGCGTTGCAGAATCAGCTGCGCGCGGGTCTCTAGTACGCGGGAATCTGTTACTAGGAGTAGGTATGGATATGTAATGATGCGGGGCTGCGCGCGGGATTTGTGACATAACACATTTCCGCGTGTAAATCCTAAAATATACACAACAACTCAATTCTGAGTGAATTTTAGGTGTAAACCCTATACGTGACGACACATGTGAAATATTAGAATGGCCAAAAAGTGCCATACTGGTGTCTTAGTTTTTAGTACTTTTCTTTTTAATTATTTTAAAAATGTAAGGACTTGGAATTCAAGGGTGGGGTCAGTGAGTGGCCCTACCTAATTTTGGGTGAGGAATACATTTCTGTAATAATATTTATGTATTACTCACTCCTTATTTTGTTAATTGAGATATTCTTATTTTTTCATAGTTTTGTGTTGCTATTGACAGGTTGCTCTGTACATAGTAGCAAGCTCACAAGCAGGCTGGGTCAAGGATGTCTTGTGCTGATATGAAACCTATTGGAAGAGGTAATAAACAGTAAGAATCATTATACTAATTCCTTGTGGGGAATCAGTCCAGGAGGGAAGAAGAGGCCATTATATGTGAGAGCTGAGAAGGAGGCCTTGACCAATGAGTGGCTAGTGTTGCAGGTTGAATTTCCCATGGTATTACATGTTGAATGATTGGGCTGGAGGCTATAGTTGACTGATTGGTTAATGGCCCTGTCCAGGAAGGTTTGACATTTACTGATCTGGATTCCTGGGAGCATGGACTGAACAGACAGTGGAGAGTATATAGTATGTATATACTAAGTGTAATATGTACTAAATCATGCACCAATTGGGTTGAGGAGAGATACAGGATATACCAATCTATAAAGAGAGAGGTAGAGAGCCTGAGAAGATTAACTGAATCACATGACACAGTGGTGAGGTGTAAATGGACATAGAGCTTGTACCATACAGGGAGATGGTAAACCTGGTGGAATAAGATGGAGACTGCAAGGTATTCAGTAATACTATCTACTGGAAGGTACAGAAGTAGGTGGAGTTGGGTTTAGTCTGAGATTAAAGTTGATGAATGGTTGGATTATTTGATTTGAAGAAGTTTCAGGACCGTATTCATGAAACGCAGATCTTAGCCTGTGTACTGGCCATGGCCTGGCTTTGACTTGGCTGTGCTCTGTAATTTTTGAAGACAGGGCTGTGTGCATGTCTCAGGCCTGTTGGGATGCACATGGCTGCATGCAGGAATTTGAAGAAAACACAAATAAGCCCATAAATCCTAAAATATACACAACACTCCATTTCTGACTGAAATTTATTCAGGTAACATATACGTTATTTTGCATGTGAAATATTAAAACAGACAAAAAGTGTCAATTGAGTGCTATGATTCTTTTGGCCCATTTAATTTAAATGGTCAAGAAGTTGGAATTTGGGGTTAGGTCCAGTGGGTGACCCTACCTAATTTTAGGTGGAGCATTCAGTTTTATAACAATATTTCAGGATTTTCTATTGCTTGCACAATTTTTATATTTATATTCATTTTTTGTTCATTTTTCTATTTTTCTGGTGCTTTTTCAGCTAGCTCTGAGATAGTAGCAGGCCAACAGCAAGTGATTAGCCTAATTGGAGTCTACATTTACTTGAAGGAAAATCTTACACTAGTTCAGAAACATTTATCAAATATTACTGAATCAAGATGTATATTTTAATGTGGGAAATATAAATTAGAAAAAATAGATGTTGGTTTATAGATGGAGGTAACTAGATTTGATGAAACTAAAAAACAACAATAATTTTTCAGATAATAATATTTTATGATTTTTTTAGTGTGCATTTGAATTGAAAGATATTTATTTCTAGTTCTAATGAGGGGATCAACTGGGAAATTAGGTGTTACCAACCACAGATTCCTGGGTATAAAAAATGGAAACACTCCTGCAAATTCCTTCCCCTTTCCAATAATGAACAATTCACTTTTTTGCACTACTAAAAATAATTAATTCACTTCTTTATTTAATATTGATTGTCATAACTACTTAAATAAGAATTATAATGGAAAAATTGCCTATTTGGAAATACCCATCCATATCAAAAGATTAATCCAGATCCAAAAATTTCTCATTCCATACAGCTATTTCCACCAAAAAGTAGCCATATGTATCAAATAAACTTCAAAAAAGGCCCTTTCTAATATTTTGAGTACTTCCATTTGCATAGTGTTCCTTGTGATTTTATTTCATGGTTTGGGGGCAATTCCTGGTTGATTCCCCTGGGGAAGGAGGTATTGGAGGATTATATTGACAAAATTATTATAGGGGCTGAAGAGCCATAATTAAAATCAGTTTTATTGTGGAAGCCTAAAAATTGAACAAGGTAATGGAGTTTTCTCTTAAAAATCCTGGAATAAAAAATTTTAATGAATTTTAACTCAAGTTTTTCTTCAATAGAGGCAGGATTTTTTAATTGTTGAGATTTGCCTGGTTATATATTGGCAGCAGTCTTGAGAAGGGAGATTTAAAATAAAGGGTGAATTCCTTTCAATTGGAGAGGAAGGTTTGGTTTTAATGCATTTTATGATAATTTCTCAAGTTTTTTGAATTTTCCTAAACATAATTTGAGATTTTCTTTGAGGTTTGAGTGGTTTTGAATTTTTTTAGAATCTCACCATACTCCATCTCTGGGTTGAAAAGAAGCAGGAGATATTTGCTCCTTATCCCACTGAGCTTTGTACTTCTCTGCTTCTTTTTAAAGTTGGTTTTGATGTTGAATTTAAAATTCAATTAAAGTCTTGAGGTAGCTATCAGATGAGTTTTGAGAATAAGTGTGAATGCATCCAAACAAATGATTCTATCCATAGAACATTTGGGACAGGGTTTGGTGATTGGAACAGTGGAGGGAACTATTTGAGGCAAACTTGGCCAAAGTATGCCAGTTTTACCAATCTTTTGGTTTAAATTTGATGTAAATTTAAATGTATTTCTCAAGGATTTAGTTGAATAATTCATTATTGATTTAAAATTTGGGCTGATAATCTTTGGAAGGATTTTTTCATATTTCAAGGTGTTCAAAAAAAATGATCCTCTATTGTTAACAAAATCATTAGGAAGGCAATTTTTACTGAAAACAATTCAAGAAAAGTCTTTGGAAAATTTTTTGCAGTTGCAGCAGTGGTTTTCTTAATTCAAAGAGTAATTTTTGAAAATCTATCCAAAACTACTAGTAAAGAATCACGGGAAGAAGAAGAAGGAAGTTGGGAAATATGGTCCATTAAAATGGAAATCCAAGGAAATTTATTGACAGGCAGAGGTTGGAGAATACCCCAATTCTTATTCTGAGTGAAAATTTTGTGTTGGAAGGTGTGAAAGTTTGCTAAAAATTTGTGAAAATCTGACATATTGGGCTAATGGAAATTTAGCAGAATAAATTTTTCAGTATTATTGTGTCCAAAATTTCCAGAATGAGGTTATTTCTGTTGATCTTCAAATATACAGAGTTTGAACTAGTTTTTTTTTGGATTGATATTTTTTTGCAAAAGGTGAGAACCTGCTCATAGTTGAGTTTAAATCTGTTTGTATTAGTTTCAATTTGATTTGAACATTAGTTTTCCACAGGCTGAAGATTTTTGATTTACTGAATTCTTTCTTCAAGTATCACCATGGGAAAATTTGGGGAACATGGCTACATTTTCAGTTAGTGGAGATCCTGTGTAACTCCATTGGCAAACTTCTAGAACCCTGTTGAAGCCATGAAACTTCTGTTTGCCTCACTTCCTCACAATATGATTGTGCTTGCATGGACTGAATTTTTTTACATAATTATTTGTTTGGATGATTGCAAAACAGTTATAAAACTATACAAATACAGACTTTCTATGAAATAGTGCTAATTCTTTACGTGTAGAGGTTTTAAACATGAAAAATTGATGGGATGTTTAGGGTCAAGGGAAAATTTTCAGAAATGATGATTCCCCTTTGATTCATTTCTGGATGAGCTCCAATTGCACTTTCAATTCTTCATTTTTTTTTCCATTTGAACCTGTCAAATGTTTTGTGTGAAATTCATCATACTAGAATGATTGCTTGATTCAAATCTGTGAGCTTGCCTTTTTTTCATAAAATGTTCTTGTGTTTAAATTTATGTTTGACCAAGAGTGAAGTTTTTCACATTGAATAAATTAAGCAAAAACTAAGAACAATTTCTTTCATTTAGATGACTGAAATTACAACAAAAGTATAATAAAAGAATAATTTTTTACAAATAACAATTGAAAAAGAAGTACAATACTTAAGGTGTCTTGTCACAAATGTATAACATATAAATCAAACTAAACACACAAAAAGTTCAATGAACTGTATCTATATTGAAATACTTTATTATATCATCCAGTAACCACTTTGGTGTCACAGTAAGTATTATTTAATTCAAATTTTTAATTGGTGGTTTAAATTTAAGGAAATTTATTTTATGTTTTTATCAAGGAATTCGAATATTCTGAATCATGACAAATTTGAGGAATATTTTTGCATGCATGAAGTTTTCTTGGAAGTTATGATCCTGGCTTTCTTTTATTTTCAATCAAACTAGTCATTCCTGTTCTTCCTTTCAACTCTTTGATCCATTGCTTTGTTTAAAGATCCGAAATGTGAAGAAATGTGGTGTATTTTTCAGAGTTCCAGGGTTATTCAGCTGCCAGGTATGTTTTTATTCTACTTCTTCTGTATCTTAGAAGAATTTAGGAGATGGGATAAGTTTGCCAATTCCAGTTTAACAAGGAGTTAGGCCGTTTCACTTTGATGGTTTTGAAGCTAAATTAAAAATATGAGAAGAGATTAACCTTGAATTCTTTAATAAAACTATGAAACATGCTTATTTATGAAATGTCTTACCTCAGGCCATATTTTACCTTTGAGAAAAGTTGGATTTGTTTTTTTTTCATTTTCACCTTCTGGTCACAGAACCATTTCTACAATATTTCTATCAAGAAATCAGTGGTAAGATATTTAGGATTTAGGGGAATATCATTGTGCCTTCTGATTTGGAAAAAAAAAATTTGACAATTATTGATATGAAAAATTGATCAAAGATGGTGATTGCTGAATTATTTCATTTCAAGGCAATTGGATTGATATTTTTTTTTAAACTAAATTTGAAATAGCTTCAGGTAGACCATGGGAATTTTTTCTCTTTTTGCAAACTTGATTCTTTTTTTCAGTTGATAATGTGTTGGATAATGGCTTTTCAAGTGAATTTTGAATAATTTCCATATTATAATAGTTGGTTTCAATGAGATCTGGTGGGTTTAAATATTTGAGATATTGTTCTTTTGGATTTATTATTAATAGTGAAAAAAACACAAGTGATCAAAATTCTGGGTCATGGTGAGATGGAACAAGTTGAGAAACTGATTCCGTTGTGAATTTTATTGATTTTGGGGTGGGATGCCTTGGAATAATGATTTTGGGATTAATCTGAGAGGGGATTTGTTTTTATAATTAGTAAATAATGAGGTGGAATGTGTATATATTTGAAATACTGGCTGATCCTTGTTTGCTTGTGTGGTTAAAATATTTGAAGCCAAAAGTGTAAATTTTTCAGAAATAATTCCTTTTTAAGTGCCAACATGGTTAAAAACTTGTGCTAAGATTAAAACTTACTGTGGAAAATACCATTTCAAAATGATTCACATAGCTGATATTTTCAAAAATTGATTTAACTCAAAATTTAAATGTTTCAGATGAAAATTATAAAATGGTATGAAGTGAAAAAATTGCCAAAATTTATCAATTCTAACTTGGAAATAATCAACTGCTACAAGAAATATCAATAGCTCTGAGCCCTAAAGAGCTATGAATATTTTTTCCCTGCTTCCTTGCCTGGTATTTTTCCCAATTGAAACCACACCCATGAGGGGAAATGCCCCTCCCAAGCCCCCCTAGGGCCTTGAACCCTCCTAGGGAGGGAGGGAACCCTCCAAGGCCCCCCTGGCCTGAGATTTGTCCCAATTGGGAAAACTCCCAAGGTAGGGGGGGCTGAGAGGAGCCTGCCCCCTGGCCTGGGAGGGGCCTTCCCCCTTCTGGGATTTGCCCCAATTTGGTCAACTCTCAGGTAGGGGACCTTCACCCTGGCCTGAGAGGCCCCTTCCCCCTCTTAGGAGTTGTCCAAATTGGGAAAAATCCTAGGGAATAACTCTCAGGAAGGAGGTGCCTTCCCCCTTCTGGGAGTTTTCCCAATCGGTAAGAAACCGGGGGGATAAACCTCAGGCAGGAGGGGCCTTCCCCATTCTGGGAGTTTTCCCAATTGGGTCAACTCCCAGTTGGGGGGGAAGTTGTTTGCCCCCCCTCCCTTAGGGTGCAATTGTTATAATCAAACCCCAGTTGAATAATAAAAAAATCATTGCTTGTTTTTCAAATATTAAACTTGCTTCAACTTCATTCTTTTAAATTGGAATCTCACTCAAATTTTATCTTTTTTTGACAATATGAGAAATTAAGATTGAATTTAATTCATTTATCCATGATAGGAAGGGTATAATTTTGATGAAAAAATTATGAATTTTCATGAAAAAACTACAAAAAAATTTTTCCATCAAAAAAAAAGAATAAACTGAGTGTAGACATTTGCTTAATTCAGAGTGAGATAAAAAACATTTAAATTTCAGAAAAAACATTTCAATTGCAGAAAAAACATTTAAATTGCAGAAAAAACATTGTATTGATGAATCATGGTGAAAACTCAATGATGACCAGGTGATTCCTACATTGTTTCAATAGTTGTAGTTTTGGTTTGAAATTAATAGCATGAGGTTTCTGGTTATTTTACATGAGTGTTGACGTAGGAAATCAAAAAAAAAGCTGTTTATTACATAATATAATCCAGTATTAAAATATTAATTGTCAGTATTTGAGACATGGAAGTTCATCTAGAAATCCAGGAATGAGAGTTTTATGAAAGTAATGGACTCTGGAGGGAGGAGAGGACAGGGTATTGATGTATCATCTTTCAATATTTAACCAATAAACACAAAATTCAAGTTAAGTTTTATGTTTTATAAAGTTTGCATAAAATTCATATTAAATTATTTGAATTGATCTTCCAAATGATCTGCATTCATGATGGATCCTCTTATTGGTTAAAATTAGGAAGGATTGGAGTCCCATGGGCATCAGACCAGCATTCCAGCAGGAGTCCATGTGTGGAAAATGGCTACATGTTCTGCAACTTTTCCCATGGTGGTGTCACACAACCACCCCACGTAATATAGGGCAATCTTAGATGCTCTTGAGCACAAAGAAAGAGAATGAGTGCAAGTGGAAATGCAAGGTAGCAAGTCTAACTTCCAAGTGCAAACTTATGATTTGATAACTCAAACAACAGTAAGGAGAGGGAGGTTTTCCAATAGAAAAAAACTAAATCCAAGCCTGATGTGATGACTGGATTTAGCAAATTCAAGAACATATGAAATCAACTAACTGAGGAGACAATCTTCAGTCATGCAACACGGCCTTTATAAGGTAATACAAAAGTGACTAGATACAACCTGATGGATTTCCAGCTACAGTTAAGAGGTGGTGAGGTAATGAATGACATGAAGGGAATGGGAAATGAAATAACAGTACAGTTGTTTCCAAGGTTGTAGCATAGGTGCAAGAAAATTGAATCTGAGCTTACAAGGGCATAATGGATGAGACAGGAAGGAATGAAATGTGAAGACAATGCAAATGAAAAGGTTGATTTTATGCAGTGTAAGGGGCTAGTATATTTGCCAACTATACAGTTGATGTGGCTATCTAGGTGTAGGTGCAAAATAGTGTGAGTTGGTGACCAAGAATGGAAGTCCAAGGGCTGATGATACTCAGGGTAGAAGAGCAAAGCCTGAATGGATGGTTGAATGGTATAGAGTTCACTTCAATATTTGAAGTAGAAGAGCAAAGCTCAAATGGATGGTTGACCAGTATAGAGTTCACTTCAAGATTTGCAAGTATATACTAAGTCATTTGCCAAGATTGGAAGGTCTTTACATGAGCCAGAGGTGGTAAGCCAAAGGCACCATTCATTTTGTGCTTTATTTTTATCAAGCTAATGGATGGAGGTAGATGGTACTGAGGAAAATGATATTTCAAAGTGGGGAATACAATAACCCTTAAACTTGAAGCATGAAAGTTCCAGTTGTAAAGATGCAAGATCCTGCAACATTTCAGATGATTTTCCCATCAATTCCAAAAGTTTTTTAACTAATTTGTACCCTTTATAATTCATCCACCTTTAGAATAAAATTTGAATTAAATATGTTGTCATCCTCATCTTGTTTTTGCAAAAACTTAATTTTTCAAAATGAACAATATGTCCCTATTAATGCCACACAGGGTCTCCAAGGCAAATGAAAGGAATGCCTTCTTTGAAAGGTAGCTTGTATGTTTCCTTTAAATGTAAATCCAGTGGTTGATACTCTAGTTGAAGCCACAAGCAAAGTAAGAATTCAAAGATCTGCTCCTTGAGTTAATTATCATATACCGCCTGTACCAGAGATTGAGCTTTGGGGAATTCAGAACCCAGGTAAGTAAGGCTAGAGACTGACTATAATGGGGAAATGAAGCTAATATAATGTTACTATTTTTCTTTATAGTATTGCCAAGATTTTGGAGATACACCACTAATACCCCACTGCCACCACCACAGTATTTTGAGCTTTCCACCAATTTTCAAGCAAACCAGATGGAATACAAGGCGCAAAGCAAGCTGCAAGGTGAGGGAAAAGTTGTGGCCGCAACTGAGGAGGAAAGGGAATAACGGGTGGAAGTGGAAGGAGGGACTGGAACGGAACAAGAGGGAAGGAATGAAGAAAATGTAGGAAAAAGAATGGAGGAAAGGGGTGAGAATGGAAAGTAAGAAAGGTTTGGAGCAGAAGGAGGTGGGACAGAAGGAAATGAGATAAAAGGCCAAGGAAAGGGAAACCAGGTGCAAGTTGTGGTTCCAATCAAGACTGATTCAAGGCTGTTGACTGGAAATGTTTGAGAAGGTTTGTTGCAAGGCCAAAGGAAGAGAGAATATGAGGAAATCTTGGAGGAAGGTAGGTGGAATGCCCGGCCAAAGAGGGCTTGAACTGCAAAGTGCAAGGAAATATTTGAGAAAAATTTGGTCACACAAGTTCTTGTGTCGCGCAAAATTTTGGAATTAATAAATTATGAATACTTTGAAGAATTTAGATTGATGGTAGCGGAGTTGACCAAAAATTGGGAAGAGGCAGAACAAGAAATAACGGAGAATTTTTAATCTTATTTATTTTAATTTTATTATTTGTATTATTATTATTTGTATTATTATTATTTTATTTTTATTTTATTAATTATTATTTTTATTATTGTTTAAAAAAGATAGAAATTTGCTTGGAATATATGTATAGAATGAAAGGTTTCAAGAAAGAAACAAAAAAAATTTTCTTTAAAGAAACTGAAAAGGGGATAGGATAAGATGGAATGGGAAATTTGATGGAATTAATGAGATGGAATGGAATGGAAGTGCAAAATGGGATTGGAAGGGATGGAATCAAGATCGGAAATGTTTGCAAGGGTACTTTGCATGGAAGTCTTGAACCAAATCAGAAGAGTTGCAAATGTGATGTGCTGGTTCCCACAAGATGCAATCTCTGTTGGACTGGAAACCAGTCCATTTGACAAGGTATTGAAGTTTTCCTTTGAGTGAACTAGAATCCAGAATACCGCTTACTTCCCACTCCAGATGATCTTAGACATTGACAGGTTCCAGAGGGGGATGATTCTTGCCCCTGCATAAGACTTGAGCTGCCTCTAGGAGAGACGCATGAAAGACTGGGTGGATACCTTTCCACTTTGCAGGTAAGTTAAGTTTAAAAGTGTTTGGAGAGATGACTGATTCCACTTTGAAGGGGGAAGGCTTTCTTTCAGAGAGTTTTTGGAATGGGAAAGTACTGCAAATGTTTTGAGAATTGAGCCATACCTGATCCCCTACTGCAAAGGTTGGAGCCGTAGTGCAAAGTTGGTCTGCTTGCTCCTTGTAGCGCTGGTTTGCTGCTTCAAGGTTTTTTGAAGTTTCAATTGAAGGTATTGAATGTGATTGAGATAATTGGCAGCAGGTTGAGAAGGGGCTATGTGAATAGATGCCAAATTTGGATTTCTACCATAAAGAGTCTGGAAGGGTGACTGTTTGGTGGAGGAATGAGTGGAGTTGTTTTAGGCAAAATTGGCTAGTGGAAGCCATTGCAACCAATTGTCCTGTTGATAGGCAAGATACATTCAAAGGTAATTTTTGAGAATTTGATTGACTTGCTTGGTTTTCCCATCTGTTTCTGGGTGGTGAGCCATCAATACGTTGTGAGTGATCTTCAAATTTTGGCATAGCAAGTTCCAGAAGCTAGAGAAAAACAAAGATCCGCAATCACTAACTACAATATCAGGAAGACAATGCTTTGAAAATACATATTCTATGAATAAATTAGCTAAGTCTTCCAAAGAGGTGGTCAAATTACTGCAAAGAAATAAATCTATCTTTGAGAAGCAATCTACTACTACTAAAATAGCATCATAACCACTAGAAATAGGTAATTTAAAAATGAAATCCATAGACAACAAGTGCCAAGGAAAAGGGGGGAATGGAAGTGGCTAGAGTAGGCCATACTTCCAGTTTTTCAAGGAATTTTTACAATTGCAATCATAGCATGCACTAACATTCTTTTACTTCCTTGGTCATACCAGACCAATAGACGTCTTGTGCAATCAATTGGTAGGTTTTAACCTGCCAATGATGACCAGTGATTGGAGAATCATGCCAAGACTCAAATATATCTAACTTAATGCAAGGATTATCTGGTACTAATATACAGTATTTGTAAACTAAATAACAATTTTCATCAATACTGTAACCAATATATAATAGATTCAAACTCTTGCAAATTTTGTTACACTTGGGTTTTTTTAGTTGATATTGTCAAAGTTTGGAAGCCCTGTCTCAAAGGTGAGTGATTATTCAACTGAGTTGGGCAGACTGGGTTAAGAAGAGTTTCCTAACATTTTCAGGGTTGTTATTGGCAAATTTGCTCCCCCCCCCCTGGGTAAGCGTTTTCCCAATGTGATAAAGCATCAGGGACTACTGCTTGTTTCCTGGGGTAGTAAGTGATTGTAAATTTGAACTTGGAGAGGTATTTGGCCCATTATGCCTGTCTGCGCTTAAGGACTTTTGCGTTCATGAAATATTGAAGAGAATTGTGATCAGTTGAGACCTCAAAGGGTTCCATAAGACTCAAAAGGTATGAACACCATTTCTTCAAGCAATAAACAATTGAAAGAAGTTCCTTGTCATGAATCTTTTAATTAAGCTCTTCAGAGAGAAATTTGTGAGATTTGAAGGCTGAAGGATTAAATAGAGAAGAGGAAGAAGAAAACTGCAAGATTACTCATGCAATTTTATGGTTGCTTGTGTCTTTTTCCACAATATTGCAAGCTAGCTTGTTAAAGTTAGTGGGTATTGATGCAGTGGCAAAGGATTTCTTCAGAGCTTCAAACTCCAAAGCAGCTTTTTTGGTAAAAACAAAATGAGTTTCTTTTTGAAGAAGGGTAGTGAGATTCATGGTTTTCTTGGCATAATGCTCAATAAACCTCCTGTAAAAATTACTGAACCCAAGGAAAACTTGAAGGGATTTGACTGAAGAAGGTGGGGGCCAGTCCAATATGCGCTGACTCTTGGCTGGATCCATCAATAGTCCTTGCTTCAAGACTATGACACCTAAAAGAAGAGAATGGGTATGAAGCTTGCACTTTGAGGCTTTTGCAAACAGGTTATTCTTCCAAAGTTTCTGCAGCACCTCTTGCACATGTGCAATTTTATCCTGAAGAGTTTTTGAGTAGATTAGCATATCATCAAGATACACCATGAGTTATTTCTCTACAATTTCAGAAAAAACATCATTTACAAAATTTTGAAAAGTGGAAGGAGTGTTGCAGAGGCCAAAGGGCATGAAAGTATACTCATAACTGCTGAACTGGGTTCTCATTGCGGTAAAATACTCATAACCTTTTGAAATGAAAATCAGGTTATAGGCACCTCAAAGATCTAACTTTGAGAAATAAGCAGCTCCATGGAAGATAGTCAGGAGGTGCAACATAGGTGGTACTGGGTAGGAATTCTTCTGGGTTACCTGGTTCAGTTTCCTTTATTCAAAGCAAAGGGAAAGGCCGCTGTCTTTCTTTTGAAAAAATAGGGCAGGCAAGCTGATATTTGAATTTCTTGTTCAAAGAAATCCTTTCAATAAATTTTCTGCAATGTATTCTTGAAGCGCGCTTGATTCTTGCTTTGAGAGAGAGTAGACTGGTTGGTGTGGCAGAGGTGGAACAGTAAGTTTGATCCTGTGATCATAAGAATGGGATGGAGGAAGTTTATCTGCTTTTGCAGCTGGGAAGAAGTCAGCAAAGTCATGTTAAACCAAACTTAAAGACTCTCAAATTATTTCTAAATCTTCAATCTTGTCATCTCTGAGCACCAGATTTGAAGTGCTTGCATTATGTGAGAGGATTAGGGAGCTCAAAATACACCATTTTGTAGGCGCCTGTTTCTCTTCAAAGAAACAAGGAAGAGTTAAGTTTTACAGATAAGCAATAACTCCTAAATCTGAAGAGGGAACTTGGGGATGGAAGTCAGGATATTTCAAATCAATGACGGTGTCAGGTAGGCTGTTTAATTCCTGTTTGAAAGAAGGGTTAGCATCCTGGGGTTGTGAGGTTCAAAGGTTAATTACTTCTTCTTGCCAATTCACATCTGGATTCCAGTAAACTAGGAAGTAATGCCCTATAATGGTGTTTTCCATTTCAGATATATCCAAGACAAATAAATCCCATTCAAAGGTTGGGAATATGTAAAATGCAAAGGTCCATTTTTCCTTTTAGGAAACCCAATGAGACCGCTCAGTTTCACTACTTACTAAATAGATTGGAAACTTATCTGTATCAGAACACATAAGATTTTTGGAAGTTGCCATAGATGAACTTATAAAAGAAACATTAGCGCCAGAATCAAGTAAGACCCAATAAGGAGTATTTCTGGAATGGAATAGAAAAAACCTTGAACTTGGAGAACCAAGTGACTTGCAAGTGCAAAGATTGAGTTGCTGTAGTTTAGATAATGTGTAGTTTTCCTTGCAAGTATCAGAAAAACTACAAGCTAATTTCTTGGCTGCTTTTCTGCTTTGCACAACTATTGACATCATGTTTTACTCCACAATAAATATCTAAACCTTCCTTTTCCCTCCTTAGCCTTTCCTTCTTCCCAAAAAGCAGGGTTTCTTTTTCCAGAAACTTTGGAGTGTTGGAAACAATTTTCCCTTTTGGGATGGAGTTTGAGGTTGGATTTGGTTTGAAGTGTTTCAGATTCTTCATCTTTTGCTTTGAGGAGTCCTCTGCCTTTGGAGCCAAGGTTGATGAGCCATGGTTGTTTTTCCAAGAGCAGTTCTTGTTGTGATAGCCATTATCAAGCTCAATCAACCAATTAATTAGCTACTGAACAGAGGTTGTATTGTGTCCCCAAACTGCAAGCTGTTCAATTACGTGTGCTGGTAAACCCTTTTGAAAGTTCAATAAAAGTTCTGCCTTTTTCGATTGGATGCAACACTGAAAGTTTTGGAAATGGGAAATATAAACAGAAACTCTACTATTCTCTTTCATAACTAGATTATTAAGTTTTTATTTGGTGTTTTGGACTTCATTGGGGTTTCCAAAAAGGGTGAAAAGTTGTTGCTTGAAGTTGTCCCAGTTTTTGAGAATACAAGTGGGACTGGTATTGCATAATAGTTCAAGGTATGGTTTGAGCCACTTCAAGGATCTTCCCCCTAAGAATGAGGATGCATACACAACTTTATGTCTATCAGAAGTAAAACTTTTGGAATTGTTTTAGAAGATGATTTTCCAAGACTGTAGGTAGGATCTAAGCTTATGGGAGTGCTCTCCTGTAAAGTGATCAGGTTTCTTCATGCCCAGATTATAGAAACTAGGACCACTCAGACCGGATTGCAAGGCATTTTGATTGAGCCTGGATCAGGGTCAAGATCAAGTTCAACGCTTTTGTCTTGGGAGCACAAGTGCAAGCCATTGTTCTACCATGAGTCAAGGTTTCATTGGAGGAATGTTTGGAATCTCTTATTTCTTCAAGAGGATCCACTGGAGCTTACCGTTGAGGAGCAAGGGGATCATCAAGAGATTCAACCAAAGGAGATTTGGAAGAAGTAATGGGGTCTAAAATTTTTTGGGCCCCTGAAGCACTGGGTCTCCCTACCCAATGGATATCCTCATTATAAGGGGTGAGGGAAGCATTCCCGGTTGAGCAAGTATGTGATATTTTTAAAAAAATCTATTTTAGGTTGGAAAACTACAATAGAGGAGTTGAGTTAGTCAATATACTGTCACAAGACAACCCCACACACTATAGGGAAATCTTAGATGGTTGTGAGCGCAAAGGAAGAGACTGAGTGCAAGGGGAAATGCAAGTTAGCAAGGCTAACTGCAATTGAAAACTTATGATTTGATGACTCAAAAAACAGCAAGGAGAGGGAGGTGTTCCAATAGAAAGAAACTAAAGCCAAGCCTGATGTGATTACTGGATTTAGCAAATGCAAGAATGTATGAAATTAACTAAATGTGGAGAAAATCTTCAGGCAGGAGACACAAAACTTTATAAGGTAATTGAAAAGTGACTAGATACAACCTGATGGATGGCCAGCTACAGTTAAGAGGCAGTGAGGAAATGAATGAAATGAATGGAATGGGAAATGAAATAAAAGTACAGTTGTTTCCAAGGTTGTAGCATAGGTGCAAGACAATAGAATCTGAGCATACAAGGGAATAATGTATGAGACAGGAAGGAATGACATGTGAAAACAATGCAAATTCAAAGTTTTAGTTTATGCATGATAAGGGGCTAGTATATTTGCCAGTTATACAGTTGATGTGGCTATCTAGGCATGGGTTCAAACTAGTGTGAGTGAGTGACTGAGAATGGAAGTCCAAGGGCTGATGATACCCAGGGTAGAAGAGCAAAGCTCAAATGGATGGTTGATTGGTATAGAGTTCACTGCAAGATTTGCAAGTATATACTGAGTCAGCTGCCAAGATTGGAAGTTTTTTAAGTGAGGCAGAGGTGGTAAGCGGAAGGCACCATTGATGTTGTGCTTTATTTGTTTCATGCTTATGGACTGAGGCAGATAGATGGTACTGAGGAAAAGGATATGTCAAAGTGGGGAAGACAATAACCCTCAAGCTTGAAGCGTGACAGGTGGATGCATAAAACTAATTCATTCTGAAGAAAAATTATCCTGGGAAATCTTTTTAAAATCACTGGTATTTTTATCCATAAAGCCCTCCCCCTGGTAGGGTAAAAATTTTTGAAATGGGTGAGAATATTGGGAATAATAGTCTGTTCACCAGGGTGGTAGGAAACAAAAAAGTTGAAATTGGAAAGAATGTTTGAATGGAACTTCAGAAGTCATAAGATGCTTTAAAATACAATGATCAGTGAGGATAAAGAAGAGAGATGGCAAGTTGAGAATGAAATTATTCTGTGGTAAACCAAAAATTCTTGATAGTTATCAGACTCACTTTGATATTATAAATAAAAACCAATCTTCAAAATGAACTCAAAAATGAATTCTAAACCAAAGATAAAATATATTAAATCAGCCAAAGTTAACCTCTACGTCTAATTAATTAGAAGATACAGCTAAAATAAAATAGTACCAACTCATTTCTCCATCAGGATTTGTAAATAAGTGAAAGAATTATGGAAATACCTTTGGAACCTTAAATTAAATACCAATACAATCAAACAAAAAACATGCAGAATAAAGATATGAAGGAGACCACATGAATTACCAAACAAACATAAAGAGTCAATATATGCAATATGCCACATAATTCACCAAACAAAAAACCATTGATCTCTCCAGCATACAGAAGTAATATATACAAGAGACCATTTGAAGATTCAAAAGGCCAATCACCTCAACAAAGAAATATATTCAAAATTCCACATGCATTGTCAACAAACAATCACCTCATAAAAATAAAAAAGAAATATATTCAAGATACCACATGCAGTGCCAAACAACCAGTAACAATCATCTGATCATTATATGGAATAAATATATATACAAGAGCCACATGCAATTGCAAAAAACCAATACAAACTACTTCATCAGTATACAGAATAAATATATGAAAGGTTTGGATAATGTTTTACCACTTCCTACCCAGCACAGTTACCTCAGGAACATACAGATTTAATATCTGCAATGGTTGAATCCATGAGAACCATGTGCTACCTTTATACCAACCAGAAAAAAATTCACATACCTCTTAACTTTTTTTTACTAAGAAGAAGAATTTCCTCTTTCACCTGTACCTACCTGTACATCACCAGTACAGAGATTGTATTTTAAGCCCCCTAAGGGGAGCTCTGAGAATTTCTGGGGGAAAAATGTTTCTATTTAAGGATGGCCCCCCTTTCCTATCCAATTTGTTTCATCCCATCTTTCCAGCTTTCTATCATCCCAAAATAGAAGAAATCACACTCAGTTAAATCATAAATGTGTGGCAACTACCCAGAAAAATATTATTAGTTAGCAAATCATAAAGCAACAAAAAATCAAGCACCAAATTTAAAGCATAATCTTGGAACATCAGAGCATCTCATCAGGTGCTTGAGAAATGTTAATTTTCTTAATTAAATTATTTATAACTGGAGTTAAAAGAAAACCAAAATTTAATCAAATAACCTCTATAGAGAAGAATAGCATAAAAAAAAAGAACAACCAACCTCTCCCCTTCCTAGCTCCATGTGGGTAAAGCCATCATTGGGACCTCTCCTTTTACATGACTTCTAGAAAACCAGATCCGTTTTGATTGGAATGTTGATTGAGATCAAATATATCTGATAAACCAGTCAGAAACCCTATCAATAATTAAAAAGAAAAATCCAGTATAATCTTCCAGGATCCTATCAATCACAGTTAATGATAAATCTAAGTATGATTTGAAACCTATTTTAAGTCTTAAATAAACCAGAAATCCATTTAAAAAATTATTGTGCAGACTCAATAAAGTTCAGAAGGGCAAGCAATCCAAAAACAACTTTGTTTACTAAAACTCTGAAGGATTAAAATTGATACTAAATTCCCTTCAAGGAATTCCAAAAAGCTATTTTCCAGATTATTACATATCCACATGTAGTATCTACAGTACCAATTATGAATAAAGTGAAAAAATACAAGCAATTATTTTTCATTAATTTTTTAATTAGTCTCTTTAGCTAATTTTAATCAATCAAATTGAACAGGGTCAAAAGGTGATTTGTCATTTTTCTTCTTTGTGAGCACCCCGACAAAGGCATAATCATTTTTATTGGCTTTGAAACTAATTTTTGTGTCAAAACCAAGGTGATATAATATTGGGGTGGTGTTAAATTCTTTTTCAAGCGCATTGAACTCCTATTTATATGAGTCATCAAAATTAAAATGGATACCCATTTTTTTACAAAAATCAAAATAAACAGCAAGGAGTTCAGCATCAGAAATAAAAATCTAGTATACTTTATAAAATAAAATAAAATAAGGAAACCCAGTAAGTTTTTCTAGTGGAGACCAATTCAAAATTTTAAGAAAGCTTGAAAAATTCACTTCAAAGAATTATTGGAACCCACATAGCCAACAAATTTCAGCAATTTAGTGTGTAAATTAAATTTGGAATACTTAGCATATAAGTGTTTTTTGTGTATGCACCAAATGATACTTGCAGCATTATCTATGTGTTTCTGTAGGGCTGGGAAAAGGATAATGATATGGTTGAGATAAACAAACATGTATGTATCTACAAGGTCAGAGAACATGTAATTGGAAAACAACTGAAAGGTTTAGGGAGCATTGGAGAGGTAAGAGGGCATTAAAAGATAATCATAGGTGCCATAACTAGTTCTCATAGCCATGACAAATTCATGAAAAAGAAAAATTTGAATCAAGCTATAAGCACCTCAAAGATCAATCTTGGTGAAAAGCTTTGAGCCATTAAAAATTTTGAGGTGTCCCATAGGTGGAACAGGGTAGTTTTTTTCAGAATTTAAATTATTAAGAAGTTGGTATTCAATGCACAACAAGAGAATTCTATATTTCTTGCTGGAAAAAGTACTGGAAACCCTGTAGGAGAGGTAATGGGTCAAAGAGAACCTCAAGTTAAACTCTTGCTTATTTATTTGTGCAAAATTTGAGATTTTTGCTTCAAAGAGCATAAACCAGAACTTTTGGAGGATGATACCCAATGACTTCCATTTTATGATCATATGACCTCCAGGGGGGATTTCATCAGCAATTTTCTTTTAAAGAAAATCTAGTTAATCACTATAAGGTTCTGGGATAATTGATTTAAAATATTCCAAAGATTCATCAGCCTTGACAGAGGAATCAAGGGAAATATTCTCATTACTTTCAAGGTTCAATTCCAAAAGAATCAAAGATTTCATTAGACCAATCTGCTTTTATGGAATCTTTGAAGGCACTAGAATATGTCATAAAATGATTTAAAAATAAAGTGGGGAGGACAGAGAGCTTCAGAAAGTCTGTAAAATAAGATCTATCTAGCATATTTCAGTCTGATGGAACCAAGGTAATGGAACTCCTATCTTGAGGTTGCCAGGGGTTGATGAGACATTTACACCAGTCAATATCAGGACTTTGAAAAACAAAGAAAATCAAGGCCTAGGATGATTTCATCCATGGCAGGTATGTAAATCCACGATGAGGACTTCCAATATGAAGACTGGGAAAGTGGGGAAATCAAATTTCCATGAAATCCTACTGGCAGTGAAAAGGGTGGTAGCAATTACCAGAGATGAAAGGAGAGAGATAGTGCTTTGACAGAAACAAAATTACATTTGTCTATGAAATAATTAAAAATGAAACAGAGAGCTGTGCCTCAGCCAAGGAGACAAGAATAAGTGCAGGGATTCTCAAAAGAGAAAAACAGGAATCTCATGCAATTATGGATCTCATAGGAATCAGTAGAGGCAAACATGCTAGCTTTCTTCACACACAAGAGAGCTACAAGCTAGTTATTTAGTTTCTTCTTTTTCTTCTTTTCCTTACACTTCATGCAATCATTGATTCAGTACTTTCCCCCAAAATACATGCAAAACCCATCCTTTTCTTCTCAAATAATCCATTTCTCAACTTTCCAATTTCATTGTACAAAACTTCTTTGAGCTTGGTGGGTAGCTTTTGGGAGTTGTTCAGAGCTGTCTTTCTTAATGTATATTTGAGATTTTGGTTGTTGCTTTGAGCCACAAGATTTTGATTTAGCTTGCATTGAGGTTGTCCTTTGCTGGTCTCCCAATTGTCCTTGATATGGAAATTTTTGATTAGCCTGGTTGGGATCCATGGTTTGATCAATCAGCTGTCCAAGGCTTGAGAATGAATCAGAAATTTACAGAGCTAGGCCTTTTGTAAACATATACAGCAGGGGTTCCTTGTTCCATTTGATTTGAGATTGAAGACAGAAGAATTGGGATCAGATGTAATTTGAGGTCCAGCTATTTTCCTTCATCTTCAAATGGTCTAGTTTAGAGGCCTTTTTCTCCCTTGAGCTGGACCAAAGAGTTGACCGCTGATGGGAATGAGGGTATCTGACTTGATGGGTACTGGGATTTTCTGCACTTGGAGATGGTTGATCATGTTTTTCCAATCCATTTGGGATGGTGGCAAAGAATTTTCTAGGCACCTTTGACTCTGAAGGTTTTGCCTTTTGTCTGCTTCTGTTACATTTCCTTTGCTTGTTGCATCCAGCCCATTGGAAAGGATCTACTGGGTGGTGATTGTTTGATGATGCAGTAGATGGCCAAGAATTTTGGTGCTGCAGTGTTGAGGTTGGCCCATTTGCCAGTGGTACATCAATAAACAGTCTGGTGGTGGTGGTGGTGGTGAGCTGGTGGTATATCAATCAATGGTGGAGGGATGGGGAGGGGGAGATATGCTGACCATTTGAAAGCAAGGTGGAAGGGCATGGTGGATGGAAGAACAGTACATTGGGTCTGGGGCATGTGGATGAAGAGATAGGGAGGATTGGCACTAGCAAGCTTGCTAGACTTGCATAAATCTATGGAAAACCTGGCAAACTTAGGGAGCTTGCTTGCTAGAAAGGCCTTTTTTTGTGCAATGGTGAAAATTGCTTGGTGTTTCAACTTAGCTAGTGAGTGGGTTTACCAAGACAATTGGAGATGCTCTTAGTAAATTGATACTCCAGCCTTCCCATCACCATCTCCTCTTCACCAAGATAAAAAAAGGGCATGGATGGCCTAGCAGTAACCATCACCCATGGAAGCTTGGTACCACTCCTGCAACAGTACATATTTACATCAGATAATATATGAGTCTGGTGTCCAAATCCCAGCAGACCCAATCCTTGGCCACTACCATTTCTACTTTGCTTGGCTACACTCACCTCTTTCACACTTTTGATGCCCATTATTAGCCAGCCCTTTGAGATGCAAATAGAGCTTTTCAATTTCAATACCCGTTACCCGTTTGAGTGGATCTGAAACCTGGTCCAAACCAACACCCCCTCCCTTCCTCAACAACCTTCTTATGCCTGCTGCCCCCCCCCCCCCAATTGAACCTCTGAATCAGATTGTAGGCCACCACCATCTGTGGTGATATCCCCATCTGTGGTGATATCCCCATCTGTGGTGATATCCCCATCTGTATGGCCTAGGGCCAATGACCCTCAGCAGTAAATTAAACTTTTTCTAAACAAAAAGATAAAAAAACCCACCTCCTGAGAGTATGTAAATAGATAGTCTTCCGGGGATGTCAGACCGGGGTGAAAGATCGGTCGGAGGATGGTCGCAGGCCTGGAGCCGGCCATGCTTGGACCACAAGCGGAGCGGGAGTCGATCGAAGAGCAGGATTGCTGGTCAAGACGCTGTAGGAAATCAAGGCCAACTACATCCTCTGCTTCAGATGAACTCTCAGCTTATCAGAAACATCCTCATCCATTCCCAACCGAGAATACTCAGGTCGACCATCGCTCATCAGCTCATCACTCCCCATTCCAAACCCATCAATCGTCAGCTCACAAGCTCAGCCCGAACCAACAGCGCTGGTCATCTCAGCTCGAACCACGGTTGCTCCCTCAAAATCATCCATTCTCGCAAAATGTCTTCAGGCTCATCTTCCTCTGCCCCGATGACTCTTACGACCGTCAACGGTACCCCTAACGCCCCCGCTGCGATCGGACCGTACTGTGAGCCTGATTTCTCTCATTCTCGTACGAAAATCTGTGCGATGGACACTCATAGGTTTTTTCTTTACCACCTCATACCACCTTGACGTACATAAAGCTCAGGCAGTGGTCACTTCGAATGGGTTGATCTATTCAAGTGGCTCGATCCCGCTGGACCCGAGCACTATGAAAGTGGTCGATCCAAGCGATGTGGAACTTCAAACGGTGATTAGAATGCCTCGCTAGTCTCGTCAAAAAATAAAATAAAATCATGTTCATTTCTTATTAATAAAATCTTGGCTCTGAATGTGTGTGTGTGCGTGCGTGCGTGCGTGCGTGCGTGTGTGTGCGTACTTTTTTTTCAAAAAAAACAAACCAGGAACAATGTCTCAAAAATTTATCCAACGTTTTGGTGCAAGCTGGTGGATCCTTAAAATCAGTTATCAAAGTGACAGTCTTTATTAAAGATATGAACCAATTCTCAAGAATCAATGCAGTCTACGGTAAATTCTTTAACGATCACAAGCCTGCTCGAAGCTGCGTTGAAGTAAGCGATCTATCAATTTTCTTTAACTTGTTTTTTTGTTTTTGAGAGGAACGCGAGGATCTTTTAGAGAATTGACAAGCTGATGATTGAACAACACTTACTTTGCCTTGCTTTGCGGGGATATTGCTCAGGTGGCTCGACTCCCATTAGATGTTTTGGTTGAAATCGAGGCGATAGCGTTGAAAGAAAACTAGGCCGAACGATTCAAAACCAAACACCACTCTAACTGAAGTACCCGCTAGAGATCATGTTTTGGATTCAGGACCGGATTACTGTCTTTGCCGAGTGACTTTCAGATATCAACGCAAACGGGGTTGTTCACAAATCCACACAAAAAGAATCAAATCAATATATCGCTAGACTCAAGATGAGAAGTATTCAGCACTCCACCTTGCCATCCCAATTTTGCAGCATACCTGCAGAACATTGACCATTTCTAGAGAAACTCGCTTGATTTTTCTTAAAAAAAAAATTGTACCGTTAAAGTATCTCAAATGACAGATGGCAGCATTTGACATAAATGGTTTTCTGAAATATAACTGGAAGCATCAATCAACTGGCAAAAAAGGGCATATTTGACAGTTATCAAGGAAATCACAAATTGTGAACTTTCTGTCATGACTATGGACAAATGTGTCCATTATTACTTGTTGGTTCTAATGACCCTTGAAAAATGAATCATCTGTGTTAATAACCTTGGTCCCTCACTGAGAGAATCCATGGCAAAATTCCCAAAGGATTACTTAGTTGCATCTGGTGCATCATCCATAAAAAAGTTCAATGAACTTCAAAAACCTTGAACCCGGTGCAAATCCTTTGTGCTTGGAGGTGAACCTAGCTCAACAAGATTTGAAATGTGTTTAGATCAGTTGGAAGTATTTGCACAAGTTGGAAATTCTTGTGGAGATCAGTATTAAGTTTCCTACTCAAGAATTCCTTGTGCCAAGAATCTAGCAAGAGGTGTCTGCTGAAGTGAATGCCCCATGTGCTAGTTCAAACCCTCAATATGGGGCCAGAAAGCAGATTTATTGGATTTTTTTGCAAGCTGGAAGGATTGATGGATGGTGGTTGGGCTCCATTGCACTAGCTTGCTAGCAGTGTGAGGAGAAACCAACCCATAGTTCTCCTTTGGTTACCTAAAAGTAGTTGGCCAAGGCCATTGCTGATTACTCATACCAGAATTGCACCTAAAAAAGAAAAAAAAATGAGAAAGGGAACAAAACAGGGAGAAGCACTAAACAAGCTAAACCCAGTCATGCACATAAAAATTGACTTAAAGACAAATAGATCAATAAGATGGATCTTAAAAATGGCAGCCAAGAATAAAGCTCTTCATCAATAGGAAAAAAGGGGGGTCATGAAAGTCCATATGAACTTTTTCCAAGAATGGCAATTGAAATTTTGATTGCCAGAACAAAAAATTCTCATCTGCAGAATGAATGCTGTTATCAATTGTTGATAATTTCTTTGTAGATCAAAAAATTATCCAGTAACACAAGCACATTTTTCAATCATAATCTTCAGTTAATGCAGTTCTTTTCAAGGGAAAAGAGTCTCAATGAGGATTCTACTTTCACTGTGTTATGTTTCATCTTGGTTTTTTTCAGAATTTTCATGGTGATTTATCATTGATAATCTGTTTCAAAGAATTCATGTCATAAGGAACTGTTATCATCCAGAACCAATGTGAATGAAATTTCCAGAAAAAATGTTTATCAAGCTCCTGATTGATTTTATGGAAAACTCAAAGGAGAATTCTGAGAATTCAAAGTATTCCTACATATTGCCTTGCTTCATTGAACAAGACTTAAGCAGAGAGTTTGTGAAAGATAAAAACATTTTTTTGAAGGAGTATTCATTTACTCTACTTATTTCCCAAAATCAATTCATAAATAAAAAATCAAAAGCACCAATGGAAGCTAAGGCAAAAATGAGCCCAAAGAGAAAAGTGGTAAAAATTAAATAAAAGATAATCCACTTTTACCTGAAATCTAAACACAAAGGAACCCAAGGAAAAGAAAAATAATAAAGCAAAAATTGAAATCTAAAAATAAACATATAAGGTGGAAAATCCATGAGTCATCAAAGATCTAGAATTTCTATGCAGTAAAAAATAAAGATGAATTTATCTTTCATAATTTTTATTTATTTTTGTGGATACCAACTTGGGTCACCCAATTGAAAGCATGAAAAATTCCTTTAGGTGTGATGTATTTTATGATTTTTCTAGCCCATTTGTAACATGTAACTTCAGGCAAAGGGGAACCCATGAGTTCAATGTTCTCTCAAAATAATGAGCACATGGAAATGGAAATTCATTCCACAAAATACCTATTCCAGAATCCAGAAATTAACAACCAATGGACCCTGGAATATTGGAGTCTTTCCATAGGTTCTCTATCTCTCCTATTCCTCCTTGTAAATAATCCAATCTTCATAAATTAGTTGGCTGATTCCTTGAACCAGGTTACAATGGTCTTGAATCAAATTTGTTTTATCCTAGCTTGATTCCTTTTCAAGTGGAAGTAGAATAAGAATAATAAAGAAAAAAAATGAATCTTGATTCTGTACTACATTCCTTATTAGATTGAGTTAAAACTCAATAGTTGTAAAATATATTACTTCTTTTAATGCAACAAAAGCCCCACCAAGTACTCAATATGACAATCCTCCCAAAACATCTCAGTTTTTAACCACTGATCTTTCACTTCACGGAACTCTTCAGCAAATGAAAACTGCAAAAACCACCTGTCTAAACCTGCTGAAAATTTACCTTCTGAAAAGTTTGAACCCCCAGATATAAATCATTGTTAAAAATTGTATTTTACAACCATCTTGAGATTTATGGACCTGGATATTTTTCCATAAAAATCAGTGGAGGGGTGATGTTGGGTTTTATCACAAATATTCAATCCATTCTGTTCTAGATAGGAAAGATAAATTCAAATTTCTCAATCAACTAGTTGATACCCTTGCATGAATTTATCAGCAATTTTTATTACAAAAAAAAATTGAGATTTGAATGTAGTGAGCTTCTTTGAATTTTTCCAAAGGGCATTCTTTTTCTCACAACCCCTACTCTTCAACTCATGGGTGTTTTACATCCCTGCACCATCTTACACACAGTGCAAAATTCTTTATTACATGGATATTTCAAGTATTCTATTCTTTGGAAAGCCAAATCTGTAGCTTTGTAGCTGGTTTTCTAAAAAACACATAAAAAATTTGTAACAATTGTTTAAGGATTACAACACCTTCAAGATTTCATCCACAAAATCAAGAAAAAAAAATTAAAAATCTTATAGCTTTTTTGGAACCATTTTTTTGCCTTTTCAATCAGTGTTTTTTGGTGATTTGAACTCTCAGAAAGTTGAAAAATCAATCAAAGAGCTTTAAAATTTTGTTTGGAGATTTTTGGGGTGTATTCTTTGTGTCCAAAAATTGGAACCAACATAAAACCACTTCAAAATAAAACATCCTTATCATTTTTTTTTGAAAAATCAGGAATCAAAGTTAATACCAGTTTTTTTTAAAGAAATTGGGAACAATAATAAATGATGAACCCCAAAATCCTTCTGACTGTTTATTACAGGTTTTACCCCAAAAAATATTCATCAAAATGAAAATAATTTGAAATGAAAGGGTTATTATGTCTTTGTGTATCATTTTTTTCTTTTGTTTTCTTGAAACCCTTAAATATTATTTGAAATATTAAAGTTCCCATTTTGGAGAAATCAATTAAAATTTTTCAGAAATTATTTTTTGTTAATTTTTGGTGCCCTATTTGTGCCTGAAAAATTAATCCAAAAGAATAAACCCCTTTTGGGTTGTGGTCTGCTTTTTTGAGCCTTTGCATGCATAAATTAAATCTGACTTGAATTTTTTCAAGGTAGCTGCTCCCATCTTGGAGTACTCCAATCCCCTCATCAACCATCCCATTAACCCCTTCCACACCACCCATCACCACACCACACCACACCACACCACACCACACCACACCACACCACACCACACCACACCACACCACACCACACCACACCACACCACACCACACCACACCACACCACACTACTTCACCCCACCCCACACCAGACCACACCAGACCACACCAAAAAAAACCTCAATGAAAACAACTCACCACTCCAAAACTACCAAATCAAACCTCCTGAATTGAAAAGTACAATCAGAAATTCAAATATTTATCTCCTCAACAGTGGTTCAAAATATTCTCAAATTTTTACCTCAAATTTTCAACTAATCAATAAAACTTGATAAATAATTTGATGAAACTCATTTCCATCTTATATTAACTCCCTGGATAATTTTTTTCACTCAATTTCTACTCAGTCTCTTTCTGATTTATCAACTCCTATCTTGAATTCATTTTTTAAAAAATAAAATCTCTTTTCAAAATGGCTCAAGAAAAAATCCACCCACTTTTCAGAACTTTTTCACCAGACCCATCCTCCATTAAATCATCTAAAAGAATTAGTGATTAACATCCTCTTTCCTTTTCCTAATCTAATCAAACTCCTGCTTCCACAGCTCTGGCCCCCCTCCTAAACTGTCATATTACCAAAAGGAGGAGAAATGCTATCCAATCATGGGAAAAGTCCCTTGGATATTCCATAGCTACCAGAGTATCCAATTTGAAGAAAAAAACCTAAACATATCAATGTGATAAATCTGGGGAATAAAAAACCAGGCGAGATACCAAGAGGTTTCAAAAAAAAAAAACAAAAAAAAACAAAAAAACAAAAACAAAAACAAAAAAAAAAAAACAAACAAAAAAAAAACCAAAAAACAAAAAAAAAGAAAAAAGAAAAAACCAAAAAAACAAAAAAACCAAGAAAAAAACAAAAAAACCAAAAAAAAAACCAAAAAAAAAAAACCAAAAACAACCAAAAACAACCAAAAAAACACCAAAAAAAACCAAAAAAAAACCACAAACAAAAACCAAAAACAAACCAAAAACAAAAACCAAAAACAAACCAAAAAAAAATATAAAATAACATTTCAGATTATCTGGGAATTCTTCCAAAAGATTGGTTCTCTGGCTGGTTAAATTTATATCTCCAGAGCAAAAGTACCCACCTATAAATTATCCCCAAACTCATCCAATTCACAGAATATTTCAGCTCTGAAATTATCATTTTTTTCTACTGAATTAGCAATATGGATGGATAAATTAATTCTTTATTTATTTCAAACCCTGATCTCATCAAGCCTCTCAAACATTTCCATACTCTTCTCAAAATTCAATGCTCATATGAAAAACCAAGTCTGGACTGCCTCTTATTCAGATTGCTCAGGCAAAAAATTGTTCAAGAACTTTCTAACTTGGTGTCTGTATGCTATCTCAAGAGAAAAGAGACAGCTATTAATGGGCCCTCAATCAAGTTCAGGAAAAGTTATAAAATAAAGAACACAGGGTTAGTGTGACAGAAAACCACAAGCATTATTTAGTGCCATTGAAACCTTTTTCCCATTTTCTAATCATCTTCTCTGTTTCTGGCATATTTTGAAAACATTCAGACCCATTTCATGAAGCACTTCAACTCTGAAGATGAATGGAAGATTTTCCAGAAAAAAGGCACCATTTGACCAATTCCAAATCTGAATCAATTTTTCTTGAAAACTTGAAAAAATATTTGAGTCTGAAATCCCCTACATCTGTTTAAATGCTTGAAAAATGGATACAAATCAAAATTAAAATTGCCTCTTGCTTGGCCAAAAAAAAAAATCACTTTTGAAATACACATACATTGAGAATAGAAGCACTAAATTCTCAAATTGAAAATTTCATCAGTTGATCTACTGGTTGTTTTTCTAATTGATTTCATAAAATTTAGAATTCAATCACAATCCAAATCCAGGAAAGAGATAATGACTCCTCTTAGCAAGATTTCAAGCACCTGATTTGTTTTCCACACTGTGTGTATCATCTTTATGGAAATACCCGCCACTATGCCCTCAAATTGTTCATTCATTCAATAAACTCCCTCAATTTTCCATCTCTTGATTTAAATTTGATTGATCTCCTTATATAGACATACAATTTATTCATAGTTAAATCAGCTATAATAAAGGGTAAACTCATACAAATTGAGGATTTCCATCATCACTGTTTATTATTTTTCAAGGCCAAATGAATAATTTTCTGATTAATTTCTATTTTTCTTTCTCAAGTTAAACCTTAAAACTGATTCAACCAAAGGATCAAAAAAACTTGAATTTCCATAAAAAAACCACTAATGAAAATAGATTTCACTGAATTATTTGAAAAATTTCATAATTTGCCACATGGAGAAAACATTATTATCTGGGTGTAATGAAGTGTATTTACAGTGGGAAGTATCAAATTTTTCAGATTCAAGAGCCCAATTCTACTAAAATTTCCAAAATAAGAGGAAAACACAAAGGAGAAGCAATCAATCTCAAGAAAATCTGTCAGAAATCAATTAAAATAGATCCATCTGGTTTTGAATATTGTTAAGCAAATGACACAGGAGGATAGTAGAGCGCACGGGAGGCGACTGAACCCATAAGTATGTGGATACTCTAATTGGAGCTATCACCATCCAAGTAGTATGAGAAGAGAGAGTATAGAGGGAGCACTCAAGGATAGATTAATCTTTGATCATCGCAACTACTCTCAGCAATCCCTCTCAAACCTCACAACCTACTCTCACCTCAACTCTCACTCACAACTCTCCAGTCTTCTCGCAACTCTCCAGTCTCCTATTTCTCATTTTCCTTTCATCTCATATCTTTATCATACCTGTCACCCTTGTCAACACATCAGAACTCCTACACCTTCCATACCTCAACTATAGTCCGTGTGCCCGGTGAGATTCTGAACTAACCCTTCTCACATAGTATACTGGTCATGCTTACTAAAACCCTTGTCTCTCAGCCTCACCCAACTATCTACGCCCTGCTTCTTCAATCCTCATGTCCATGTCCACTAATGCTAATATACTCCTGGTCTGATGTTAGTATTTATACATCCTATTGCCTCTCATGATAAGATGTTGATTAAAGCTTGTTCTTTAGTTTCCAGTTTCTAGTGCAATCCATATAAGATCTCTATTACGGTTAAAAGCCAAAGGGTCAAAGGCTCTCCCACCTCACAAAAAGAACCATACAATAGAAACTGGAAAATGGCGGCCTTAGAAGGATTTTGTCAAGCCATGCTCAAGACCGCCCTGGATACCATTCCGAGACTAAGCGAGGATAATTACGGAGTATGGAAAGACAAAATGGACGCAATATTGGACGTAAGAGGATGTGCAAAAGCCATAAACAATGAAGCTTTGATTCTAGACGTGGACGTTAATGATGAGATCAAACTACTCATAATATCACGACTAGAACCCTCAACTCACAATAACGTAGTAACGCCTTCTAACAAAAACTCGGCGAAACTTCTCTGGAAGGCCATAATCGAAAAGTATGCATCATCTCAAGCGTCAAATAGGGCTAGAATATTTAACAATTTCATATACATCAAGTTCAAACCGGACGAAATTGAAGAATTCATCACGAGAATCAAGGTATGAATAAAGAAGATGTTGGAAGTAGGAATCACTCTACCCAACAACATCCTAGCCTATTTGATTCTCTTCAAATTCCCCGAGAACATGAAAGACTTCAAGAGGCAAATAATGCACACGGACAAGGAGCTATTGGTAGAATACTTACTCAACCATCTCACACAACTCAACAATGAATCAAAGGCCCAAGGCTCTAGAGACACACTTAACGACAGGTCAGAAATAGCATTGACAAACACCAAACCTTCAACCTCAACTGGATCCACCCTCAATAGAGAAAAACGAAGATGCTCCAAGGGATGGCATAATCCCAAACAAGACAAACTTCACTCGTCAGACGAATTCTGGCATCTCCACCCCAAGCTGGCTCCAGATTGGTGGAAAGAGGATCAACAGAAATGGAAGAATCGGAAAAACAAATCAACTGCTTCAGCACACTACCTGGCGCTATTGACGGCATGGATCAATCACGGCGACCCAAAGTCTAGATTTATACTCAATAGCGGAGCATCTCTCCACATGATCAACAACAGCAGATACTTCAAACAGATGTCTCCATGCCAAGAAGACAACATTAAGACCGGAAAAGAAGGAGCTGAGTTAGAAATAAAAGGGAAAGGGACTGCTATCTTTATGTGGGGCAATTTTACTCTAGAACTATCTAACGTGTATTACGTCCCGGGTTTGACCATCAATCTCCTGAGTGCAGGGGCACTTAACTTAGCCGGATGTACATTGAAGGGAGAAAAAGACGGTTTTTCTATCTCAAAGGGCGAACAACGCTTGTTCGGTGGTAAAATAATCAACAGTCTATACACGCTGGAAACCCCAACATTCTTCCAACTCCACATGAACACCGCAAACCTGGCCTACGAGCACAAAGATGATCTAATGCAAATTCATCGTAACCATGGACACGCCTCAATAACTTGACTGGAGAAAGTCACCAGACACATTCCTACGGAAGTAAAACAGAGATTCGAGTGCATACATTGTATCGAAAACAAAATCACCAAGACGCCCTTTAAAGAAACATCAAAACAGGCAAACAAAGTATTTGAACGGATTCATATAGATCTAATGGTTCCTCTCAAACCCCAGTCGACGGGAGGACACAGATACATCTTAACCCTAGTCAACAATGCCTCTGGATACATAGGAGCCTTCCCAATGGGATCAAAAGATGAGACTTCAGACATTCTAATAGATATAATAGAGAAGGAAAATTGGAAGAGAGGTTACTACCCATCGGAGGTATGCTCGGATGGGGGCTCAGAATTTGTGAATCAGAAGCTGAAGACGTTCTATGAGAAAAATCATATTTGTCAAATTATCTCCGAACCATACCACCCTGAACACAACGGAAGGGCAGAAAGGGCCAACAGGACGATTATAGAGTCAACCAGAACCATTCTCAAGGACGCTCAAATGCCAGCAAATCTGTGGCATGAGGTAGTTAAAGCAAGCTGCCTCATGTTGAATCAGATCCACAGAGATGGACACGAGGAGTCTCCCTGGACTCAAGTACACGGTCAACAACTACCACCAAAATACGTGAAGCCAATAGGTAGCCCCCGTTTCTATCTTCTGTCGCGACGGGAAAAGGGGAGAAAGCTTAATGAAAAAGGAGAAAAGTGTATCCTTGTAGGCTTTAATCCGCTTCTTCGCTCCTATCGAATCCTAACTAAATCTCGTTTTATTATTCATACTAAGCACGTCAAATTCCTGAAAATGGCTAACCCTCAAATCTCAAACCTCCTTCTCTCAGAGGACAAATCATGTAAAGACAATTGGGGAGAAGGAGAACCGAATACTGTCAGCAATCAACCTCCATCAAAGAACATACCCACGTACACCAGATATTGCAATACAGTGGAAGATTCATCCTCCTCAGAATCCGAGGATCATTCCAACCCAGACTCGGAATCATCTGAGGAAGAAAACGCTAATCCTCATCTAAATGCGACCATTCCACCAGAGAATCACCCAATAAACAACCAACGAGAACGGTTAACCCCAGTAAATGAGGTACCAACAGACCCACCATCAAGGACATTACGGGCACGTTCAACCCTACAACCCCCGCAACAATACGGCTTTTTCCACTACTACAAGCCGAAATCCTACAAAGATGCTATAGCGTGTGAAGAAGGAGAAAAATGGATCACAGCTATGGACACTGAACTAGGATCAATTGAATCACTGGAGGTCTGGGAAGATTACGATGGACCGGAACCAATAAACCCACTTCAAACCGTCTGGACGTACAAACTCAAGGAGAATTGCCACGGCGACCCCATCAAATACAAAGCGAGACTGTGCGTCCAGGGGTTCAATCAGATAGAAGGTCTTGATTACTTTGAGACATTTTCTCCAACAGGCAAACCCTTGACCCTCCGCATGTTACTCGTATACGCGCTAAGATTGTCTCAAAAGGTTTGGCAATTCAATGTTAAGAGTGCTTTCCTGCACTCTAAAATAGAAGAGGAGGTTATCATTCGAACACCAAAGGTATCAAACCGCAAATGCCGATTTCTCAAACTAAAAAAATCGTTATACGGGTTGAAACAATTGCCTAAAAATTGGTACGAGACTCTTACGCCGTGGTTCAAGGAGATAGGCTTTCACAAATCTCAATGCAATCCATGTCTTTATCTCTCAGAAG
The DNA here is from genome assembly GCA_025617555.3 of Puccinia polysora. Taxonomy (NCBI): domain Eukaryota; kingdom Fungi; phylum Basidiomycota; class Pucciniomycetes; order Pucciniales; family Pucciniaceae; genus Puccinia; species Puccinia polysora. Next base: position 23,704,342 of record CM062612.1, on the reverse strand, counting down.
ACGGAAAGTCAAGACTTTTCTTCCACGTAGACAACCTGATTCTAGTAGGAGATGGACAAGGATTTGAACAAAAATTTCTTAACAAATTCAATGGATCAGAAAGCAGAAACCCAGATACCCTTCTTGGCATGAAAATCCAGGTGGAATCGGATAGGATACTCCTCAGCCAACCGAACCATATTAAACATGGCCTAGAAGAACTGGGACTATGCGACTGCAAGGACACAACTACTCCACTCACTCAAAACCTACAACTGAAGCCTGCAACGGACGAAGATCATCAAGCATTCAAGACATTAAACATAAACTACAGGTTGGCTATTGGGATGATCAACCATATAGCGTGCTATACAAGACCCGACATCAGCTTCGCGGTCTCAAGTCTCGCAAGATTCAATTCCAAACCGGGACTCACCCATTGGAACAAACTCAAGAAGACCTGGAAGTATCTCAAAACGACCAGAGATCTCTGTCTACAGCTCACATGTCATTTGCAGGACAAACCGTTACAAGTATACTCGGATGCATCCTGGGCAGACGATCCAAACACCCGAAAGTCTCAAACAGGTTACCTTTGCATCGTATTTGGCAGTCTAGTCTCATGGAACAGCTGCAAGCAAAGAAACATAACTTGGTTGTCAACCAACGCCAAACTTAATGCCCTAATGGAATCATACCATGAGGCGACTTGGATTAAGGCGCTTTTAAATGACATCTTTGGACAACTCATCAGGACTGTCCCATTAAATATAGACAATAGCGGCCTAGAAGACAAGATCAGGAAGTTTGGCTCCAACTCCAAGACCCGACACTTAGACCTAAAAACCAAGGGTATGAGAGATGAACTCAAGGCAAATAACATCAAACTAACATTAGTAAAATCTACAGACATGATAGCAGACCCTCTAACTAAAGCCGCCTCAGTTCAGAGCATCGGACTCTTGTCCCGTTTCTTTTTCTCTGGTTCTCATTCAATTAGTCCTAAGTAGTATGTTCTGACTGTTAAGTAGTTTGTTCTTTCATCTCATTGGGCATGGAGGGGTGTTAAGCAAATGACACAGGAGGATAGTAGAGCGCACGGGAGGCGACTGAACCCATAAGTATGTGGATACTCTAATTGGAGCTATCACCATCCAAGTAGTATGAGAAGAGAGAGTATAGAGGGAGCACTCAAGGATAGATTAATCTTTGATCATCGCAACTACTCTCAGCAATCCCTCTCAAACCTCACAACCTACTCTCACCTCAACTCTCACTCACAGTTCTCCAGTCTTCTCGCAACTCTCCAGTCTCCTATTTCTCATTTTCCTTTCATCTCATATCTTTATCATACCTGTCACCCTTGTCAACACATCAGAACTCCTACACCTTCCATACCTCAACTATAGTCCGTGTGCCCGGTGAGATTCTGAACTAACCCTTCTCACATAGTATACTGGTCATGCTTACTAAAACCCTTGTCTCTCAGCCTCACCCAACTATCTACTCCCTGCTTCTTCAATCCTCATGTCCATGTCCACTAATGCTAATATACTCCTGGTCTGATGTTAGTATTTATACATCCTATTGCCTCTCATGATAAGATGTTGATTAAAGCTTGTTCTTTAGTTTCCAGTTTATAGTGCAATCCATATAAGATCTCTATTAAATATTTTAAACCACCCAAGAGGAGAGGAAGGCCAAGGAAGAAATTCAAAGAAAATTCAATAGTGAGTAATCATTTTTGAAAAAACAAATATCATAATTTATATTTTTAAATCATTTCTTCATGTTTGGAGAAAGTGGAAGGAAAAAAAGGAAAAGAGGAAGGGAAAGAAAAGGGAGGAATTAGAGGAATAGTTTAATTTAAATAAATACATAATGTTTCTAGATATGAACTGATTTTTTTAATAGTTCCTTTTCATTTTTTAACACAGGATGATTTCCTGACTGAGGATAAATATTTATATGATAAAGAGCTCCCAGATTTTGATGTTATTAAGTAAGTAAGATTTGATTTTTTTATTTTTTTATTGATATGATTGATGTCATTTTCTATCAATGCTTCAATTTGATACTTCCTCAGAGGTCTGGAAATGTTTTAATTAAGAGGTTTAATTCTGCTTAATAAAATATTTTTCCAAAACAAAGAAAAAAATAAAGCAAATGAGAATGATGAAGATTCTTACCATCATCATGGAAAGCATTTATGTGAAAAATAGCAACAACAAGTACATTTGATAATTTCTCATTGTTTTGGTTTTTCAATTGCTTTTTAATTTGGGAAATGTCAAATTGAATGGGCAAAAAATGGTGTTTGCAACCCATCTGAGTGACAAATGGCTGTTTGCAACCCATCTGAGTTTCAAATGGCTGTTCCCAACCCATCTCAGTTGCAAATGGCTGTTTGCAACCCATCTGAGTTTGAAATGGTTGTTTGAAACCTTTTTCTATCTTTACTTTTTTTATCTTTTATTTCTTCTTTTTTTTTTATATTAATAAAAAAATCAAAAATAAAAAAACAAAGTAATCAATTAAATTGAAAAATAAATATAAAAAAATATATATAAATAAAATGAAAAACATAAAGAAAGGGAGTAAGGTTTTTCATGCCCCCAAAGCTGGAAAACACACAGTTTGGACCTTCCCACAACTTCCTGAAACATCCCCCACCCACGCGGCAAACCTGGAAAAAACATGTTTTTTGGGGGTTGTCAAAAAAAAAAAATTGGGGGGATAGGGGGCATCTCAAACCCCTGTAGAATAAATCCTAAGAATTTTGGCCATTTTTAAGGCCTTCAAAATTGCCCCAAAAAACCGAAAAAAAAAGCTTGGCGTATCAAATCTTTTCACATTTTTAATCTTTTTTTGTTGGTCATTTTGAAAAATCTGAAGAGACAGAAAGTTTTCAAATATGGCAGGCCATTTGATTATAGTTTTTTCAGAATTTTAGTACTTCACTTTCTTGGCCAAAAATGGGATTTATATAAAAAATGAGACATGGTTTTCAATTCTTTTTTTTGTTATTTTTTCATGAGATTTTCCAAATTTTCATTTTTCAGTATTTGAGTGGGCATTTTGAAGGGCCCAAAAAAACTATCTGGGGATTTTTTGTAGCTTACTTTTTCCCAAAGAATTCATAATTGAAAACACAAAAGTGGTATTTTTTGCTCTAAATCAATGGGTTTTTTCTCTAAATCAATGAGTAAAAACAATTATGAAGAATTGAGTGAGAAAAAAACAGAAAAATTATTCAATCAAGATCAATTTGTACTAATTTATTATTTTTACTACAAGGGAAAAAAATCTTCAAACCAAGTTCCAAGTTATTATGAATCAAATACTCCCATTTTTGTGATTCCTTGCTAGCAAAAGTCTTCCAAAGAGGATCTAATTGGGAAGCTGGCCAAAGTTCAGAATTATGGTGGAAAGAAACTATGTGCTGAGAATCTTCCAAAAAAATTAAACATATGGGAGATGTTTGTGAATTGGCAGTTGGAGGTAAATTGAGTGGCAAATAAGTTGATGGCATCAACTCAGATAAAAGTACCACTGCCCATTGGAATGTATCTGCAAGCAGGAAACCATGGCAAGGGAATTTCATCCATTAACTTTGAGGGGCACGTCCAGAAGTGTGGTTGAGATTTTTTCTTGCTTTGTCAAAATTTTTTTCCCAGACTTGATCCATGAAGTTTTCATCCTTGAAAAAAGAGTTGGATTCCATTTCATTGATCATTTCCTGATTTATTGAGCTCCAATCTTCAGATTTACAGCCCAAATTAACTGCTACTGTTCTAAACCAGCAGTTCCCATAACTCATCACATCTTGAAAATGTGAAATTTGTGGTATGAAGGTCTTTGGGAAAATGAAATTTTTGTATTGATACTAAGGAAAAAAAGATCAGTATTATTTAAGATGAAACAAAAAAAAAATTCATACTGACTTTATCAATAGCAACCACTTCAAAATTATCAGAAGATTAATAAGACAATGTTGTGACAGTCTTCCCAAAAAACAAGGGGTTAATAAGTGAACCATAAAGCAAGATTAATTCAGAAATATATTCACCCTTTCTTTTTCATAGACTGTGGCTGTGGGAGCAAAGATTGGATTCCCTGGAGGCCTGTAAGAATCTTCATCTTCATCTTGTTGTTTTCTTCTCTTGATTCTCTTCAAAGTCCCAGGACTCAAATTCTGTGAAATGAGTAGTGGTGTGTGATTGGTTGATTGGTGTTGAGATGTGATTATTGGTGATGGCAGTGATGTTTGTGTGGTGTTGAGTGGATTCTGGATTTTGACAGCTGATTTTGTGGTTAAGGAGAGGATTGACCTCCCACAGAGGTGAGGAGGAGGCAGCAAATCATTTTAAATCATATTTAATATCAGATTATTCATATAGAAGAGCCAAAAATGCGGACATACCCCAAAAAGGGTTTCAAACATGGTTTTTTGAGGTTTGAGGGGCATTCCAAAAATCTAAACTCAGTTTGCCCATAAAAAGAATCAAAATAGTATCAGAAATTGCTTCAAAACACACCCCAAAACAGACAATTTCCATTACTGTTGTAGAAGCATCAAGTTTTTTTGGGTGAGTAATTGATCCCAGAAATACCCAAATAATTTTTTGGGCCCTTCACAATGCCTGCTAAAATACTGAAAACTGAATATTTGGAAAATCTCATGCAAAAATAGCATAAAAAAAGAATTTAAAATAATGTCTCATTTTTTATGTAAATCCCATTTTGTGGCGGGAAAGTGAAGTACTAAAATTCTGGACAAATCATAATTGAATGGCCTGCAATATTTGAAAAATTTCTGTTCCTTCAGATTTTTCAAAATGATCAACAAAAAAAGATTAAAAATTTGAAAAGATTTCAGACGTGGAGCATTTTTTTTTCAGTTTTTTGGGGGCAATTTCAAACGCCTTAAAAATGGCCAAAATTTGTAGGATTTATTCTACAGGGGTTTGAGATGCCCCCCTATTCAAAACTATTTTTTTTGACAACTCCCAAAAACGGTCTTTTTTCCAGGTTTACCGCGTGGGTGGGGGAAGTTTCAGGATATTGTGGGAACATCCAAACTGCATGTTTTCCAGTTTTTGGGTCGTTCAAAACCTAACACCTTAAAGAAATGAATAAATAAATAAAAAATAAATCAATCAATCAATTAAATTAAAATATAAATATAAAAAATCATAAGTGAAAAAATAAAATGAATTAAATAAATAAATGAATAAAAAACAGATTAACTAATTAAATTATAAATATAAATATAAATATAAATAAATGAAACAAAATTAATAACATCTACAGATTATATTTTATTTTCCTTTTTCTTTTCCATTTGAAACCCATTTTGGGTTGCAAATGGCGCCATGCAACCCATTTTGGGTTGTTAAAAGGTTGCGGGGTGTTTCAAATTTAAAATTTCCAATTGAAATTTTGTCTAGTTTTTGCATAAATTATATTATTCTTCTCCTGGAAGTTTTGAACAATTTCCAATGAAAAATTGATTGGTTAATTACACAAAGCGTTTTACTTTATAAAGAATTCTTGTTTTTTTTTGTAAGTTCCAATAAATAGATTTCATTTCCCCTGAAACCACTATTCCGTATATATCCAATGTTCAACATTTCATAGGAGATGGAAACTGTGGATTTATAGCAGCAGATGTATGTTTTATAAGGAAATATGAAGACTTGATTGAAATAAGGAAATAAATTGTCAAACAACTGGATTTCACCCCAATCTTCAAGGACCAAAAATTAATGAATAAAATCTAGGTTGAAAATTTTCAAGAAGCAAGAAGGAAAATCAACCACCTTTCTGGCCCAGCTCCTATAAATTTTTAATTGAAATTTTCAAGGCATGGTTTTTTTCTTGCTGAAACATATAAGTTTCCAGTGGTTTTATTTTGTTCCTAAATTCCTTGCACTTTTCTTCCTCTCAATTTTGCACCCACTTGAAAGTAAAAATCTTCTCCTAACCAACTTATTCTTCTAGAAGAATTAAAACATATATTTTATTCAAACTTTAAGTCTGATCCTTGGACAGCCCCAAAATTGGATCCACTTTGGAAAAGCTTAAAATCTTGGAAGACAAAGGTTCAGAAAGATTTGAAGCTTGTTAATTAGTTTTTTTTTACCTCCAAGAGAATACAGAAAAAAAATAAAACCAATATTTGTTTAATAATATTAAACAATAGTAGCAAAATAATATTTCTAATAATATTTTTTCTTTTTATTTATAAAAAAATCAAACAAAGTAGAATTATAAATTTTGTCCACCCCTTTTATTTAAAATTATTTTCACTTTGATGAATATTTTGTGAGGTAGAATCTCTAATAAGCACTCAGAATTATTTTCAGTTTCATAATTTGATTTTTTTTCTCAATTTATTTAAAAAAATAAATTAGTAAAAATTTGATGCCTGATGTAGAAAAAAACCAAAAAGGAAAAGGATGTGTTATTTTGAAGTTTTTTGACATTGTATCCAATATTTAGAGGCAAATAATACATCCAAAAAATACCAAAAAGATATTTTAAATCTTTTTTATTGATTTTTAGACTTTCTGAGATTTTAAAGCACAAAAAGAAAATTAATTCAAACACAAAGAAATGGTTCAAAAAATGTTATGAGATTTCTTCTTGGATTTTCTTGACTTTTTGGAAGAATTTTTGAAGGTGTTCTAATGCTTCAAAAATTTTTTTCAGAGGTTCAAAAAGACTGGTTTCATGTTTGACCCCCAAGCAAAATATTATGGTTGGAAGGGCTTTTGCAAAAGTCTGAAGAATGATATAATGAGCTATCTCTATCTTAAAAGAAATTGGAATGTGGAACTCCTGATTTTGAATTCCATAAAGAGTTTTTCTTTAATTAAGGGATTTTACATGTAAAACTATGGATTTCAGCTTTTAGAGAAGGAATTTTTCTTCCAAGAAAGAGTATAGGCATTGAAATTATGAATTAGGTAGAATTAGTGATTTAAACTTGTGAGGATGAGGTTGGAGAGTTTTAGATCAATTTTCAAAATTTTGATTTTGATTATCAGAGTGAATCAGGATAATTCTTCTTGGCTCAGAGATAAACAGAAGTGGGAAAAGAGGGTTAGTGATTTGTTCAGCTTCATTTTCAAGGGTATGAGGACCTTTATATGCTGTACTCACAAAAAAATGTTTCTGATTAAATCTGACAAGAAAATTCCTTTTGAAATAAGTGGTTTAGTTGAATTTTTTATGGAAATTTTGAGTGAAGCAATCTGTAGTGATTTGGGAGCCATAATCAATAACCATTTATTTCAGTTGGGTCGCGCGCAGGTAGAAATAGTATATACAATTGTCACAGATATGTGACATACTAGCCGTAAAATGTATTGGGTAGTTTGGTAACGCATAACAACCCCCCACAAACTAACCAATCAAGAAGAAAAGAAACAATTACAAAAGACAATTTGTTTCTGCGCGCCGAGCCTCTTAGTCATAATATCCGCCAATTGCTCTGTTGTATCTACCCATTGTATCTCCAACTTTAAACTCCTAATAACATCATTAACAAAAAAGAAATTCCGCGCAATGTGCCACATTTTTGACCTTGAGCCGTTGTCCTTCGCCACTAGGACCACGCCGCGGTTATTGCAATAGAGAGTAGATTTTGTGGGGGACCCAAGATTGGCAACCATCAAATGGATGGGTACAAAAAATTTGACAGCCAACCCCAGTGAGATGAATTCCGCGTTGCAGGTGGAAGTAGCTACTGTCTTCTGCCGCTTTGACGCCCAAGCTATAGGGCAATTGTCTAGCAAGATGATAAAGCCGGAAGTCAATTGGTGAAACTCACCCCCCAAGTCTGCATCCACCCATAATTGTAGGCTTGCAGATTTAGGTCAAAAAGTCAAATGTTTATCAATCGTCAATGAAATATAGCGGACCAAGTGTTCAAGAGCAGCCCAGTGTCGGGCATCCGGGGATTTACTAAAGCGTGAGAGGTAATTAATTGCAAATGATAAGTCCGGACGCGTTCCCAAGGCAAGATAGTTGATTGACCCAACATAAGATTTGTACAGTTGTACATCAATGGCGTCCGAAGAGCCGTTAGTGACAAGGGGCGTATCTGGAAGCGTCGTGGTCAATGAGATAAGTCTAGGCCGACCCAAACGTTCCCATTTCAATACAATTTGCCTTGCCAATAGCGTCTGATCAAGGAGCAAAGTTCCATTCAGGTTCATTAAATTAATACCAACAATCCGATTGCATTTCTCATCCCATTTCAATCGCACCTTTGACGCCATTTGCTCCCAAAAACTTGCCAGAACCTCGCTATCATTCGCAACTACCAATCCGTCATCAACATGCAACCATATCGCCACCACCTTTTCTCCTTCCCAAGATATGTATACTGTCTGTTCAATCAAACCACCTTCAAAACCAAGTTCCGCTAGAATTTCTCTGAAGAACATCCACCAACACCTTGCCGCCTGTCTTGTCCCATACAAGGACTTCTTCAGTAACATTACCTGGCCTTGAAGCTTGGGTCAAACATGTACCAGTGGTTCTACTTAAACCGTCTCGGTGATCAGGGAGTGTAGATAAGCTGCCAAAAAATCAAAACTCTGGATCAACCAGCCATTTGAGATTGCCACCGCCAGTATGAGCCAAAGCAAAGACAGAGAAGCTGTGGGAGCAAATGTCTTGTAACAATCAACGCCAAGGCGCTGGCAAAAAACCTTTGCTACGTACCAAGTCTTTGGCATGGTAACCAATCCATCGGGGTTACGCTTGACGGAAAACACGTACTTCGCGCCAATAACCTTCATACTGGGTTCGCGCTTCACAGGGATCCAAAAACCCATATCAAAAAGTTGATCAATTTCTGCCGTGATGGGTACTAACCACGTTCGTCGCATGGGGCCAGAAAGGGCGTGGCCAATAGATGTGGGTAGATCAAGGTTGGGGCACGCGGGGATATTTTCAATCTGTTGATCTTGCTTGGTACATATCTCTTAGCTAGGGAACTCGCCTAGGCGCAGAATCAATGCCCGCAGGCAAGGGTCTATAGCCTCCATCGGAGTAGGAATTGCAATGAACGGGGTAGGTTGGGAGTCCGGGAAATCGGAAACGTTGGTGTAAGATAAACATTTTTCTTCAACATCCCAGAAAAGAAAACTGCGTTGGTCGTCTTGGTAGCCCAGGAATACCATTCTCTTTGCCCTGTTATCAAGTTTCAAACCTTCAGGACGTGCGCGAGTGCAATGGAGCCAAACGGATGGAAGGGAATTACCCCGTTGGACGTTTTGTAGAGTATCTCAAAAGGTGTCTTGGGGCTGGATCGTGAGTTGGCAAGGTGATTATGAAGAAAACAGGCGTGTTGATAAGCAAAGGACCAGAAGCAGTCAGGCAACCAAGCGTAAGTAAGCATAGTCGGGGCCATGTCGCCAAGCGTTTGATTGACTCCTTCAGCCTCACCGTTCTGTTTGGGCGTGTATGGAGATGTGAAAAGGAGTTTTGAGCCGAGTGCAGACAGCTGATCCGCTAAAGCATTCGAAAGGTATTCCTTTGCATTATCCAACCGGATATGGGTAGGGGCTTTACCAAGGCAATTCTTTAGGTACGTAGTGGTTTTAAGCAGGAGTTTGGGGACCTTGGACCAGAGTTTAAACGCGTGTACAAAGATAAACGTGGAGTGGTGGTCTTGAAACGTGAGGAGATAGCGATTGCCAGATACATCAGATGGTAGGGGGCCAAGCACGTCTGTCACCAGGAGGTTGAGGGGGTTTTCTAGGGGGATTGCTTCAGAAAGGGAGTTGCACCGCCTAATGCTCTTTGCCGTTTTGCAAGATTTGCAGAAGAAAGGTGTCCAGGTTTTGATGTTGAACGACGGGACATGTTTCCGGAGGTAGGCTTTGACAACTTGATCCAAGACATGACCAAGTGTGCAGTGATAGAAATAAGAGGAAGAAATAAAAGGAAGGGGGGAAAGAGAAAGCGGAGGAACAGAAATAGAACGGAGGGAGGGAAGAACAGGAGAAGGAGGCAGTGCGGCACAGGAAGAAGAGGTCACAGTCCAGGTACAATTACAATATGAAGCAAGAAGCCGAGAAGAAGAAGAAACAAGAGAAATGTTGTTTCCAACAAAGGTGGGACAATATCCAGTGTCGATGAGGTGAGCGAGAGACAGTAGGGTACCGTTCACACGAGGGCAGTATAAGAAGTTATTCGGTAATGGGGCCCCATGGTCCCCAGACTTGGCCGTCGTCAGTTGTACCGTCCCCCTGCCAATCGCAACCATCTCGACCTGAAGATCCGCCAGAGTTAAAGGTAGAGGGGAAGAGAAGGAGGAGAAAGAAACAAAAGAAGAGAAACAACCGCTGTAAGACTCCAAACAATGCTAAGCCGTGGCAGTTCTGTGGAGGGGAAAGGTGCTGTTTAGGCTGCCCTCCTAGGAGTTACAATAATATTTAAAAGTAACCGGAATCAAGGTCCAGAACCTTATGGATGAGAAATCAAAGTAAGGGAAGAGGATAAGAGTTGTCGGTAGCAATGGAAACAACACTATCTGAGGCAAGATGGTGCAGGTAAAGACTTGAACAAATAAGTAAAGGTTTGTTCAGAGTTCAATAGAACAAGGCAGTTGTAAGTAACAACGCCCACAAGCTAATAACTCTGGTTGTCAGCAGCTGATTAGGAAAGATCAACTCAATCCCAACCAACCTCCAGGTTCTCAATGAACCTGCCCAACTCTCCGCAATCAAGCGCTTGAAGGGTAACAGATAACTGTGGGAGGCTGAACAAAACAAAGCAACTTGTTTATGAAGCTCTAGAAGCAAATCAATAACAAATTTGAGCAAGAATATCCCAACACTTCTCAAGGGACTCAAGAATAGCGTGGCAAAATTCAACCTTAAAGAAGAAGGGAGGTATAACACTCCAGGTTTTAAGCTTAATAAAACCTCTTCAATCAAACGTGATTGGCTCCAGAAAGATGATCAAGGTGAGATCAAGACCAGTATGGTTGGAAAAAGGGATCAGAGTGGTATAACACACTCAAGAATTTAGACAGGAATTCTTCTTCAACCAGCAAGGCTATTGGTTGGTGATAAGGATCAAAGTCACAAGGGACAGAGTTTGAGTATGGAGGCTCAAAGGATCAGGGGGCAATCATGGATATACCCGGATAATTTGCTCAGATAAGTGGGAAGGATGCCCACGGATAAATTTGATTATGATGATGAGGGGATATGATAATGGATGCTGGGCCAAAAGGCAGGGGAGAGCCCCTCCTTTTATCGACATGAGGCCCTGTATACTATGTACAAGTGATACTACAAATAGGTGCGTAAAAATGAAAACATAAAAAAAAAAAAAAATAACATGAGAGGAAGAAAAAAAAAATGTCGCCTGCGTTGAGAATGACCGCGGGGAACCAGATGGACACCCGCGACAGCGGTCGGGGGTGTTGACAACGGCTGTCGTCTCCCGATCGGCGGCAACAACGGGGTGAAGGTTCCGACGGCCGCGAGCGGTCGCTTGCGGTCGTCGGTTGGATTGGATGATGGGTCAGGAGGGCTAGGGTGGATCAGTCGTCTGTCAACGGTTTGAGTGAGCGCTCAGGTCTTCCTCCTTCCCGTCGAGCTTCTCATCATGGATCATAGGTTGAGGATGACCATTAATCTCAAGGGGTGAGATGGTAGATCTCTTACGCTTGAGAGCATGATGGGCGTAGGATGGAGTTTGCTGCTGGTGATGATAGGGATTGGGATCGTTGGATGAGGTGATGGTTGATAATCGATTGAGTGGTGATGGTGATTGGTGACTAGCTGGAGTGGTGATGATGATGATAGGTTGGTGTTGGAAGTGTTCTGGGTTGATGAGCATAGTGAGTGAAGAAGAAGATGATGATGTTGCTTCAGGATGGCCGTTGGATTGGAGGATCAAGTCTCGGGACAAGCACGCAAGTCAAGAACAACAATGGTGATCACCATCATCCTGAGCAGGTCAAGATGACAACAAGGGGAGAAGGTTGGGTTGGAGGGATTGGATGGTGTACTTGGTCGTTGGATGACCCGATTGAATAACCAAGGGAGAAGACAAGCAAGGAGGAGATCAGGACCAAGATGATGGGAGGAGATGAAGTTCGGATGGGATGATGGGTTGATGGCCCGATCGTATCATTCTCGGATTTGATGATGATGATGATGATGATGATGGATCGGATGGCGGAGGAATAGGAGGTTGTGCTGATCAAGTTGAAGAGTAGGATGAGTGATAGAAGGATGAGGTTGGATGAGTTAGGATTGTACGGATCGTCAAAGATGGTTCGACAATTGCTCGCGTCGCCAAAAGTCAGGGCCGCGAGCGCAACAAGTAGGAGTTGAACGTAGAAGGGGGGGATCGAAGCGGAGAGACAGGCAAGAGGCTTGTCCTAGACCGCTAGGACAGGGAGAAGTTGAGAGACAGGGGGAAATGAAGGCACCCATAGGGGTACAACTAAAATCCGATCTTTTTTTTTTTTTTCTTTTTTTTTTTGTGGTGTCCCGGATTGGTCACCACACCGCTCACTGTTGAGGTTGCCCCTGAGTCTAGCACTAAAGTGTTGGGAGCCTTCACTGATTGGACCGTGCGAGTCTCGGGGCAAGCCTCATCAGTCAGCAATTGATCAGGTCCCACCACGGCATTCACTCGGTCCGGGCGGAAGGGATTAGGCGTTTGGTTTGGAGGGTGGCGTAGGTGGGGAGCAGTCGTTGTTGGTGGGTTGGGGGGGGAGGTGGGCATCAGCACGGAGGATTGGGCAGTCTCTGCGCCAGTGATCGGGGGAGTTACAGTAAACACATGTGCCACCAACTCTTGCGCGGACATTGGCAGGCACAGGGTGGTTACCATTTGCTATAACCGTTTGGGCTGCCTGGATGTCAGCGGCAGTAGGTTGTTGACGCGCTGCAAGTACCGGGAGGAAGAGTTGGGTCAGGAGCGTTAGAACAAGCTTGACAATGAGGGCAACCGGGATCGGGCCAAGTCCATGGATTTACAGCCGCAACGGAGTATGGATTGTTGGATGAGTTGCCCCTTTTTACTTTGGTGTAATAAAATGTGAGAATGGACTGAGTGTTGGACGCCGAGGGCTGGTAAATACAATCAAGTTGAGGGGCCACACTTTGTAACATTTGAGTTCAAGAGGTACCAGGGGGGGGGGAGTGAGGACCTGCATGACCAACGACACGCAAGAGTCCAGGACTGGCGTTCCAAGTTGCCCTAGCTTGATAAAGATGTTCGAGATCCTGCTGAGATGGGAAGAAATGCTGCCCTCCATGGTCGTCAGTTTGTAGAACAATTTGTCCCACAGTTTGATCTGGCGGGTGCGCATCAACAGTTGGAAGTTTTTCTTTATCGTCTCAAAAGCCTCCGCCGCGGTTTTGTCTTTAGCAATAAGTGGGTGAAGCTCCCGATCAATGGTTAGAATGAAGAAGACGCGAAAAATGATACTCTCGTTGTTGTTCAATGCCCGTAAGTTTGCAATGTTGTGCGTAAATTTGTTGATCCCAAATACAAGCAATCCAATGGTGTTGATCCCTTTGATCCACTCGTCAATGTTACTACCATCTTGCTTCAACCGTTCAACTGTCGAGACATATTTGGTCGGATTAGACAAAAATCTTGTCTTGAAGGTTGTTTCAAACGTTTGTGGTTGGGTCGCTGCCGTTTTAGAGTCCATGGAAATAACCGGTAAGTTGGTAGTATCAACGTTGATCGGGGTCTCGTAATCCTTGTCCCTGCTTGTTATGCCAATGTCGTCGTTGTTCTGGTCGCTCGGTTCACTGATCTGATCAATTCCTGGTCGTCCGCGTTGTGGCATACAAAAAAGGTGAGAAAAGAAAAAGAATCTTGGCTGGGGGATCCGGTACGTTTGTTTGATATTGCGAGACCAAGAGGTGAGCTGGCTTTTAACCTGTAGTGATTTGGGAGCCATAATTGATAACCATTTATTTCAGTTGGGTCACGCGCAGGTAGAAATAGTATATACAACTGTCACAGATATGTGACATACTAGCCGTAACATGTATTGGGTAGTTTGGTAACACATAACACAATCCATTGGAAAAGGTGGAATTGCTCACTTTGAAAAAATATTATATCAAGATATATTTTGAAGTAATACCTAATAAAAATAATTCCTGGGATTCAAAGTGAAACACTGAGCCCATGATGTAAATATGAATCTTATATGATTGATGATGAGTCTATTTTTTAGAATCCAAGGCTGAAATCAACTCATGGAATTCAGGTTAAAGGGATATAAATTTTCTATAATGATCTTTAAATCTAATTGTTTGTAATTTCTTCTTGTGGTTTAGTTCAGAGTGGTTATTTGTATTAAAGAGGATCCCAAAAATCAAAATCAACTTTTCTGTTGTTCAACAAGATCAAAAATGAAAATTCAAAGAATAAAATTGGGATTTAGAGAATTAAGGAAGCTACTGAAACAGTCTTACAAAAATACCTTGATAATAAAAGGAATCCTTTTGAGATTTCTTACATAAATGATTGATAGATTATATGAGAGGGAAAATAAATTGGTATTACACATATATCCAGAAGGAAGCCACAGAAGTAATTTTGAAAAATTTCAGCTAAAAGAATCTCAAGATGAAGGATTATTGGATTAATTTATCAGAGTGAAAATGAAAGCTTTATAAGAAGATAATTTATTTGATCTGATATGATCAAGAATGGAAGGAAAAATGATAAATTTTCTGTTTTTAAGGAATTCTCATGAGTATTCAATCTAGCTATATGAAGATCTCAAAAAAATAAAAAAAATAAAAATCAAAATTTCAATAAATTCTCCTGAGATTGCAATAAGACATAATGACTAATTTTTCACCAAAATTTGAGTAAATAAGGTGCAAGATATTCATGAAAGCAAAGAATTACAAGTCAGTTTAAGTTCTAAAAATTGCACCATAATGTGTTTTAGAGGGCACTCCTCTCATACTTGACAAAAGATAAAGCATGAGTAAATTACCACTGTAACAGGAATTTCAACATTTTAATTTTTCTAAATATCTTTTGAAGAATTAAATTATATTGATTTTAAATTATCCAGAAATAAAACTGAAATCAGCCAAAAATAAATTTTTCTCAAAAATTAAGGAAATAATTTTCAAATATTTCTGCTCTAAGCTGATGATTGCATGATTTTGTGGGATAAACTAGACAATCTTATGATAACCTCAAAAAACCATGGAAGAAGGCCTTCTGGAATTCAATAAGAGTTTGGTGCAGGAGTGCTCCACTCACAGGAGCTTGAGGGAAGATAAATAAATTTATTCTGAAGGTATAATTAATAAATTAAGTATTAATTTTCTGGAATGAGACTTTATTGGGTTTATCACAAACAAGGGTCATGATAAATTCACAATTCCAGCCTTATGGGAGTTGTTTAGGGCCCTACACGGCTCAAATGAGCCATGGGGGCCCATAGAAGACTACAAAGGGCCTTTCCAAACACGCGCGACCCCCGGAGGGTTGTATAGGAGCCCTTTACCCCCCAAACACGGTGATTTGGAGCCCTTTATGGGGGTACAGGGCTCAAAACCCCCGTTTTTGGGGGTGCACAACCCCCGGAAGTTGTTCCTGAATTTTGGGCACTCCCTGGACCATTCTTGGGTTCCCTCAACCCAAATTTGGAATCAATGCATACTCTGCTGGACTGTTGTTCCACACCTAGTGATCCCAAAGTGACTTTAAAGTGAAACCAAAGTGAAAGTAAAGTAAAAATTGAAATCATATAAAAACGTGCAAAAAATTCTTTCTCAACTCAAAAGTGAGAAAACTTTGTTTGTTGAATTGAAAGTTGGATTGAATACTGAAGTATATCATTGCATTTTTTTGCATGGGAACAGTGGCAAGCCCTCCTTCTTTTGACATGGCTGAATGGAAGTTCTACATTGATAGTGCCATCAACAAAGCTTTGGAAAAATAAAAAAAGGATTTGGGTAATGAAACATTGGAAGCCCCAATTTAATCCTCATCAAGGGTGACAATTGAGCAACAAAATGTTTCACAGTGGGATGCAACCTCTGTTCATGAGAAACATTTTATGTTACAGAGGTCTTTTAAAGATTAAATTTGATTCAAAATAACTTATGGGGTGCCCGTAACTATGAAACTACAAAACCTAACCATTGAATTTGTCCCAGATCCACTTGACCCACCTCCTGTGAGAAATTTTCCTACTAGGGAAGAGGCCCAAAAATATTTTCAAACATGGGCTATGAAGCATGTTTACGCTCTGACGGTTTTTAACTCAAAGAAAGATAAATATGTGGATATGGCCTGTGATTGCCATGGTTCCTATTCAGGAAAACTTCTTACCAAGCGGTCTAGAAAAACTCACACAAGGAATGTTGGGTGCAAGTTTTTAATCCATGCAAGTTGCATGAAGGCAGACCCCTTGTGGCAACTCTCCTACAAAGAAACCCAAAATAACCATCAAGCATCTGAAAATCCCTCTCTGCATCCTCAACTAAGGAGAATCTTGGGGGTGGCCTTAGAAAATATAATAGAAGGCATGAATGATTGGCTCAATATGTTGCAGCTTAAGAGGAAATTGAGAAAGATTGATGGAGGGGATTATTTTGATGGCCAAACAGTCTATAACACTAAGTGGAAGGTAACACCTGCAGAACTAAAGGGGAAAAGTTTTATGGAGGTACTCTATGACCAGCTTGAAGAAAAAAGTTGGATTCAACAGTCAAAGTTCAGTGGAGAGGGCCACTTGGGGGCCCTGTACTTAGCACACCCTCCAGCAGTAAAGCTTTCAAAACAATTCCATCATATTGCTATGTTGGATTGTACTTATAAGACAAATAAGTACAAAATCCCCCAATTGAATGATGTAGGAATGACAGCCAATTGGAAGACTTTCACAAAAGCTCTTGCTTTTATAACAAAAGAAACGTTTGATTTCTACAGTTGGTTTGTAAACTGATTAAAGGAGTTGGCTTATGATCCTGAGAGACTTCCAAAAGTCTTTGTGATGGACTGTGAAAAAGATCTGATTTGTGTTATTGAATCTATTTTCCCTGAGTCATCAAGAAAATTTTGCACTTGGCAATTTTCTAAAAAAATAAAAGCAAACTTTAAAGCGCGCTTTGTTAATGATGTCAAAGGATGGAAAAGATTTATGACTCTATGGGAAAAGTATGGGGCCTCAAAGACCAAGGAGGAGGCGGAGTTCAATGATGCTGAAATAAGAGTAGGTACAAATCACTGCTTCTTATTCTTCCTACTTTTGGGTTCTGACCTTTTGACTTGTATAGTGTTTCTTGAAAGACTATGAGGATGTACTCAAGTATATGGAAAATAACATTTTCCGTATCAAAGAGACCTTTTTAACAGCGTGGAATTGTATAAACCCAGATTTTGGAAACAAAAAAATATCTCAGGTTGAAGGGGCCCATGAAACTCTAGAACAATTCCTTTCAAAATCTTTGGGAAACATGTTGGATGTTTGGGAAAGCCTTGATGGAACAGTTTTGAATCAAATTAAATCAGTTCATGCATCAATTTATAACTCTTGAATTAAGTTAGGGACAGTTCTTCCACCTGAACTGTTACGATTGGGTTACAAATTGTCTTAATAGGCAATTCAGCTTATTAGGGAACAATTTGAGAAATTCAAATGTGATCATGATGGAAAAGTGTGCACCAAGTCATATTCCAAGACTATGGGTTTTCCCTGTTCCCACCAAATAGGTGACTGTCTAGAATTCAGAGGATCCGTGGTACCCAAAGATGTTCATCCTCAGTGGAGGTTGGACTATGACCCTTGAAGTTCTAGTTCTGTAAGTTGGCTTAAGTTGGATTGTTCAAATCACTATGTGATTAATGCTTTTTGCTTAATGATTCCTCATTCACTAAAGGTTGATCCTTTTGAATTTCTCAAGTGCAAAGTTGAAAAAATGCTAAGCATTCCTCAGTTACGTGAAAAAGTGAATGAAATGATCTAAGAATATCCAGATCATGAGCAAAGCTGCCTATTGAAGTATATCATTTGGAAGATTACAAAATGTGAATTGAAGCTAATACTTGAACCTAAAGTCTTATAATCAAGTAGGGTCCGGCCAAAATTGACAGATAAGCAGCAAGAGCAATCTTGGTTTGAGCATGTTGAAAAAAAAGCTCAAGGGGGAAAAAAGGACTAAAAGGGCCCCAAATAAGAAAAGAAAAAATATTGTAAGTCTTTTCTTTTGGTATATGCTCATTTTTTTGGTTTAATGAACTTACTTACTAACTAATGATTAATTTTTAGTCAAAGTTGGAAGAATCTGAATCAGAATTTCATAGTTCAGAGGAAGAGACTGAAAGTTAATTGGTATCACTTAATTTGGAATCAGAATCCTCTGTAGAGGAAGACAAAGTGCAGCAAAAGGTAACCAGAAGCTCATCTTTGGTTAGTATTCATTTGAATTATGTGATTAAAAAAATGAATACTAAGTTAGTTTTGATGATAGGAACCAAATGTGAATTACCTCCATCAAATAACAAGGAAATTTCATCAGTTCTTGGGTGTGGTTTGGGATCCAATTGGAGATGGTAATTGCAGATTTAGAGTCATTGCTAAATCTCTTGGTTATAAAGAACATGGTTGGTTTAGATTTAAAAAAGAAATGATACAAAAATTGGAGAAACATAAAGCATGCTAAATTAAGATGCTTGGTGGTGAAAAGGAGGTTGAAAAGATTAAACAAATACTTGATTTTAAAGACATAAATGAAAAGATTCCCTCCTCAAAATGGCTGGCCAAATTAGATATGGGTCAAATCATAGCAGACACATATTCCAGAACTATAGGTTTCATTTCATTGGAGTCATGTGATACTTATACTCCAATGAAAAATGGTGTTACCAATCAATCAGATCCAATTTTCAATTCCTTTGTAAACAATAACCACTGGGTTCTATTAGTACTTGAGGGAGAAATGATTCCAATCCCGCCCATTGTAGCAAAAACGCGTTCCTTGATTCCTAAAAAAGCCTCTGGTTTGATTGACCATCTCAAATATCAGCTGCAAATGTATTCTAGATTATAGAGATCATAGAATTTGACTTCATTTCATCATTGGGTTTCATATAAATTGTAATTCTAATGCAGCTGAAAATTTCTCTTAATATAAAGGGTTATCAAATTTTGAACATCATTATGTTGAGTTTTGTGAGTCAACATCATTATATTGAGTGTTTTGAATGAGACTTTAATGGTAAGTCAGTTCAAAATGTGTTGGGCTGATTCCATTATAAGGAGTATTTTACTCCTTATGATGGGATCAGCTTAACACAAGTTGAAATTTTTTTTTTGGTGTTTTTACTTTAGGGATTTTCAAGTTACTTTTCTTTTTTTTGGTGTTTTTAATTTAGGGCTATTCCAGTTACTTGTCTTTTTTTGGTGTTTTTAATTTAAAGCTAGTCCAGTTACTTGTGATTTTTTTGGTGTTTTGGCTAGTCCAATTACTTGTGTTTTTTTTGGGTCTTTTTACTTTAGGGCTAGTCCATTGTGTTGGAAGTCAACAATTTTTGCTCAAATTATTCCATCCAAATCCTCTTTGTCCTCTCTTTGTTGTCCAATGTCTTTCTTTCTATTTTGTCTTCCACTGCCTTATCTTTCACATGCTGTCTTTTCCATCTTTTTATCCGCTGTCTCTTTTTCTCATGTTCTCTCTTTCACGCGGCTCCGCTCCTGAAGATTGCGCACCAGCGCTCTTACACTTAAAAATCCGCGGGCTCACTCTCTGCAACCGCTCATTTCAATAATCCAACCATATCATCTTGAACGCAGAAGACCGGGCTCAACCTCGAGGACAGAAAAATCTTGACCGCTCACATCTTGACCGCTTATCCCGCTCTGCTCACACCTTGACCGCTTCTGCTTACCCCGCTAAGCCTCAAGAAGAAAGTTATCTATACTGCTCTCACCACCTGGTCCATTCAAGTCTGCTCAACCCCTAGGAGTCAATCTCCACCGCTTACACCTCCACCACTCAAGCCAACCAACCACGCTTAGGGTCCCATCAAGTTCATTTCTAACTATCCCTGTTTCTGACAATGTCTCATGCTATCTGGTCATTTTTAGGTGTTTTATTCAAGCTTATTAATGTTTAGTTTTCACTCATTGCACTTTTTCCAATGACTGAAATTTGATTCATTTTTAGTCTAAAATTCTCACATTGGATAGTCCCAGTTTTTTTTGTTTTTTATTTATCTATTTATCTTTTTGTTTAAATAAGAGTTTAAGGGTAAGTGAGTTCAACTTGTGCTGGGCTGATTCCATCATAAGGAGTATTTTACTCCTTATGATGGTATCAGCTTAACACAAGTTGATTTTTTTTTTTTTAGTTTAAGGCTAGTCCAGTTACTTGTCTTTTTTTGGTGTTTTTAATTGAGGGCTATTCCAGTTACTTGTGATTGTTTTTGGTGTTTTTAGTTTAGGGTTAGTCCAGTTACTTGTGTTTTTTTGTGTCTTTTTACTTTGGGTCTATTCCATTGGATAGTCCCAGTTTTTTTTGCTTTTTTGACCAAAAAATCAACATTTTTTGATTTCTTTGATTTTTTGGTTGATTCCTGTTTTTTGGAAGGTTTGTTTGATTCATGGTTTATGTTAGTGCCCTTTAATTCCATTTTTTTATGGCTCACTGCGGTCCAGTGGCGTGTTGAATGCCACACAACTACATTTGAGCCCTGTACAACTCCACACAACTCAAATGTAGTCGTGTAGAATCCAACATGCGGTCAGACTAGGCTGGGTGGGCCGCACAACTCTTTGAGCCATGGGGGGTTGTACACAGTGCCACACGACTACATTTGAGCTGTGTACAACTTCACACGACTTGAATGTAGTTTTGTGGACCCAACACGCCGTTGGACCAGGCTGGGTGGGCCGCCCAACTCTTTGAGCCATGGGGGGTTGTACACAGCTTGGATTGGACAGTTGTGGTGCCCCATCCTGGACACCCTGGCCAGTGTGGAGATTTTAATTTTTTTATGATTTTTCCTTATCATCTTTCATAGGTATCATTATTAAAAAAAAAAAAAAAAAAAATCATACATCATTGTTAATCCGATCCACTAGACCATCCTCTTCCTCCTCATCTCAATCCATCAATATCATCATTGACGATCAACTTTGAGGCTCAAAAATGGCGACGACAACAACCAACAGCAGTAATAGACCCATTGCCATCCATTGAGACCAAGCTAGCTCCTCCATCAGACGCCTCCTCTTGACTCCCTCCAAAATCCTCTTCTTTGTCCTCTCTTTTCAAAAGCTCAGCCTGTTCCTGCTCTCCTTCATTTACATGCTGATCTATCATCCTAACTCATCCTCCATCTCAACCCTCAACCTCATTGATCATTGCTACGTCTCCTCATCCGCTCATCATCTATCATCCCATCTCATCAATTGGTTTGACTTGGTCCCCGATTGGCTATCCCCCTACCTATCACCCCTGCACACTCCATTCTCCCTTGGTCGTCATTTCAACCTATCCTCAATGTTACCATCATCCTTGATTCCCCTCAGCCACCCTAGCAGATCACCTCCCACAACGGCGACCAACGACCAACAACCAGCCGCCTCAAACAGCCGTCCAACCTCTCCCTTCCTCCCCTCCTAGCTTGCCGGTCTCCCGCGCGGGTCTTGGAAGTCGCCAATGCCCATTGGAAACCTGCCGGCGGTCATCCGTGGCCTCGGAAGTTGCCCAGGCCCATCAGGATGCCGGCGGGCATCCCTCTTTGGATTTCTTTTTCTCCAAGTACCTGTTTGTTTCTTTTTTTTTCTTTTGTTTTCTCATGATCTTGATCCTTAAGAAAAAAACAAAAAATTCCCACTCCCATTTGTAAATCTCTCTTGTAAATAGTCTACAGGCCTCTGGTCTATAAAAGGAGGGGCTCTCCCCTGCTTTTTCTGATATATCATCATATTGGATCATATCATCATCATAGAAATTGATCCATAGGGGTGTGTGCCTGTGTCCCCCATCATCGTGAAATTTAATCCTGATCCTTATCCTGGGTATATCTTTTATTGCCCCCTGATCCATTTTTTGACCCTAAGTCTTTTGCCCCTCTGTGGCATGATCCTTATCACCAACCAATAGCCTTTCTGGTTGAAGAAAAATTCTGTCTGTTGTAATTTTTGAGTGTGTTATACCACTCCTTGATCCCTTTCTCTGACCATACTGGTCCTGATCCCTGATCACCTTTCTGGAGCCAATCACAATTGATTGAAGAGGTCTTATTAAGCTTAAGACCTGGAGTGTTATAACTCCCTTTACTTTCTTTGGAGTTGCATTCTGCCAGCCTATTCTTGAGTCCCTTGAGAAGTGTTGAGGTTATCCTTGCTTCAAAATCAGTTACTGTTTGCTTTGGAGCTTCTTAAACATTGTGCTTTGTCTTGTACAGCCACCCTCAGTTATCTGGTACCCTTCAAGCGCTTGATTGCAGAGAGTTGGGCAGGTTCATTGAGAACCTGGAGGTTGCTTGGGTTTGAGTTGATCATCCCCAATCTTCTGCTGACGACCAGAGTTATTAGCTTGTGGGCTTTGTTACGTACAACAGCTTTTGTTCTTTGAACTCTAAGAGGACTTTAACTTCTTTTGTTCAAGTTTTTTCCCTGCATAATCTTGTCTCAGATAGGGCTGTTCCATCTCTACCAAACTATTATCATCTTTATCCTCTACTCCTTGATTCCTCATTTACCAGGTTCTGGACCTTGATCTTGGTTACATCTAAATATTTTTGTAAGACTCAGGAGGGCAGCCTAAACAGCACCTTTCCCCTCCACAGAACTTCCACGGCCTAGCACCGTTTGGAGTCTTACATTTGGTCTCCCGGGCCAGGATCAAACCAGAAACCTTGGGATTTACAGTCCCAACTTGAAGAATAAACTCTGAAATCTGATCCAATTTTTTTTTCTTTTTCTTTCTTTTTCTGTTTGTTCTTTTTTTCAGATCTGATCCATGGAGGCAACTTGGTCCAGAAGTAAGTCCTCCCAATTGTGCACCAGCTGGGAAAGATCCTTTTTGTTTTTTGTGAAACTCTACTCTTTCCACACTTGTGAGCCACCTTGGAACTCTGCTTGTTTGGATCTCTTAGGAACCCTTCAACATGGAATCTGCTGGATCCTCTTAATCTTTTTGGGCCAAGAAGGTCAAAATCAAACCTCAGAACAAAAATTTAGGCTTCAATGGGACCAATTTTGAACAATTCCTGGACTCCTATGAGATGGCTGCTGAAGTGGATGGTGCCAGTGAATATGATATGGCTTATCAGTTATGATTTTTTATCTCTTCCGACAAAGTTATGGAGGTTATCAAATTGTTTGAGGGATTGGAAACTCACAACTGGAGGCTCCTGAAGGAGGCTATGTTGGCCTATTGGGGAAAAATAGATGTAGCCAGATTTACTTTTCAATACTTGGATGCCCTGGTTTCTCAATGGATCTCCAATGGTAGTATCTCCTCAGCCTCTGACTATCAGACTTTCAGAAAATCTTGGGACCCTATTCAGTCCTATCTTATCCGGAACAATCACATTGATACGTTGGACAAAATTTGAGTGTGATTTTTTCAGTCTTTCTCTCCAGGAGTGCAGGAAAGAATTAAGGATGAATTGGTGAAATCTGGATCCATGATCACAAAAAGAGATAATTGGTTCAAGCTCCCTGCTTTCATGGTCCTTAGGAATACTGTGGATAAAGTGATGAAAGGTCAAACAGCTCTCACCTTTGAAAAACCTAAAATCACTGAACCAGTCCTTGCCCCCTCTTTTCAAGCATCTAACAAAATCATGAATAAGATGGAAGCCAATCGCAGACCTAAACCCAATCCTCAGGCCCACCGGGAGACACCTACAATAGATGAGATCACTAAATTACTTCAGGAATTTGAGAATAAAATAGATCAGAAAATATCCTCTTTAGCCACTCCTAAACCTGCTAACACTGTTCCTAAATCTACTATAGTCTGTTATTATTGCAATAGGGAAGGCCATGGTACTGGTAGATGCCCTGAAATCCAGAAGGACAAGGAGGAGAAGTTAGTAGAGCAGAAGGGAAATAACTTTTTCCTTCCTAATGGTGCTTTGATCCATTTTGATTTGTCTCAACCAATCCATCATGTGGTGGCCTCATACCAACCACCAACTCCTAAGAAGGAATCCTTGGTCTCTGTGGATTTTTGATTGTCCTGTGGAACTCTTCAACCTTGGTATCCTCCATCTATCACTTATTCCAGCTTCCCTGGCTCCTATCAATCTGATCCAGCTAGGAAACGCCATGAGGAACCAAAACCTCATGAGTCTCCTCCTGTTCCATCCTCAATTCTGCAAAAACCCGTTAAACATCAATCTTCACCTGAGCCTCCTTCCCCTGATGTGGAAGACATGGAAGTAGAAAAGGAACCACTTATGGAAAGGTTCCAGGACAACGCTGATCTTCCCCCTCTTCAACCTGCCCAACCCTCAGATCCTCTTCCATCACCTATTTCACCTGATCTTCCTCCCTCCACCCAGCCCAAAGTTCAATTTGAGAGGGGCATCTCCAAGGACTACCCTAATGCTGTGGAAGGAGTATTAAATAAAATTTCTGATCTTAAAATCCCTTATCTATCTGTGGCTGAACTACTGTCTATCTCTCCATCTGTGGCTGAAGGGATGAAGAAATGGGTTTCTTGTTGACGAGTGGAGATTGGTCCAGACAAATTAAAGGTCTCCTCTGGTACTCTGATGGAGGATTCTGGCGGAACAGATCCCTCTTCAGATACCAACCTGTATTCCTGTCCTCTTGGTTTTCTTCCATGTTATCTTGGTGATTCAACTAAAAGAGTTTCTCTCCTTGTGGATTTGGCTTTGCAGCTCAACTTGATTTTGGACTCCATGGCCTGCAAGCTTAAACTTAGCCCAAGGGTCAGTTTCAACTCTGCGGTTTATGGAATTGGGAATCAGTCCTGTGAGCTGGTTGGTATTGCTGAGGATATCCCTGTTCAAATTGGTTGAAATATTGTTGGCACCTGTCACTTCTGGATCACTTGTCTGGATGGGCCCGTGATCTTGGGAAGGCCTTTCTTAATGGACTTTGGTGCTACCCTGATGTTTTCTGATCAAGTTGGGGAGAGAATTCTCCTCCCTGATGCTGATGGCAGAAAGATTGAAGTTCCTCTTTGTTCTCTGGATTCTGGTTGTTGGGAAAGAGACTTCCCTGGTCATCCTCCCAAATCTGTCCTGAAAGTAAAGCAGAAAGAAAACTCTCATTCCTCTCATCCTCATTTTTTAGCAGAATAGTTGGCCCTACTGATAGTTGTAGTTCTTCTCAGCCTCAGACTTCAACTCATGGACCAACTCCCACCTCAGAGGCATATATTTCTTTTTCCTCATCATTTCCTTCTCATCCAAATAAGATCAAAACCCAAACACATGAAAAATCCAAAAAATCCAAAAATATTTCTTCTCTGTCTGGATCTGTTGTATCTTCTTTTTCTTTTTCTGTTCAGCCTGATCACTCATCCTCTATTCCGGTTTTGAATCTCCGCAATGAGTCTAAACTAGATCTTGATCTCAATTCTTTTCTTGGTGGCTTTGGTATGAAGGAGTATGGTCTAAGGTGGAGGCAATTTGGGGTAGAAGTAAGTCCTCCCAATTGTGCACCACCAAGGGCTTCTACTACTTTTGTTTTCAAAATTCTACCCTGTGCCACACATGTGAGCAATATTTTATCTTTTGGATCCTCTTTTATGGAGAAGGCAACTTTCAAGGACGTAGCAGAACATCAAACTTGGAAGATGTTGGAACATGGTCTCAGTTTTTGTAGTCAGTTCTCACTGGTCAATGCTTGGAGGAAGCAAGGATTCCTCTCCTTTGCCACCAAGTACAAACCAGTTGCAAAGAAGGTCCAGCCAGTCAACCAACCAATGCCTCTCAACCTCAATCCTCCTCTTATGCGTCCTCCTCTATCCCGCAATCCTTACTGTGGTCTATCCCGATTCCCTCACTGGTCCATTTCTTCCCTCTGGTTGGGTCACTGAAGAACGTCTGAAAGTGGTCAACTTTGGTCCAGATGGATGGCTTCTTCCTGATGAGTTAAATTTGATCAAAAATATCTTGTGTCTAAGGGAAAAATCTATTGCATTCTGTGAAGAAGAGAGAGTTCTCTTGAAAGAATCCTATGGTCTCCCTTACATCATCCCTGTAGTTGAACATGATCCTTGGCAAAAGAAAAAGATCCCAATCCCTGCTTCTAAAGTCAACAAATTCATCAAGTTGGTCCGCAAACGAGTCCAAACCGGTTTATACAAACAATTGACTTCTAGCTATTCCAGTCCTGTTTTCTGTGTTATAAAGAGTATTGGTAAACATAGATTAGTTCATGATCTCCAAACTCTTAATAAAGTTACTATTAAAGACTCTGGTGTGCCTCCTTCCACTGAAGAATTTGTTGAATCCTTCTCCGGGAGAGCTTGCTATGGTCTAGGTGACATTATGGGTGGCTATGACAAATGATCCTTGCATCCTATTTATTGTCCCCTCACTACTTTCAATACTCCCCTTGGTTGATTTAAACTGACTCGATTGCCTCAAGGTGCCACCAACTTGGTTGCAGTCTATCAGGCTCAGATCATGTGGATCCTCCAGGAAAAAATCCCGGATCATGCGGGTATCTTTATTGATGATGGTAGGATTAAAGGTTGAGTTTCTGACTATGATAATGAGCTCTTACCTTGGCACTCAGGAATCCAAAAATTTATCTGGGAGTATGCTACTGTCTTCGAAAGAATTTTGTTTCAAATTGAGGAATCTGGCCTTACTGTCTCTGGGTCAAAACTTGCCGCCTGTGTCCCTGCCCTGGAAATTGTTGGTCATATAGTCTGCAAGGAAGGAAGAAGGATGGCACCCTCTAAAGTCAACAAAATAATCTCCTGGCCTACTCCAATAAATCCAACGTAAGTTAGAGGTTTCCTAGGTGTTGTAACTTATGTCAGGATCTTCATTCCCTCACTATCCAAAATCTGTGTTCCCTTGCGTTGCTTAACCAGGAAGGATGCTGAATAGATTTGGAACCAAGACTGCAAAAAATCATTTCAGTTGCTCAAAAAATTTGTTGGGAAAGACATTGTTTTGAAAAAGATCACTTATGGACCCGGAGCCGGCAAGATCAATCTGGCAGTGGACTCTAGTTATCAATCTGTTGGGGATGTCCTTACCCAGGAAGATGAAAATGGTTTGGATTGTCCTGCTCTGTATGAATCTCTTCTTTTCTCAGATGTGGAATCCAGGTACTCCCAGCCATAACTGGAACTTTGAGGTGTGGCCCAAATGTTGAAAAAGCTCCAGACTGTCCTTTGGGGTCAACACTTTGAGTTACAAGTCGATGCACAATCCATTATTGAAATGATCAACGCCCCCAGCCTCTCAAATGCTCCAATGATTTGTTGGAAGGCTTTCATCCAGTTGTTCTCTTTTGATATTTTTCACAGGCCTGGGAAATCTTTCACCATGCCTGATGGTTTATCTTGACGCCCTAATGGAGATGATGAATCAGATGTTGGAATGGATTTTGATGAGGAGGAACCCTTGGTCAGCCCTGTTTTTTCTTTCTCCTCCCAAGATTACTCTTGTTTCCAGCAAGGTTTCTGGCTTAAGCTAGAGAAGTACCTTTCAACTCTCCAAAGACCCCCTGATCTCTCTGCCAAAGAATTTTGGTCCCTTAAAAGGAAGTCCTCCAACTTCTTTGTCCAAGGTTCTAGGCTTATGAAAAGAGCAACTCCTTGTGCACTTGTTGTGGTCACTATCCCTTCTAAGCAAGATTTGATCCTGGAAAGTCTCCATGAAGGCCTTGGTCATTGTGGGGAAACCAAAACTTATTGACTAATATCCAAACAATTTTGGTGGCAATCCCTGAAGAAATCTGTTGCTCAATGGTGCAGGAGTTGTGAAGTGTGCCAGAAACGTGATCTTAGGCACCTGGCTGAAATTTGTTACCCCACTGGAGAGTCAACTGTCTTTGGGAGGATTTCTATGGATGTGGTTCACATTAAGGCTGGTGGAGCTAAGTACCTCATTGTGGCTAGAGATGATTTTTCTGGATGGGTTAAAGCAAAGTTTCTTAAGAACCTCAGCTCTGAATCAGTAGCAGCTTTCCTTCATGAGACTTGGACAATGCGTTATGGCTTGGCTTGATCTTATTCTAAGGATGGTGGCTTGGAATTTGGTGGAAAACTTGCTGAAATGATCCAATTGCTCCCTGGAAAACATTGAGTTACTACTCCCTATTATCCTGAAGGACAAGGCATGGTGGAAAGAGGCCATGCGCCCTTGAAGGCTGCTCTGGTTAAATTGGCTGGTGAAAGTGGCAAGAATTGTTGGAAGTTTCTCCCCTTGGTCCTCTTCTCTGATCAAATTTCCACCAAGCAAACCACTGGTTACTCTCCTTATGAAATCATCTTTGGTCAGAGGGCTGTTCTTCCTCTTGATCTTGAAACAGAGTCTTTCTTGGGCATCTCTTGGGAACAAGTTTCCTCAACTACTGACCTATTAGTTGACAGATCAAAGCAACTGGAGTGGAGTGAAGATATTTGTAACAAAGCTTATCAGAAGATGATGGAATCAAGAGCAAAATCAGTTCAGTACTGGGAAGATAAACACCTAAATTGAATCAGGGACCCTTTAAACCCTGGTGATCTGGTATTGGCTTATAATTGTTCCTTGGAAACTCAGTGGGGAAAGCTTTTCTCTAACCGCTGGAATGGTCCTTACCGAGTAGGTCGTCAAGTTAGAGGTGGATCATATGTTTTGGAGGAACTGGATGGTACTCAGATGGCCAGAAGGTTCTCTGCTGATCAGGTCAAGAAATTTCATTCTTGTGGAGGCAACTTGGTCCAGAAGTAAGTCCTCCCAATTGTGCACCATCTGGGCAAGATCCTTGTTGTTTTGTGAAACTCTACTTCATGCCATGCATGTGAGCACCTGGGAAGCCTTCTTCATTTTATCTCAGCCACTTCTAGGATTTTCCTTTGGATGGACCAACATATTATTTTTCACTCTCAAGATCAAAATGGCCATTCCTTGGTTTCAATCATCTTTCTTTCCTTTCTCTTTTTATGGCATCAAACTTGGAAGCAGACTAGGGACAGTCTGTAAGTTAGGGAGAGATGTGGTGCCCCATCCTGGACACCCTGGCCAGTGCGGAGAATTCAATTTTTTTATGATTTTTCCTTATCATCTTTCATAGGTATCATTATTAAAAAAAAAAAAAAAAAAAAAAAAAAAAAAGCATCCATCATTGTTCATCCAATCCACTAGATCATCCTCTTCCTCCTCATCTCAATCCATTGATATCATCATTGACAATCAATTTTGAGGCTCAACAATGGCAACAACGACAACCAACAGCAGTAATAGACCCATTGCCATCCATCAAGACCAAGCTAGCTCCTCCATCAGACACCTCCTCTCAACTCCCTCCAAAATCCTCTTCTTCGTCCTCTCTTGTCAAAAGCTCAGCCTTTTCCTGCTCTCCTTCATCAACATCCCAATCTATCATCCTAACTCATCCTCCATCTTGACCCTCAACCTCATCAATCATTGCTATGTCTCCTCATCCGCTCATCATCTATCATCCCATCTCATCGATTGGTTTGACTCGGTCCCCAATTGGCTATCCCCCTACCTATCACCCCTGCATGCTCCATTCTCCCTTGGTTGTCATCTCAACCTATCCTCAATGTCACCATCATCCTTGATTCCCCTTGGCCACCCTAGCGGATCACCTCCCGCAACGGCGACCAAAAACCAACAACCTGCCGCCTCAAGCAGCCGTCCAACCCTCCCTTCCTCCCCTCCTAGCTTGCCGGTCTCCCGCATGGGTCTCGGCAGTTGCCAATGCCGTTCGGACACCTGCGGGCGGTCATCCCCGGCCTTGGCAGTCGCCTGGGCCCATCAGGATGCCCGTGGGCTTCCCTCTTTGGATTTTGTTTTCTCCGAGTACCTGTTTGTTTCTTTTTTTTTCTTTTGTTTTCTCATGATCTTGATCCTTAAAAAAAAATAAATAAAATAAAATAAAAAACAAATTCCGCTCCCATTTGTAAATCTCTCTTGTAAACAGTCTACAGGCCTCTGGTCCATAAAAGGAGGGTCTCTCCCCTGCTTTTTCTGATATATCATCATATTGGATCATATCATCATCATAGAAATTGATCCATAGGGGTGTGTGCCTGTGTCCCCCATCATCGTGAAATTTAATCCTGATCCTTATCCTGGGTATATCTTTTATTGCCCCCTGATCCATTTTTTGACCCTAAGTCTTTTGCCCCTCTGTGGCCTGATCCTTATCACCAACCAATAGCCTTGCTGGTTGAAGAAAAATTCTGTCTTTTGGAATTTTTGAGTGTGTTATACCACTCCTTGATCCCTTTCTCTGACCATACTGGTCCTGATCCCTGATCACCTTTCTGGAGCCAATCATGATTGATTGAAGAGGTGTTATTAAGCTTAAGACCTGGAGTTTTATACCTCCCTTTATTTTCTTTAGAGTTGCATTCTGCCAGCCCATTCTTGAGTCCCTTGAGAAGTGTTGAGGTTATCCTTGCTTCAAGATCAGTTACTGTTTGCTTTGGAGCTTCTTAAACATTGTGCTTTGTCTTGTACAGCCACCCTCAGTTATCTGGTACCCTTCAAGCGCTTGATTGCGGAGATTTGGGCAGGTTCATTGAGAACCTGGAGGTTGCTTGGGTTTAAGTTGATCATCCCCAATCTTCTTCTGACGACCCGAGTTATTAGCTTGTGGGAATTGTTACGTACAACAGCTTTTGTTCTTTGAACTCTAAGAGGAATTTAACTTCTTTTGTTCAAGTTTTTCCCTGCATAATCTTGTCTCAGATAGTGCTGTTCCATCTCTACCAAACTATTATCATCTTTATCCTCTACTCCTTGATTCCTCATTTACCAGGTTCTGGACCTTGATCTCGGTTACATCTAAATATTTTTGTAACACTCAGGAGGGCAGCCTAAACAGCACCTTTTTCCTCCACAGAACTGCCATGGCCTAGCACCGTTTGGAGTCTTACACCGTGTGGTGTGCCACACAGCCCACTTTGAACTGTGTCCACGGATCAATGAGCCGTAAATTTAAAATTACCCTATAAATAATAATTATTTAAAATATTTATCAATTAGTCTGAAAATAAGGAGGAGAAAAGATAGACCATTATTCACAGAAATCAAAGGGAAAGGAAAGATTATGAAGTTTATTAGGGGAGCAAGGTACCAATTTTAATACAAGCAAAATGAAAAGAGAGGGAATGAATCATAAATGTAACTGGTACTTTGGAAAAAACTAAAGGGTAAATTCTAAGACAGGAAAACAAAATGGTGTATTTTTTTATTCCAGGTTATTTCTAGTTTTGAAATTTAAAGTGGGTAGAAAAGAATTTTGAGGCTTCTTTTAAAAGTGGAAACACCCAGGCACTTTAAATAATGTAGATTAATCCCAGGAAGAATGGTGTGTTTTTCTGACCACTCCAAAATTAATCTCCTTGTCCAGTTGATGATGTTAAACAAAACCACAATGTTTCTTTCTCAATTAAAATCCAATTTTTGATGATCAATCAAAAAAAAGTGTTAGTGTTTGATTTGTTTCAAATTTGAACTGCTTATTTCAATATTTTGAGTGAGTTTTTATGTTTTTTTATGTTTTTTTTCATTCTTTTTTCTTTTATTTTTTTTTGGAGATTGAAATTTTTGTGGCTATCATTCCATCTCACAAACCCAGGCAATAAAGGTGCCAAGGCTTTCAAAAAATTTCCTTCAAAAACATTTTAGGGCCATTCAAATGTCCTTTTTTTAAAACTAAAAGGCCAATCAAAGGTTCTTTTTCTTAAACCAAGAAAGAAATTATTCATTCTTAAATGCCTCAAATACATCATCACTCTGCCAAATATGAATTATATAGTTTATATGAATATTTATGACTTGAAGATTCTGTGGGAGAAGCTCTTGTGAATCCCAACTGTCCTAAAGCACCCATTTGATTGGAATTGGATCCAAACATCAAAAAATTAGCTGTAAGCAATTTTAGAATCATTTAATTTTAGAATCAAACAATATGTTCTTGATTTTTATCTAATATGTAAATTCTGATTGTCCTTAAATAAATAATCAATGAGAAAGAAGATTTATGGTACCAAAGCTTTCAATTTTGTTTTTGGATGGGGCTTGTTTTTCAAGTATTTTGAGCTTCTTTTTTTCATGCATTTCAAAAAGATTATATTAGGGTGTATTGGATTTATAATTTCAAAAAAAATTAAATGGCTGATTCAAGGCTTATCCATTTTCATTTTTCAAAATTTTTTTTTTTCAGTTTGACCCATTGTTTTGGTTTTTGTCTTGATAAAGAAAATATTTTTTGAAAAATTGATATTTTTCCTGAAGTAAGCCATTTAAATTTTTCAAAATCTTAACTCTGATACACCCTATTTCAGATTTTTGTTTGTTCTCTGATTATAAATCAAATTCTTAAATATTTGAACATGGAAATCAAACTGAATAAAAATTGTTTTATTAGTTTCAGATTTAAATTGAAACAAGTACTTGGAAATACAAGGGCTGAGCTATTTCAATCAGTCCCAATATTTTGTGTACCCACTTTAAATATCAATGATTTTCAGTTCTCATTGAATTAATTAAAATATCTATTAAGTTAGAATATTATATAGGATATATCATGCAGGGATGAACTTGAGGAGAAAAAAATAATGAAATATGGGATAGGCAGAGTAATTAAGTTAAGAGGATATAAAACCCTTGCAGAGTTATCTGAATTTATAATTTAGAGTAATCTGAGATGGATACTGAGTATTGAACAATAAATTACTTTTTTGAGAGATATCACGTGTGATTTTAAGGGCTGATTGGAAATTTGAACACATCTAACCTATCTACTAATGTTTCACAAAGATCCCCTTTCTGAGAGAATTGTGATCAATTAATGGTGGATCAATAATCATCCTCAATAATTCTAACCTTTCTTTATTCCTGTCTTGATTTGAAAATCACCTTTAACTGTGTAATCTGTGAGAAACTGCTCAAAAATGTATAAGCAAGTGATTTATGAATTCATTCTGAAGCATATTATTATTGATTCTTAACCATTATTTCTTTTTTCATTAAAGATAAATCAACAAATACCCCACCTTTGATCTGAAACCCCTCAACTGTGAACCATTGTACGTACCCAGAAAGTGACTGCTCAAATTAGTAAGTTATTTCCTTCCTGCTCCGCGCTGTGTGCTACCTCAGCCCAGCCATACCACCATTTTGGTTGTTGATACTTCCTTACTTTTAATAAATAAGGTTCCCATCATTCCAGGGTACCAGGTTCATATTCAATCTCCTTCAGAAGGGGAATTGATGGAACCCACTCTGTATAAACTCTGGCTCCATTTTAACTAATTTTATTCAAAATATTGGAAACCCTCTAACAAAACCATATAAAACTTGCACCATCACCAATCATATAGATTATTTTGGAGATTGGTTTTTGTTTATTTTTGAGAATATTTTTATTTTTTACTTCTATCACTTTCATTAGCTAAAGGACTGCAAGTTTTTGGGCATCCAGATGCTGAAAACTTGGGGTATTGCTTGTAAAAATCCATAAATAATTATTTTTCATTATAATTATTCCTTGGACCAGGAATTCAACATAAAAATAATTAAAAATACTTATTTGAGTCATTTTTTATTAATTATTTAGTAGTACATTTTAAAAACAACATAGAATTGATTCAGTATTATTTCAAACCTCTTAAACAGAGAAAAGAATAGTTACTTGGTAATTTTGTAACTAATGGTTTGGATGTATTAGGACCTGAAAAAATCAAGAAAGGCTTCTTTGTTATAAACAAAAGGAAGCGGAGAAAGATAAACAATATGAGTAACAAAGACTCATTTCTCTCAAATATTTACTCAGGCAGAATAGGGCTTGGAGGAGATGTAGAATTTCCCTCTTTTTTAAACACAAAAAACATAACAGTAAGCTGCCAATATTTACAATAAATATTCTATTAAAAAAGATACCTAAAAATAAAAATAACTTTTATTTTTATTCTTTTTAGTGGATTACACTCAGAATACCCACCAATTCTGTGAATTTACTGGGTAAGAGCTCCTTGAGGATTTCCCAAATACTGAATACTTGAAATTATCTCAGGATTTGATTGGAACCCACCAAGACCCCCTTGAATTAACAAATAAGGACAATTTTAACCCTAAAAAGGCTTTATCACACTCAAATTGAACCCAAGTAAGCCTAAAAATCAGAAAAAAAAATCAAATAAACATAAAAAATGTTTTTATTATTTTTTTTACCAAATTTTTAAAAAAGGAACTTATATTTTTTTGAAATTTTTTTGATGCCATGTTCCAAAAAAGGTGCAACACCCAAGCTGCCAGAAGAGCCCTGTCCTATGTATCTCTGCCAAGACAAACACAAAACCTCAAGGATGTCAGTTGCAAGTGCAATGAGGGGGCTCACACCCACAACTACAGTGTTGCATGCACCATAGAATACCTCTGTGGCAACCAACACAACCACCTCAATGTTGTAGAACTCTACATTTCTGAAAACCTCATCCTTGGTGGGCTCAGCTTAAATTCTGCTGCCTCAGGTGGAACAAGGCAAGGAGGAAAATATCAGTCAACTGGTCAAGGACCACAGGAGTTATTGGGAACAATTCAAGGAAGCACATAACTCTTTTTCCAATAGATGATTTTAAATTATCCTTGAAACTTCAAGAACTGCCATTTTTTATGTCAATTTCAAAAT
Organism: Puccinia polysora; assembly: GCA_025617555.3. Lineage (NCBI taxonomy): Eukaryota > Fungi > Basidiomycota > Pucciniomycetes > Pucciniales > Pucciniaceae > Puccinia > Puccinia polysora. The sequence continues at coordinate 23,669,499 of CM062612.1, read as the reverse complement.
TCTCATTCAATAAAACCCTGATTGGCTGTTGTTTTTCATATAAATTGATACTTCAATTAAGCCTAAATAAAATCCTTATTACCTTTTGGCTGCAATCAAATCTAAAACTGATGTCATTTTCATCCTCATGTCCATAATTTTTTTTAATTAATCTCAGATATTTTACAAGATTTTTGAAAAAGGCCTTTAAGGAATAAAATTTTTTTTTGATTTAAATCTAAATCCCTATCAATTTGAATTCACTGTCATTTATTATGTATTTTGAACTAAGCATGCTAAAATTGGTGAAAATTTATAATTTCCCAATTGCTCCTCTGTCTCCTCTGATTACCCATTGATGAAATTATAAACACTGAAAATCCTCTACTAAATCAATTAAATTCAAACCTCCATCCTATTTCACTCCCTGATAACTCCAAATTATCTCCATAAAACTTTTACCACCTTTCAGATATCATCAAATACATGCAATCAAAGTTACATTCCTTCCAAAACATCCAATCAAAATCATTTGGAGGAAACAAAAAATTTATAAATTTGATAAATATAACAACATCAAATAAAATCATTGGCACCTGAAATAGTCTCTTTTTGATCAAAATACTTTGAAAAACCAGGTTATCATACATCAACAGCCAGATTTTCCCCTTGAGACTAGAAAAATTCCCTCCAATCTTTAATAATTGGAGGAAATTTCAAATTTGATTTTATCAAGGTTTTTGGTTATTTTTCCTGAGAGAATATACCTGTGGATGTGGATTAATCTCAAATGCATGCCTCTAAATCCAATTTTTCTTCAAAATTGAATTTAATTTTTTTTAAATCTAAGCTCCAACCAGCCCCATAAATAACTTTTTTACTTTCCTTGTCTACTCATTTTCTCATAAGTTAAAAATTAAGAAAAAAGAATTTTTTTTCTTCCTGCCCCACTGCACCATGAAATATATGTCAAATTTATAGGAGGCTAAAAATATTAAATGGCTTGTTTCAATTTCAAAAAGGCACTTTAAGCTGTAAAGAATTTGAATATGAACTGGTATAACACCCTCAAAAGCTGGATACTCTCTCATAATTTCTCAATTTCACAGTTTAATCAATTCCTTATATTAAATGAGTTGAATATCTGTTTGTGTTTGTTCAAATTGAGGAAATAAACATCCTTGCACCATGAAAAATTTGTTTTCACTTATTAGCAAGTTCCATCAATAAATCTCTGGTCAAAGCTCTTTCCAATCTCTAGTTGAAGCTATGATCATGCTCTAACCAAGTTTTTGGCAGAAATTCACTGCTCAGTGGAGCTTGAGTAAAGCTGGACCTGAGATTTTCTGGATCTTGACCTGAGCTTATTTTAGATTGGTCCTGAGCTGCTTTATGGCACTTTATAGAAAGTCAAATCAAGTTTTTTGTGGTTTTGGGGACTAAGCTTCTTTAATTTATGAATTCAAATTAAGATGGAATGTTGATGATCCAGTATTCATCACCAAGATCCTTGGAAATAACATTAAATATATGAAAAATACTCCAATTCTTAAAAAAAACCCAACAATATGGAAACTTGTATGAAATTATTTTGACCAAGAAACTAAAATAACATGAATAAAAAAAATAGAAAATAACAGGGAGCTTGAATCCTCTTCAAATTAAAATCAAAAATAATTGATTGAAATAAAAATGAATTCAAATTATGCCATTAGTTATCCCAATTTAATGACAAGCAGAAAAAAAAATCCTTACATCCTTTTGTGGTAC